>CM052899.1:93393676-93532660 GCA_028534135.1 Potos flavus | reverse complement strand
CAATAATTTAATATTCTCAATCTAAAAATGAAACAAAAAGTAAAATTAAAACAATAAATAAAGATAATATTAAATTTTACAACTCAGGGAAGAAAAAATTTTCTTAAATATTCAAGTAACGAGGCCTACATAATTACAGTATTTATCTCAGTTATTTAAATACCAATAATTGTGAATTGTTATGATGATTGTATGATACAATGAAGGAAACATAACAGTTTTAATATCGATGTATTATTAAAAAATAAATGTGTATTTTTAACACTGCTTACTCAATATTTGTGCTGTTTCTTGACTTATCTTAGACTGATTAAAATATTTATCTTATTTAAACAAATACTGACAGTTATATCTGAAGTTTGGGCTTTCTGAAGACAGTAATCCTAAAGTTACACAGAAATTCCACTTGTATTATCATTTCTTGCCTTTTTCCCGGTCTCCTACTTCTGCTCTTGCCCCCCTTCATTCTAGTCTCTTCATGGCAGACATAATGGTCCCCTTAAAACCTCAGTCAGAATAAATCATGCCTTTGCTCAAAAACTTCTGAAGGCTTAGCATCTCAATTAGACTAAAAACCAAAATTCTAAAAATGACTTACAAAGCCCTCAGGGATCTGCCCTCCACTCCGGCTCCATTAGTTTTCCTACCCTCAGTTTGTGCCCTGGCTCATTCTACTCCAGCCACATTGGCCTCTGCTGTTCCTGGAGCATGACTTTGCATGCTCCTGATTAGAGAGGGACTTCACATTTGCTATTCTTTCTTTCCTGGAATATTCATTTCTCCTATTTCATTTCTTCACTTCCTTCCAATATTTTCAAATACCACCTTATCAATGCAGTTTTCCCTAGCCACTCTATCAATTACTGCACATTTTTCAGACATGATTTCTATTTGCACTGCCTGCTTTATTTTTCCCCTTAATATTTATTACCATCTAGTATAACTATAAATTTTATTTTTTTCCTTGTTAATTGTTTATACTTCCCAACTAAAATATAAGCTCCCCAAGGGCATGAGTTATTGTCTATGTTGTTCACTGCTCTATCTCCAGCAATAAGAATAGTGCCTGGCACATAATAACTGCTCGAACAATTTTATTGAATGGCCAAATTAATTATTTTGGAGTTGAAATTATCTAATTATAATTTTTGTGTTAAAGTTAGTTGATAATTAATATGCCAATAAAACTTCACTCTAAGGGTGATCATTTTCAGTCAACATAGTCACAGTATCCCATGATTAAAAGTGCTTATCCAGAGAAATGGATTTTAAAAATACATTAAAAATTGACATCAAGGGAAAAGGATCTAGTACTAATTTTCTTGCCATTGAAGACCATAAAGGAAGAAGAAATTTCCATTTTTTTAGCCTTACTAAATTTTACATTGTAATAAAAGACAGATGCCAAAGTTTCAAATGATTAGATCTCATTGTGAAGACACAAGTCAATGTAAGGAAATGAAAAATGTGGCTTTAAAATGAGTTTCTGTAATTCGTAAACTAGTTAAACACCACCACTACTATGAAAGGAGATCTATCTTATGATGTGAAGAAATAGGAATTCACAAATGCGAAAAGAATGTCAGAAGTTACAGAATGGGAATGAAGGATTACCAGGTTAAAGTTAAGACATTTTCTAATATTTGAAGATTACACAAAAAATAAAATGCATTGTTCAAATGTAAACAGAAAAAATTATAAACATGTACACACTTGGTTTCTCAATTGATTTAGATTAATCACAAAAAAAATTGAGATCAGTCGATGTCATAAGTTCTTAATGTTCTATTTGCTGAAGTGGAAGAAAAGCATTCATAATTTTATCTTCTTTTAAAATTTTTTTTTTTTTTTTTTAGTTTTCATTTATTTATTTGAGAGAGGGAAAGCACCAGAGAGAGGAGGGTCAGAGGGAGAAGCAGACTCCCCACAAAGCAGGGAGAGCCCAATGCGGGACTCGATTCTGTGACTCCAGGATCATGAGCCAAGCCGAAGGCAGATGCTAACAGACTGAGCCACCCAGTTGCCCTAAAATGTATTCTTTAATACCAGAAAAGGTAATAGCCAGCAAAGGAGGAGAGGTGAAGTACGAGGGGTGTGGGGGGTTGGGGGGGTTGAGAATAAACTAGTTGTAAGCTAGTAAACTAGTTGTATCGCTACCTAAATTGCTAGACTTCAATCAGATGAAATCACATTAGTACCAAGCCCACAAAATATTTTGCTCTAAATATATTCCATTCCTTGTGTGTGTGTGATAGCATCAACTAACAAAAAGTAGCAAAGAGAGAGAAGACAGACTGAAAATGATCACTACATACAAATACAACAGGAGAACCAAAGATAGAAGATATCTTTTTTCTTTTTTTGGCCATTTGCAATTAAAAATTGCAAGCGTTCAGTAGGCCCACTAAGAAAGGATAAGTTACTTAAACTTAAGTAAACAAAACAGATATTGACAATCATTGATTTTCCTTGCTACAAAGTTATAAGATAAGAAACAATGAATAGATGATACTATCTCCATAGCTCCGCAGAGTGAAGACTATCAATAATAAGTAGATTGCTTTGAAAATTTTAGCAGAGTCTATATTGTAGCCACTTTTCACTGAAGATTTAGAGGCAAAGAGGAGAAGCAACTTGCTGTTGTTTCCAGTTAGCCTTCTTACGATACAATAATTTAACCACATAGAGCCAGACACAAATACAGTCACCAGTGAGTGGATAATCTATTCACCAAACTATCCATTCATGGAAGATGAATTTGCAGATGAAGAAATGAACTATTCATAAAGCAAAAGCTCATAAGAGAAAAGGTATTTTGTTTCATCATGTCCTGAAAGAATTAATTGTTCCCTACAAGTAAACATAAATGTGTAAATGAATGAGGAAATAAGGGATAGCCCCACAATGAAGAAGTAGCTTTTTTCCCATTACTTCCAAGTATATGGGTTAGCATATTTGATCCTCCACCAAGATACCTAACACATTGCTAAATTGAATTGTAGCAGGAGATTATATTAAATATGATGCACAAACCAAAACAACTGTATAAAAGGTTGTTGATCATAAACAAAGTAGAAACACGAATTGGCTGGTGTTGAGTCTTCCTCTGTGCATAGGTAATGACTCTCACTTAACTACTGTTGCAACACTTACCCCACTGGACCGTGACTATTGGCCCCTTGGTGGCAGGAACTGTCAGTCTCCTACTGCAGTGCTGGTATAAGGCTTATGCCATAACAGGTTCTTAAAAATCTCTTTTATTAAAAAAAGAAAGAATATATGTTATCATCAGTCTTTGTCTCCAAAATATTAAAAATGCCCAATCTTTAATAGAGTGTAATGAGGCCTTTTTGTGTCTATATATAATAGATCATTTTCAATTCTTCCATTCCTTGATTTCTCTGTATCATTCCATACAAGATTTAGAATGTTCTCCATGGGTTTCCTTGTCTAACACCACATTTTCCATTCATAACACCTCCCCACCCTCACAACATTTCTGTCTCCATTTTTTGGGCTCATTCCTGAGCTCTTTTTTCTCCACCTTTATGGTAAATGGTGTGCTTCAGCACTCCATTCTAGGCTGCTCTTTTTCTTACTTACACCCCTTCTCAGACTACTTTAATAACTCATTATTTTGATTATTACCTGTCTTAAATTTGGCTCTCCAGATGTAGACCCTTAGACAAAAATGTCTAGACAAGTGATTTATCGAGGCAGAGCTCTCAGAGAAAAGGATAAGGATGTGGAGGAAGCAGGATAAAAGCCAGCCAAACAACCAACAACAACCCAGTGTGTGACTTCAGGCAAAGTCCCAGCCTCAGCTTAATCTACATGCAGTTCTAGAGGGCAGATCACATCTAGATTTTGTTCCTTCCCACACATGGACTTTCCTATTTCTTCATCAGTCAGTCCTTCACCCCTAGGTAAGGGGAAGGGGAAAGAAGGGACATAACCCCCCAAGGAGTCGAGTAGGGCCCCCCTTCCTCACAGGCACACAGCGAATGGGAAGGGAGAAAAACAAGTCTGCTAGATATTAAAATGCTAATGACTCTGAAATCTTCATCTCCAACTCTGATCTCTCCCTGAGCTTCAGAGATGTGTTTCCAGCTCCCATTTGGAAATTTCCTCTTAGATATTCCACCTCTATGTCTGATTTGACATGTCAAAAATTCATCTCCTATATTCCCTCTTCACTTGCACCTCTTCTGTATGTCAGTGAAACTTGAGGATCACCTGTACTAGTCCCTTTCCCTTACTCCCCAGCCAGTCACATGTCCCTGTATCTCATGCCATTCCCACTGCAAATGCCTTCCTTTAGGCCGCCACCTTTTCTCACTAGGATTAGGACGTTAGGTCACCTTTCTGTAGTGAATTCATGCTAAAGGAATCTAATTATGTCGCTCCTCACCATATATCCTTAGAAAAGAAGTCCAAAATCTTTAGTATGCCCTATCAGGCATTTCCTGCTCTGGGCCCCACTTAGTTTTATAGATTGATCTCTCTTGTCACCACCCCGTATCTTGAGTCCCAGGTATTTCTAAAATTATCTAACCACTTCATATTTCTCATCACTGGCATTCTAGACTAAACTGTTGTCATCTCTCAACCAGTTTGCTGAGAAAGCCTCTCAGTTCCATTAATTCTTATCCTAGCTTCCATCTCCTCCATATAGCTAAATGAACTTTTGAAAACAAATTGATCCCACAATTCCTTTGCTAAAATATTTCAATCACTTTTCTGGTCATCTTGAAATAGAGACCAAAATCTTACGTGTTTTAGAAAGCCCTGCATGATCTGTTTTTCTCTGTTTATTACAACTTATTTAAGAAGACTTTCCTATTCACGGGGTTACATATTTGCCTGTATTTTCTCTTAATACAGTTATGATTAGTATTTTAAACTGTCTAAAATTTATTGTTGTGAATGGTATGAGGCAGTTATCTACTTTCATCTTTATTTCCCTAAAATAGCTAGTTTTGCTAATGCATTAACTGAATAGTTCATCTTTTCCCACTTCTTCAAAAGACCTTTTAAAAAGACCTTTAAAAAGTTATACACAGAATTGCTTCATTACTTTCTATGTTCTATTAATCTATTTGTTTATTCATGTTTTTTTTTTTTTAAGATTTTATCTATTATTTGAGAGAGAGCAAGCATGAGCAGGGAGAAGGGCTAGAGAGAGAAGCAGAAAACTCCCTGCTGAGCAAGGAGCCCAATGTGGGACTAGATGCTAGGACCCTAGAATCATGACCTGAGCCAAAGGCAGACACTTAACTGAGTCATCCAGGTGCCCTTATCCCCTTATCTGTTCTAAAACTCCTGTCAGTTCATGTGGCTTTAGAGGAGGGTAGCATTTCCCTCATCTTTCTTCATTTTCAAACTGAACTTTAAAAAAAAAATCAATGGTTTAAATTATCTTTGCCAAAAGTTGAAGGTTGTTTTTTCTTCATGTAGAGGCCAATGTCAAGGCTGTGGTGTATCAACTAGGCAACACAAACTCGAATCAGAACAGATTTTAAAATATGTTTTCTTACTCAATTTATTACCACCAAATCCTGTATAATTATAGTAACTTCTTTCTTATTTGCATAACAGGTCTAGCTAATTTATTATTATTTATTATAATTTGTTATTCAAATACTACTTATTCATTTCCTAGATCACCAAGGACTCTACTATGTCTTACCTCTCTGCTTCTTTGCTTCTCAGAAGTTGGTTATAGACATGCCCATTCATCCCCTTAAAAAGTAGAAAGAAAAGTGGCCTTAAATTTTTATTTGGCCAATGAGATAATACATGTGGTTAAACCTATCCACCAGAATCTGTTCTATCTTTCTACAAAAATAGGGTTGGAGCCGAGCACATAGGTAGAAAACACCCACCAGACTTTCTTGCCTCCAGATTAAATTCTTGGCAAGGAAATGTGAACACAGGTGATGTATACCACTTGGGTTTTGCATTCTCCCCAGCTCCCAGCCCTCCAAAACAACTCCCCATGCATGCTCCTTAATGTTCATCACATTTCCTGAATGACTGGGATGGCAAATCCTAGGATAATCTTCTAAGTGTCATGTTGAAGAGAGCAGAGCTGTCAGCCCGGGTCCCTGAAAGATTTCATAAGGGCAGAGCTGCTCGGGGTGCCTGGGTGGCTCAGTCAGTTAAGTGTCTGCCTTCGGCTCAGGTCATGGTCTCAGGGTCCTGGGATCTGGCCCCGCATTGGGTTCTCTGCTCAGTGGGGAGTCTGCTTCTCCCCCTCCCTCTCCCTCTGTGCTCTCTTTCTCTCTCTCAAACAAATAAAGTCTTTAAAAACAGAAGAGAGAGAGCAGAACTGCTGCTAACCTGAAACCCCTGCTCTAAACTAAATAAACTTTTGTTCTAAAAGGAACTGAATTGTAAGGATCCTTTCTGTTTCTGTAGTTTAGCCTGCCCTTATCTAAAGGCATATAAAAAAAACACACCTCTTAAAATCAAAAGTCCTGTATAAATATGAAGTATCACTATAACTTAAAGTTTATGAATAAAAGTGTAATTAATGAATGAGTGGAAATAGGTGGTTTGGGTTACGACCATATTTTACTTTTCCATATTATGCCAGTTTCCATTAGTGAGGTTATCGAGGTTATTTATGTTATAAAATGGTCCAACTCCAGTCAGAACAAGTATCTGTATGGTTCAAGTTAAAAAAATAAATAAAAGAACCAGTTTACCATTTTCACTCCCTTCTACACACACGCGCGCGTGCACACACACACACACACACACACACACTTCATTCAATAGGGGAAACAGATTTTTAGAGGTCCTGGAAGCTATAGCAATACCACTGCAAAGGGCCATGAACATTTTTCTCTAAAACCCTTCCATTTTTAATGTTTTTCTTCTTTTTTAAAGATTTTATTTATTTATTTAATTGACACAGAGAGACAGCAAGAGACAGAACACAAGCAGGGGGAGTGGTGAGGGCGAAGCAGGCTTCCAACTGAGCAGGGAGCCCGATGCCAGCTCAATCCGAGGACCCCGGGGTCATGAACTGAGCTGAAGGCAGACGCTTAACAACTGAGCCACCCAGGCCTCCTTTTAATGTTCTTCCTATTTCATTTCTTATTCCGAGAAAAAAAAAAAAAAAAACTTCAATTAATAGCTTATTTGTAAGCAACACTTTTTTTTCACAACTACTTGGTTCATTTAACAAAGAAGGTGTGCCCTCAAATTAAGAGTTTAAACGTGTTTTTGGAGGCAGACACAATTAAGCTGGGTGGGTTATCGAAGTATGTGGAAAACAAAGAACTTCATTCCGCAGCTCAAATGTGAATTGTCCCATTAATTTTGAAACACTTATTGTATAAATTGTGTGTTCATATATTATGCCATGCACTCTGAGGACACAATGTAGAGCTAAATAAATGGTGTCCCCACTATTCGGGTTAGGGTAAGCATTAAACCAATTATTTATAAAAAATTTAAATAATATAAAGGAACAATATAGGGAGCTATGAGAATATACAGTATTTGTCTTGGTGGAGTAGGCAAAGAAGGTTTTTCTGAGAGTGGATGAGCAAATGAGATCTGAAAAATAAGTAGAAATTAACTAGGTAAAAAAAAAAAAAAAAGAAGTCAGAGAAAAAACTAGGCACCTGACTGGCTCAATTGGAAGAGCATGTGACTCTTGATCTCAGGGTTGTGAGTTCGAGCCCCTTGTTAGGTGTAGAGATTACTTTTAAAAATAAAATCTTTTTTTAAAAAAAAGTACAGGATAAAGCATTCTAGTAGATAGAACATGGCAAATTCAAGGAACCAAAGGAGATCTGCCTTGGATAGCATGCAGTAAGCCAAATGAGGCTGTAGGGATGAGTCTGAGAGGCTCCCACGGGGAACTTAAAACTATATAAAAAACAGTGTGAAGGGGTGCCTGGGTCGCTCAGTTGGTTAAGCATCCAACTCTTGGTCTTAGCTCAGGTCTTGATCTCAGGGTCGTGAGTATAAGGCCCATGTTGGGCTCCACACTGGATTTGGAACCTACCCCCCCCCCAAAAAAAAAGAAAGTAAAAAAGAAAAACTGTGGCTCTGCAAGAATTTTAAAATGCACACATCCCATAGTTCAGTCTGGCTGCCTTGTGGAAAATGAATACTGGCAATCTAAAGCGATCAGCTTAGAAGACAAAGTAAGAGAAAGTGATAGCATGGATTTAGGCAGTAGTAGTGAAAATAAAGATAATTGAATATTTAAAATATATTTATTTAAAATATATTTGGAAAATTAATATTAAAATGATTTAAAAAACACATTGAAAATTGAGAGCATCTGTGTTAATAGGAATTAGGTAAGAGTATAGACTATCTATGTTAGCATGACTTAGATTTTGGTTTTTCTGTTGTTGTTTTTAGGAAAACTCTGCCCAGGAAATATAGTACTATAAATCGGCAAATAACTTTACTGTTTGCGTCAGGAAATTCCTTTGAACCAAGTTATTAGAGTGATCTGCTCACCTGGCTAAATAATGTACTCATCGGTTTAGTTATCAAGAATTACTTTACAGTATCCACGAATTTTAAGCTCTTATATCATGAACTTCACCTAATTCTCCATTTCCCTTCTTGGAAGACTTCTTTAAACGTCTTGAGGCAAGGGCCCAAGTCCTATGCATATCTCATCTCTGGCTTCTTTCTTCTGAAACATTCGTTGGTATTCTCCCTATTGTAATGAGTTGGTACTGCATTAACAGATTGTCTGAAGATATTTGGAGGAGTTCAACAATGGAAACACAAGAAGTTCTTTCAAATACTGGCATGTCATACAATAAAATAAATATATGCAGCTATCATTGCATCAAATTGTGCTTTGCAAAGTTCTGGCATGGAAAAATGTCACAATATGTTAACTAAAAATTCAAGTAACTAAAGAGTCTATTTTAATCCCAATTTAATTTAGTTTAGCTTAATCTCAGTTTTATATTTGGTTTATGTTTGGTTTTTTGGATGGATGGATAGAGAGAGAGAGAGAGAGAGAGAAAGCTAAATGAGAGATGAGAGACAGATAAAATTCTCAAACTTTAAACAATTTCCTAAATTTTAACTGTGATTATCTTTGGGCGTAGGCGTATGAATTATTTCTTTCCAGCGTTTTTGGATTTTCCTTCACCGAATACCTTTTATGTGTGTACTAAAAGCAATGAATGTTCTAAATAGATAAAAACTTTTGAATTTGCATATATTTGAGAGTTAGAATGTACATTCCAGAATCAAAAAGAAGCTTAGAATTTATCAATTCTGTGGTTTCTTCTTGGCGATTTCCTTGTTTGGTGTTGGGGGAAAAGGATGGAGGAATAGTAGTAACTATTCTTTGCATGTCATAGTTTCCCAGTAATCATGTAAGCAACAGGACATTTTTCACCTTATGGAATAAGAAAATTGGAGCATTTCATGTTTAAATAACTTTATTTCCCACTAGAAATTAGGGCCACTTCAAGTTTTATACTCAAGCTTTAGACTAAGATAATAATAATAGGTTGCATTTTTTCAGTGTTTACTATATGATTCACAACCCTCTGAGATAGTTTCTACTACAGAGCCACAAAAGGTATACCTTTAATTACTATATATTATCTTCCATATTTTTATTCATCTTACATGCCACAGCTAGATACTCATAGATATACTTTATATTTTTCAAATGAGTAACTGAAAATATTTAGCTACGTAGGTTTGGCTGCTCTTTGAGGGGAGAAACAGTGTGGAGTAAACACATTGGACTGCAGAAGTCACGTCTTCAGAAGAAAATCGGTGAATTTCCTACTTTGATATTTAACTACACTAAGGCCTAAGTGGGTGAATAATATTAGCCAATCAGCAACTGCTTTTCCAGAGAGATAGGTGACTCACTTTCTAAACATATTGCTTATGTAACTATCACCTCTGGCTACAGAGGTTTAGCTGAATACATCCTTCCTCTCTCTTTTGTAGGCCTTGTCCAATTTTTGTTTCTCCCTGGCTCTGGTACCACCATTCCTCAACTTAGTTTCTTACTTCATCTCTGGGCTAATCCAGGTTAGGATCTGCAAATCTGACTAAGTGATAAGGGGGAAAGTTAATAATAAACTCCTAAGCCCTCATTGGATATTTCAGTGACTAGAGGCAAGCCCTTTTCTTTAATGTTCCCAGCTCACCTCATTTCCTCAGCATATTTCCATGGTCTACTCCCTGAACTTCAAATCAGGTTCTTCCAACAGGCTGGCAAAGCCAGATTCCAGGTGATCCTTGGAAATGTAAAAGAAGGGGGCGCCTGGGTGGCTCAGTGGTTAAGGGTCTGCTTCCTGCTCCGAGGGAAGCCTGCTTCCCTCTCCAGGCTTGTGTTCCTTCTCTTTCTGTGTCTCTCTCTGTCAAATAAATAGATAAAATCAAAGAAAGAAAGAAAGAAAGAAAGAAAGAAAGAAAGAAAGAAAGAAAGAAAGAAAGAAAGAAAGAAAGAAAGAAAGAAAGAAAGAAAGAAAGAAAGAAAGGTAAAAAAAGGATTCGCATTCAGATAGGTTCTAACAATATTTACCACTGCCATCTGTTTAAGTCTGTGCATTCTCATTTCCATCCCTCTACCAGTCTGGGAATCCTACTATTAACCAGGCCAGGGACTCCCAATGACCAAATCCAGGCAACTTGACTCAAGGCTCATCCACATGAGAATCTGTGGAAATCTGCATAGCTAATTACTACCTTCTCTTGAAATGAGTCTTCCTTTGACTTCCTCAATTCCAGTTCTCCTGGTTTTTCTACAGCTAAGAATTGTTCCTATAGTATTCATATTTCTGCCTTGTTCTTCTTCCTTCCGTTTTTTAAATTTTTTTAAAATTTAATTTAAATTACTTAATTTAATTTAAAATTATTTAATTTAAATAAATTTAAATTTTTTCCAAAAAAATTATTTTTAAATTTAGGCCTTTCCCACTACTTTGGAGTGGATAACACTGCCAAAATCCTTGCCTACTGGCTCCGTATAGATAACTCCCAAATCCTGATCCCTAGCCCCTATAGCCCTTCAGAGTTGCTCATCCTTCTATTGCACTTCATGTTTCAATCCACAGTATATCCTTTCCAAACTCTCAATCTCTGTTAATGGTACCATTTCCCACTTCTTCAAATTCAATCCTTAGAGTAATGTTTGATCTCTTCCTTGTATTCCCTATTTTCAATGTTACCACATCCTGTAGGATCTATATTAAAAATATCTGCGTTAAAACTATCTATTGGGGGGAAAAAGCTATCCATTAGGATTTAGTCCTTCCCACTTATATGCCATCATTGTAGAGGGAGTCTATTATCGTCGTGCTCAGTGACTGCAATGGTCTCCTAACTGAGTGTTTCACCTGCAGAGCCTTCTCCTCCAAATCACCACCCCACTTCTCCGGTCTTCTCTGATGCCCATCAGTCACCCTTTATTTTAAAAATGAAACCAAGTTAAAAATGGAGAACTTAAATTATCAGGCTCATCTGTATTCCTCTCATAGTAACTATTATTTATTTAGCATATATTATGTGCCAAACTCTTTGTTAACCGCTTTACATATATTTACATTTTTAATCTTTTCAAGAACTGTGGAAAGTAAGGCTTACTATACCTGTTATACATTTGAGCAAACAAGATTCAATTAACAGTATGTTTGCTTTTGTAAGTTCACATGTACTAGGAGGCTGATAGAGCCATCATTTGATCCAGGTCGCTATGATTCCAAAGCTTTTTCTAAGAACTTAACATATGATACTACAAAGATGCATAAATTAGACAATCACTGGATACAAATTTTTGTTTTATATGTAACTATATGTCAGAAAAAATTTAAAAATTAATCCAGTGAAGTTAAGAAACTTGCTTTCAGGATTTTTGTTGATGTAAGATGAGATTAAGTGTAAGTACAAGAAAAAAAAAGTGCTAATACTTTAACCTATTCTAAACTTCCTAGTCAGATTCAAGAAATGGTAATTTCTCTTATGGCCAAATATTTATTTATACCCAAACTGCGATTGCCAAGAAGGAAAACTATCTATCACCCCAAACAATGGTAGGGGTATCCTCTGGATGATATTGTGTGAAATGGACGCTTTCAACACATGATTCTACACAAGATGTCTGTAGTGAACTGTGTGTTAGAGTGAGTTCACCTCTCATATAAAATGGTAGAAAGACAATGAAAAAACAACTTCCTATGTCTTTACCTGGAGAAAAGTAAATGTCTATGAAAATGGCTTTGTGAAGACTTGAGGCCCCACAGTTTATGAAAAAAGCAGAGTTTTTCCCCACAATCATAAAAACAGAACAAAATAGAACAGAACAAAAAGCTTTGGTAAGATGTAAGCCTCTGCCCAGAGAGGTATTAGTAACATATTAAGTGGTTCCATTCTTGTTCCTGTTTATTCCAGTGTTTCTTTCATGTCCTTAAGCTGTTTTTGTATAAAACCCTCTGATTCCTTCTTTTCATTGCCTCTTCAATTCTATGTTTACAAATTGTTCCAAAAAAAGAAAAAGCATCTATATCAAACAACACAGCTTATGGTCCAGCCTGAGGAGCTCATTATTCATAGAAAGTGAATGAAAATTAAATTCATTCTGGATGCAGTTAAGGCAAACCTTTTTGTTCACTGAAGGATTTTCAGCCTCTGAAACCAAAATCAAAACAGAAGTGAAACGAAAACACATTGGTGTATTCAAATGTCAATTCAATATAGATTATTGCCAAAATCTTATCAGAATCTGCCAGTGATTCTTAAGACATTACTTTAAAGCCAGTATTTATGTAACTAATTACAATATTTTGTTTTCAAGTATCAGGAATGAACACAATCTACCTTAAGCAAAATGGGGGAAAATGGATGAATTTATTATAAAGATTCAAGAGAATATTTTACAAAACACAATGATAGGAAGAGACCTTTGTCTCAATAAGGTTTAGAATTGGGGCGCCTGGGTGGCTCAGATGGTTAAGCGTCTGCCTTCCGTTCAGGTCATGATCTCAGGGTCCTGGTATTGAGCCCCACATCGGGCTCCCTGCTCAGTGGGAAGCCTGCTTCCCCCTCTCTCTCTGCCTGCCTCTCTGCTTACTTGTGATCTCTCTGTCAAATAAATAAATAAAATCTTAAAAAAAAAAAAGAAGGTTTAGAAATTAGAAACAGAAAAACATCATAGTGCTAGCAGTAGTCTTATACCATCTCCCATTTATACTTCTTTCTGTGCTCTACTTTTTATTTTGCAGGGCATAAAATGGCAAGGCAATTCCATAAGATTGTACAGGTTGTTCACGACACAAGCGTGTCCAGCCAAGAGAGTTAAAATACAATCTAGTTCTGCTAGCCAAGCTGTGAACCCTCAGGGTTGAGTTGTCCTAGAAAGAGTGACTTTTTCTGGTTTCTAAAAAAGCAGCATATGGGCAAGTGGAGACCCCATCAAACAGCCATGGTTTTGCATATTTCAGGTCTAGCCGCACAAAGAAACTTAATATTGTTCAAGCTCTGAATCCCTGGAGAAGAGATTTTGATTGAAAGGGGTTCCCACTTCTGGTTCAATTAACTATGACTCAGAAAGTAAGGATATGTTTTTAAAAAATTGTGAATTGGTTAGGCCTTGGTGGGTAAGGCAGTTATTCACAATTCCTAGAATTTTTATATTTCAGACTGTCCACTAACCTTTAACTCTTGGAGATCTCCTAAGAGCCAATTACTCAAATTTATATGGGAATGGAAATTGTGCCAAGAGCAGCAGATACTATCTTGATTTGGAAAAAGAGCTAGTTCTTTTTCTCTCTCCATATTCATAAAATTCTTTATGTATTGGCCTTGCAATTTCTAGTGGACTGGAGATCCTTTTTTTTTTTTTCAATTAAAATATAAGGGATTATTGTTGAAATATTTGTTTTGCATTTTCTTCCAGAACAAGTTTTATCTTCCTTTTACGGTTACCAGACTTAGCAAATAAGAATACAGGGAACCCAGTTAAATTTGAATTTCAGATAAATAATGAATAATTATTTAGTATATGTTTGACCTATATAATATTTGGGACTTAGATATACTTAAAAAATTATTACAGGGGACATACACTAAGTATTCTTGCTTATCTGAAACAAATTGGAAGGCAACTATGCTTACCACTATATCACCAATGCTGTACTGTTCGAGACAAATTGAATTGGGCATCCTTTATTTTATTTGGCAAACTTACTTCCTTTTTATTATAAGTTGAACCTTCAGAACTACTTTTAAACATTTCTGGATCTAAGTTTGGCAGAGGTATGAAATCAAGGAAATAGAAACAGATGTATATCCTTACGTATAAAGGACATTAAAGCTTGAGTTTGTAATTTTACAGTGAAATATGATACATAATCACTTGGTCTATATGAGTAAAAGGTCCATGTTTTCTTTTGTAGAAGAAAATGAATGAAGACTATGTCGTATTATTTTCATAGTATTATATACATACTTAATCACACAATGGAACAAGGACATTTTATAAGTAAAACATAACCAGCTAAATAGTACATAATTTCATCAGAAAGTTAATTTACTTTTTTAGAGCTGAAAGAAATAAGATATTCTACATTAATATTGTCACAACTCTTTTTACTTTTCATTTCTATTTTAAATACTTGTAATAGTACTAAATTAACTCTATGTAATCACTGCCATTATTTATAATTAGTCATTTAAAAAAAAACACACACCTAATGTTGCCCTTAGTCCTTGAGATTTAGCCTTAATTTAAAAAAAATGGCACACAGAACTGTGTTAAAGTCAGAAATAAAGCCCATACAGTTTTGCAACAGGGTAACTATCTTTTTAAGTTATAGACAACTTAAAAAGTTTGAATAATTATTACTTAGGTAGACATAAAATGCACCTGAGTTTAGACTTTATTAGATAATCTCAGTAACAGTACCATTTTTGTAAAAAATTAGAGAAATAACTTAGTTTTCCTTTATCACTCAAAAGTAGCACCACCACGATTATTTTAGTGATTTCATGAGCACTTTTCTGTTCCATGTAGTATGCTAGTTAAGGTATACATTTTAATCTTGTTTCCTTTTCATAATTCCTTTAAGGTAGATATTAGGGTCTAGATTTTTTAAATTAGTAGAACCTGATACCCAGAAATATTTATTAACTCCTCTAAGCCATGCATATAAGTAGTAAGTAGTCATATCTGCTCCTAAAGCCTATATGATATGCCATAATAAAAAAATAAATATACTGTGTATAAAAGATACGACCCAAACCCAAGGCAGGAAGTATTGACAATTTATCTTGGTTTCTCAATTTTTTTTTAATTAAAAGCAAAGATAAGTACATGATTTTAAGAATTAACACTAGTATTCACAATTCTTTTTTTGATATAATGAATTATTCAGCTCGAACTTGAATATGGTACACTGTTTGGGGACAAAGATAAGGGCCTGTCACCTTATGGTGAAAATATTTTTGGAAGTTGTAGTAATTTTTTACCTTTGAGGAAGTCTTAGAGAGTGACCAACATGGTTTTGACCACTACAGGCCTTGAAATTTGCAATCCTTGTTAATAATGTAGTAGTACTGATGGACACTTCTTATTTGTCTTAGTTTGAGTGCATTCTATTTTTAGACAATCTATATGACATGGTTTTTTTTCCCCCTTAAAACAATGCCTCTGCTCCAAGTAAATCAAACCCCAAATTAATGAAGAGCTCAAGATGGCATCAGTCCCATTTGTCTAAGTCCTGGTGTTGTATGGATGAACAGCAGCAGCCAGTTATGACAACAGGTGATAAATCCAAAGTGATAGCCAAATTGGTTAACATTTTTCTATTTCTAAACCATCCTTAAAGAAAATCATAGACCTGGTCACACTATCCTCACAGCAGTCCAGCAGAGCAGCCATGTCATCTGGATTCATGTTACTAGCAATAAAGAATTGGTAGTTTTTGGAATTAGCAAGAATGTGCTTGATTTGTTCTGCAGCCCCTGTTATAAAAGGTTTTGCTCTTCTGGGTCTCTTTTCTTCAAGTCTGCTTTTGGTTAATGGAATGCCTTTGGTTCATGTAATCTTTGGGGTATCCGTGGGCTTCTTTTGCGAATCTAGTTTCCTGCCAGGGATGGTTCATGACAATATCAACATCAGTGACAACTGTGCTTTTGCTACCTTCGCCTCCAGGGTCTTCAGGGGTGGCATTTTACCAATAAGCTAGTCATCGGTGTTACCCACTGTTCTACTGACCATCTCCCTCTCCACCTCCAGGCATAGGATCTAGGATCTCCCAAATCTTATGGCTGTTGAAGAACATCTCATCATGAGTGATGAGGCCCTGGCAAATGACCATGAGGGCACCTGGAAAGAAGCAAGGGCAACGCTGGTTTAGCAGGAACTGAGAACTCTCCCCAAGTGTGGTGCAGCAGGAGCAGCACTGAGGTGGAAACCAATAGAGAGCAAAAAAGCTGGATAGACATTTCATTAAAGGCTTCTGGTAAATTTTGAAAAGGGAAATAGATACACTGACTATGGATCTCCTATGACTAACAAATGTTAAAATTAATTTTAACGTTTATTGGAATCTTTACTTCTAAACAATTATACCATTAGGATGGTTATTAAACAATTATTATTTTATAAATTTCCCGGAGAATCTTAATGAAATTAGAATATAATGTAATTGAAGTGAAGTATTAGAGTTAACAATAAGGATAGGGAGAGGCCAATAGAATACCTACTGGGAAGAGAAGCCAATAAAAGGCTGGAAGAGATTGCCTGGAGAGAAGGAAAGAAAAGATGACAAAGGAGCAAGGACGACTAACCAAAAAAAGAAAAAAAAATGAGTATTCTTCCCTTGGACTGGCATGCATTTAGCAATGTGAAGCCTGGTGTTGAGAGATGGGTCTAGATAATAATCATAATTATAAAAGCAACACTTATTGAATTTTTCTACGTGCTAGGATTCTACTAAAACATTTATGTGTATTAACTCATTGAAACATCACAAAAACCTCATGATATTTGTTCTATTTTTCTTTTTATTCTACAAACAAGGGAACAGAGCCTTTCTCCATATCTCTTGCCCCATCCCCCTAAAAATTCAATAAAGGATGCAGTAGATACAAAGCAGCTTTCCTAAAGCAGACTTAGATTTAGAATTTATTACATTCAAGATCCAGGGCAAAGCAATGATTTCAGATAAGGATGTATCTTTCATGAGCTTTGGGAGAACTAAGGTCAGTGCATTTAATAGCATCTGACAGTAGGAAGCTAAATGTCATTTTAAAATATCTGATAATTAGAAGTTGGGAAATTGCACACGGTCCAAAATCTTGTATGGGCGACCAGGGTGAGAGAAAATGTTAGTATAGTGTTAGATGGCTAGATATTTAAAGGCTGATCTTGCCATAGGTTCTTAATGGTTTTAAGTGGTGAAACAAGGCAAAACACAATAGAAAACAAATGCCTGATGTACTAAATATGTGTAGCAATTTCTGGCAATTGAAGTTTTTCATCCAGCTAATGGTGAAGAAATCCTGCATTTTGGGTACTCTCTGAAGAACTGAAAAAGAAGTTGTGAAAGGTCATGCCACTAACACATGGAATATTACCTAGAGGGAACACTATGTAAAAGTGTACTTAGGATGGTTTTAAACAAACACACTCAAAGTTGTAGCACACCATAGTAAATAAATATACTTAGAAAAAAATATTTCAGATAAGGAAGTGACAGATGAAGACATTAAGTTAGCCATTGTTTTGGGCAAGATGTTGTTCATGGGTGACTCCAATAAGCATAATTATGTAATATTCTCTAGGAGTATCTAGCCACTTGAATGCAGGATAGATTAATGCATCCAACAGATAGGTGGATTTGACCAGAGTTTAGGTTTTGCTGGGAAAGATTGCTTGAGGGAGAAAGGAAAAAGGGAGTTAAAGACATTCATTTGAGAAATAATTATAAGGGAGAATCATGAAAAACAAGCTGGATAATAGGACATGTTCAGACATGGGGTTATGATGAATAAAGATGAATTATAGGGTCAAGGAATCGGTGGTCGTGATGAGCCAGTGAATTGCGTGAGTGGAGTCCTAGAGGGAATAGACTGTCAGAATAGGAGATGACAATCAAAATGAGATGTTTGAAGGTATGACATATGGGTCATGGAGAAAGAATGGAGACAAAGATTATCGGAGCTAATGAAGCAAAAGAATTTAGAGGCCAAGGTGATAGTTGGATCATATAGCTGGGTTTTGAAGTAGATAACCATAATGGCAGGAAAAGTATTAATGAGTGAAGAGCAATGACTCAGCAGTCCATACGTGGCCTGACAAGGAGGGATTTAGGGTGGTGCAGTATGTGAATGTATGTTTCAAAAGACGTGAGAGTTTCAAAGGGAGAAAGGAGTAATTGTTTGGAAGTAAGAACAGGAAGCAGAAAGGACCCTACCTCAAGCTCCAGGCCTGTATAGTACTTCAGCACGAGAGAAAAAAATAAAAATAAGTCCTTCACTTGAAGGGTCTAGGAAAGCAGTTTTCAGGAGCCAAGTTAAATTTCAGCAAAAATCTGAAGGACATGTTGAGTGAAGACATTAAGGAAGGAAAGGAGTTTTCTGTTGTCAGGAAACAAGTTTGAGTGGAAGGGCTTGGATAGCCAGGAGTGTGGGAGATCCGGTCAGATTCGTGGAGGCTGGGAACAGGGTGGTGAGGAACAGCTGTGTGAAACTGGGTCATCTGGGAACCTCAGACTTCTCATGGTGATACAGGAGAGCTGGTGTTGAGGCACGATGGGATTTGTTTCAGAAGCCTCAGGACAGTGATTAAAGGTCATGTGGTGGCTGGTCTTGCCTGCAGCTGGAGGTGGGGTGGTGGTGAGGAAATAGTCTCATCCCAGAGGCTTCAGAGCAAAGGATATCTAGAAATCTTGAGTCTAGTATTTCTGGGGAAAGAGCAGCAATTCGGTGCCCTTTGCTTCCCATTAAGGGCCCTCTCTACTAAGTAATTTTATTTATTGGGAAAATTCCTACAGAATCTCGAAGCCCAAAAGTCTCCTGCTCTGTGAACTCTTTCCAAACCTCCACGTCTCATGGTTAGTCATTTCCTCTGTAACCAAAAGAGCTTTACACAAATAGCTCTTTGGACTTGTATGGCATTTCATTGTCATTATTCATGTATCTGTCTCTCTCAGTACACACTGAACTCCTTGACCCACAAATAGTGGCTTACTTTGTATCTACACCACAAAGTGGATCATATCCACACAACTGGGTACCAAACTTAGGACCTATTAAGAGCTGGATAGAATTATAGTGGATTAAAAGACTGCTTCAGCAGCGTTACTGTTACGTGTGACGAGCCCTTGAGAGTTTCCTATGGGTAAGCATTGTCCTGGGTGTTGTACGTACCCAATCCAGACTTGCGAGGTGTTGGCTGGGGCTGCTCCATAAATACACTGCAGACTGGATAGCTTAAACAACAGACATTTATTTCTCAGTTCTGGAGACTGAAAGTCCGAGATTAAGGTGCTAGCATGGTTGGGTTCCTGGTGAAGACTCTTTCCCTAGTTCACAGCTGGCCCTCTTTTCATTGTATCCTCACCTGAAGAGCAGAGAGAGAAAAGAAGAAAGCTCTCTCTTGTGTGCTTCTTACAAAGCCCTAATCCCACTCATGAAAGCTCCATCCTCATGACCTAATTACTCCCCAAAGGCCCTGCCTCCTAATATTACCACATTGAGGGTTATGACTTTAATGTATAAATTTTGGGGAGACACAAACATTCAGATCATAGCAATAGATGACATTATTGTCATTTCACAGGTAAGAAAGCTGGAAAGGTTATACAGTTGAGAGGATATAAAACCAGGACTCAGTCCTAGTTTATCTGATTCTAAAGCCTTTCAATTCTATCAAATTGCTCTCCTGATTGTGCTTATGTTCTCATCCTAAGATATAGAAGTTTAATTATTGCCAATGCAGATTTAACACTACAGTAATATAAATGGAGAAAATAAAGGTTGTTAATTTTGTTGTGATATTTACTATTTACTAATGTGACTCTTTTTTAAAAAATTAAAATATCTTTCTGGAGCATAAATGATACAAAAGAAAAATGGCTTATATAACTCAGATTTGATCAAAACTTACTTAGGACAAAATATGCAAATTATACTGAGAATAAGCTCAGCTTAGAATATGCAAAGAACTCTAATTCCACCTAGACAGAAAGAAATATAGAAATATCCTAGAATGTCATGAAGTTTCACAGAAACCCTGACATAGGTAATAAAATATGATACTCTATTTTGCATTTAAATTATTTAAATTATAACACTCTTTTAGAATATAAGAGGCCAAGTAGCCTCGTGCATTATTAACTTTGTAGTACTCTCCCTCCCTAAGCAGAATGCAGTTGAATATCCAGGGCCCATGTTGGGCTTGGGCAAGTCCAAATGCCAAGGGTCCCTGCCATGAATTCTATGCTGTAAATTGTGCAAGAGAATCATAAAAATCTCCTTCATTGATAAAAGCTTAGATGTGTAAGGCCAGAATAGGTGTTCTCTGTCATTCTGGAAAGAGGAAGATTTGAGCCCTTCCTCAGATCTCGGAAGCAACAAAGAATCCTATTTCTTTATTCTTATCTTCTGGAGCATTTGTAAGAGTATTAAGTTCAATCTGGACAAATGAAAGGATTCCAACAACTCGTTGATCAAAACATTCAATTGTTGATACTGTGCATGACTGTACGTAGGAGACAAATAGAAGTAACATTAGCAGCAGCAGGTATTTTTTGGAACAAGAAATGGTTGCAAGGGTTGGTGTCCATGAATAGATCCTTAATAGATAAAGCATTTATTTATTCAACTTGATCCAAGTGGCCAGCTAAATCAGATGATTTCATAAAAGAACTACAGCCAATAGAACTCAAGGTCTTGGATTATGTGGTTTGGTGGTTCACATCCAAATAGGCAGATAACTTGCAAATCATCACTTCATTTGATGCTTCATGGGCTTATCTTGAGGTTTATAGGCAAATGGAGCAGTAGCTGATTCATTATATAATTAAATGTCTATGGAAGAGGCCAGACTGGCAAAAGTGGAATTTAACTCTGTGGGTTACAACCTGTGAAAGGGAGAGACAAAGACAGAGAATGAGCCTGGGGAGCAGTAGGCAGAGGGAGAAGCAGACTCCCCTGCTGAGCAAGGAGCCTGACGCAGGACTCGATCCCAGGGCCCTGAGATCATGACCCAAGATGAAGTCAGACGCCCAACCAATTGAGCCACCCGGGTGTCCCGGCACTTAAGTTTCATTGGTTAATCTGCCAAAACTGCTGGACTCTGACCAATCCTTTAGGGGCTTACCCAGGTTTAGCTATTTTAACACTCAACAATTTCTGTCTAGAGTAGTTAAGATCAGGCAGATTCTCTGACATAACTGCTAGATACATCTCAGTAGCATTTATCCTATTGAGTATTTAAAAATTTGAACATGATACAGGAACAACAAGATTTATTAGCTACTCTCAGCTGATTACTTATCAACTATGATCGCAGAAATCCTATCTTTCCCTTTAACTTTTACCTACTGATTCTCTTGGCCAGAGCTTTAAGTCTTCTCCTAAAATCAACTATCTTGCTAAGACTTGGATGCTGAGGGTATAGGGTAAACTAGGAGAAGTCAGGATTTGGGGCTGGCCATGTAGGAATGGTTCTGGATGATATGCTAAACTAGAAAGACAAGAGATTATGTTCAGAAGTGTCAGCTAGAACACAGAGAGATAATACAAAAATATCAGAGTAATCAGTATCCTTCTAAAATGTTCGATTCTATTTGCAACGAAACAAAAAGATCAGTCCTTATTTTCTCACCCAACATGCTCAGAACATATCTTTCCTTTTCTTTACATTTTACCATGATGGTGATATAGTAAAGGAAAAGATTCTGGGTGAGGGACGTCTTTGGAGGTGGAGCAGAGGAGGAAAGTTTTATGATGGTATTTAAAATGAGTTAAAATTCATTTTTTAATACATTAATAGGCATAACAAGCAGCTCTAAGAAGGAGAGAAGGTGTTTATATAGATAAAAAATTGAAGAGGAAATACTAACATGCTGTCAGAAATTTTAAGTTTGACACCCTAAGAATAAAGTATGGCTGGTTAGGATGAGGGTGAATCTGAGAGGGAGAAGAGCTAAATGTGAGTGATTGATTACACAAGTCCCACTCTATTCCCCAACAAGGTTGCTGGCTACTCCTAGAACATACAAAGCATCCATTTTTTTCCAGGGGTACTGCCCTTTCGTATCATCATAATTTTCAGTCTCTACAGGATCATCTAATTCAGCACACATATACTATAGTATCTTTCACCTAGAAAACAAAAACAAAAACTGTTTTTATAACATCTTTTGTCCATATTATACCCCTTTGTAGAAAAACTCAAGGAGGAATTACCTATACTCTATTTGCTAGATTTTATTCTCTCTTGAACCCACTTCACAAGTCCTTCTTCCCTAGTCAACTAAAATTACTCTTGTCAAGGCCACTTGTGACCTTTTGTTGCTCAATCTAACAGTCTGTTTTTAGTCCTCAAATTACTTGACCTTTCATAGAATTTGGCACAGTTAATTAGTACTCTTATTTTGAAGCACTGTCTTCTTTTGGATTTTAGGACAACATTCTTTCTCCTCTATCACTCATCATTTCCCTGTCTGCAGTGGGTTCCTCTTCATTTTCTCAGTCCCTAATTCTAGGAACCTCCCAAACTCAGTTTTTGGAACACCACTGTTCCTTAATTACATTCACTTCTCAAGTAATCTCAATCTAATTTTATGATGCTAAATGATATCTATACAGGATAGATTCCAAAGTTCATGATTCCAGCCTAGACTTTTCTCCTCAACTTTACTTTCATATATACAATTACCTACTTAACATGTTCACATGAATAAAATAAACATCTCAGACTCTTGTCCCTAACCACACACCTGATCCCTCACCCTAAACACTTGAATCCGCTCTTTCAGTAGTCTCTATATGTCATTGTACAGTTAATGAAAACTTTATCTTTGAAGTTGCTTAAGGCAAAACTCCACAGTCTTTCTTGTTTCTTTTCTTTATCTCACATCCAACCCATTAGCAAATTTTGTTGGTTATACCTCAAAATATATCCTGAATCTGTCATCTCAATATCTCCATTGCTACCACTCTCATTCAAGAGTTAACCCTTGCCTCAATTACTGCAAGAGTCTCTAACTGGTCTCCCTACTTCTGCTCTAGACACCTACAATCTATTTTTCATCCAGCAGTTGGTATGAATTTTAAAGAACATGTCAGATTACGTCATTTCTTTCTGTACTCAGTAAAATCCAAAGTCTCTTCTCTGACCCTCAAAGCCCTACATGATCTTCCTCTGGCCACCTCTCTGAGTCCAGCTACTCCCACTCTACACTTTGTTTGCTCTGCTCCAGCCATACTGGCCTCCTTGCTGTTTCCTGCCTTTGTACCTGTCATTCCCTCTTCCCAAAGAGGATAGATAACCAAAGCATGATGTTCTTTCCTCATTTCCTTTTTGTCTCTTTTTAAATGTCCTCTTATTGTGAGGCATATACACCTTTTCCAGATTCTGTCTGTCCATGAAGCTCTGTAGGGTATTGGATTATAGTCCTCCCTGGTTTACTGGCTTAGACTCTAGGCTTCAGAAGCTAATCTAGTAGTACCTGCCTTGCAATTTATCTTTCCTGACTCCAGTTAATCTCTACAGCTAGTTGCCAGGCCTAGCCTTGGCCCAGCCTATGTCTGACACTGATTAAAACCAGCCACCCACTGGAGCAGTTCGTCCAGTTCGCAGCTCAGTTCCCTAGCCTGTGGTCCATATTGCTGTAATTGTTATTGTCCCTTTGAACTCCGATGATGAAAGAGGGACATCTGTACAGGTTGTAGGAAACACAACAGTGAGGGGTTAGACATGGAATCAAACGTGCCAGCTGACTGGTCTCGGCTTCATAATAGCTCTTGGATATATTCTAATCTTTCCCTAGAATTTCTTTCACAAAATCAAGTGAATCATACTGTGTCCAGGAAATAAACTTTACAGGGCACCTGGGTGGCTGAGTCAGTTAAGCATCTGCCTTCAGCTCAGATCATGATCCCAGGGTCCGGATCGAGTCCCATGTTGGGCTCCCTGTTCAGTGGGGAGTCTGCTTCTCCCTCCACCTCTGTGCTCCCTCTCTCTCAAATAAATAAATAAATCTTCAAAAAAAAAAAAGGAAATAAACTTTACTTTGACATAATTCAAAAAAACATAATTATATTTCTTATAAATGTGATTGAGAGTTTATAGCATCAGGAATTGGGCAAAAGTAGAAAGTGACTTTATTATTCAAGAAGAGAAAAGTTTAAACACTTTTTAATAGATTTAAAATTAAAGCAAGATGATTCATATTAGTATTTGCAGATTATATACATTTAGAAATCACATGGGCCTATACCTTGAATTGGGAATCTATTGGCATTCCTTGCAATTTTAAGTTTAAATATCATGAGCTAAATGGAAATTCAGCATGATAAAATTTTTTGAAAATGCTGGTCAGGAAGAAAGGCTTCAAGAAAATTAGATGAAAAAGATTGAAGTATTTTTAAGGCCAAAATACTTGAGCATTGTTATTTGAATAGCAATTTAAATGGACTTTTCTGTTGTCATTTTTTTCTCTCTCCTCCCTTTCTGTGAGCAAAAATCATTCGTCTGAAACAGGCCACTGCCTTGCTTAAAAGCATCTGTTGCCCTCCAACTTCCAAAGAATCAAGCCCCAAATTCATTGCATGGCATGAAAACTCTTAAAATTCATCTCTAACCATCTGTCCGCAGCTGTAGTTTTATCTGTAAAATCGGGGTTCTCTAACTGTTCAGGCAGCTCTGCTCTTCCAGGCCTTTGCTTGAATCATTCCCCCACCCAGCAATGCTGTTATCCTTCTTTCCTGGTGGGGAGAATCCAGCATATTTTTAAGTTCAAATCAAAATTCATTTCATACGGAAGGTAGTTATTCTCATTCAAGCAGGATTTTAAAAACCTTTTCTCATTGATCAAGGTGAAATACAGTAAAGGTGTTAAAACATATCTAAGGCTAGTATTTACAACAGAAGGACATAAGACACGCTTACATAGAGTTTCTGCATTCAAAACTTAAGTCATTTTATAAATATAAATAATAAATTGTCTTTACCTCCAGAGTAGAAAAATAATATGAAATTAAATACGATGATATGATCAAAAACATTCACATAAAGTCCACTGGATGTTTAACACACCAGTAGCCCCTGGGAATACATTATACTAATTCAAATGTTTGCAAGGGCCAGAAACAACCTGAGAACACTGAAGGAGTTCCTTGCTTTAGGAAGTGTTAAAAAATTTTTGCAAGATACATTTAATTAACTCTGTGTGTGTATGTGTGTGTGTGTGTGTGTGTGTGTGTGTGTGTGTGTGTGTGTGTGTGTTTGAAGGCTCTTAGACATAGCTAAAGTTTTTCAGAAGTGTCACAGATAAAGGACACATTGGTAGAACTGGACAGTTATACTATGCTTTTAAAACTAACTGTTAACGTGAACTGATATTGCTTGCTAGTATGATCAAAGATTTGAAAAAATCCTGAGAATTTCTTGAGCAGCTGGGTAGTAAATCCAGCAGCCAACCCAGCTTATTTTTTTTTTTTTGTCTTGATGATTCTTATTTTATAGCCAGAGTTATGAAAAGCCAAACATTCAAATTATAGGCCTGCTTCCTGTGTGCACTGGCAGGTTCTGTCTGCCTGGCAGACAGGCCTCTGTGGCAAAATTCAGACCTCTCATGTTCTAGAAAAGGAAAATGTTGTTGATGGCTGGCCCACAGGCCCTGATTCAGAAAGAGTCTGAGTCATGATGGATACATTACAAAAAAATTATGCCAGTATGGGAGCCATCTAATTCAAAACTATTAAAAAAAAAAAAAGGAGGCACAAAAGCAAAAGATAGTTTTAATGACATTCGTTACCTTGGATATATCAGGTGTTACATGTCTGTTGCTTTCCTTGTTCAAAGGAAAAGCCCATTAGACAAAAGCGTGACAAAGGAAAGGAAATCCGGACATGATTTAATGAGCTTATTGCTAGTTTTCATTTAGGTGATATTTTTTCCCCACAGGGTTATGAAAAATGTCAGAAGATACACAGAGCTTTAGGTAGGATTATTCCATTAAATTTAATGGTTTCGTTTTATGATTCAGAATATAAGCATCTTAATCATTGCAATAAATATTTGTAATAATCATTGCAATAATCGTTGCAATAAATGTTTGTAATAATATCCTCTGTAGCTCATTTTCTTATTTATTTTCCCTTCCCAGTTTTATTCATTACCCTTACATTATATCCTTTAGGGACTGTATGTCTATAAATATTCAAAGGAATCTTAATTATCACATGTTTTAAACACTATTATTTATCGATATTATTCTAGAAACTTAATTAAAAATGTAAAATATCTTCAAACAGTCTCAAAAAGTGCATATTTATGAACTAAAAAATATATTGTTTAGGGGAGGAAAAAAAACCTAATAAAGGTGCAATAGGATCAAACTGCTTTTGGTTAGATGTGACAGAAAGAAACTCCAATTAGTGTGTCATAAATAAATGGAGTTAAATTTAAATCTAATGGTCAATGGTTTAATGGGAAAAATAACTATGGTGCTAGGAGTTATAAAGAGAACCATAGCATGAAGGAACTGAGTTTCTATTTTTATAATGACTATTAATCAGGTTTTATACCAGAGTCATGATAGATTTGTGGTGAATTTGAAGTGAGATTCAAAGAACGATCCATTTACAGCTTAATCTTGAGGAAAAATTTCTTGGGCTAAATACCACAACTAAAATGGGTCCAGTGATGAGACTGGGGTGATCACCACAGCCGATAGAGGAGCTCACTCTTAAAATTAATGATTCCTTCCATCACAGGTATCTAAATTCCTCTAGTATTTAAGTGTAGATGTTAGGAGAATCACTTCAATGCTTCTGGAGATCACAGATTCTATTACTTCCTCAATTACCTATCATTGTTTCAAAGTGAATTCCAAGTGCTGTGCAAAATCAGTAAAACTTGTTCATTAACTAGCCAGCAATATTGAAAGCCGGCTGAGGATGGTAAACTCTCTGGGGGCTTACACTGTGTATCAGTTATCTATTGCCGAGTAACAAATAATTCCCAAATTTGGGGGCTTCTGACAACAAACATTATCTCCTAGTTTCTGTGGACCATGCATCTATGGATGGCTTAGCCGTGTGCTTTTGCCACAAGACTGTAATAAAAATGAAAGCCGTGGTCGCAATCTCTTCCGAAGGCCTGACTGGAGGAGGATACAATTTCAAGTTTGCTTACATGGTTATTGGCAGGATTCAGTTCCTCATAGACTTTTGGACTGAGGTCTCAGTTCCTTACTGACTGTTGGCTGGTGCCGTATGAGCCTCTCTGTAGGGCAGCTCACAACCTAGCAGCTGCTTCCATCAGATTGAGTGAATACGTGAGTAAGAGAGAGCATCACATCAGCAGCCACAGTCACTTTGTCACCTAACCTTGAAAGTATTCCATTATTTTTGCCATATTCTATTCATTAGAACAGTGAATCACTAGGTCCAGCCCACACTCGAGAGGAGGGTTTATTATACAAGGGCATAAATACCAAGGTATGGGAATCCTTGTTCACCATATGTCCATTTACAGATGGGGAAACAGAGTTTTAATAACATTTTCAAGCAAAACAGATAGTAAATTTAGGAGCTGGAATAATCAAATTGAGGTGTGATTAATTTCAAAGCCCAGATTGTCTATATTGCAACACATTGCAACCTTGTGGTAAGGAAAGAATAAGAAAGTAAGGTGGAGGATTTTTGCTTGGTATGAAGCTCATAAAATTACAGGTGGCATTGGTCCAAGTAGGCAATAAGTCAAAAAGGTACAAGCCCCCAAACAGACCCACACATATATAGTCACTTGGTTTTTAATAATGTTGGCACTTCAGAGCAACAGATTAAGGAGCGTCTTTTCAGCAAATGGTACTGGGCTAATTGGATATCCATATGAAGCAAAGTGAATTATACCACACACAAATATTAATTTGTAAGTAAAAATGTGGATAGTAAAACGCTACCCTTTTAGAGGAAAGCATAAGAAAATATCTTCATGAATTTGGAATAGGCAAAGATCTCTTTAAAGTGACACCAAAAGCACTAATCATAAAAATAAACTGGGGTGCCTGGGTGGCTCAGTGGGTTAAAGCCTCTGCCTTCGGCTCAGGTAGTGATCTCAGGGTCCTGAGATCAAGCCCCGCATCGGGCTCTCTGCTCAGTAGGGAACCTGCTTCCCCCTCTCTCTCTGCCTGCCTCTCTGCCTACTTGTGATCTCTCTCCTCTCTGTCAAATAAATAAACAAAATCTTTAAATAAATAAATAAATAAAAATAAATTGTTGTTGTATCTGGACTACAATGGAATTAAAACCTTCTATTAATCAAAAGACACACCAGAAAGACACTTTGTGGAGAAGATATTTAAACCCTTTACAACTGACAACATATTTGTATCCAGGATATATAATGAGGTCCTTACAAGTAAATGTGAATGCAAAAGAGAGCCCGATTTAAAAAGGGGGCAAGAGAATTAAGCAAGCAGAATATGATACCCTAATGGTGAGTAAATAGATAAAAAGAAGAATTGACCTCCATGGTAATCAGAAAAAGCAAATTAAAACTACAATGAGACGTAACCATACACCCGTAGGATGACCAAAGTTCAGCAAAATTAAACTTGTAATCACAAGCATTTGCAAGGATGTGAAGCTTGCAATCACTTAGGATCATAAATCAGTGCAATCACTTTTGAAAACCCTTTGGCATTATCCACTAATGGTGAGCATATAGTACCCTGTGACCTGGAAATCCCAGGTTTACACCAAACCAAAACAAGACAACATTCATATTCAATAATCCCCTTAGGGGTATAATTTTAATAGATCCAGAATGGAAACACCCCAAATGTCCATAAGCAGTAGAATAGGCAATATCGGTGATATAGCAATGAGACAGAATAGAATACTGCTACTCAGAACAACACAGATGATTCTACAAGCATCATATCAATGCCAACTAAGCAAGAATATGTTCTATGTGATTCTGTCTATATAAAGTTCAGTAAGGGGCAGATATCTGGTAAGATATTGGAGAGGTCAGGTTTCCAAGCATGCAGAAGAAAAATTATTTCCACTAGAAAAAATATTATTATAGAAAACAACAAACTAAATGAATGAATTAAAGAAAATTAAGTTGATAAATTTTTTTTTTAATTTCCTATGCATTTAAGTACTCAATGTATTCCGAGTTTTGTCCCTTGAAACAGTAGTATTTTAAACTGTCTTGATCTCTCTCCTTTGTAGCGGTAAATTTTTTATCCACATAGACAAGTCTGATGAATATACCTGGAGATTTTTTTTTAATTATCTAAAATGTTAGAGAGCAAATTAAATGAAGTAAACCTTCTAAAATAAATTTTAGGACTCACTAGCTTTTAACAGTTACATAGTCCAAAGATTTGAGAGCAAACCTTTTAGTAAATTTCACCAATAGCAGGTACATAGACAAGGCATAGAAATGGCTACAATGATACTGGCACACAACATTACCTTTTGTGCATATGTAATGGGTGATTATGGGATGGCTGTTTAGTTTGGAAAATTTAATTAATTTCTAGACAGAAGACTAGATGCTGGCAATGTTCTGCCATGTTTTAAATATTTCTGAAAATACATTTCTTTAATTAGAGCCTTAGATAATTTAATTCAGTAACCTGATTTTATAACATCTCTGTAACTCTCTCTTCCTATGTGAAAACTCATACTCTGGCTTAGCAAAAGGACAAAAGGGGATTTAATAGCTAGCAATTTAAAACTCCTATTTGCATATGGCATTTTATCGGAGCAAGGCTGACATGATTGTGTACATAATTAGTATTTAGGATCCTGCAGAGCATCCTAAAAGTAAGGGCATACATTTCTTCACCCCTGATGTAGAGTCAAAGAAAGCAGTAGGGAAAACACTCTCTGTTATAGTCATCTTAAGTCTGGCTAAACGTAGAATACAGGAGCCTCTTACCCTTTCTGCATTTTATTTCCAAAGATCAATTTCCTTTTCTTGAAAACACTCACATAATCAAGAGGGGAGCGCATCTCTTTGATGTGTTCTATTTATTGTAAGTGTACATAATGCATCAGACTAAGCTGTCTGTCACGTATAGGACATCTAGATCCACATTATCTTTAAAGTCTGTGTCAAGAAAACTAATTAGCATTGCACTGATTAGGTGAATGTGCGGAGCGGATTGAGAGTCTGACACACGGTCTCCACAACTAGACCATCATCTAGCTGTGTCCACGTAGTAAATCAATGAACATCTCCGAACCTTATTTTTCTCATGTATAAAGGAAGGGTGTTGGGCTCATTTAAACAGTTAAAATGTCTTTCCTCTTGCTTTATAAAATGATGTGGCAACGATGGGATAAACAGTGTTTACAACTCGAAGGGCAAAAATTACATGGAGGCCCACAGCTTGCTAGACTCTTGTAAGAAAATGAAGAGAACACTCAAGTATTGGATCTGGAGTCCGGAAATAGAGTGAATCCCAGCCCTGTTGTTAGTCGCTTTGGAGTGTTGAGAGAAAGTCATCATTCTTTTTAAAACTTTAATTTTATTCTCTTTAAAATTTCTACCTCTAGGAGGACTCACTGTACATATCATTTTAGGTTATCCATGTTTCTCCTGGAGCAGCCTCAAGACTGCGACTGCGTGTGATCTGTACACGACTTGGGATATATTCAGTGCACATTTTAAAGATAATAAAGGCTCTAACTGAAAGCGTATTAGAGAAACCAGCTAACCAGCAGAAGCTACAGCAAGCGCGCTGAAACCCAGGATTGTAGCAAGGGGAGTTGTTGGAAGTGCTGCTTGGTTCGGGACATTGGTTGCCCACCCTGCAGACAACCACAATTTCTGTCTCTTATTTAAATTCTTGTGAGGTCATCGGATTGGTGTCACTCAGCCAATAGACTGGATGCACTCCAGTCAGAATCCAACGCTGGAAAAACAGCTGTGGTCTAAGTGGTGGAGTAAAATAATAGAACCAGGGCCATCTGAGATGCCCAGAAACAATGGATGAGACGGTGTCCAGCAAAATATGCCATGAATGGAAGCATAGTCTCTGAGGAGAGGGTTCATTAATGTGCCTTATTGTGCCCACCATCGTGCAGTGGGGCCCGGAGACAAAAGCCGTTTGTGGTGTTTGGCCAAAGCGGAAGAATAAGAATATTAAAGCTTGCTAACGTACAATGATCTGTGATCTCCGGATTTTACCTCTAAGATTGCAAATTTTAACTCTAAGATTGCATATGTTTTTAGAGTTTAGACAGCAAATTACTTACTGCCTACGGTAATCATTCTGTGCTATGCCATACGGTGCCGTTATTGTTTCTATTTTTTCTCATTTAAGTCAGTTCATCATGTAAGAAACTGAACATATATGAGTACATTTCTAAGTTAAAGTGTATCTGAGTCTTTAAAATCTTCTGTTTTTTTCCATAGGACTTATAATTTTAAAAAAAGTATAGAGTACTTAGACTTTAAAAAGGCAGAGCTAAAATTCAAGAGGATTAAATATATCTCAATCATTCTCAAACCAGAGGCTAATCTAAGGTAATATTTTAAGTGGGAAATATTACTTATTTTGATAATTTTACTGATTTTCATAGATATGCTCTTCTAGCATTGGTTTGATTTTGAAATCTGAGGAAATAAAATGAAGGAGACTGTTTTCCTAGGATAGCTGCATGACAATAAACTACGTATGATATCATCAAAATGTTGACTTCCTTTATGTGAATTTAGAACTGACCTAAACAACTCAAAAGGCTAAAAATTATTTTCTCATACTACCAGCTGCCAACTATGGCAATATTTCCCCTGATTGCCCTTTAAAGGGGAAGTAGAACAAAGTCTTAGAGCAAAGGATGATGGGAGACAGGGGGATGCTGCTGCTGTTGTCAGCTTGGACAACTGTACTCTTCCCCACCTTGGGTCATGCTCTGAAGCAGGGCCCACGGTGGAATGTCACATTACCAGAGAAGTGGACTGTGCTTGCCATCACTTTAGAGAGTTTGCCAGTCTAAAGTCGTCATTATCTTAGTGAGGCATTTCTTGGGCGGGGCGTCTTGTCTTATCTTGTTACACCAAATTTGCAGCTTCAGTCCCATCCCCCCATCCCTCCGATACTGCCCTTTAAAAGAGAATAGTAGTTCTAAAAGCCACCAACAAGCATGATGTTCTTAGGGAATATTTTCTTTTCACTAATGTCCTTAAACAAAAGTCTTAAAATGGATGCATTTAGAAAAAAAAAAAACTTGTAAGTTTATTAAAATAAATTATTATATAAACCAGAACTCATAGTGTCTGAATTCCTACCGTTAGCTATTATTGTTATAGAGACAAATCTTGAAAATAAATTCTAATTTATTCCTTTTTGTTGTTGTTGAATGATGACAGAATTCTTTTTGCCTGACTTTTTTAGGGGGGAAAAAAGACCTTTTCTGCCCTTAGAATAATATATAACAAAACCTTTCCATGATTTTAAGAAATAGTAAGCATAAAGTTCAAATTACAGTAGCTCCATTATAATACCACTGCATAATCACTTCATTAGTAGTGATTATTTGGATATTAATAGAAGTTCCTATCCCACAGATTCCTTTTGCCAATGTTTAGTATGATTTGCAACAGTGTGCTACAAAATATAGCTATGTATTTTTCACTTGCCTTAGAATTGAAGGGCTGAGTCCTATGAGGATTTACAAGATACTGAATGATGCAAAACTTATTGACTGTCAGAGGAATCTTGTCTAAAGAAACAGCACAGCTCTTTTGCTTCTGGAACCATTTTGATGTGTAGTAGATAGAATGTGTGTGTGTGTGTGTGTGTGTGTGTATGTGCGTGTTCATCATTTATTTTCTTGTGTTGTATTATTGAATTATATGAATAAAATTACATATTGAACTGGATACTAATCTTAAGAAAAGCACTGTACTTTGGTAGTATGTGATTTTGTACCTTATAAATGGTGGGTGGTAACTTACATGGCATTATTGGAGAGTTTTCCCATAACTGAAAATTTAAGGTATCAGATACTGAGAGGCGGAATTTCTTTTCCTCCTATTTTCTATTGCTTTTTAAAAAAAAAACTCACTTCAGTAATTCAGATTTCTCTTGCTCCCTGCCTCGATAGGAATAATTTGATGAAAAATGTGAGCCAACATTTTGTCTACCAGAATCATTTTTCCTTTTTTATGGGCAATCATTTTTCTTAATTTAAATAATCAAGACATTCAACTGGATACTTTTTTAAGTTGAGAGATAAGAATTAAAACAGCCGTTTGTTAACTAAGAAGACACATTGTTTAATTCTTTATCCTCTACTCATAAAAGATAGTTCTTTTGCTTTGGCCAATATCTTAATATACTTTTTTATGATGCGATTACTCATGGCCTGAATTAAAAGAAATTCACAGGAGGAAAACAACTAGGATGTGAAAAAATCTGGTTGTTGCATTTCTAGTACATTTTTAACATGTTATTTGCTAGAAGCAAAAGCCAAAAATCAAACCTTTCTTCTCTGAAAGAGAAGATGTTTTTATAAATCAAATTAGAACTTCAAAAGGGACCCTGGAATGATTACATCATCCTTGAACCCTGGAGTCATCCCTACATTGGTTGAAATGAGTACTTATTGTGGGGAAAGTGTTTTGTAACAAACGTGATAAAAAGATGCATTACAAGGAGATACCTGGCAAAGCGCTTAGCATTATATAATCAAAGCTTCCCCTGAAATGCATTTTTCTTCTGCCAATTCTATCATATAAAATTTTAAATGTCTCTTTGCAAAACCAGCTCATTCTGTTTCTCCTTATACTTTCTTTGGATAGAAGATGACAAGAACATCAAGTCTCCAAAATGCCCATGAGGGACATCTCTGACACAGCTGTTTGGGTGATTTTAGTAAAAATTAGAGAATATTCTGCCATCCTTAGGAGTCAGTCTGATTTAGGAAATCATTCCACGGCAGAGTAGTCTGTCTGTATGATGGCAGGATTCTCTGAGCTCCCTTTCTACACCTTCTGGTTTCTAGTTTCTTGTGACATTTTTGGAGAAAACCTAACAAGAATAAAATTCATAGGAAATCTAAATGCTAAGTCTTCTTGAGAGCCTTTTAGAAAGAAACCGCAGGGCTTCCGGAGGCAGACCTTGTCTAGGCAGATTGCAATGGAGCCCGCAGGGCATAAGCTGTTTGTTTTTTCTTGTCCCCGTGATGCAAGAAATAGGAACTAATTCTGGTCCTAATTCAGGAACAATTAGCAAAACATCGAACCGTTAAGTGTTCTATTAAAACAAGGAAGAGCTTACAATGAAAGGAAGAGGTTCTAATGTCAGAGGAGATTCCGCCAGGATAAACCTTTGTATCTGCTTTGACATTTAATACTCCACTTGCAAAGCAGCCTTAGCACTTTAGGGACTATCTGTTACATACGTTTATAAATGAAACTGAATCATACTTCTATTGATGCAATTTGTCATCATTGAAGAATTAAGACTTTTGGCATACTTGTAATAAAAACACAAGTTGCGCTCCGTAAAGTGCAAAGTTACAACATCTGATCATTGATTTTCTGCCTCTTGTTGAAAAGCGATGAAGTCTGAGCTGCAATGGAAACATCAGTTCTCGGGAATTCCATTTGTCTTTTCCAAGGGATGAGCACGTTTCACTCCACGTCTGGTTTTTCTCATTTATTGTTCGGGTTTAAATATTCCTTTGTTAATTAAAGACTGGATATGTACTCAAGTATGCAAGTAGGCATGGAAAAATTGAGTGAAAACCAGACAGAAAATTAAGATTCTCATGATGAAGCCAGAGACGAAGCACAAGGAGCTCCTCATGCATTGATTAGTTACAAGAGTTATGGAGAGATATGCTTTGAATTATGGTTTTCCGTATTATTTTCTAGTCCCCTATCATTTTCTTTGTGTTTTTCTGGAAACAGTTAAACAAACATAAACAGCCATGACAGAAAAGCTATCCAACCCCAAACTAGTGAATTTGACAGTATTCCTTAACTCAGCATTTTGATCCCTAATGAATGCAATATTAAATAGTTTTCTTCTTTACAGTTCATTTAAATTAAGGATCGGGATTCATTGACAGCAGTATTATCTTCATTTTGATTATTGAGATGTTTCAGAAGATATGGATATTCATGGCATAAGTATATGCATAAGTTCAGAGAAAATTGTTTCTTTTGATCCACAGAAGTCTACATGTAGCCTCTTATGATGCTTAGTATGCTGCTGCAATTTAATATTCATGAAATTTCCTAAAAAATTGAAGCATTTGAAAAAAGGGATGAAACTTCACTATGACCTTCCTTGTCTTTCACTTTATATATGAGGAAAAGTGAGGCCCCTCCAGCCATTCGTCTTTGTCGAGACCAGGAGAGCTGAAATATCATTCAAATTACACATTCCTAATGCCTAAAGCACTTGCTGAGGGCAACCAATTGTCTAACCAACCAACCAAGGACCCTTTGTAAAGACATTATAATGATTATTTACTGCCATGTGAACTTTATGCAAGTAATTTAAACTCTGGACCCAAATTTCTTTGTCCGTAGAAGAGAAATAAAAAGTATAGTAGAATCTACTTCATTGGATTAAATGAGATAAGGCCTGTAAAGTAAGTTATGTAAAAGTGTATTGGCTGTGATGATGGGATAAAAGGTATCTTGGTATAGATATGAAGGGCCTTGTCTCCACTTATTCTTGATTCATTGCTTTACTATGCTATAGTACACAGAGTATAGGACTCTCTGACAAGAAGTACTTGTTTTATTCACTCTCCTATCTTCTACAATGTGTGACCCAAGTTTTGCCTACAATGGATGCTTAAATTATAAAAGAAAATGTGACTTTGTGCTTGTTTGGAAATTTGACTATGGTAAAAAATAAACCAAGTTCAACTGAATAAATTTAAAGATCTTGTTAGCTTTATTCCACAACTCATGAATCAGGCAACACTCCATCTAACAAACAAAAAAGAGCTTTGAAGAGCTATTCAAAAAGGAAGATTTAAAAAAAATAAGTAAAACAAAAAATTTGAAAAGAATGGAAGATTTTTATAAGTACAAGGAGGTGGGACAAGGGAGTTATTCTAGCAAAACACTGGACAGCAGGGGTCTATCAGCCAGATTACCTCATTAGTGCTGACCAGAAAAGTCCAGACTGACTAGATAAGATTACATTCCTGGAAAAGGCTGAAACTGTAATTAAGTTAGGTATTAAGCCTTGGTTTGGTAACATAGGCTTGGCATAGGTGACTCCATTTGGGGCCTGTTGTCACTTTTTTTTTTACAACTACCTTTTTTTGGATTGGTGTTTTCACCCATGTAGCCACCAACATTCTCTATTTCTACTTTATTATCTTAGCCATTTTTCATACCTACTCTAAATTAATTCTATGTCAAAATCTAAAGAAAAAAAGAGTTTGTTCATCGTATTTTCTATCTGTGACTATGTGCATTGCATTTTAACCCATTTGACTGCAAAGAACATGCATGCTTTTTTTTTTTTTTTTTAAATCAGGGTCAAGTGAAAGGAGCTGCAGTTGTCTAGATGAGAATGCATGACAAATGTGGGCCTTGGCTTATAAATGTTTATTCTTTGGACAATTTTGGACAATTTTGTCTATCTGCAAAGCTAATTAAATTTAAATATTGAAAGAATAAATATTCTAAATATTTCATTAGCTCCTCATTGTGCAAATGATTGAAAAGTATACATATACATATACATATACATACCTATACATAAAGTATAGGTATGGTAGTAGTAGCTAAAAATTCAATCAAAATGTGGTTGTTGTTTTTTAAATAACAACTGATCCACCTAACTTTGTGTACAGGATGACAATACGTATGAAAAACAATATTTTTTTCTAAATCCCAATATATGGATAAAATCAAATGCCCAGTTGCTCTTGCTCTTCCTTTCCTTGTCTCCAATACTTGCCAAGTGCAACAATATTGTAGGCTAAGGAAAGAACACATCAGGGAGGAATTACCCTGTGTTCTCACTAAAGGATTTTCAATAACCTTCGATAGTTTATCAACAACCACCACCACAGGGTAATAGTTACCGGATGTCTTCTGTGAGCAAAAAATACTGAAGGATTAAGTGATAAGGAAAACTGTACTTTAAGCCGACCGACCAAACCGGCAAGGGAACTCCAGTTCCTTTCTCAAAGCTCTTCTGGTTCTTCTTTCCTACCCTGTTTCCCGTGCTCCAAAATACCAAGTATGAAGGAGATAGAAATTTAACTTTTATAATTGTTCAATGATATCTTCATTTACACATGAGGAAACTTAATATAGAGAGAGATTAAGTAATTTGTTCAAGTTCACACACACTGTAAATTGATTTGAACCTGGGCTGCGTGTTTGTAAACACAATCCACAAGAAGCAGGCTGTCTAGGATTTGGGGTAAAATATGCACATAAAAAGGTGCCATAGACTGCCCAGGGGAATCTGCTTAGCAGTGTCCCCATTGCTGGAAAGACTTCCATCCAGGCCACTTAAGACTAGGATGGTTATATTGGACAACGCTCTTCTTTTTTTCCTCTTTGCAACTATGCATAAAATAAGGCTACAGAAAACAATTCAATGGAAAAATATCATATATTTACTAAATATCTGTGAATTCTATGTGAAAATTATGATGCCTTCTAGACCAATCTCGATGCAGAGAGACGTTATAGCATAGTGGTTAAAAGCATAATCTTAGAAGTCAGTGCATCAGCTATTAGCTTGGGGAACTTACTTAACCTCTATGGGCATCAGTTTTCTAATCTATAAAATGGGTTTAATAATACTACTTACTCATAGGATTGTCATGCAATTAAATGGGATAGTAACACTTATAAAACACTCTGCATAGTGCTTGGAACATAATAAATGCTGAATAAAAACTTGGTTGTTGCTGTTGTTGTATTATTATCCTTACATCTAAGTAAATCATAAGAAACAGTCTTGTTTTCCTTAGTGTTTCTCTCCAGCCTGTCAGAAACCATAGTGGATGCTCTTCTTTTAGACTTCTGGAACCAATATCTGAGATATGGTCATCCAGTGACATTGCTCTTGTGTTTTCTTGTGGCTCATTTCCTTTCCTGGTTAACATCACTTTTCCTTTCTCCCCTTTTGCCAATAACATATTCTCTTTTTCCTCTTTCTGGAGTAAAAATGACCAACAACAACGAAACGATAACTTCTCTCTGCTGCCCTTTCTTGCCCAGGGTCCTGCAGAACATCTCACCCATGCTCTCCTGGTGGTGGCTTGTGAATCCTCCCTCTTTTCCCTCCTCAGTTCCCCTATATGTCCCACAGCAAGGAAGAAGTACCCATGGGAAATCCAATAAAGTGCTGAAGGAAGCCAGAGAGGGAAGAAGTTATTTCCAACTGGGAATTATGGGAAAGATCTATCTGCATGCGGAGCTAGATCCGAGCAGAAATGGAAAGAAGACTATTGTGGAAAGCAGACATAGCAAAAGCAAATGAGCTACGTGATATACAACACTCTGGATAGTTCCTTTGGAAAGAAACTGTTCCAGTGATTGTCAGGCAATCTCACAGATTTCGAATGCTATGACTCTTCTAAAAATTTTTGGAAAAAAGATGAAGTATTATTTCATGTGGAAATTATGCCACTTCTAGTCCTATTGGGTTGGGGTAGGTTTAGAGCCATTTACATCATGTAAGTCCCAAAACCATGAAACAAACACGTAGCGATGGTCCATGAGCTACAGTGTGGCTGCTGTTAAATAGGAAGTTTTGCCAAAGCCAGCTTAGCTACCTGTCCACATTTGGGATGCAAATTGTGCTGCAAAACCCCTAAATATCTCCAGAGCTATGTTTGCAAGCAAGAGCAGATTAAAGAGCCTAGAAATATTTCCTCTTCACTTGTGGCTTCCAAATTTTGCATAGGTACATCTTATTGTCAGCACCTCATTTGCACTCGGAACCCTAACTGCAAAGGACTCTGAGGAAAAGTAGCTTTCCGGTTTCCAGCCCACGCGTGATGACATACCAGCAGGAGGGGATACATCCTGAGCACCCCAGACCCTAGTGTTTACCATTCCCGTACATCACGATAGCCTTTGTATTTCACGCTTGGGTGTTCGCTTGGAAATATGATCCTTCGTATTGATAAGGCTGCACAAGCAGGTTAGTCTGAGATCTTTTGGGGTCTGAGTTACCCTATATTTTTGTCACATAATTAACAGCCTACAAGCACTTAACAGCAAGGAGCACTTAGCAAACAGATACCTATAGACAGAAATGGAGAAATGGCTGAACTACCTGGGAGTCAGGAACCTGAGGTTTGTGTGTATGTTTTCTTCCCCCAGGCTCCCAATAACTGTGTGTCACCGTCAACAAGATATCTAACCTCTCTGGGTTTTTCAGTGTTTTCTCCACCGTAACACGAATAATGGTCTTGTCACTTCCCTGCCTCTAGGGGTGTTGTCAGAATTAGTGAGACACCAGGGTAAAAAGCTTTCCACTTTTTTTTCCCCTCAGAGAATGCTGGAATATAAATAAAGTAATATCTCTATTTTGTGAACACTTTTCCCTTCTGCATGTCTTAATAACATTCAGAAAAGATTTTTTGAAGCAGCAGCAATTACCGTAGGTGTCACATATAATGAAGGAACTGTATCTGCCAGGAAAAACAAAGGAGGAACCAAAAGCTTGAGTCAGAGAGAGTCTGTTCCTGGCTTACTCTCTAATGGAGTCAGTAGGAGGGCTGGGATAGTCGCAAGTAAAATATTACAGTACAGAGAGCATATGAGAGTAGGAGGAGAGACTACTAATTAAAGTTGCCATCCTGCTAGTAGAAAGAGAAAAGAGATGCTGACTGCTGACATGTTGCTGAAAGGTTCTTAGACATGCTGGAGGGAGAAGACGAGAGGTGGAGGTCGAAATGTTTGTGCAGTAGGGTCGAGCAGCTCAAAGCAATAAGAATAATACCACTGCTCATTTTATCCACCTGGAAGTTGGGCCTTAATAAAATGAAAATGTTCTCAGTGATTTCTTTGATTGATTAGCCAATGAATTGTCTGTTAAACATAGACACCGTGTACTACAGCAATGCTGTGACTTCGGTGGGATATAGTCCTCTGGTTTTGATTGACGTTAATGATGTCAAAAAATACACATCTTAAAAAGAGTTATTCTTTTCCATCTGTAGATGATGAATTTCTAAATAAAGCTTTTCTCAGGGATAGAAAATAGCCAACTTCACTGGGATTATACTAGGGTCCATATTTATAATAAAATTGCTTTCTTTGCTTAGACTCTTTCCCTTTGGCATGCTAAGCATTTAGAAAAATATCCTCGGGGCATTTATGATGATTGTTTCTGATGGATAAGGTGCGACAAAGCACGGATGGGCCATGTATCAGAGTGGGTTTGTAGTCAGATTGAGAACTCGGGTCTCTCACCCAGCGGTCGCATTCACCAACCGGCTCCTGAAGAAACACAGCGATCCTTTCTCCTTTCCAAGTGTCTCTATGAGTACGGTATTCCTGGAAGTATTTAATCCAGTTACAGAAAATTTTCTATTTTCTCGCAAATTTTCCCTAACTCAGAACAAACGGTATTAGTGTTTTTCAGTAATCACAGCACCTTTTCACATCCATCTTTTACCACATTGATCTAACAAAGCTAAAGAGAACTCAGCTTAATGGGACGATATATACTAAATTCAGAATATGATCTTTTCTTCTAACAGGTCATCCCAGCTTCACTTCAAACTTCTTGCCTTAAATTCAATGTTTTCTTTAGGATAATAGTAGCTTATGCAGAACCATTTTTTTTTTTTTTTAAGGTAAAAGTATTATAGAAATAAAGACTCCAGGTAGTTTAAATATGTTAGGAGTCAGATGTGATAGAGAGTATGAAGGCTCATTTTTATCTCAAATATAAACAGGATTAGGAGTTAAGATAAGGTCCAAATGGGGTAATTCAAAATAACATACTTACATCCTTTGCAAAGCCCGTCAAAAAATAATATTTGGAGCAGTCAAAATAATTTACATGCTTCTTGGCAAAAAAAAAAAAAAAAACATTTGTTTTTACAAAGAGCAGGATGCAGAATTACAGAATTACAGGATGCAGAATTAAGTATTTGGAGCTAAATTCTCTGAAAGAGTTTGTGATGGAGAAGCAATCTTGGAAACCCCAAGGTTTCAGAGATGCTGATCTGAATGTCTGTGTAATTTCTTACAGTGACAATCATTTATGCGGTGGTAGGGGATGATCATGAAACCCTAGGGTTTACCATTTTTGTGATTTAGTTAGATGGGAACAGGAGAGGATAGTTGTACAAGAAGATCAACAGTGCAAGTCAGATAAAAATTTAGGTCATCGACCAGGTCCAGGACGCACGGGGAAAAAGAGAGATACTTGCAGAAGTCTGTAAAGAAGACGTATAGGCATCTGAAATATCAAGTGACTAGAAGTCTCCAGCTTCCAGCACATAGAAGCAAAAAGACAGGAAATATTCTCAGAGTGTCAGATAGCTTAGTTTAAATTTCCAGAGATTTTAGTTCCCAGGGACCAACAAGATGTTGGGTAGAGCTATGACAGCAGGTACCTGTTTTTTGGAAGAAACACGAAGGGAAATTATTTCCTCAGTTATCAATTGCTGTGTAACAAAATACTGCAAATTTAGCGGCTTCAAACATTTATTATCCAAGTTTCTGTGGGTCATGAGTTTGAGCAAAGCTTAACCCGTTCCTCTGCCTAGGGTCTTACAGGCCTACAATCAAAGTGTTGGCTGAGCTATATTTTTATCTGGAGGTTCGACTATTGAAGAATTTACTTCTGGGTTTATTCAGATTGTTAACTGAATTTCTCTGTAGCTGTAGGACCGAGGGTCAGGGCTTTTTGTTGGCCATGGGCTAAAGATAGCCCTTAGCATCTAGAAGTTCTCTCATTTCCTAGAGGCTGCCTGCAGTCCTTCACCATGTGGGCTTTTCCAGCTGGCCCCTTACCTCATCAAAGCAGCAAAGAGAGATGCTAGAGAGACATCCCGTCATCTCTGCCACGTTCTGTTGGATGGAAGTAAGTCACAGGCTGCACCTTAGATGAAAGGGAAGGGCTTGTACAGAGATGTGAACAGCACAAAGGGGGAATCATAGGAACCTCCTTCGAGTCCTTCCTTATTACGGAAAAAAACTCTGAGGTCATTATGACTTTAAGATTTTCTACGATAGAATGAACCAGGTGCCAAAAACAAATAAATGCAGGAGAATAACTAAGGACCAACAAAGAGCGAGAGGGACAAAAGTTGAGCTAGTTGTGTAGTTCTGAATCTTAGAGGCACAGGGATTTTTCTATGTGGCTGGAGGAGGAAAACAGGAAGCTGCATTAACCACAGAAGGAAAAAAACTCACAGCGGGGCATACAGGAAGCTTGGGAGAATTGACAGCTTCCACCGTAGAGGTTTCAGGTTTAACTTTGGTTAAAACTATGGAGTGGAAAGATCATTTTCCACTCAGGTGAATAGGTTGATATGTGAAAAACATTGCTTACCATGGAATAAGTTAGAACAAAATGAAAGGAACCATGAAATAAAGGAGAGCAGTAGGGAGATCAGTCGACCTGTGTTACTTTTACACTTACTTCTAGTTCATCAGCATTTGCTTCTGTCGCTTTATTTAGACTTTTTCTGTTACTGGTTATAGATCCATCTCTCATAAACCTGGTTTTTTTACTGCAGTCTGAGTCTCTGTTACTCAATATAGGAATTTAATCCATTCACTACTGTTTGTTTACTGTTAGGCTTATTCCTGCCTTGTCTTACGTCTTCGTCTTATAACGCTTATTTTTTGTCCATCTTGTGTATGGTTGATACAATAGTCTTTGTTCCCTTTCTTATCTCTATCTGCCACATCCCACCTTCTTCCTTTTATTGCTGAGTAGTATTCCACTGTATGGATTACTATGGTTTGTTGATTTATTCACCACTGAAGAAACTTTGAGTTGTTTCCAGCTTTTGGAGCTCGTAAATAAAACCAGTATTTAGATTCACATACAGGTTTTTGTGTAACTAAAAATAGTCAAACTGAAATCTCTGAACTGATTTCCAATGTGTTTATATCATTTCGCATTTCTCCCAATACTTTTTAATGCATCAACTTTTATTTAGAGGAATTTTAAGTTTACTTAGAAACCAGTTAGATTAATATGGATATAATTTATTTGTAAGTCAAGGATATTAGTAAAATATGTAGCTTACTATTCACTCCAGAAATTATATTTATAGAATCATATTTAATAAGGTCCTTTTCATTATGAAAAAAGCCACCCACTTGTAATTATATAATTACATAAAAAAAAGATGGGAGAAGGTGTGTGAAATTTCCAATGATCTCTGGAAAATTGCTGTTATAGTTAAGATTCTTGGAAATCACAAAAAATTCAATTGAATGTGAATTCAAAATTCAATTGACTATATTGGCTCTTGTAATCCATGTGAAGTTCAAAAGTAACAGGAACAATTAGGTTTCAAGAACAATTGGGTTTAGGATTCACAAAATGTCTTCAGGTAGCAGTTTTTCCCATCCTTCTACTCTGTTAATCACTGTTTCAAATTCATTCTTCATCTCCATGTAGTGGTACAATTGTTATAGAATTTCTATGTTGGAAAAGAGAGAATATCTTTGTCCAAATATTCCCAGCAAATGTCCCAAAAGTTTCTTTGACTGGACTAGTACAGTGTATGTGTCCACCCCTGATCTAATCCCTATCTCAAGAGGATTATGTTGCTCTGATTGGCTTCTGCATGAGTCATTTGTTCCATCCATGGGCTGAATGGGGAAGTGTATCCACACTACACAGATAGAAAGCAAAGAGGGGTGAGATGGGGCCACAGGGGAGATGGGAGATAGATCTCAAAAGAAAACCGGAATTTTTGATGCCAATAGCCCCAACGTTTATAACATTATACCAACCAACCAATGTTTATACCATTACGTTTATGGGACATTTATGTCTGTGTGTGTGAGTGTGTGTATACATACTACACAAAGTGTGCGTGTGTGTGTATATCAATACTATATAATTTATACATTATAGTCAATTATATACATTATATATAAAATAATCAATGGCTACACTGTTATAATTATTATTCATCTGTATTTATAATTATAATATTATATACATATGTATCACTACATTTCTACGTTATACACAATTATACACACACACACACACACAGTATTTTCCTTGATTGGCATGTATCACTTTTAAAATAAGACAAAGTAAATGTTGACAATGTGGCGTCAATCAATATTTCATACTCTTGGCTAAGAGTTTATCAATTTAAAAAGAGTGGGAATAATTATGTGTTTAGATGAAAACTTTATGTCTTCAGGCCTTGACAAATACCAAAAAAGCATCAGTTTCTGCCATGAGGTCAGTTATAACTTTATGTACCTAAGTAGATGACACGTGAATCTAAACATGTAAATTTAACAGGGGCTTAATAGTGCTTCAGGTAGGCATACTAAGCATAATTTAGTGGTATTTTGAACTGTTTTCTTAATTTTCCCCAGGCTTTTGAGAATGGAAACTAGCAAATTCTAAATGTCAATCATATTTTACAGTATTAATTTGAGAGAAAGTGCTTTCATTCATCATTTAAAAATCAAGTCAATTAAAAAGAAGTAAATGGAAATTAAACCCATGGTTCCAAATCATAGCATGGAAGGAATTTTGAATCAGGCAGAGATCAATGACTGAATTTTGAAAAAACAACCATTCTCAAAAGCTAGTGATATTTAATGCAAACAGTGGAGAAAGGAGCTCGAGGAACCCTGATGGCTTACATTCTGTCCCCTCCCTGCTAAGCCTGGGCAAACTTTCAGGAGCTCTCATACCTCTCTCAGTAAGAGTTCCTGTTTTCTCCTTCCCTGTTCTCTCTCTCCCTCAGTCTGTCTCTCTGTCTTCCTGAAAGCGCTAAGTAGCTTTAGGTAGATTGAATGTTGTTTGGGTCAAAGGCGGTCAGGAGGATTGTGGTGGAAGAGGGATAAAGTGCAACATTCGAGCTCATTTCTTCCTCCATCTCAAACTTAAGCAGAAAAAAACCAGGCGCCTGGGTGGCTCAGTTGGTTAAGCAACTGCCTTTGGCTCAGGTCATGACCTGGAGTCCCCTTATCAGCATCGAGTCTGCTTCTGCCTCTGACCCTCCCCCCCACCACGAGCATGCACGTGCTCTCTCTCTCTCTCTCTTGCAAAAAAATAAGTAAAATCTTTAAGAAAACAAACAAAACAAAACAAAAACAAAAACAAACCCACGATTGAGAGGAAATTACAGACAGATACCTGTACAGCATGGTTAATGTGAACTATGGTGCTAGCTCCTGCTTTCCAAGAACAAAATAATCACTTTCAAGTCCTCTCTTCTGCCTTCCAAATATGTGTACCAATTCTGAGATTCTAAGAGATCTAGCCTAACATTGAGCCCTTTATCAAACAGAGAAGGGGGAAAAATGGTCTGGTTGGCTAGGTTTCAAGGTCAAAGGAGGTCTGCCTGGCTTTCACATAAAGTTCATAGGCTAAATCAGTTCTTTTAAAATTACTCCTATTCAAAGAAACAATTCACACATAATCACTTGATTAAGTGCTTCAAATAACAAAAATTGGAATGTAATCAACTTCTTTGACATTTTCATTGTTCAATTACTTTGAATATTCAAACTGGTTGCTGAATAAATAAATAAATAAATAAATAAATAAATAAATAACGAATCCTTGAGATAGTCCAAAAATGAGCGTTGGAGCAGAACCTAGGAATGATGGTCGGAAACAACCCACATTGGCTGACACTTGCTTCTTATGTAACACTTGGCTTATCAAAGCCTGGAAGAGTCTGTGTTTAGACACCATGTGTGCACTTCTTCCTGCCAGAATGCCAATGGTGTAGCTATCTCTCATTGGACGCTACACTGGTGGCCTCCAGGTGGTTGAATGCTTCTATCCAGTTCAAATGTGTTTGTTTTACGATGGCTGAATAGGTTATTTAATAAAGGATTATGGAATACCACAGAATAACTAGTTGAGGAAAACTTGAACAACATAATGCTAAACTATTCATCAGGGTACTCAATAATTAACTTAAACATACACAGGTAGCTAAATACCTGTTCTTATTTTTCTTTCTAGTTTTATTTATTTAAGTAATGTCTCCACCCCACCTGGGGCTTGAACTCACAACCCAGAGATCAAGAGTCGCACACTCCTCCAACTGAGCCAGCCAGATGCCCCAGCTAATGACCTATTCTTGATGAACTTGTAGTCTCTCTGCATTAGCAACATTTATTTTTCACACCTTATTTGTTGTAAAACAAAAATCTACTGAATACTTACTTGTATCAGACACTGTTCTAGGCACCCAGACACAATGATAAGTGCAATGGGATATGGTCCTGCAGTCCTCGGAGAAATATGTGCTCAGGTGGAGAGAGGCATACACTGATCAAATAGTGATTAACAAATGTAGAAATGACAATTCTTCAAATACTGCAAAGGAAAGGTAGATGAATAGACTTTTCAGGGCACTGAATATGGAAGGCTGTTGGTAATTATAGGTCCTCTTATGACTATGGCAAAGAAGTAAATTTTCATCCTCTTTAAATGAAAGGTTCTTCTTGAGCCCATTCCTGACCCATTTCATCCCTCACCACCGTTTGCCTATTCCATTCATGCTTTGAAGGCTCAGATTTCTCCCCACTTACTATCTAGTCTGAGTCGTCCCTCCACCTTCTTAATGAGGCCCCTCCTCTTCCACGTCCTCTAAATCATCTTGTTTCTAGAAGAGGAAAAATTCAGCCTTCAAGTGGCTTCAAAATCTATTTGTCTCAAACAGTGCCTAATGGCTCCATTCTTTGGATCTTTGGGTTTGGGTTAGGGGGAAATGTCCTCAGAGTGCTGTTTAGAAAGCAGAGGGAGAGACAACACTCAGAAAATATACAAATTACTACTTTTAGGTAAAGTGCTGCCATATTAGTAAAACAGATAGGTAGATATCTGGTACAGAAGAAGGCATAGTGAGTGGTGTTTAGGCACAAAACAGATGAAATTCAAAGCAACTAGTCAGAGATGAGCCAGTCTGTAGGAATGACAAGGTCAGATAGTAGCAAGATGGATCCATAACTATGTACATTAATGAAATTTGATAAATATATGAAGTTCCAATATCACCTCTAAGTAATTTCCTCTGCCAGGAACAAATCATACCAGACTTGCCTGCACAGAGCAGACAGAGGAGGTGGTTGGAGGTACATAGCAGGGGTGAAGGAGGAAGGACAGTCAGCTGAAACTCTTAGGGAAGGTTTTTCAAAATCATGTAGTCTCAGATCTTGTGAAAGCCTTTTGAAGTAATTATATCCTTTAACACTGGGCTAAAAGTAAGCCCTTATCTCACAACACTTTGTCTGGAAGGCAGAAGACATGATAGTTATCTTGAAATAATTAAAGGATTGTAGTATTAAGACACATCAGGCCTATTGTTCAGGACTCCAGAGGACAGGGGTAGAATTTTGTCTAATAAAGAATTTTCTGACAGTGGAAATTCCTTGAAACAGGAGTAGGTAACCTCATGGGGTACCTGGTGTGGCAATGTTCTGAGGCAGCATGGCCTTCTGTCAGGGCTGAACAGAAATTCATGCATCAACCAGAGATTTGAAATGAACTCTAAGCTTCCCACTTGCTCCACAACTTCTGCAGTGAATATTCCCAACCAAAAAATCTCCTTAAGAAGACAGTGCCATTAAAATATTTTTGTGTGAAAGAAAATGATTTATAAGTACTATCACAAAACATTTAAGAAGTAATAACACAACTGCAAATTGCATGTGATACTTTCATTTTGATTTGATTTCATCATAAGTTGATACAATGGATTTTTCTAGCTTTACATTGAACATATGGGTACACTTTGGAGAGGAGGTGGGATTGGATTAAAATAAAAAGAGCATCATTTATTTTTAACATTTAATGTTTCAAATGTTTTGCTTTGTTGAAATTTGCAGAAGTTTGGTGATCAACTCCATTATAAGATATAAATTCAACTTATCATTTCACACAAAATAGTCCTCGTGGGTTTTTTTGGGTTTTTGTTTTGTTTTGTTTTGTTTGGCATGAAGCATGGTCATAGTAGGTAATGTAGAAAACTTTGGAAGTGATCGCTTCGCTTTTTCTCCAGTGTTGACTGTTAGAGATCCAGCAAGTACTCTTTAATTAAGATAGGCTCTTCAAAACAAAATTCTTTTCTGCCTGAGTTGTAGCTTATAAAAGATAAATAATTGAACAGAGTCACTGATGACTAATATATATCACTATATATACCAGGCATACAATAAAAATGCCAATTTAAGATTTGCAAACTGCTCATTTCTATGATCTATGATAATTTTCTGAAGATATGCTCCGTGTATGAGTTTCTTTTTCATGTAATATTTGTTGATCTCTGACTACGTGCAAAGCATTTTTTTAGATCCCTTGAGAAATACACAGATGAATGAAAGATGGCATTTTCCTCCCCCATATTAGAAAAGAGAATAAGACAACTAACCATACAGAACCAGAACTTAAGGTATATTCAATAAGGATATTAATAGTGGTATAAAGCAAGTATTCAGAAGATCAGACAGAGAGACAAACCTTTTCTTTTTTTTTTTTAATTTATTTATTTGTCAGAGAGAGAGAGCACAAGCAGGGGGAGAGGAAGGCAGAACAGGCAGAGGGAGAAGCAGGCTCCCTGCCGAGAAAGGAGCCCGATGCGGGACTCGATACCAGGACCCTGGGATCACGACCTGAGCTGAAGGCAGCCGTTTAACCGACTGAGCCACCCAGGTGTCCCGAGACAAGGCTCTTCTTATTGAGGAGACCCAGATGGGCTTCATGGAGGCAGTAGCATTTGATCGGAACTCTAAACAATGAGTAGGATTTTATAAGTAGAGATGGGTTGTTAGATTTTGATGGAATGACGAGAAAAAAAGGCAGAAGAGAGGAATGTTCAAGAAATAATCATTAGCTCAGTTCAGTTGGTTTTTTTTTACAAAGAAGTCATGTCAGATATGTCTAGGGTAGATCAAGCATAGGCTTGCAACACCAGGCTAAAGGTTTTGACTTGAGCTTATAAGAATGGAATGATCGAAATAACGCTTTAGGAGGACTGGTCTGAGAACAGTGTTCAGGGGAGAGACGTGAGATAGAATGTGCTGCTGGGAGGCTACTGTAGGAAAACAAGCATGAGGATAATGGCAGCAGGAATGGGATGGAAGATCTGGGTGGGACGGATATTGGGAATAATTAATCTACAGAATTTAGTGTATGTGGTGGGGAGTGGAAGGAAGCAGGGGAATTTATAATAATTCCAAGGTTTTGGTCTCAAATGGTTAGCAAAATATTAATAAACTAATAAAAATACTATAGAGAGGACAAAATGCTAGTTTTTGATTTTTGAATTTAGATGTCTTGATTTTGAGATGTTGATTGTGTATTCATAAGAAAAATTTTAAGGCATGGGAATTAGGGAATCAGGCTCTGAAATAAGATACACTGAGGCATGAATGCTTCCCCTACCACATATTTGGATAAATTACTCCATTCCCCTGAGTTTCAGTCTCCTCATCTGTAAAATGGGGATAACTTTTGCACTTAATCATTGGCTTGTATATAGATCTATTGAAATGGTTTATGTAAAATTCTTTTCATGGTGAGTGATATCATGTGGCTTAATAGTAGCCAGCTGTTTTTACTGATAGTCTTGTTAGATGCAGGAGGAAATATGAGTCTAGAAATTGCGAGAGAATCCAGGAATAAAAGTATAGCTGTGCATGTCATCCTTGAAGCTTGGCTGGTTGAGGTCATTTTAAGGGATGAAAATAGATTTTTAAAACTTGGGGAAGTGTACACATTTAGGACAGGGAAAAGAAAAGGGTTTACCAAAAGTACCAGAAAAAGAGTAACAAGAAATAATAGAGGGAAAGCTCTTAAAGTCATGGAATTCCAAACATGCACATTTCAATTAGAACTGCTAAGCAGGTCAAATTTTGCTAAAATCTTAAGGATAGAAGGCTATTGAATTACTTAGGTCATCAGTACCATTCAAAGGCATTTACCAGAGGATTATGCTTCTGGATTTTGGCCTTTGGCAAGACTTCCTCCAAATTGTACTTGGTGGCCTCACATTCCATACCATTACTTATGCCTGACCTTTACCAATTTATGCCTAGTTTTAAACATCTGAGTTGAGCCATATTATATGTTGAGAATTTCTAATGCCTTCTGTGATCCCTCCAAAGCCATGAGACTCTTTAACCATCATTTCTATGTTTATTTGAAATAAATGTAATAATATTACTTTGCAGTTGAATGGTACCTTCTACTTTTAATACATTTTTAGCTAGACTAATTTTATCCTTACAAATACCTTATTACTTAGGTAGGGGAAGTATTATATTTCCTCATCTTATATGCAAGGAATTTGAACTTTCAGAATGTTATAAAGTGAATAAGTAAAAAACATTTGGCCTTAAATTTAATACGTAGTCAAGAATTTTTTTCTTTAAGATTTTATTTATTTATTTGACAGAGAGAGAAAGAGATCACAAGTAGGCAGAGAGGCAGGCAGAGGGAGAGGGGGAAGCAGGCTCCCTGCTGAGCAGAGAGCCCAATGCGGGGCTTGATCCTAGGACCCTGAGATCATGACCTGAGCCGAAGGCAGAGGCTTTAACCCACTGAGCCATCCAGGCGTCCCCATAGTCAAGAATTTGCAGCAAAATACACTCTGGTCCATTCCCTTCTGTATTTACCCTCTCTTTCCTACTTTGGAATCTTTCTCTGTGTTCTCATTTTGCAAAATTCATTCTTCCTCCTTAAATCGTTTGTTTTAATTTCTATCCCTCCTTTTATTCTTTATAAATATCCTTAATTGATACCTCATGTAAGTAATCATTTCAGGCCAGAGTAGAAGTCCAGATTATTTTTTTTTTAATTTCAGGTGAAAGGGGAATGGTGAATTCTCCATACAAACTTGATTTTGGCTCTGACAGAAAGAGAAAGAAACAACAACCAAAAAAACAACCCATGATTAGAAGTTTAGCAAAGGCACTAGATAGTCTTGGTTGTCATGGAGACCACTAGTGTCACTGCTTTATATGCAGATAACGTGCAGGAAGGGTAGGCAGGAAGATTAGACATAGATAAGGCTCCCAAATGGTGAAATGGTAGCAATAAAATACACTGTCAGCCTGGGGAGGTGAGGAGAACTAACACACATCAGGGCAGAAAATCCCAACTCGAGGGTGAGGTAGAGGGTTTGACTGGGAAGCCCAGGCAGGCAAGGTCTCTGAAAGAGCTTATATGGTAATCATTAGTACTGCTTCTGGAATATTTCTGGCTCTCTTCCTCCAAAGTAAGTGATAGGACTAATACTTCTGGTACCTTTGTGGGTAGGAGGAGCCATATGACTAGTTCTGGCCAATGAGCCAACACTGGAAGTAACGTGTCATTTCCAGGCTTAACATCTAAGTGCTGGTACAAGACCCTTCAGAGCTCTATTTGCCTCTCAGCTGGTGATTGATAGTGTTTATTAGCTTGAGTCCCTGAGTGACTAGGATGAGGTGAACTTCCCTGTTGACCCACAGCGGACATATGCTGTGAGTAAGGAATGAGCATCTGTTATTTAAACCTGGTGGCTCAGTCATTAAGCGTCTGCCTTCGGCTCAGGTCATGATCTCAGGGTCCTGGGATCGAGCCCCACATCAGGCTCCCTGCTCAGCAAAGAGCCTGCTTCTCCTTCTCTCACTCCCTCTGCTTGTGTTCCCTCTCTCGCTGTGTCTCTCTCTGTCAAATAAATAAATAAATAAATAAAATCTTTTAAAAAAATAAAATAAAATAAATAAAACCACTGAAATTATTGGGTTCTTTTCCACCTTAGTGTGTCCTGTCTTGTCCTGGCTATTACAGCCCATGAATGGTAGGGGTCAAGTTGGCAGGCCATATATGAGAAGATTTTTCAGTTGTTTATTGCTGCGTAAGAAACCACCCCAAGACTTAGTGGTATAAAATAACAAATGTTTTATAGTACTTATGGATTCTGTGGGCCAGGAATTCAGAAAAGAGAAAATGGGGCTATTTTTCTCTGCTCCACAATGACTGGGTCGACTAGGATGTCTCCCTAGTTAGATTCATCTGCTGGCTTTTTCTCACAATGCTTGGTGCTTGGGCTAGCTGGCTAAAGGACAGGCCAAAGTGGGCCTGTCCCCAGGAGCCCTCATTTGTGACCTCCCTGTGTGGTTTGGGCTTTTTGCAACATGGCAGCCAGAATTTGAGAAAAAGCATCCTGTGAACGAGCATTCCAGAAGGTCCTCGTGGAAGCTTCATGGCCTTTCATGACACACAGTGTGAGATCTGTACATTCTTTTAGTTATGACAGAGTCATACAAACAGCCAAGAATCCAGTGGCGAGGGGTGGAGGGAGGAGGGGGCATGGAATTGGACTTTACTTCTCCATGAAAGGTGTTTCTAAGAATTTGCAGCCATTTACAAAGTCATCATGGGAGGGTAAAGAAAAGCTTACAAATCATGGAAGGAAACTCACGTGCAATGTGGTCAAATGACAGTTTATTTCGTAAATGTAAGATCTTATCTCTGTAAAGTGTTCTGCAGCTTATAATATACTTTCCTATGCCTTGCCTGTGTGATCCTCCTCAAAATCCTATGCTGTGATGCAGCGCTGTTATGTTTATCTCTAGAATACAAAAGAGTCAAAGAAATTCTGAGAGAAACCTGAACTAACTAAATGCCATACCACCTAATGGGTAGATATTTAAATCTATCTTCTAATATCTCAAGCTACGCCCTATGTCTTATGCTGAATTAAATATAATATGGAATGCTTATTAGTTAGGAAGCACTCTCTTGGATGCTGTGAATATACAAAGACAGGCAAACTATCTTCATAAGCTAGTTGAGGAGGCAAACTTGTAACAGAATAAAACAAAAGTGCTAACAATAAAAGCCCAGTGACAAGGATGTGTAGAGGAAGGTGCAGGTCGTTCAGACTATAAGGAAGTAGTATTTAAGCTAAAACTTAAAAAAATGAGAAATATTTGGATTAGTGGAAAAAGGGTTGCTAAGTATGTTCTGCATGAGCAAAGGCACAAGACGTGACTGATCATACATGTTCAGAATTTATTCCAGAAGCCAGAGGGTGGCTGGAGTATAAAGCAAAAAAAAGAAGAGAGGGAATCTAACACTAATTAGTCAATTCACCTCCAATTGTCTCAAGCTGTCCTATAATGTCTTTACTGGAGAACTATGCAACGGTATGTATTAAATATTTTTTATGTATAAATCACTTTCCGTCCCTGGAAGTTGACTCATCATCACTAATCTCTCCTTGTTCTCCTAAGATTCTTCAAAATCGTCTCTCAGTTGATGCTTCCCTCTCACTGAATGCTACTCTCTTTGGTTATTAACTGTGTATTCTCCTGGCAGAGTCTTTATTAGTCATTTACCTTCTCATATAAGCTAGAGCAGAAATTAATAATAATTTAGGTGGTCTTAAAATTTTCCAAAAAACATACTCGAAGGCATAAAAAATAATTATTACAGGAACAGGTAGGGAATTATCAGCTAACTTTATAGAATCACCCTTACTATGATCTAACTCTAAAATAACATTGAAAAAATAAAACATCTTCCTTCTAGGCTGGTTTTCAAAAGATTTTTCGATTCAGCTGTTAACACTCTTCTCTAGGCTACTCCTTCTTGCCCTACCCCTAGCTTCTACTCTCCTCTCCTCCCCCTCGAATTACTCAAAATCCATTACCTATTTGTCTATTTCCTGTCACCTGCCATTAAATGCCCTTCTGGTTATAACAACAGGAATTAAATGCTTTGCACTTACAGAAAAATATTATCTCCCCGGGATTTTGCTATGCAACTTTTCATGACCACTAGGAGATAGTGAACATGAAATGATTAAACAGGAATGACTTTGAACTACTGTTGCTAAGAGTATTTAATATATTATGTTGAAAGTATAATGGCACTGAGCATATGGATCTGATTTCATTTTATGCTCCAAACAGGAAATTGCTTTCTTGCCTAAAGACATTCAAATCCTTGTGAAGTTCCCACAGCGTGGAGAAGAATATTGGTCCTGCAGAGAGAATGGAGCAATTAAAACAGAGGAAACTGCTCTTGCCCACCCCCCTTCCCCCAAACAAGGCACCACATCACGTGGCCAGCGTGTGAAAGCATGTCCGATGAAGTGCAAAGCCTTCTGGAGAAATCAACTGACTCTGAGGAAATCAACAGGTACAGTGCCTGGCACATGATAGCAGCTAAATAAATATCTGTTAAGAGAAAGACCAGTATTAGAAGACTGTATTTTGGGCAAGTATATAAGCATAATTAAAACCTATTAAGAGCCTGAAAGAAACAGATGCCCCAGACCCAATTTAGTAGGAGAGTGAACTGGATTCTATTTCTATTTCTGGAAGGCTAGACATTTTCTAGAAATTTAAAAAACAAGAGGTTTTTTTTTTAAATAATCAAATCCTTTGGAAGACTATACTAATAGACCTGTTTATACAGTATGTATAAGGTCATGCCATAAATTTGGTGTATCTGTCATGATAGAGTATAGGTTCTGTTAATTAATATAAATATTTTTGCTGTTTTCATAAAGTTCATAATGAAAAAACCCTGATAGCTATTGTTTAATGTAGATTCCTACATGCAGTGACCTATGTCTGGCTATTCCAGTTAATATTCTAGTGCCTTGATTGGCAAAACCGGGAGAGAAGTAATGGAATTGGGTCTTTAAGAAACGAACTCCATGCTTCACAGGTAATTCTGTTATTAGGGAATGACTTGAGGCTTAGGAGCACAGGTAACTTGACCAGTGTTACTACACATGTAGGAAGAAGAAGAACCAGGACCCAGATATTGGATCGTCTGGCTCTAAAAGTCAGGCCGTGTCTGTTATTTGTTGCTGCTTCAAGGCATAGGAAACAACTCATGCCCCACTCTTGAGCCTATTTGGTGTGTGAGGCATCTCTTACAATAGTTACCCTAGCGGGTAGAAGCAGAATTCCTGTATTTACTCACTAATTATTTTTGCTCCAGACATCGGCCTCTGTTGATCTTTAGCTGTAATGTAAATACCACCCCTTTTAAGAAAATGTGTACACCTACGATGAGAGCCACAGGAGTTTACAGATGCTGCTGCTGAAATTCTTCACTTTCATATTTAAAGAAGAATGTGCAACTAGTATCTATCGGTATTCTCAGAACTTTCTTTCCTGGCTAAATTTAAAGTCTCTTGCTAAGTGTATGACTGAAAATGACATTTAATAAAAATATTTAAAATGGTGATAAATATTACGCATTCTACCTCTGAAAGGTCATTTCGGTTCAGAGGAGAGCATTTCAGCTTATGATTACATAATTAGGTCAAAATATATCTGCAGGAATGAATAGGCAACTCTTGCTTCATCTTAAGACTTATGACTTTGGCAAAATGCATAACTTTCAGAGACTGTCAGGATCTAAAAGAAACGGTTTTCTCAGAACTGCAGACATCAATAACGTCTAGTTGGAAAGGTATTTCCAACAGTTAGCACTTTTAGAATTGGCATTGCTTTCAATGTTTTTAAACTGTCCACATAAAAGAAAATATCTGTCAAATGTTCAGAGCGATGATCTTTTTAAACAAAGTCTTTCATTAAGGAGCTAATAGAGACTAAAATTAAATGCAAACAAAGAAACAAACAAACCACTTAGGCGCCATAGCTTCTCTCTTCCACTCTTGGCAATACCCAATTTTGTATAGGTATCTTTAATATTATGTCAATCACTCATTCTTTTCTAAATATGTGCATGAAAATTATATGGTAAATACTTTTAAAGGCATTTTTGATCTCTTGAGCCAAATTCTTGACAGACAGCTCTTATCATAGTGCCGGGAGCAATAAGAAAAGGTATCTGCTGTTTTCAAGGGCAGTCAGCTCATTAGCAATAGAGCTGATACAGCAATTTAAAGTATTTCCAAGTCTGCGCTGACTAAAATGGACACAACTGGATTACCTTGCAGAGTTTCCCATAGCTATTTCAACACACAATTTAATGACTTAAAAATAAAACATCCCATCCTGTTAAGCAGTGCAGTTGAGCACCCATATGACTCAGGAATAGAATCATCCAAGAGCAGCAGTAGGTATGTATATACCTCAAAGGAAAGCACTGAGGTGCCATGATGAAGATGAACAAGTAGTTTTTAAGACTAAATATGGTACAGGCATGTGTTTTCATCACTGTATGTGTTTTGGTTAGAGTTTTTTAGATTATTTATCGAAATACATAAGATAAAGATATAATTTATACATATGTATGCACATGCATAGTTTAAAACAAAAGTGCTGATAAATAGCATCGCATTCAACTATATGAAATTAAGAATATCCTTTGGCTGTAAAGACTTGGATAATTTGGATCAGAAGGGATACTGAACCTAAGTGCTCTGGGATAATGCGATGAGAAAGGAAGCTGGGGCAGGGCTGAGGAAATTAACCTGGCTTTTGTCTGGGTTCCCAACAGGGCAGTGGCCAGCCTCCAACGTACGGTGTCCAAGGGGTGATGAGCGCAGCTTGACAGCGCTACATGACAGAGCAGGGCAGGAAAGGTTTGCAAGAAGTAACAATAGTCGGTATAGGGTAGATGGCCATATCATGGTTCCAGATGGTCTCTCTCTAAGCCAGGATTAGAGAGAGCAAGATGCAGCTCCCAGAAGCTGAGCCAGGGCCCCCAGTTTCTAGTCTCAGCAGGAGATGGTGCTGCGAAAGCCAGAAAAGCAGTTTTTAATATCGTGTGTGTGCTTTGGAATCAGTTAGACCTGGATTATAATCCTGGCTCTCCCACATACTCATCATGTTTTGTAACCTCTTTAAACGTAACCTCTATAAATCTCAGTTTTATCACTGGTAAAGCAGAACGAATAATATTGCAAAAGATTTTGTTGAGGATTAAATGATGTACAGTGGAATCCAGAGATGAAGAATATGGGGATTAAGATGGTAAAGATTAGAGGTATAGGTCCTGGAGCCGGACTCCTTGAATTTGGATGCTAGTCAGTGACTTGAGGCAATTTACTTAACGCTCTTTGCCCCTGTTTCCTCATCTCCATGAAGGGGGTGCTAATATACCTATCTCTTAGGGTTTGCTGTTAAAACAGTGCCTGGTATGTGATGGTAATCAATCCAGTTAATTATCATTACCTGTAGCACTATCCATGCACAAAGGATTTTTTTATTGTTACTATTATTTTTGTGAATAGGACCAGTCATATAGATAGGAGAAACCTGTGAGAGTCACTCCAGGTTTTATTTTATTTTATTTTATTTTATTTATTTTATTTTTAAAAGGTTTATTTATTTATTTATTTATTTGACAGAGACAGAAACAGAGAGACAGCACAAGCAGGGAGAGTGGCAGGCAGAGGGAGAAGCAGGCTCCCCACTGAGCAGGGAGCCCGATGTGGGACTCGATCCCAGGACCCCGGGATCATGACCTGAGCTGAAGGCAGGTGCTTAACCAACTGAGCCACTCAGGCATCCCTCACTCCAGGTTTTAAAAATCACAAGCTTCATCGCAGAGATGTTGGTAGAGTCTATGTGTTCATGTGCCATTTGCCATCATCAAGAATGATTCTGCAAAAAAAAAAAAAAGAATGATTCTGCATCTGAGTAGTGAGAGCCGCTGCTCAATGAAAGGTCCATAAACCAAGGCTTAACAAGGTGAGGGAGGAGTGAGGAAATAGAAGACCATGTGGTCACTTTTATAGGTTCTAAGAAGAAAACCATATGTGTCTGCTTAGAATCTTGTTGTATCTTTCTCAGAATTATTGCCTCCTTCCTGGCTTGTTCTGCTCTGCTAAGAAGCTCCTGAAGATGTGTCAAAATAAGTCCTAACTGGGAGCATCAGTTTAAATACATGTTTCGGATTTGCACTAAAGAACATTACTAAACAGTTTCTCAATGTTCCCGTTTCCTTAGTTATAAAATGGGGGAGTTGAATGAGAAATTCTGTAAGAATCTTTCAATTCATAAATTATATGATTTGGCTTTTTCTAGAATACCACTTTCAGAGACTCAGACATATGATTGTTGTAACGCTATTTTAATAAAGTCCTTATGGAACTTCATGTAACTAAAAGACTTTGGATTAGGTCCCAGGTCATTAAAACTAAATTCTGTGATGTAGTGGGCTCTATTCTGTGGAGATTTTAGTTTATAACATATGTGCATTAAATAAAGTAATTTATAATGAACTAAAGCCTGAGAGAGATCTATTTCTCAATATGTTCTATCTCAGCCGTCTCACTTAGCTGGTAGAGTTGTCTGTAAAGGAAGTTACCTCAAAAATTCTATTAATGGTTCCTATTAAAAGCTTCTCACCTCAACTTATTGTTTAAGCCTTAATAGCTGTTCTGAATTCTGTGTCAGGCCGATTCTGACAACTCTTGGCTTTGCAAATATCATATATCTCAATAACCATTATTACTTCTTCAAAAGCATTTGCTTTGTGTTTTTTTCTCCCTCTGACATATTATGTCACAATAACAATAACTGACATCTCCTGGGCACATAGCATGTGCCTAGCTCTATATTCTGTGTGTTGTTTGCATTATCTCATTTAATCTTCATGGGAATTTTGCAGGGCAGTACTATCATTACTTCCATTTTGTGAAAGAGCAAATTAAGGCTTTGGAAGGTTGAGTCTCTTGCTCCAGGTCACACAAGTGGTGAAGTCAGGACCTCAAATACCAAGTTCATGCTTTTAATCACTCAGCTTTCTAGATGAGCATGAGGGAGAGGTTGACAATGAGGATGGCAAAAGCTTCTCAATTTAGATGTGTGACCTTCACTAACAGAAGAACTGCAAGATTTTCAAGTGTATTTTATTTGAGCATTGTAGATATTTTGTAGAAGTTGGGGATTCTTTTTTATGGCAAATATTTTGCTTTCTATAAGTCTGTTCATTGTGTTTTTCTCAGATGGAGCTTAAATCTATTTTTATCAAAACTAACAATTCATCCGTGCTTTTAGAAAGTTTGGTAATTGTTTCTATTTAGAAATGGCTTATAAAACTTCCCTGGAGGATCTTTGCCTTTTATGCTCTTGAGAAATAAATTATTTTGAGTTGCCTCTGTCCTCAAAAAGCTATTATTACTAACTGAATCCTTAGCATCACAAATAGGCCAAAGGGAAAGAGGCTTTTATTGATACTGTTCATTAAAATATTCATAACTAGGAATTTAAGATGCATTCCCTGTTGAGTGTAATCAAGCTATTATTGTGTGTGCGTATCTTTACCTCCTTTTTTTTTTTTACAGTAATTTTCCAAAGTATAAAAAGTGTTAGACTTTATAAGTGAAATGTGTACTTTTGCTTTGGAATAGGGTGGGAGATGGGAGAGAGTGTGTAATAGAAGCTTTTCTCCCCCTAATGTGCCCAATCAATTGTTAAACCAATAATCGAGGCATGGTACAAGGGATTGGGCTAGGTATTGCGGTGGATACAGGGAAATAAAAGAATATATGGTCTCTGGAGCAACAGGATATATACTTTAAAGAAATAAAGGGCAACTCCTAAAGTCTCAAAAGAATACTGACAATGCTAAATCCTTTAAAAAAAGAAGAATTGGTATGGGATTGTTATGAAAGATTTAACAGAAGAGATGAGAGTTGATCTTGTCCATGAAGGAAGAACAGGAATTAGATGCAGGGAGAGATACACTGAACTAAAACTAGAGACAGAACCATAACATCAAGAGACACTCAGGACAATGACTAAGACCTCCAGGCTCAAGGGGAAAGTGTGTCTAAGGGCAAAGTTAGAGAAAAAAAAAGTGTCGCTTGTATTCTGGTACTAAAGAAGTTTGAATGCTAATCCAAGAATCTTGGATCTTAGTCATCAAAGAGGCACTGAAAGTTTGAAAGTGGGTAAATGACATGTTGTTTAAGGATAATTTTTTCTTAAGATTTTATTTGAGAGAGAGAGAGAGCACAGAGGGAGAAGCAGACTCCCCGCTGAGCAGAGAGCTCCATGTGGGGCTCGATCGATCCCAGGACCCTAAGATCATGGCCTGAGCTGGAAGGTGGACGCTTAACTGACCGAGCCACCAAGGCACCCCACGTTTAGGATAATTCTTAAAGAAAGGTAAAATCATGATTCTTCAACAAGATAAAAGATAAGCATGTATTAAGGATTTTATTTAACTCACAATAAGGGAATAAGGCAGATGTTCAAAAGAGAATCCAAAGAACAGACACATTTATTGATCAGGAATATTGAAATAAATGTGCAAATAGAGGCAAAATTGGTTTTTTGGAGGTGGGGGGCTGTCTCTCCGCTGCACAGGATTTATTGGCATGTCTATAGGCAAGATTTAGTTTGCATTTTTTTTTAAGATTTTATTTTATTTATTTGACAGAGAGAGATCACAAGTAGGCAGAGAGGCAGGCAGAGAGAGAGGAGGAAGCAGGCTCCCTGCTGAGCAGAGAGCCCGACGCGGGGCTAGATCCCAGGACCCTGAGATCATGACCTGAGCCGAAGGCAGAGGCTTTAACCCACTGAGCCACCCAGGTGCCCCTTAGTTTGCATTTTTATTAGCTATCTCCGACATTTAAAATTGTAAAAATCAGAAAAACCCAGAAGAATGTATAGCATTGTGCAGGTTGAATTGAAAGGAAGACTAGAGGTTTCTATATGAGCAGTTGGTAGTTTGTAATGTGAGTAGTATGGGAAGAAGGAGGAAGAAATACAAGATAGACAAGTAAACAAGTTGCCTGGATGTACTTGCATTATCAGTCATGAACTTACAAGGGAGAATAAGGAATCCATGATTAAACTGACATACCAATAAATTGTGGCTCTCCAAGGGAAGGCAGAGTGAGGATGAGGATCATTGAGAAGTCCTGCTCAGAAATTTGACGGTAGGTACTGAATGTCTGGGGACGGGGAAATAGAGATGTATGATAAAGGAAGGATCATTCCAAGTAGAGAATCAGGAAGCTTTAAATTCAAAAGAAAGAGGATATGAAATTTAATTTTAGGATTGTGTCTTTGCATGGTATTGTTTCTTTGCTAAAAATAATTATTGTGATGGTAGGAATTGGGGCAATAAAATACCACCCAAGAGTTTATAAACGTCTCTGCCACTCGCTAAGCAGTTTAACCCTGAGCAGCGTGCTTTCACTGCGCTATAGTTTTCTCAACGGTAAAATGGGGATGTTAGCTTTATAGCATCATTGTGCAGAATCAGTGAGTTGAATTGTAGAGCACTTAGAACAATGCCTGGAACTCAGGTAAGCATTCAATGAGTATTCACTGTTACAATTATCACTAATTATATTAATGAGGCAATTCGCTTTCCAGAGCATTTGAATACATTATGGTAATATTAGTCATGGTTCTCCAGAGAAACACAACCATAGATGTGTATATATAAAGATACTTGTTTTAAGGAATTGGCTCCTACAATTGTGAAGACTTGGTGAGTCCAAAGTCTGATAAGGAAATATGGCAGGCTGGAGACCCAGAAAGAGCCAATATGGCAGTTGAGTTCCAGTTTCTTCTTGTCATAAGAGAAGAGTCTTTTGTTCTTGTCAGTACTTTAACTGATTGGATGAGACCCACCCAGATTATGAGAGGCGATCAAAGTCCACCCATTTAAATGTTAACTTCATTCAATAACACCATCTGAAATAGAATAATGTTTGACCAATGTCTTAGTCTGTTCAGGCTGCTATAACGAAATACCATACACCAGTGGCTGAAATAATGAAATTAATTTTTCATAGCTCTGTTAGCTGGGAAGTCCAGAATCAAGGTACTGGCAGCTTCATTGTCTGGTGAAGGCCCTCTTCCTGTTTGCAGATGACTACCTTCTTGCCGTATCCTCTTACTGTGGAGAGGGAGGGGGAGAGAGAGACAGAGCAAGAGAGAGAGAGAGAGCACCCTCTAGTCACTTCATCTTTTTATAAGGACACTAACCTCACTGTAAGGGCTCAGGACCTCGATAAACCTAATTACTTCCCAAAGACCCCACCTTTTAGTACCATGACATTGGAAGTTAGGGTTTCAACGTATGCGTTGGGTGGGGGGTTGGAGGAGACACAAACATTCGGTTGATAACAACCAAATATCTGAACACTGTGACCTAGCTAAGTTAACACATAAAATTAACCATCACAGTGGTTAATCACCTTAGCCTTTGCATCCCAGGGTTTGCCTACTTGGTCCACTTATTTAGTGCCTAGAAAAGTGTACTTAACATTGCATGCCATAAATTAACCATTTCTTGACAGAGTATGTCTTTTAGAGTATGCTTCTTTCATTCTTTTGTCTCGTATTTTAAAGGGCTTTTTCTTCATCTCTTGCACATTTAACTAGTGGGACCAGATGCTTAAGCGGAGGTCTAGACTTCTGGGGGCGGTATTCAAAAGCATCCTCTTTAAAACACATACATGCATATGGTCAATGCCCATTCCTAATTCATAATGAACCCACCTGGGAATAAAAGCAAATGAGGCTAATGGAAATTTATTCAGATTAGATTTTTAAGTTTTATAAAATCTCGTGTGAGATCTTACTGTGTGTTTCTTTCGATAAAGTTTGAAGAGCTCCGTACTGAGGTTTATACTGCACGTGATGCTAGCATTGCTGCTGTTCTTCTGTGAGAGCCTTCATTTTTTCAACCAGGCTCTTTCTTGAGACTAGCTGTTCTCATTCTGTGGCTCAGCCCTTGCTATGTACACCTTTGGAAATGCTGCAGCAGCGGACGTCCATCTGTTTATCTATTAATCATCCTGAGTCCTTACTGAGTGGCCCATTCTTCATTCAGGGATCTCTGGAGCGTATCTCAGTCACAGCCAGTATGCTCGTTTTGTGAGTATAGTTTTTGGTATTTATTTTACAATGAAGGTCTCAGGTAAAAAATTATTTTCTTGTCCAAGGTTAATAAAAAGGCTTATGATAGAGTTTGTCTTTCAGCTTAAGTCCAATAGTACAGTTATTTGCTTTCTTATCACCTGGTTAGAAGTTCTTTTTCCTGGCATGTTGACTTGATACCAATTTTAGAGATCATTTTTCTTTTCAAAATATTTTAAAATGTGAAATTAAGACATGCTGACTATAGTAAAATAATGAAAAAAAAATTACTAAGGAAAAGCTAACAATTTCCTTTCACTGCCCTGAGGAGACCAATGCCAACAACTTGATGGGCACCCTTTGACCTCTTTCCGAGTTTATAGAAACATACACAGTTTAGTGTTACTTGTTTTTATACACAGCATTACACACATTTCTGCACTTTGCATTTCCTTATTTAACAATATGCTTTAGATAACCTTCCAGGTCAACAAATGCATTTCTTGTTTTTAAAATAGCTACTGTTTTAACCCGAGTTTCCCCCCAAAAAGCCTGAGACAAGGGCTTGCCTGCAGGCAGCTTATTCTGGAAAGTGATCCCAAGGTCCAGGAATGGAGGACTAGAAAGAATAAACAGGGGAAAAGGGAAAGTCAGCTAGTGGTTCCCTACAGAGCTGCCCAGAACTGTGGGAAACTAGGACTTCTGAGGAGCAGTATAGAATACATCTCAGAATTGTCTGCTTAAAGGATGGAAGAGAAACCACTTACATGCTTGTTCCGACTTTCTAATAGACAGGATAAGCCCTGTGTTCTTTCCAATTGCAGGTTTGCACCTGAAATGGCTATGAGTTCCTGCAAATGTTCCAAATGTTGATGGACTGAGACTCTGAGCACAAATCAAGAAATATGTGATGCAGCTGAAGGAGGTTGCTGTCAATTATACCTATAAGCAGCTGGTTGCTACAGCAACAGCTGGAGTAAAATGTGGACTGAAAAGATGTGAGATGATACCCGACAGATGTCTAAAACAACTGCATAATGTTCTGTAATGTGTATGGACCACATTTATTTAACTATACACAGTTGGAGAGATATTTGTCTTGTTTCCAGTTTTATTTTTTGCCACCACAATGTTGCACTGAACATCATTACACATATATTCTTATTAGGTGATGCTTTTAGGGCTATTTAACATATTCCCCAAAGTGGAATTGCTGGCTTGAAACACTTTTCATCTGTTAACTCACTCAGTCCTCCCCCACAGCCTAGTTATTATTACTGTCCTCATTTTTCACATGAGAAATCAGGGGCACACAGGCGTCTAGGAAATGGAAGCAGTTAGAATTTTTTAATGGATCCTGAAAGATTAGATTCCAAAAATTTCTTGACTCTAAAAAAGAAAAGATTTTAATATGAAATCAACATGTTTTTATTTCCGTAACCTGCAAATCATGTTTCCTTGCAGCCATTAGAACATCCTATCTCCAGGAAAGGGGCATAGGGGGAGGCCATTCTCAGAAAAAGGAGGTTCTGATCTAGCAGAATTTTTTGTTCACACTGGCAATTTACCTGGAAGGTCACACCTGGGGTGGGGTGGGGAGAATGACTCTTAGTTGAGGGCTACAAAGTGGATAACTCGAGTTATAACTTTTGCAGGGAGAAGCCCTGGGCCCTGACCAAAATAAGAGAAACCACGTTCAGGAACCCAACTTACACACTAGAAGACAGCAGGGGAACCAGCTATCAGGCAGACACAGGAATAGGCATGTTATAGGGCATGTAATTAGGGCTAGGTTACAGAAATCGCTGATAAAATATCTTAAGTTGTTGAAGTGACCCTCAAACAAAATGTCTAGATTCTTGAAGGAAACTCAGGATCATGTTGTGATCCCAGTATTAAGGAGATGTTCTTCTAAGCCCAAAGGAAGAAGTGCTTAGGTTCAGATGAAACTAATAACAAACACGTCACAATCTGAAGGTCCATTATGAGGAGGAAATGATGAACCTGAAGATTTTCCAGTAAATTCAGTTGAATCTTGATTACACTTGCTCTCTGGTCCAGTCATAATCCTAAGATGAAGCCTCACTGAGGGGTAATGGGTGGTTCCTAAGTTCAATGAACTGAACTTCTAATGAGTATAATCAGTGTGTAAGCACAGCTAATTTGAACTTGATCTGCCATGTTGTGTTAGTTCTCCATTGCTGTTGTAACAAATTACCACAAATTTAATGGTGACACAATTTATTTTCTCACAATGTCTGTAGGTCAGAAGTCCATGAGAGCCCAGCTGGGTTCTTTGCTTAGGGCTTCACAAGGCTAAAATTAAGGTTTCGCCTGGGCTGCATTCCTTACTAGAAACTCAGGAAGAATTTGCTTCCAAACTCATTCAAGTTGGTGGATGAATCCACTTCGCTGTGATTGTAGGACTGAGGTCTATTTCTTTGCTGGTGGTCATCCAAGGGCCAGTTTTTGCTCCTTTAGCTGCCTGCGTTATTTTTCATGCTTTCTGTGCATTGCCCTCCAGCATAAGGAGTCAAGTCCTTCTCAAGCTATCCATCTCTGACCTGCACTTGGATATTTCAACTAAAATTTATCATCCCCCCTCACCGGTTGTTTTTGTGTCTTGACCACTTACAGCTTATCTGCCATATCCCCACTACCAACCCCCTAACACCATACCCAAGAGTGATTCGTATTCCAGTGTTTCTGGTCTCAGTTCTTGATATCAACATTTTTAGCAATAAAAATAATTACAATAAATACATCTCAGAGTGCTATTTGATTCTTAGGCACTTTGCATGTGCCATTCCCTTTACTTGGTATACGCATCCCAAGCTCAGACATCTCCCCGTTCTGAAGCCCCTCATATATGTGGTCACTGTCTATTCTTTGCTGCTCTGTACTTGTGCACACTCTTGTGGTTGCATACATTGCACTGTATTGTAAATAGCTGTTAATACATCGGATTCTCCTAGAAGTACACTGTGGGCTGCTTAGGATTCCCTGCCTTTTCCTCTTCATATTCATCATACTTAGTAGAGTGTATGGCTTGTAGTAATAGATACTAAAAAAAAAAAATCATTGTTGAAATAACTTTGAGTTTATCTTATAGGCAATGGGGGGTCACCAAAGTCAGTTTTTAAGTCAATGAAAGATATTATCAGATAAATGTTTTAGCAAAATAATTCTGGCACCATGCTAGATGGATTGGAGGGAAATGAGAGACAGGTGGCTGAGAATCTGTTTAGGAGGTTTCTTTATAATCAAAATGAGAGATGATAAAGGTCTAGCAATGACTGTGGAAATGGGAAAGAATGAATAAATTTGAAATTATGACAGGCAGGATTTATGACTTATTGCGTGATAGGATGATGGAAATGGGGGAGAGAGGAGCAGAGGACAGTGCTTTGGTTTGGGGTTTGGCTGACCTGATGAGATAAATGTTGAGTTAGGGTACTTAGAAGGAAGACTTTATTCATGGGGGAAAAAAATACAGTTTGGTTTTGAATGTGTTGAGCTGGAAGTGCTCAGAGACATACCAGTAGAAACGCCTAGTAGGCTGTCAGATACAGAGGTCATATATATACATTGTATGTCTTAAAAACATTCTTCCAAATATGTATATTGATTTTAAAAATGTTTAAACAAATTTATAAAACATTTCTTATCTTTTATTCCTAAAATCAAAGGCTTTATCTCATTCTATACTATCCAGACGTAGTACTTGGTACTGCATGCTGAGAATCAAGAATAGAAGAATTAAGTTGACAAGGTGTTGGCCCTCCTCACCTCTCCTTCATTCCCACCTCCTCAGTGAGGAGAAACACAAACCACATATCACCGTGGAAACAATAGATACACAGAAGTCAAGAATGGAACTTGCTCAAGGTCCTATGGGAAGGAGTAGTAGAACTTAACTACAGTTCCTGATTCCTCAAATGTAAATGTCTATCTCAAGAGAGCATTCGACATAGAGTTTGACATTCTCAAAAGATGTTGAAGAATCTCTTCTCTCCCAGGATCTAACAATAATGGGTCCTTGAAATACTGTCTTTTTTTTAGATTCAAAATATTTAATAAAATATTTTTAAAAATCCCAGCTATAAAGTAAACCAGCTCTGCAGAGAAAAGGTTATCACAATATTAAAAAAAAAAAGAAAGAAAAAAAAAAAAGAAAAGAAACTGATAAAGAAACTAGGCTATAGGCAAGTCCAAGGCCATCTTAGAAAATGGCACGCAACTATAAATAACGATTGACTTCTGTGTTTATCTTTCTTCTGTTTTATGTTTTTTATGTTTATCTTTCTGTTTCTTCTTGTTCATTATCCAAATTATCCAAATCCATTAGGCAAATTAGCACAGCAACTGAATGCTGAATGTATTTTGTTGAAGCTACAACATAACACAAAAAGGCAAAACATGGAAAATCACATTAATGAAACATAATTTGGGGAAATAAGGAAATATTAACTCCAAATATTGTGAACTGTAGCTCCAAGAAACATTTCAATGAATGTTCTCTCCATCATACTTTAGGATGTGAAAGACCTTTTATTAAAAATCCCAAAGAAAAGATTCCATTATCTCCTGAAAAGCTGTCTTAATGGTATTGTTTCCAGAGAGTATTATGCTCTTGAAAACCTGTGACATTAGTCGTTTAGTTTATACGGATTCTTACAATTCTAGACAAGACATTTAAGGCCACCTGTCCTCTGTGACCTCTAATGTGATGGAAGAGGCTAAGTGGCATATGTGCCCCTGAACAGGAAGGGAAAGAGAACCCATGAGGGATATTGCATGAAGCAATCATTTCCCTGAAGAGTGTGATTACACCGTGCAGGTTTTGTGCCTGGTTAGTGTCTCTAAATACGGATTTAATTGTACTGTGATAGCATGTTCATACTCACCAAGGATTTAAGAACAAGTAACAACTTTCTCACCAGTAAGGCATCTTATTTACCTACTGCTTTCTGGCTGCATAGAAACCACAGACAATAAATCTCTCTCGAACATTGATGAGATTTCCTTTTAAAATGCAGGAAATGTAGCCCTCCTACAGATTGCAAGCAATTCTAGCAATTCTAAGCTCTTTCCTAGGAGATTTCTCCTTAAACTCTTTGTGCCAAAATGCAATTTATTTTGAGTACTCTTGAGTTTCTTAGGACCTTAATGAGTTTAATGAATGTTTGGCTGTCATTTTTACATCGACGCTGTCTATTATGAATAGCTGCAAGCTTTAGAGGCTAGTTCTCTATTACGGTCTACCAGAGCAGCTCCCTTCCTGGCTGGCAGGTGGACATTAGGCATTTTTAAATTGTTTGATTCCGAATGTCATATGGTACAACAGTAAGAAGTACGTAATCTACTATGCTGTGTGGTAGATATCCAGAAATAGAAATAAGTTCATCAAGGTACTGGCACCTGCTTGTCCTCTCTCATTCTGATCTCCTCAGGGAGGAAGAACACAAATGCCTATCAGGGGCCCTTGTGGACAAAATAAAGTAGAACCGAAGACTGGTAGATATAAATGTAGATGGTGTGTTGGGTGTACTATAAGATAGTGTGTCACTCAGATCTTGGGAGTTGGAGACTAAAGCTTTAATGGGAGAAGTGAAGGGAGTACATGTGGCAGCCCTGGAGGCTCTCCTTCTCCCTTTGTCATACTACTGGTGAGGTCTGAGCGTACTTCCGCCCCCCAGCTTTATTGAGGTATAATTGAAAAAATTGTGTACATTTATGGTGTACAACATGATGCATGGATTTATGCATACATTGTGAAATGGCTACCAAAATCAGATTAACTAACATATTATCACCTCACATAGTTGCCATTTTTTTGTGCTGAGACCATTTAAGATCTACTCTCCTAGCAAATTTTAAGTATACAATATAGTATTGTTAATTATTGTCTCTATGCTGTACTTTAGATTCCCAGAACATTTTTATCCTATATAACTAAAAGTTTGTATTCTTTGACCAACATTTCCCCCTTTCCCCTACTGCTCAGCCCCTGACAATCACCATTCCACTTTCTATGAGTTTTACTCTTTTGAACTTCTCATATAAGTGAGATCACAAAGTATTTGTATTTCTGTGTCTGGCTTACTTCATTTAGCACAATGCCCTCAAGTTTCATCCATTCATCCATATTGTTGCAAATGACAAAATTTCCTTCCCTTTTAAGACTTAATAATATTCCATTATATATATAACCTATTTTCTTTATCCATTCATTCACTCATGGAGACTCGGGTTGATTCTAAATCTTGGTTATTGTCAGTAGTGCTGTAATGAACATAGGAGTGCAAATATCTCTTCAAGATACTGATTTTATTTCCTTTGGCCATATTCCCAGAAGTGGGATTGCTGGATCATATGGCAGTTCTATTTTTAATTTTTTGAGGAACTCCATACAGTTTTCATAATGGCTGTACCAATTTACATTCCCACCAACAGAGTACAAGAGTTCCTGAGCTGGGTGTATTTTATGCAAGTAGAAAATCTTGGTTTTAGTGAGAGGAATGCCAGGGTGAGCCATATGGGAAGAGAGGCAGGATCAGACTTCCAGGTTTAGTTTGGCTCCTCGCATGAAAGAAGTATGACAGGAGAGAGGCCAGGTGGTCCTTGAGGCTCCAGTACTGTCTGACTTGGATTCCTAGGTAGGAGAGAAGATACATATTTGAGTCAAAAGCCTCACTGTGAATGAGGAGTGTATACTGGTCCGAGCCATTTCTGAAACCCAACAATAGGTACCCATTCAGCTGAGGAGAGAGATGCCCCAGAATTTGACAGAATGACCTCTTGAAATAGCAATATCTATAAAATTCTCAGCACAAACTACAAACTGCAAAATGGAAAAACAGTTGGTTTCAGAAAAAGAGAATTATGTACTAAGCCATAGATAGCATCCTGATTTAGATATTCTCATTAAAAAAATTAAAAGGCAATGATGAAGTTTGTCATGCGGTATTAGAGAAAATCTCCCTATTCAGCTCTGGGATTCTTCAAGACAATTCGGTTTCCACCTGGCTGCCCAAACAGAATTGCTTGGCTGCTATAGCAACTGTAGTCCCTGAATGTATGGCAGTTGACAAAAACACTCTTTATATGCTGATTTTTATGCTTAGCAACGTAGGCTGGGCTGGTGGGCTGGATAAAATAACAAGCTGGATGATAAAATTGCTGTACAACAGTGTTGTCACACTCTTTCTTTATCTCACACTTCACCTCCTCCCAGTCATCCCCAAATCCTGTCAGCTCCACTACCCCCTGGATCCCCCTCCCTCCTCTAGCCACCGTCTTTGCTCATCTGGATTCTTGCAGTGGCCTCCAAATTGCTCTATTTCCCCTCATATATTTCTTCCTTCTACTCTCTAAACAGCTGTCAGAGTGGTGCTCATAAAATATGTCAGATTACTGTCTTCCTTTGACTTAAAACCTCCAGTGGTGTATTAGTTAGCTCTTCCTTCAATAAGGCTGCTAAACAAACCACTCTGACTCTCAGTATTTGACAACATTAAGCATTCATTTTACTTGCCCACAGGTCAGCTGGGGTGACTCTGCTTCGGGCTTCAGGATGGGTTCTGGTGTGCTCCATGAATCGTATTCTGGGACCCTTGTTGATGGCGCAGTGACAGCCTAGAGCCTACTCTTCAAATGGTAATCATGGCAGCTCCAGAAGCCAAGGCAACCCATGTGAGCACATGTAAGCCTCTGTCTGTGTCACATTAGTGAACATTCCATTGACCAAAGCAAGACATATGTGTCACTGGTGTAAGGAAATACATGTTTCACACATGGGAGGGGACTGCAAAGGACTATGGCCAAGGGTGTGTGTAACTATACAATCCTATTACAAGCAAGCGAAAAAAATGGGACCAATAATCAAAGCTCCCCAGAAGGCTTCCGAGGGCACTTGGGGGGGGAAACATTTCTACAGCCCTTACCACACTTTACAAGGACCCATGCAATCTGGCCTTTGACTACCTTTAGGAAGTAACTTTCTACCCCTTTTCTTCTTTCTCTCTGTTGTAGATGATTTGGTTCTTTTCCTATTCATTGAACCCTCCACACATGTTCTTGGCCCTGGACTTTTCCATTCGTTATTCCTGCCGCCTGAAATTCTCCCCACAGTTCTACACAGCTCCCTCTTCTTTGTCTCATTCTGGCCTCTGTTGAAATGTCATTTCCTAAGAAAAGCCTTCCCAGGCCCCAAGTTTCACCTAAGAGGAGTTGCCACACTCCTTCCCGAACTGCCCATTTTTTTCTTTTTCTTTTTAACAGCATTAGCACTGCCTGTCATGCTTTGTAAACTTCTTTATTTATTTGGTTTTTCTCTGTCTCTTCCATGAGAAAGTAAGCTCGTTGAAGGCAGAGCTTTGATGCTCCCCACACCGGGAGGGAGCTCAAAATATAAGTGTTGCTGTACTCCTGCTCTATTACTCCACGCAAACGTCAAAGTCCTGGGGATACACTGTCACGTGACCTTGTAAGACAAAACACTCACAGGCCAAGGGCAAGGTTTTTTGTTTTTGTTTTCCTCTATGGTTTCTTACCAGCTCTTTCCACCGATTGAAAATATTGATCTCATTTTTTCTTGTTTTTTCCCTTCCAAGGAGTGTGCGTCAGGTTTTTGAAATTGAAGAAGGCCTAAGGATTTTGTTATGAGCTCCTATCTATCATTGCTTGAGTGCAATGTACTTTGGATTGCTTGTGTGTTTGTGCATATCGGGGTAGGGAAACCTTTAATATTGGGTGCCAGGTTTCCAACTTCTGCTTTTTTGTTTTTATTTTAATTATTTCTGAGATGTGGAAGTTCCCTGTCACGAATAAGGCGTGTGTATATTTGAATGTACAACGACTCTTATTCTCTTCCTCTGGGGGTTTGACCCAGAGTGAATAATCTAGCACTTGAGAGAAATATTGAAGAAAGCATTTTCAGAAACAGGATCACTTTAAAAAGAGATACATAGGGAGGACTGGAGATGGCAGAAGGCCCGGTTTTCCTGGGAAGGTCGAATGATAGCATGCACACCATGGGCAGATAATCCTTCACATACGTATGCCAAACCTGTGATGCGTTGCGCCTACCCTGTGGGCCAGGCCTGGCCAAATATCAGCTGTGAGGAGGGTCATAGGTATGGTAGAAGGGTTGGAGGCATTTCCACAAGAGCTCCTTATCAGTGTGTAATTCGAGATGATGTGCAGAAGAAGAACTGTGATTTGGAGCCTAGGGCATGGAGCCAAAAGTCCGGAAGTGGGAGGGCAGCCAGTCAGTGTGTTGCGCAGAACACAAGGGAACCGGGAAACAGGTGAAGGTTCAGCACAGAAGAACAAGGAAAAGCAGCAAGGTGTGAGGGGGCAGTTCTGAAAGTCATTCTGTAAATGGCCCATGTGTGCCTAATATATCTTTTACGTACAGCCTGTAAGTGAGCTGGAGTGGGTATATCAGATATGTGTGCTCAGTATTTTCAGAGATTATAGTTCAATTTATTTGTTTTTAGGATTTTATTTCTAAGTTATGTGTACACCCAATGTGGGCCTTGAACTCACAACCCCAAGATCAAGAGTCACATTCTCTATGTACTAAGCTGTCCAGGTGTCCCTCAATTTTTTGTTTTTAATTGCTATTATTGTTTAGGCAAAAAGGCATAATTTGAGTTAGTTAGGTGTGTATAGGTTCTAGTATTCGAAGGAATCTGAGTTGCAAAAAAATAAAATAAAATAAAAAATTCTCTTCTACCTCAAGTCATTTGGTATGTAAACATTTAGTCCTAATAAGAAGCAGGAGTGATGGCCGTTATTCCAATTAAACGTAAAAAAGAAAGGGTATGAGAGTAGATAATTGGGTCTGTTTTGAAGCCCAAATCTCTTCTGTTAGAACTCTAATGATGTATTTAGACCCTAATCGAGGTGACATTTAATGGAATCTACATTTATAAATTTTTAAAGTACACGGTTTAAGTAAAACATTTTTGTATATATCCAATAAATATTGCAACATCTTTAAACTTTAATTTATCATCACTATTATTGTGTCTTTATTTGTGGCTTTAGCTCAATATGCTGAGATAAAGGACGAATCTTTGAAAAATAATACATGATTATATTGGCAACATTAAAGATAATGGTAAGCAAGCTGGCCTTATTCATGTAATTGTTTTGGGCATCAAGTACTTTTAAATAAACACTGGTTAAAACTGCATTTCATGAATTCACAATCATTTACTAAGTTTTTTTTCTTTGTGGAAAATCACAAAGCCTAGGGGAAAACCTTAGACACTGATAAGGCACACTTTCTGGGATTATCTTGGGTTTATATAATCACTGTTTCTGCTCTGCCTGAGAGGATTCTATTTCCATGAATTTCCTTTTCTACATTTTCCCTTTTTCCAAATTAGTTTTAACCAGTGATATTTGCATATCAATTGTCTTGAATAATATAAGTACTTCTTTGTTTATTCATGTGAACTCTTTATCATGGTGTCTTGCACAAAATGGTTCTTCTCTAACATTAGTATTCATACTATCCCCAGACTAACACATTTCCTTGTCATTTTTCATTGCTCCCTTGTTCAACAAATATTTACTGAGTGCCAGTCAGGCTCATAAAAAGTTGTATGATAATGAACTACCCCAGTGGGCTGCATTCTTGCTGTGTGCAGGGTCAAAGCCAAGACTATGATCAAGTTATATGGCCCAATTCTAACAGAATTGTCCTCAGTGGCTATGGTGTCTCCTTCGTGTGAGGAAATCAGGTTTGTGGGAAGCCACGTTCTTGGGTATTTTTGATTGGATAGCTATTCACAGGACAGACATATGAGAAAGTAATAGCTTTAATGCAACACATATATTTGCGTTACACAAAGTTTAAAATTATAATTTCTCTAGTTTAAGTTTTTTAAAATGTCCTTTTCACTGGAGAGATGGAAATGGCATCTTGAGGGGAAATTACTTCACAGAAGCTATGTAATTTAATTGGATTTATTTCTAATAACGTGTGACATGAAAAGGTTAATTTGAAATGTTGAAAAGCAATGAATTCCTTGGATGATTCACCGAAAATTAGCTTTACTTTACAAATTACTGTGCCGTACTGTCTTTCTTGCCTCAGGGTCAGCTGGTACTGAAGCTCAGGCTGTTGGGTATAAAATAATGAGAAGAAATAACATCACATAAAAAAGAAGAAAATTTCACATTCAAAAACTGTTATAACATAAATTAAACCGCTGTTTTACATATTTTTCATTACTTTCTGGTTTTAGTATATACCCTAAGTTTCAGAGCATTTTCAAAATTCAGTGCCCTGAAACTTACATACTTTAGTTAGTAATTTGTTAAAAACCAAAATAATTAGATTTAACATGCTATGAACATCTTTTACTTGCTTTTTTCATAGTGGTTAATTCCTTTTTGTTGTAGCTTTTTGGATTATTCCTAAATGTAGTTTTGAAATACTTCCTTTAATATTTTTAGCTGTATGTTTTGGAGCCGATAAATTAAACTGAGAAATGTTTAATACCACTGGTCAGAATTTAGTCATATTTTAGTAGTATTTCAATTAAGTAAATAAAAAAAACTACCTTTTATGTTAGACAATTCATTAGTTATTGACCCAGTAATAAATCATCTCATAATCAAAATAGTTTCAAGGCCAAAACTTCAATATCATTTATTAATTCATTCACCTGTCAAATGTAAATTAAATATCTCTTGGTTATTTACAAAAGTACACAACCAATCTTATGCTGATTCTTAGTATAAAACTCTACTAATAGCTGCAGTGCATATTAGCAGTATCAGATAGGAGACTGCAGACACATATAGACATAATATTATATACATATATTCTGTAGATTAAGTAGTACCACATAAGTTAGTGCTTTCTGTATTGTAAGAATTTCCTTCAGAATGTTCACAAATTCAAGAAAATTTCCTTAACAAAATACACAACTATCTAAAATAGTGAAGAATGTGAGCTCTTGACCCCTGTGAAGCACAAAGGGAAAATAGTTACTGGTTGCAGAGAGACTCAGATCTTAAAGGGAAAAGCCCAGACGGAGGATCGCTTGGGGCAATCACACGTGTTATTAGTTAAGTCCAGTTGCCCTACAGAATGCAAACCCAGGCTTCAACTCTACCATCTGTGTAACCATGGGCAGCTCCGTGAACATATATAAAGGCGGACCGCAACTGTCATAACACTGTAATAATTATGTTTAATAATGCTTTTTAGTTATGGAATGATCACTGAAGACAATAGCAACATTTACTGAGTGATGGAAAAAGATGGAAACCAGAAACATTGAGATAATGCATAAGAAAAAGATATAACTGAAATGTGCTCAGAAATACTTTCAATATTGGCCTTGTAAAACCACAGTATGGTTTACATTCTTTTCAAAACCATAGCATTTTTGAAAGGCAGTTCTATAGTCATTGGAATCACTTAATATGCAGGTAAGCTCATAAGGCAGCATCAGCTGATGGAGTCTCTGGCTTTGTTCACTTTGAGATGTTTTAAAATTTCATTGGTTTGTGAACTTTGTCATCTCTTAGCAACTACTTCTCTCCTATTCACATTTGCCTAGATTAAATGAGGCTATAGACTTTAAAAATAGGTGCTTTCTTCTTATCTGGTTTGGATTCACTGTGTAAAGTGAAAAATAATTTAAGCATGCATTATATAAGCATTTGACTATTAATATGTGAAGCAAAGGTTTCATATTTTATTTATAATTTGTTGTGATGAAAGACCTGACTCAAAATACAAATATAGCCACAAAGCCACTGTTCAAAAATGATATCTGATTTTTTATGACATTCTATTTCCCTAAAAGAGGCCTGGTGTCATTTAGGAAATCTTTTTCTTTTTAATACTGAAGCCTAGAGGAAAATCTATTTAGTTTAATGGTCAACCTTAGTTATTATTTATATTCTTTTTGACTGTCTATGCTCCCTCTGGTGGATAATATTACATAAGAAAATTTTCCATTTATTTCCCCTTTATTCTCCTCTAGGCCCTGTATAGCCAATACAGTAATACTGTACCCCACTAATCTAAAACTCTGCATCTGTGTGATACATCCTATCATGTTTCTTTTATTATATAGTACTATATCAGTATAGAATTTCCCCATTGTAGTTTTTGAAAGCTAAACAAATGTAGTCCAATTAACCGTGTGTTAATTGGCCATATTAATGACAATAACGAAAAGTTTTTTATGCTCATGAGACAATTTACATGTCATGGGCATGCCAGAATCTTTCTTTATGAATACATAGGATATATTTGTTCCACCGTAAGGAATAAAGTAATGCAATTAATTTGATCATATTATCTCATTATTTTTGAGTATGCAAAGAGTGCTTTGGAAATGATACAACATTTAGCCATTAGTACTAGCCAAGAGGAATGACCTGGCTTTTCTGTTTAACACACTTTTTAATGTTAAATAAAGCAGATTTTAAAAAATGAAACTATAGGATTTGAGCCCTTAAGTTACCCAGAGTATACTTGTTCAGAATCCCACAATTTCATATGTCACCATTTTTAGAAAATGGTGTTTTATTCCTGCCTCCTCTTTACCAACTTTGCAAAAGATGCTTCAAAAAAATACCTCCAATATAATCCTTCTTTCAGCTTGAATAGAATGAGTGATAACAAGCACAAATCTAAGAATTATTATTTATAGACTAAAATTTCTTCATTATAAAATTAATCTACAGCAGTAATTTTCATGGGATTTTCAAAGCCCAGCTCATTTAAGCCCTCTCCTCCTGACCTGAACACACATACACCTGATCTGAAAACCAGTGGTGTAGACTAGGGAATCCATTTTTTTCCTCTCCTGAGATTATTTTAGATACAAATTGATAACTAGGGTTGTCATACATATTGTATACATATTAAAAACTACACATATATACATACGAAAACTACTATACATAATATGCTTTGTTGTATGAAGGCTTTTAATGATAAATGAAAAACATTTTAGTTCTAACAGAAAAACTGGAAAGGATGCAGACAATTCAGACCTGAAAATATACAAATGGCCAATAAATATACATTATAAAATTTCAAACTCACTAATAATAAAAAATGCAAGTAAAAATAAGTTGTTGTAAGTTTTTAAAATGCTGAAATACCCAACAGAGCTGAAGATATGCTTAGACTGTTTTATATACTGCTGGTCAAAGTCTAAATGGAAATAACATTTCCTGGAAAACAGTTTCTAGAAAAAGAAATTTATATTTATTCAAATACATTTATCTTTGTATGATTTAATGGGGAAAATATAAATAGCCTAAATATCCAATCATAAGGGAATGTGTATATCACCTTTTTGCATCTACATAATGGAATATTATACCATCAGTAAAAAATCAGATTTTAGAAAAGAGCATTTATTATTATTTTCTAATACAGAAGTAACAATATTATTATGGAAAATCAGAAAATACTGAAAAAATAACAGACAAAAAGATTACCTATAGCCCAACTACACACAGAAAACTTTCTGTGTGATTTTTTTTCTATTTTTAATTAAGATTAAACTGCATATACTGTATATTTAATTTTTTAGAGAGGGGAGGGACAGAGGGAGAGAGAGAAAATCTTTTTTAAGTTTTTTTAAAAGATTTTTTTACTTATTTATCAGAGAAAGAGAGAGCAAAATCAAGGGGAGCAGCAGGCAGAGGGAGAAGCAGGGTCCCCCTGAGTAAGAACCCCAATGTGGGAGTTGATCTCAAGACCCTGGGATCATGACCTGACCCGAAGGCAGAAGCTTAACTGAGCCATCCAGGCACCTGATGGGAGAGAAAATCTTAAGCAGACTCCATTCCCAGCTCAGAGCCCAACTCAGGGCTTGATCTTAAGACCTGAGCTGAAACCAAGAGTTGGATGCTTAACTGACTGAGCGGCACGCCTTTTGGTTTTTAGAGAGGGAAAGAGAGAGGGAAGGGGGGGTGTGTATTTAATTTTTAATCAATCTTTTTAAAAAAAAATCATTTTATTCTAGGTGATTATGTGTATATGTGTGTGTTGCAGAGAAAGCAAGATTGAGAGGTAGAGAGAATAAGAAAACTAGAAAGAGGCGGTGCAGTGGGACAGAGAGTGAGAGAGAGAATGGGAATTCCTTGAAAAAAAAAAGATTTTAACTAAGACAGACTCATTGTTGATTGAATACTTTTTGACCTACTACAGTTTTTATTTTAGTTTATTTAAGTAATCTCTACACTCAATGTAGGGCTTGAACTCACAACCTTGAAATCAAAAGTCACATGCTCTTCCAACTGAGCCAGCAAGGCACTCCTACTTCAGTTTTTTGTTGTTGTTGTTGTTGTTGTTGTTTTTTAAACAGTGACTGGAATAGGAGTATCTACATGTGGTGGGCTATTTGCAAAGATGGCCACCAACAATTCCTTCCATCCCTCTCTATATACGCCCCTCCTTCCATCAAGAGGCAAAAGCCTTCTACCCTTAAATCTGGACTAGTCATATGATTTGCTTTGGCTAGTAGACCATGTGAAAGTGATGTTGTTGACTTCTGGTCCTAGGTCTCAATAAACTTTGCAGCTTCTGTTTTTTCATGCTCTTAGAAGCCAGCCATCATGCAAAGAATTCCAACTGTCTAACTAAAAAAAGTTTATGAGGAGAGTGAGAAGGATCCTGAAGGAATTATAAAGAGAAAAGAGGCCCATTCAACCCTTAGTCATTCTAGCCACCCCGGCTGACTGCCAAATTTCTGGGTGAAGCCATCTTGGATTCTCCAGCCCCAGTGGAGTTGCCCCAGCTAATGTCACTCAGAGCAGGAACTAACTCTCCCTAGTAAAACCCATCCATCTGGCAGTTGTCTGCCATTTTGTTGATGTTCTAGCTTTTATGTATTGGAATGGTTTGTTAAGCAGTAGTAAGTTAACTGAAATACTGTATGAACCAGATATGACTAATGGTGAGATGGGCCTCTGAGGCACAACATCTTTGGGCATGTCCCTCTTTCTTTTTCTCTTTCTTTTTCTCTTTTCTGAAATGTGGCAGCTACAGATGTGGCAGCCACTATATGACAGTGAGGTGACAGTAGGAGGATGAACTTCTATATACTAAGAACAGCATGGGGAAAGATGGAAAGAGCTCGATTGCTAATGGCATGCTTGAACTACTACCCTGCTTCACATCTGCCTACCCTCAGAATTCTTGTACGTAGATAAGCACTTACATGTTTTAAATGCTAAGCTTATCTGTTAGGTTTGCTGTCCCTTCCAGCTGAATGTAATTTAAACTGACTCAGCAGGCTTTTAAATTTTTGGTAAAATTTCAAGACACACAAAAAATTACTTATGATATAATTGTATGTGGCAGAATCAGGTTTCAAACATGATTGTCCTAACAATAAGAAAAGTATCTGCTTATCCATCTATCTATCATCTCTCTATCTACTTATCCACCTACCTATCTATCCATCTGTCTTTATCTTTGTCTGTATCTATCCATCCATTATTTATTGCAAATGAGTAAATGAATAAAAACTGGAATGTAATACATCAAATGCCACCTACAACTTTTATAATTAGTGACTTATTCACTTAATCACTCAATGGAACTTATTAGTGTTGTTTTCTTCAGCAATAAAATAGAGCTGAGCAGTATATCCATTTTGTAGCATTGTTGGGAGGTAGAGAAAATGTATGTAAGATGCTTAGATTTGTGCTTTTACTAAGTGAGTGCTGAAAAAAATGTTAGCTAAAATGATTTCTATTAAGTTTTCATTTTTATTTCTATACTTTTTGCTTCTCTAATTTTCTACTATAAGAACAGCTACTTTTATAATCAGAGAACAAAACAAAGCAAAGAGAGTCTTCAAGAAAAATCTCTGGATGGTACTTACACAGTATTAAGCTCCAAAACAAATATAAAGTTCTATGGAGCAGAGGTTGAGTTTCCAAGTTTTGTGGTTTAGAAACTGGGTCTGGTAGAATCATCTCATCTAATACCTGAAATATTTACAAGTATTATTTAAGTATTTCGTTTAATATTAAATGGCAAAATTGAATCTTTATGGTAAAATGAATCTTTCTTTTATGTTCCTCTACATATTCTTGACTATACTGGTGTAGTTTAAAATTGCCCCCTCCCCCCAAGTAAAGCTTGCAATGTTTCTAGATGGGTGGTTCACAAAACATGAAGTTGAACTTGTATGAGATTTTTCTGAACATATGGCAAAGAGGTGGGAGCTAACACTTTTAGTTACTTATACTCGCTGGATTTGCCTGGGCTGATATTTCTGGAACTTTAATATTACTCAAAATAAAGTAGAGAAAACAGCACAAAGAATTTGATTATTTCTGACTGGTGGTTGATCCCCAGTGTTGATGGAAATCTGGCAATTATAACAGGAAGAGTCTGATGGCTTTGGATTCTTGAATTTTAAGTCATTTCATAACTTGAAGGTGGCTGTTCCAATTTCAGTTCTGCTACTGACTGGCTTCCTATTATTATCACATTGTCCTGGTTTTTTAATGTGTAAAATGGGGTTATAATGCTGATCTTTTCTGCTTCTCTCTCTTTCAGAGTATTTCAGATTTCAAAATTCTTCAAGGTGAAGTATAACAATGCATGTAATATATACGGATAAAATAAAAATATGTAACTAAGAAAATCACTGCAGCGGGAATACTGAAATGAGAGAAATAAAATGAAACTAGGAGTAGTGAAATATTTGCCAAGAGATACTATGTGCTTGTTGGACATGAGCCATGATTTTGACTCTGTGCTCTCTAGCAGCCAACAAAAAGGAAAAAAAAAATGGTTACACAATTCAGAGTCAATAAGACAGAATCGACCATATCAATAGCCATACAAAACCAAAAACAAAGCAGTTGCTCCCAGGACACTATGCTCCTGGGAACTTCTCTACCATAGATATATTAACACTTTTATAGGGCAATTTCTTAACAAATTATTCTAAATAGACCAATGAGAGAACATCAAGTCTAGTATGATCAATCTAGATAGTACCAGAATACTATAAATTCAGGTGCAGGCTTTCTGATGCTCTGACTTCACTCGGGGATTCACACTGAAGCACTTAGATATGGAAGGATTGCTCAATTTTTTCCCAGTCTTCAGTCAGTCATGTTTCTTTCAAATGAGCCTTTGTTAAGAACTGGATTGCAATTGCAACATGTTGCCAGTTACATTTCAAGTTAATTGCCGGTTAAGTTTCAATGGAGCTGGCAAGCAGAACCCACATTCTCCTGTGAAAGCCGAGTTTAATAAGGACTGTGCCAGAACAGAGTCACCTGACCTCATCATGCAGATGGGAGGAAGGGTGGGCAGGGCCAGGATTCTCCTCTTGAATATGAGCCACGAAATGAGGTTGTTCAACAAAACAGAAAAAAAAAAAAAATTAAAATATAATAATAAATGGAAAAACAGACATTTAAAATAGATGAAGTCTAAAAACAAAAGAAGCAGGACTAGAGTATAATTTTAAGGTAAGAGAATTTATCCCAAAGAAAAAATATTAATTTTAAAATATAGAAAAATCAACTGAATTAAGAAAATTAAATAGACTTGAAAATAAGTAGATTCAAGATAAGAAGTGAGGTCTAAAATGTAAAAAGTTAAGAAAGAGGTTATTAAGACTAAAAGTAGTTTTTAAGAATATAAAGTTTTTGTATTAAAACTGTAGAAATAAAATTTTAAGTTATAAGAAAGTAAGAGCCAGAAAATTTAAGATATAAAAATAAAATAGAATAAAAATTGGGGACAGAATATAAGTTATTAATAATAAATTTTAGGTGAAAATTGAGGCAACGAACTACAGAAATAACTTTTTAGTAAAGGCAGAAAACAACCAGGCAAAAGGCAGGCTGATGGGAGAAATCCCTCATAAAGAAAGGTTTTCATTGCAGGTGACTTAAGAGTCAACTCAAGGGTAGGCATGTTTTTCCTCAAAGAGCAGAGCTATGCAGATTCCTTCATCTGATTTTAGTAAAGGACCTCACTCCTGTTGGAAACTTTCACAATTATAAACATTTGGTATCTATATCTTTGCTAACACTTTTTGTTTTGTTTAGGAAAAAGTTCTGTAAGTTGAATTGAATAAAGAATATACACATTTTAAAAGGTTTTTAATGATATATGATGTCAATTTATCCTGCGGCTGGTAGCAATTTCATATAAACAGGGCAAAAAAACATCTTTTTTACTTCTACTTTGTCTAACCCTGGTATTTTCACACTGTTTTCTTCACTAATCTGAGAGGCTTTGAAAAATATCTTGTGTCAAATTGTGCATCTTTGATTGTTATTGAGATTGACCCAAATTCTTATGGAAGGAAAATTTGCTTTAGTCAGTACTCTTCCTTTTTCCTCTGTCTGCTAATCTTGACATAAATAGACTAGAATACTTTAATTCTCACAAGTCAGATAACTTAATTGGCAAATGACTTTGGAATAGACATGAAATACGAAACATGTTTGTTCATATCCCTTTTGTTAAACCAGCCTTTCCCCAACTTCCTGCTTGCTACTTAGCTCTCAGATCTGGCTTGACTCCTAAGAAAATGGAAATGATGATTAATTAATGACAATAGTTGCTTGAATTCCCAATTTGGTAACATAAAAGTGCTGAAATGACTCTTAGGAACTTTCAGGTAGTTTAATTAAAATAAAAAACAAAACAATAAATTAAGCTAAAACTGTTGTGTTGAACAATCAAGCATAGTTGTCTCATGATAACAGATTTGTAGTATCAACTTTTTGTATTTTTTTAGTATTATCAGAACTTGAAATTAAAGCGAAGAAAATACGGTATTTAAATTGCAGTATTTAAATAATACCCTATGTAATTCAAATTTTATTTCCTGATAATAATTTATGGACTACACATTTATATTATTATCTAATGTGTACAGAGTCTTCTTTGGTTGGCTTTTGAAATGTTTTCTTACTGCCCATTTTAGAAGATATTGAATATTCGGAAGATAAGGTTGATGGCTTCTATGTTCTAAGGTGAGGAAATAGGAAAATTTGATCCGTATGTTAAGAAATATTGACGTCTTTTACAAAAATAGTTTCAATATTGAAAAGGGAAGACAGATGTTCTCACATTTTAAAATTAAATTTCAGATTGTGAGATATGAAAACACAGAAAAGGTTTTCATTTTTTAGAGAAAATAAAAATTACAAAACATTTAGTCAAAAATTCAAGTAGCTTCATTTTCATGGCAATCGCTCAATATGTACAAAACTATTTGAAAGCCTAAAAAAATCCAAATTGAAATTTCATTAGATACTATTTTAGGATTTTTTTTTCTTGCTTTTAATAGAATTTAAGAATAACCTTTAACAAACAAAGAGACATTAAAGGGTAAATCAAAGACTTTAATTTTATTTTTTATTTTTTTAAAAGATTTTATGTATTTATTTATTTTGGAGAGAGAGAGAGAGAGAGAGTGATTGGAGGGGAGGAACAGTGGGTGAGGAAGAGAGAATCTGAAGCAGACTCCACCCTCAGAGCCCAAAAGAGAGATCAGCCTAAACAAACTGAGCCACCCAGGCACCCCAAAGACTTTAATTTAGCAAAATGTTTGACTAGTGGAGCAGAGAATGCCTGAAATAATGAATTAAATGTGATAATGTTTTAAAAATCATCGCTGATGTGGTAGTAAATTAAGAAAAATCATCAGAAGGCAGAATTAACAACAACAAAAAGCCCCCCACATATCCAGAATGTGAGCACTAGAGTCAGTGTTTGCCAGAGAGCACCTGCTAATTGTTAGTAACCTTGAGCCTGGATTTTTAAGGCCCATGTACCCACATGGGCTGGAGGCAAATGGCGGGACTGAATTTCATAGAAGTCTGAGTCGGTGATAACTTTAAAAATCTGAGAGTCCAGTACCCAGAGGACAATGCCTTCAGTGACTGAACTTGAGGGGAAATCCCCTTACAGAAGAAGATATTGAGAATACTTGCACGTCTACCTTGGGTATTATATTTGCTTATTTGTTTGTTTTAAAATTGTAAATACTTGGTCATCTTGGTGCCTTGCTGATTCTTGGAAGACTACCCTTCCCAGGGCTACCTAATTCCTAGAGCTAGCTAAGGACTTGCCTGTGAACATACCTTCATATGCAAACCAAGTAATCCTGAGTCCTTAACCTCAACCGCCTCTTCTGTGTAACTCTCACACACCAAGCCAAGATTCTCTTTGCTTTAAATCACCCCAAGATCAAGTACCCAATAATTAGGGACCACTTTATAGTCCAGAGTCCCCCCAAATTATTCAAACTGTACAATACTAAGCTTGCTCAGCTTGCCCACCCCTCCCTTCTTGCAAAAATCATGATAAAGCCTCTGCCCATATTTTTCTCTTGCTCCTTCTGCCTTCTGATCAACCCTGGTGATTCCCCACATGGCTCTGCAGGGTATGCATGCCCCATTCTCTGGGAAATTGTGAGTAAGAAAGTCTTTCTTTGAGGCAATTGCCTCCATATCTGTCATCTTACCATACTTGATTAAAACAAACTCCAAGCACACATTAAAACACATTGGCTTTGGGTAGAACAGAATATAAAATTAAAAGCAAATACAAGAAGAACAAAAAATTTTTAAGAGTTTCTAACCAGAATTTTTTTTTTTTTAAGTAGGCTCCACACAAAGTGTGGAGCCCAATGTGAGGCTTGAACTCACAACCCTGAGATCAAGACCTGAGCTGAGACCATGAGTTGGATACTTAACCGACTGAGCCACCCAAGCACTCCTCTAACCAGAATATTTTAATATACATGGAAATGTGGCATGAATTCACAGTACTGTGTGACTTTAAAACCAAGCCAATAATTAGGTTAAAATGATTCTGGATTGGTAGTGGCCCCAAGAACCTGACAAAAGAAAACATAGATGTGCTATGGGGAAAAGAACTTTAAAAACAACTTTTAAACATTTCTCAGAGATCCAATCAATATCATCTCCCAATAAAATGTCATTAAAAACATAAAGAAATAAGCCATAAGCAAAGTTAGCGGAAATAAAACATGATGAACCTACCTGCAAAGCCTGTAGGTGTAATAATCTGAAAAATGAGAATTTTTTAAATCTCTAAGAGTGAATCAAAAATATAAACAAGGACCAAATTGCTATTGATAAAGAACCAAACAGAAGTTCTAAAAATTAAAATATAAAATTAGATTAAAACTGATCAATGGATAAAATAGCACATTACACAGTTGAAGAAAAAATTACTCAGTGGAAAATTGATGCAAAGAAATTATCCAGGAACAGCAAAGAGAGAGAAGGACATGAAAATGTGAAAGAGAGCCTAGAGGGAAGAGTTTCAGATACCCCTAATGATAGTTCTATAATAATAAAATAGAAAGGGTGATGAAAAGGACATATTTGAAGAGATAATTGCCATTTCAGATGTTATAAAAGCACCAATGTACCAGCATCAAATTGAGAAAATTCAATGAATGCCAAGGAGGTAAATTAAAACAAATATACACCTACACGTGGTGAAATTAAAACAATGAAAAAAGAGGAGCTACTTAAAGCATCAGGGAGTAAAACAGATTAACCACAAAAGAAGAACAATTAGATTAAAATTTGATTTCTCAACAGCAGAAACGGAAGCAGAAAACAGTGGAATAATATATTCTAAGCACTGACAGGAAATAATTGTTACCATGGAATTACAGATTAAACAGATCTTTCTTTCACCAATGAGATGTACACAGGTATTTCACATAAGAAAAAGAATACAAGTTACTCTGGTTATTAACAGATAGTCTATTTTAGAATGTAAACCTCCTAACCAATTTAAGCTCTCCTTTCCTCTAAGTCCAGCCTAGTGGTTCGGGACTTGTGTTGGTAGAATTGGAGCAAACTCTCTTACAACCCTGTCCTTTTTCAAGCTCTTAGTCCTCTGTGTGGAGGCAGAGGGGGAGAAGAGTCAAAATGTGTTTCCACGTACAACTGCCTATGGATAATTGGCTGATGTTCCCTTTGTTAGTTGAAATGCTCTCCCATTACTTAAATCCACTGTGGCAATTTGTTTTTCCCTTTCTGTCAGTTCCAGCTACTACTCTGTGCTAGGCATCCCAATGTTTGTTTTCTAAAGGGCAGATGTTCCCTGGTTCTGTGAAGAGCCCTAATGGATTCTTACCCTTTACAACCATGGCTTGGAAGAGTCAGCTGAGGCTTAACCACTTACTCTCCCCATTCCTGCCATGGGGATTTCGCTTCATTACCTCTTGTGGTTGGGGATTCCTGTTCTAGTTGATACCTCTCTTGGAGAGTACTAGCAAAATCACTCAATTTCTAACCTATACCCATTGTGATTGTGGGAAACAGATAATCTTGCCACATCACAGTGTGGGGATACAGGCAATACTCCTTTGTAGTTGTCTCTCCTCTCTCTTGTCCCTCTCTTCTCTCAACAGTAGCTTTAAGTTTAACTTTTAAGTTTAGGGCAGCAAGTGTCCTTCTGGTTCTCTAGATTAGAAAATTTTACACGAGGATAATCAGCAGTCACAACTTAGTGGAGGGGGCAGTGTTTCCGACATCCTCATCCATGTAGGATCAGAAAGAATATTTTGAATACTCCTCTCACCTATGGGAGGAGTATGGAAAGCTGCTCCACAAACTCTCATTCCCTTTAAAGATGACTTCTAGCCTTCCTTCTTTGTATATAATTCAGGGGAAGTGGAGAAGTGGAGGGTTGCTATAATGGATGGTTACAGCTGTGCTGAAATAGTGCCTTTCAGAAATCTTCTCTTCAAAGTGGTTGGCCCCACAGCTGGTAGTTTTTGATTTTAGAATTTGTCATTACTTGACATTAGAATGTGGATTCTGGGCATCACTTCTGGGAAAACAAGAATACACTTGCATTACTTGGTGTCAGACTATGGACCTTTAGGCATTAATTCTGGGAGAGTAAGAAAGTTTTCCATTGGTACTTTATAACATTGTGTTATAATAACATAACTTATCATTGAAGACACAAATTATCCACTGTATAAATACTATGCAAACATCACTGAAGATCATTGAATCCCTGGGCTATATTAAAAAACTAATGTTTGTGATAAAACAATCATGCTTAAAATATGGACAACTGTGGCTGTTGGCAATAACACCAAACTATAAATAGCATTAGAAAGAAACAATGAAGGTAAAGTATGTGAAATATAGGTAAGAAAGCACTCTGGTTTGTGTAATTGTCCAGAATGAATAGTATACAGAGCCCCTCAACCTGAGAACTTTAGGGTACTAATTTCCTATATAAATTCAATTTCATAATTTTGGGACTAATTCTGAGTCCTAAACTACATTGTACTTGGAAGCAAAATTCATTTTCTGTTCTCATTTCTATTCCATTTCTCAGTCATATTAGTAAAATAATAAAAAATTGTGAGTGACTGTGACTATTAGTCTTCTACAAATTAGTACAAGAAAAAGGCAAGCTCTCGCCACACAGAATAGTCAGCCGAAAGTTTAAGTTAGTGGAAAATCCAGTTCAAGTCCTTGCCTTCTCATCTGTTGGCCAAATATTAGTAGGATTTGTTTTTATTTAATGTTTAGTTCTTTATGAACCCTTACTGATTTCATACTAGCAGTTAATTTCAGGTCTTGTCCTTCAATAAGCAAAGAGTAGTTATAATAAATGAAGACTTATCTTGATGTAATGCTCGGCATGTATCTATGAATGTATTCAGCAAACTTGTAGTTGATGTAATTAAGAAAAACAACAGCTCTTGGAAACACAGCTAAGGTTTATGAAACAACTCTTATCTGATGCAACACTTTAAGCTCTTGAGGGAGATTTGATTGCAATCACGTGCATCATATGAATGGCTCCCATCTGCAGGAAATTTGGCAATAATTAGTCTGTCTCTGAAGTTTCCATATAACGTTAAAACAAACGGCAATACTTTTCATAAATCCACAATGCCACACCCTAAAAAAAAAAGAAAGAATTTTTAAAGTTTCACTTTATGGAATATATCTTCAGGATGTATTTCCAGAACTTCATTTTGAAAATATCTGTTATTTTATATATTACTAAAGTGCAAACATACACGAAAATCATTTCAAGTTACTTCAAGTTTTCCTGTTTCCACTGGATATTTGGCCAAATAATTGATGTGATGGAAGTCTAGATTTTAACCATTAGGAGGTGGTAAAAACACAAGGGCTTATTTGTCCTTGTTGTGAGATATGAATTACAGCCACAAAGCTTCAAATTGTCATCTGAGATCTTGGTTCTTTCATTTACCAATGTGGTTTTATTTAAAGTAATGAACTAATTAACATCAGAAGGTATAGGCCCTCTGACCTCCTTCCCAGGTCATCTATTTGAAAGTCTTATCATTCCTAGAAAGGAACTAACTCCAGTTAAAGTTCCTGAAGTTGCATTCTTCAGTTTTGAATATATAAGAGGAAAAAGCAGAATTCTTTATTGGCAAACACTATTGTTACTGATGATCCATTCTCTTCCACCAAACTCTAGTAGCTGCATATAACCTATTTCATTATGCTAAAAAAAATCAGTTATAAAATTTCATTTTCGTAGACTACTTTTGCCCTTTTAAATTTCTATAATTTTGAAAAAGCTACAATATTATACCTTTGTTATTTGTGAATAGACTTTTCTATTCCAAATTCAGTGTGTGTTAATAACGCAAGCAGGCACTTCTTGGATCAGTCCTCTGGTGTCACTCTTTCTACCTCTTGTAATCACATGGAATAGTCTAATGTATGATCTAATGCCAACATATGGCTTCTAATATTCTTCTCCCCTAAAAGTAATGAGGGTAGCTTGGAGTATAGCTTAAAATCACTCCACTTAAAATCAGGAAAATAAGAATGGACTTGAAATATCTTGATGTTATCAAAAACAAGGATGCTTTCAGAAATACCTGAGGTAGTATGAAAAAGAGATAAAGAGGCTAGTTTGTCAAAGGGTTTCCAGGGGCCCAATATATCAATTTTAACATCAAAAAGGAAAAAAAATGATTACAGTCAATTCGAACATTTTAAGTATCTTAAAGAAGACATGACTCTATGATGAAATTAAAAATGCACAAGTTAAAAACTGGTTGTAATGCTCCTGTAGGTTTCTAAAATATAGGTTTTTTTAAATACATAAGCTGATTTCTCTTCATTTTTTCTAATGAAGATGAAAAATTTGAGAGAAACATATGTAAAAGATGGAAAAAAAATCTTGTTTTCAATCTGGTGAAATGTATTTGAATTAGTTAATAAAAATAAAATGTCAGTGAATCAAAGGAAAAAGTGGATAGATCAACAAGACCTGTGAAAAATGTCAAAATAAGAAGGGGACACTGCAGAATGCTTACATCTTAATGACACAAAAGTGAGACCAGATAGGATTACAGAGGGAGTTTGACAAGGTAGGTGTAGGTTTCAAGGAAACAATTGTGCATTTAGGTTGCCCTGGCAACAGAAGTGTCTTATTATGCTAAAACACTATAACGAGAAAACCACGTGAATGTGAAGTAAATCATAATTAGAGTGGTCCTATCTTCCTTGGAGATAGGTTTGGAAAAGAATTTGGGACAGGTTTATGCCGTCGACAAAAGATGAAGTCATGAGAGAAAATTTGAGTGACGCTCTAAAGAAAGAAGTTTAGCCTGTGTGCTCGCAAGCTTCTGAACACAGCACAAATCTGTTGTTTTTTCTACTGATTTCAGTTAAGTCAGGGAAAATAAATAAATCATACACATATATATTCACATCATCTCAATTACTATATATTAGTTAGAATCACCTCTGGGAAGGAACACTGGACTAAAGAAACTATGGGAGCCATTTTTCAGGGTGCCTGTGGAAGGTGGTTTTGGAGCCAAACTATTATAGCAGTCTGGGCTGTGGACAAGTCTCCTGGCTTTTACTAACATACAGAGTCTCTATATGTTCCTCCCATTTAGTGATTCCACTTCTGTTATATTTCCTTCAAAACAGGAAACACAGGTAGACCTCTGGGTCTGCCATATTTCAGTGAAGGCAGCAGTAATTGTTAGAACATGCTCTTATATTGACCTAAAATTTGCCTCTCTAATTTTGTCTATTCATCCTAGGTTTGCTTTAGACAGCCACCAAAGACAGTTTAAAAAAAAACATTTTAATCTATTTCTGAGCTTTAATTAACTTAAGTTAATGCCTCATATAATGTGTTTAGCAATGATATATGTTTAAATATGCCCTTAGTAACTGTAACTTTATTATTAACCATAATAAATAATAACATGTCTATTACTGGCAATAATAATATTATTGTATTATTATGTGCAATTAGGTACACACTGCTTTATATTTTTATAAACAAATAGGAACAACTACTTTCCCTGGCTGTGAGTCTCTCCAGGCTGAAAAGTGAGGGTGAGGTACTGAGAGAAGATTAGTTGAACTTATCATTTGATCGATTTCAGGTTTTTGATTATTTGTTGCTCTGTTAACCACCTCTAGCCAAAGGATGATGTGAGGCTCAGGTGAGACGAGTAACGTGTCAAGCTCAAGGGAATCAGTGACATCTATTTTTAAACATAATGATTTGTGAAAAATCAATTTCGCCTTTTGTTGTCTTGGTTTGATTTAGCCCAACTTTCTTTTTGTAGAAAAATAAATACAGGGGTGCCTGGGTGGCTCAGTCAGTAAGCGGCTGCCTTTGGCTCAGGTCATGATCCCAGGATCCTGGGATTGAGCCCCGCATCGGGTTCCCTGCTCAGCAGAGAGCCTGCTTCTCCCTCTCCCATAACCCCTGCTTCTGTTCCCTCTCTCCCTGTCTCTCTCTGTCAAATAAATAAATAAAATCTTTAAAAAAAAAAAAAAAAAAATAAAATAAATACAAATAGCTGGTTGAAGAGAATGCAATTCTCCTACAAATTTCTCATGGTTCTCATCTTGGAAGAAAGAAGTAAAGAAAAGATCTGAATTTAAGTGGTAAAATTCTTGTGTTCTCTGTAGAGGATATATAGCCAGCAATGTGAAGCCTCTCACTACCTATTTTTCTTCCACTTATTTATCAACATTGGTTGTCTGATCCAGAGAAAGGGGGTAAAAAAGAAATGGAATGAAGTTATTGATGTTTTTATAAAACAGGCATTCTCTTTTCACACACAACTATAGGAAGTTCACTCAGCAACACTGGTTTAATTTTTGACTCCTGGAGAATTTTAAAAATGACGTATGTGAGGTGAGACTTGAGAGAATGAATTTAACCCAGCTAATTCGACCCTACTAGTCATTATTTATAAGGTACATATCTTAAATGATACTTCAAGTTTCTCAAAGAGATATTAAATAATAATAATAACAATATTAATAGTACTTTTCCTAAGATAAAGAGATGTTAGTACATTTGAACAAAAGTTGAAATCTATATATTTAAGTTCCTTCACTCCTTGAGGGTGAAATAAAAAAATGGACTTTGGAAGTCAGATTTCAGAAATGTGTATTTTGTATGTAAATAGTGTACATAATACTGTTTAGTATAAGAGAAAAGACAAGCAATGACAAGCAAAATGTTCAAAGATCTACTTGGCAGTATTTCATGAGCACGTACAACATCCAAATCAGCTAATTAAATGCTTCAGCTCAGTAACTGGCTTCCTACAAAGAAATTTTAAGATAAATGTCAAAGAGAAAGATGCTTTAAAGGGCAAATAAATTATGGAGTAAATTAGCATTAATAACAAGTTATAAGGAAATTACAGCATTTTCATATTGACAAAAAAAAACCCAAGATTTATTTAAGAATTATAAGGAAGCAGAATAACTCACAGTAGAAAAAAATGGTCAAACGATGGTTAGGGGGAAAAGGAGGAATATAATGTGTTAATAATCTGAAGTTAGTGTAACTATAACTTTGTTTTGAATTGAAACAAGTCAAATTTAGAGATTGAATTAGGTAGCTCATAAAACACTACTGTTTTGTAAATTTATCTGTTAACTTAAGACAATTTAGAATAATTCAAAATATATTTTACTAAAATTACTCTACAATACAGCATGAGTTAGGTAATTGGACAAGTGCATAAATGCTGAACGTTAGTAGAATCTAATTTAATAAACTTTCTTGCTTGAATGGATTAATGCAGTTTAATAGAAAATAGTGATACATTCTTTGTTTGCAAGTACTTAAAATTAAGTCTTACATCAATTTTATTTGAAAAAATGATAATATATAAAAATATTGACAATGCAGAGAAACAGAAAATAATACGAATACTAATAATTCACAATCCACAAACCAGAGCCTTGCTTATTGTTTTATTGTGCTCGGTAATAATGCGAATCCATTAAAATTAATTAACATCCTATCAGTATACATGCCTTTTTCCACCAGGAAATATAACAAGACAAATTTTTGAGCTGCAAATACATTTTCTTATTTAATAGCCAATAACAGCTATAATTACTTCTGAGAACCACAGTTTAAGCAAACATGTGATTATAATTAAACACACAAATATATTCACAATGATACTTAAGAATCTGGTAATAGTAAATTTTTTTTTTTTCAGAGAGAGAGGGAAAGGGGGCGTGAGGGGCAGAGGAAGAAGGAGAGAATTATTTTTTTAATTAATTTATTTATTTGAGAGAGAGAGAGAAAGAGAGCATGACTGGGGATGAGGGGCAGAGGGAGAGGGAGAAGCAGACTCTCCACTGAGTAGGGAGTCCCATGTTGGGCCAATCCTAGAACTCTGAGGTCAATGACCTGGGCCACCTAGAACTCTGAGGTCATTGACCTGAGCCAAAGGCAGATACTCAACCCACTGAACCACCCAGGCACCCCAAGAGAGAATCTTAAGCAGGCTCCACACCCAGCACAGAGCCAGCTGAGGGGGGGCGATCTCATACCCCTGAGATCATGACCTGAGTCCAATCAAGTTGCTTGACTGGACGCTTAACTAACTGAGCCACACAGATGTCCCATAAGTAAAGTTTTCTGTTGTTGAAATATGATCACTACTTTTGACTGTGGGTAAAATACAGATTTCCAATCAGTAGTCTTTTTCACTCTTAGATTAGGGTGGAACATAAGTGGCTATTGGGAACAGTGCATCTTAATATGAAATGTTGTTCAAAGACTTTTTTAACGATAGGTACACAGAACTAAGAGGAGTTATTGTTGAATTTCAGTGAGCGGGTTTGTTTAATTTTTAAACAGATGAGATTTATTGAAAGATGGAGAGAGGTGCCTGGGTGGCTCAGCCAGTTAAGCCCCTGTCTTCAGCTCAAGTCACAATCTCAGGGTCCTGGCATTGAGCCCCACGTCAGGCTCCCTGCTCAGCGGGGAGCGTGCTTCTCCCTCTCCTGCTCTCTCCCACCCCACTCATGCTCTCTCTCTCACTCTCTCTCTCAAATAAATAAATAAAATATTAAAAAAAAAAAAAAAGAAAGATGGAGAAGTATAAGTAAGCATGAGAAAGAGAAAAGAGCCAAAGAGGAGTTGGGGGATAGACAAATAGAGGAAGTGCTGGTGGAATGGAGTGGAGAGGGGTAGAGAAATAGTCATGAAAACATGAGAACAAAAGAGGGGATTCCAGGGGAATTCATATTTTCTCAGTAGAGTATCGTATAATCAGAAAGCCATAAATGCATATAGGCATGGTTCTTTATTGCAAATTTATATTTATTAGTACTTTTGATTAGAATTGAGTTTGAACTGTGATTATTAAACATGAATCAGTTGTGAATGAAACGCATATACAAATAATTGCACTTACCGTTCAATACGATTATCCACATTGCCTTAGTTTTATGATTTAATTTTAAAGGATTTGGATTTGAATAATTAAAAATAATAAAATTAGTTACAGCTTCAGTTGAAAGAAACCTGTTAGAATGATACCTGGTGGCAGTCACCTATAACATAATGGGGGTGATATTTATTTAGGTCCCACTGATTTCTGCATGCTGGTTGACATGGTAAAAAAAAAAATGATTAAAATATTAGGTGACTCTATTAGGCCTTTTTTTGTTCTGTGTTCAATGTTAATTGTGTACCATAGTGTGTAAGATATTCTGCTAGTTACCTATTAGTTTTATCACCAGGTTTGGGTAAATATGGGGGAGTAGATATTACTGTGTCATAGGATAGGTACACAAGAGACATGCCTATTTTATACACCTATTATATATATGTGATATATACACAGACACACACAGAGTAGACATATATTGTAGACTCTACATGTACAGTGAACTCTGGTAGTGGTGGGGTTGGTGCGAAGTATAACAAAAATAAAGTACACAAACCAAAAATGAGTAGCTTAATAAATTTGTAAAAAGTGAACATACTCCCATAAGCAGCACCGAGATAGAATTAACAGAACCCAGAGCTCCACTTGTGCCGATTCCCGCACACTCCTCCCTCTATGAAATAACATTCCACAGTATGGATATGATATTGTAATATAATAATAAAAATATATTTTGTTCTTCCTCCAAGCTTCTGAACAAAGCTCCTCAACCCATTATGTTTTCCAAACTGATAAGAGCCATAGGAACATCTTTTGTTATAATATTAGTTCTTGTTCCTGGCTTCTGAAACAGTTCCAGAGCCATAAGGTGAAAAGAGCATCATTTGTTGTTCATAATAGGTTCCTTTCAACCACACCTGAATTTATGTTAATGTGGTAACTTTTGGAAAGCCCTTAAGGATTAGGTCTGGTTATCAGGGGACCCAGCATTATTAGTGGGACTTTCAGCCCCATCTCCTGACCTCTGGGGAGAAGTGAGGGACTCAAAGTTTAGGTAATCACTGATGGCCAAAGATTTAATCTACCATGTTTATGTAATAAAGCCTGTATGAAAAAATCCTAACCCCAAGGGATTTAGAGAGCGTCTGAGATGCTGAACACATGAAGGTATTTGGTGATATGGCGCAGCTGGGGAGAGCTTGCAAGCTTTGTGTCCTTCCCCACAGTTTGTCCTACGTATCTTTTCTGTTGGGCTGTTCCTGAATTGTTTCCTTTTATAGTAAACCAGTAATCTAGTAAGTAAACTCTTTTTCTGAGTTCTGTGAGCTATTCTAGTAAATTACAAACCTTAAGAGGGAGTCTTGGGAATCCCTGGTTTATTGTTTGCCACCAGTCAGAAGGCTAGGAGGCCTAGACTTCTGATCAGAGTCGGAAGTGGGGGAAGGGCAGTCTTATTGGACTGAGCACTTAACCTGTGGGATCTGTGCTAATTCCAGGCAGTTTGTGTCAGAATTGTTAAATTGGAGGATATCTAGTTGGTGTCCCTCAAGAATTGGGGTATTGCTTGCTGTGGAAAAATCCCACATATGTGGCATCAGAAGTGTTGGTGACAGTAGAAGAACAGAAGTGTTTTCTTTTTGTGAGTATACCATAATTTATTTATTCATTCTACTGTTGATGGACATGTGGGTGTTTTTCGGTGTTGACCTACTATGAATCATGCTATATCCTTTTGTATGACTTTTGGTGACTATATATATATAGACATTCTCTTGGGTATATACCCAGGAGTGAGATTTCTGGGTCATAGGGATATATGTGTTCAACTTTCACTGATAAACCGAAGTTTCTAACACAGTTGCACCAATTTACACTCCCATGAGCAAGCTCACCCAGTTGTTCAAGATATTTGCCAACACTTGGTTTTGTCTTTTTCGTTTTAGCCTTTCTGGTGGGGGTGTAATGGTATAGCATTATGACTTTAATTTGCATTTCCCTAATGCCTAAAGATTTTGAGCACATTTTCAAATATTTATTGGCCACTTGGGTGTGTCATCTTTTGTGAGGGACCTTTAATTCTTTTTTCTTATTGATTTGTAGGAGTTCCTTATATAACCTGGAAACTGATCTTTTGTTAAGTTATAGTTGTTATAAATAATCCTCCAAGGGGCGCCTGGGTGGCTCAGTGGGTTAAGCCTCTGCCTTCGGCTCAGGTCATGATCTCGGGGTCCTGGGATCGAGCCCCGCATCTGGCTCTCTCCTCAGCAGGGAGCCTGCTTCCCCCTCTCTCTCTGCCTGCCTCTCTGCCTACTTGTGATCTTTTTCTCTCTGTCAAATAAATAAATAAAATCTTTAAATAATAATAATAATAGTAATAATCCTCCCAATCTATGGCTTATATTTAAAAGCTTTATTGAGGAATAATTTACATACCATACAATTTGCCCATTGCAAGTGTGATGCAGGCAGGTCAGGTCCAAGGACCCAGAGGGGTCCCACAGGACCAGCCAAGAGGGTCCTTGGTTTCCTGTAGTATAGAAATCAAACAGGAGCCAAGAGGATGTGAGAGCAGAGTTTATTGAAGATAGAGAGAGAGTGCAGATACAGACCGAGCACCCGGGAGACTTGGAAAGGAAAAATAGAGACTGTCATCTTTGCTTGGTGTCTGAGGGTTTTATTTAGGATGGTGGTCTGGTGTACATGTCCTCCCAAGCATCCAGGAACTGGTCAAAACAAGGACGAGCGCTTAGGTGCCCTCCATAAGTCACTTAGCCCTGAAGCCAGGAGTCTTGGCATCAAGGCGTCTGGAGTCAGTGGTCTTGAAAAATGACCTCGTCCAATTACTCCTTAAACGTTATCTATCATGCTGGAAGACTCCAAAGAAATCAGTAACTCCTTGACCTTTATGAGGAGGACATACATTAAGGCATGTGTAAGGCAGGGGTGTAGGTCCTTGTAAGAATAGAGGCAGCGAAAAAGCAGTCCTTCATGAGGTCCCTTCAGTTTCCCATCTCAAGTGTACAGTTCAGTGATTTTTAGTACATTGTGCAGTTGTGAAATCATCCCTGCCACACAGTTTCTTATTAACATTTTTTAATTTAATTTTTTAAAAATTACAATAGACATTTATTTAAAGTAGTACATTTTCAGCCCAAATAGTTCTCAGTTGTACACTTCAGATTTACCCAACTTCTTATAAATATCTGAGGGCAGCTGCAATCACAGATTTCAACTCCATGATTACTCTTTGCCCATTCTTCTCTCTCTTCTGTTTCCCAAACAACATCTTTCAGATGGGATTCAAGGTAGAATTTACCCTCCTCATATTGTGTCCACTGCTCATTAGGCAAGATCTGCTTCCTCCTGGTCAGATCCCGTGCTCTCTCAATGTGAAACACCCTGTGGTTTTACAGGTTCTCAGGAAGCCTTGTGGCCTCTTTCACATCATCATTCTTACATACTGTATCATCTCACACTAACTCCAGTTTCTTGAACCCTGCAGCATTGTGGTACCATTTCTGAATACCCTCCAGCCCCCCGCTTGATGTTGCAACAGCAGGCCATTCACCATTTTGATCCTGAGACCCCATGATTCAGTTTTAAAATACTTCCCTCACCCCAGAAGATTCTCTCCTACCTATTTGCTGTCAATCCCGCTCCAACATTCGGCCACAGGCAACCACTGATCTGTGTCAAGAAGTGGATATTTTCATGGTTCTGCACAGTTAGGACTTTCTGAGAAAACATTACTGGCGCCTGGGTTAAAGGACAAGCCTTGAAAGTTAAAGGGTATTAGATAGATCTTGAACCATCTGCTCTCATTCAAAGGGTAATAAAACTTACCTCTTCCAGAGCCAAATGCTTTGCATTCTGTGGCAGACTTCCCCCTCTCTTCCTGAGAAAATTCATTTATATTCCAAAGGATCGTGAAAGCCGGCAGAGCAGAGGTTTCTCTTTTTTCTCAGAAGGAGGGTGAGGGGAAGGTATCCTGTTCCTATATAAAACCCCAATTCCTAATTTCAGGGTTCCTCTCTTGTGGTACAACTCCTGGACATGGAGTCCTAACCATGTGGCTGTTACGAGGTCACCTCTGGGAAATTGGTGATGTCATCATGGGTAAATAATAATAATGACTCTGATCTCTACCCCAGCAAGGTCAGGGTTTCTTTCAGGATAACTATGAAGAAATAAAAGTAGTAAAAATGTATCAATTTTGCTGACAAGGATGGGATCCTTTTTGAAACCTGGTTTGCTGGAAGAGACACAGGAGAACCTCATAGGCTGACTAACGGGATTTGAGAGATGTCAACAGAAACTAGTAGCCACCATGTTGAAAGGATGGAAAGACCTTTGTTGGCTGCGAACCAGGAGGTAGGATTGGAACAAGCAGCCCAAATAGTGCTTTTGCTTTTTGTTCTCTCTTCCAGGCAAGGAAGAAAAGGTCCAGGAATTTCCCAAATTGGGGTGTGGGTAAGTAGACAAGGTTAGAAGTCTCATTGCTTTCTCCTCCAGGCTAGAGGAGAAAGCACAGAACTCCTAAAGGTGGGCTTTGGGTAGACCCAAAGCAGTAGAAATTACTTTGTTTATTGCTCTCTCCTGTAGACAGGAAGCGAAAGCATTAATTAGTTACCAAAACTGAAGTAAGGCTTTGGGCATTGCAGCTGCTAAGCTGCTCAAACCTGAAGGGAGATGTATCTCACTTATTCCTATGGAAACACTTTTCTTTCCCCCTCCCCCTGCTCCCCTTCTACCATGATCTCTGCTGCTAAAGGTTTAAGTGTGGGGCTTAGGACTTCCTGTCACCAGGGGGGATGAGGGTAGCTCTACACACTCATCTCTATGCTGGGGAACTTTAGGAGGGGAGGAATTAAGATGTCCATAATCTGTTGGATACAGGTGTCTGTGTGCCTAGTTCTGTGGCAGGAAGTGGTGTGGGACTCAGGGATGGATAATGAAGGTACTAAAAATGTAAAATGTGGAGCCATAGAGGACAGAAAGAAACAGCCCAACCATAGCCCAGATGCTAGGAAGTACACAGACATGAAGCCAAAGAAAAAAAAAATAGGGGAAAAACCTGTCTGCTTATCTGCTTACCTAGTCTGACTGTCACTGCAGCCACTTCTCCCAGCTGGGAAATAATAGCTTATCTTGGCAGCTGTCACTGTAATCTTTGAAAGGCTAAGTTAACTCTTAGGGCTTTGAGCAAAACCTGAAGACAAGAAAGACAGGTTTAATAAAAAGACTGTATATTTTATTTTTACATGTACATGGGCACCTTCACTAGAAAATGAAGACACAAAGAAGTAGCTAGAGTTGAATGCTATGTACTAGGTTAGACGAAGGGTAGTAAATTGTGACATGACAAAACAAAGGGATTTGGGCTAGGGTAGTTAATTGTGGAAAAGTGACTAGAGAGATGAGGATCGTTTAAGTTTGTACAGATTTCTCTCAGCTTTCGGTCCCCTTCTCTGGTGACAAGAATGTCTTCTTTCCTCCTGGTACAGGGAGGCACTTTTCATGGGAGTTTTAACTCCTGCCTTCCAGAAGAAAAAGGAAGGTCAGAAGTCCCTTCTTGCATCTGCCATTTTTAACTTGCCTTTAACTCACTCAAAGTAACCAATATGCCACGGCAGCCTATTTTGGCTGAACCCCTATATTTTGTTGCTGAATTAAGTGTGATTGTATAGTAGAGATAATGTGGATGCTATATGCTTGTAATTCCCTATGCTCCAGGTGCTAGAGGGCATTGATACTCCAATCACAAAAAGCTACAAATACAGAAATGTTAGTGGGGACATGTATTAGAATGCATCTCCATGACTGATGAATTATGCTCTTTTTTTTACTGAAAAAGAGCCTCTGGAAGGTCTAGTGATGGTGATATGAGAAACTACAGTTTCAGATGCTGCATAAAATCAAGATTTTGTTTTTGTTAATCTTAGTTATGAAAAAATTTTTTCTCATAGTTGTTTAGGATTTAGAAGTTCAGTTGAAAGTATCCACCAGTCATTCACAATTCTCAAGGCTGAAGGAACATTAATTCTTTAAAGTGTTATTTCCAGAGAGACTAATATGTCCTCTTGAAAATTGTTTTTGGATTTTTACTCTGAAAGACCAATTTTACTTTTTTTTGATTCATAAGATGCTCCTCACTTAAAATTTCCAGCTAGAGAATTTCTGCAAAGAGTGACTATGAGGCGTTTCTCCTGAGCCTATGTTATTTTCTTGCTCCTTTGCAGTTATTGGAATTAATTTTACACGAGATTATGTAAACTAATTGACCAAGAATATAGGATTGTAGAAAAATTTGAGAGAAAGAAAATTTCAGGTCATAGATATGAAACGGAAGGTTAGGTAATGTGTCTGCCTAACTCGCAAGGATATTTTGGTGTCCTGGGTTTAAAAATGCCAAAGCTAGCCAATAAGTCAACAGACTTCATAGAGATGCTACAACCAGCTTAGGAAAAACCTATCTTCAAAGAAGAATTCCTCTCTGGTAAATTGGAGAAGTTTGTGACAGAACACCCAAGGATAGGAGTGGTAGTCCATGTGGCTTCATAATTCTATGAAGACATAGAGGTTTATTTGCTATTTATGTTTTTTTCCTTGCAGCACTTGCTACAAAAAATTATCCACAATTTAAGCCCCCACCTCTCCTTTCTGGAAACTCTCACTTCAGCTAATGTGTTCTGTGATATTCAATGTAATGTTAGAATAATAGTGTTCTGCCCTCTTAGGTGATAAAGATTATACAGATAAAATTGGCTCTCGATTTTGTGTGACTTTTGCTTGGCTTTTGCTATAACACTCTGTTTCTATAACTATACATTATCAGAGTTATTTTTTTATAGTGCTAGAAAAGTTTGCATTTCACATTATTGCTATTATTATGAGGAAAAGTATTAGGGATGATGAGTTCTATTTTCAACAGTGAAATCCCTATATAAGAAATGAAAAGCAAACAAAAAAAAAGGAAAATGGAAACTGAAGCAAATATAGTTGAACATATGTTCACATATATGTGACTATTTTATTCATTCAAAAATATATATTGAATGCTGACTATGAGGCAGGTGTTGCTTTATATACTGGTGATACAGATGTAAACAGCGCAGACATAAACCACTTTTTTAAAGATTTATTTATTTATTTGACAGAAAGAGAGAGATCACAAGTAGGCAGAGAGGCAAGCAGAGAGAGAGGGCGGGAAGCAGGCTCCCTACTGAGCAGAGAGCCCGATGTGGGGCTCAATCTCAGGACCCTGAGATCACGACCTGAGCCGAAGGCAGAGGCTTTAACCCACTGAGCCACCCAGGTGCCCCCATAAACCACTTTTAAGAAGCTTATACTCTAGAGGGAAGAGTCAGAGAATAAAGAAAATATATAAGTAAAACATGAAATATATTAAAGGGTGAGAAGTGCTACAGAGAGAGATCAATTAGGGAAGAAGTGTGGGGAGATGAGGATGTCTGATTATTCAATTCATGTATGTCTCCCAGGAGAATGTACATGACCTGAAGGCAGGGACTCTGATACTTGTCCCCAGACCCTAGCAGATATCATTGCATATGGCACTTCACAAATGTGAATGAACGGGTGGATAAACTTGGCGTTAAATGACTCCTCCCCTTTTCCTGATCTACTTTTTCCTTTTCATATTACTTTATGCAGTACATATATACAACAGTCCCAAGACTGGACTCCAGGAGATGCCTGAAACTGCAGATAATATCTAACCCTATATATACACTATGTGTTTTCCTATACATACATACCTCTGATAAAGCTTAATTTATAAATTAAGCACAGTAAGAGATTAACAGAAATAACTAATAAAAAAATAACAATTATAGGGGCACCTGGGTGGCTCAGTGGGTTAAAGCCTCTGCCTTCGGCTCAGGTCGTGATCTCAGGGTCCTGGGATCGAGCCCCGCGTCGGGCTCTCTGCTCAGCGGGGAGCCTGCTTCCCCCCTCTCCCTGTGCCTGCCTCTCTGCCTACTTGTGATCTCTCTCTCTCTGTCAAATAAATAAATAAAATCTTTAAAAAAAAATAACAATTATAAAAACATGCTGTAATCAAAGTTGCACAAATGTGGTTTCTCTCTCTCTCTCAAATATCTTATTGTACTGAATTCAGCCTTCTTGTGATGATGTGAGATGAAAAAAAATCCCAAAGTGATGAAATGAAGCGAGGTGAATGACATAGACATTGAGACAGCTACTATTGACCTTACGATACAGAAGAGGGAGGATCATCTACTTTAGGACTACAGTGGACTTAGAGTAACTGAAACCATGGAAAGCAAAACTGTGGCTAAGGTGGGGGACTATGTATATAATTTGCTTATTACTTATGTTCATTATTTATTATCTGCCTAGCTTGGCAAGAGCACAAAGATAAACATTTTTATTCCTTTTGTTCATTGATCCATCCCAAGCACCTAGAATCTTACCTGACAGATAGTAGGATTTAATAAATATTGTTGAATGAATGTATAAATTTTGAGAAGTAATTTTCCCTAAGAGGGAACAATGAATTTATTAGCCTATGACGTAAGAATTTTGTGTGCTGCTTTTGGCAGGCCAGCTTATTTCTGCCAACACTTAATCTGAGGGCTACTGACAAATTCATAATTTGTGTGCTTAAGAATCCTATGAATAAAATGCTTAAGAAGCTAATCCTGATGCCAAATTCATGGACCTTGGAATAACAAATGCTAAAGTGTATTTACTGTATACTTATTTAACTGTCAGTGGCACAGTGTTTTCTCTATCCTTAAGATTTTCAAAAAGGGCCCGATCAAAAAAGCTGTAACAGTCACTCGATTTTTTGAAAAGCGAGGTAAGAGTATGTAACTATACATGAAACAACTCCTTTAGTAGACTTGACAGACCTGGGGTGGATGTTTTCACTGGAAAGGCACCAAAAGGGTTTGTTGCCTTGCTATTTGTTGCTTTGTTGCTTTTTTATTTGAATTAACTGTTTTATATCCTTTCTTACCCTTTCAAGACACATAGCCATATCCACAAATTGTTTTCTGACAAAACTAGTGGGAAACTTATTTTTCAGTCCAGGACTTTCTTTTGGTCTCCTAGTGAAAGGATCAGAGGTTTTAAAGAGTTGCAGTTTACACTTGAAAGAGCCACAGACAGCTCTGGAAATGCAGCCTGAGAATCACAGTTTAGGAAAATGACACCTGAGACTAAATGCCCAGCATTAACACAGTTTTAATGATTAGGGCATGAAAGTCAACTGTATAGTATTTTCCTTCCTGGACATCTTGAAATACCTAGAGATTTGCTGACAGTATTTTGAAAATATTTTTGTTCATTATTTATACATGACTATTATATTAGACTTTAGTTTCTGAAGGGCAAGACAGACTTTTTTAAAAAAAAGATTTTATTTATTTATTTGAGAGAGAGAGAGAGAGTGAGCCCAGCACTTGAGCGAGGAGAGGGGCGGAAGCAGAGTCTCCGCTGAGCAGGGAGCCCAGGATCATGACCTGAGCTAAAGGCAGCTGCTTAACCAACTGAGCTACCCAGGCACCCTGCAAGACACACTTCTCTTAAATCACAGTCTACCTAGCACCATGTGCAGGTGGCAGGTATTCTTACAAATAGCAAACAACATCTGTGAAGCCATTTCCAGAGAGAAGACTGTGAGATAATTTATTCTCATTGAAGAAGATATGGAAGGGGGTGCCTGGGTGGCTCAGTCGGTTAAGCATCTGCCTTTGGTTCAGGTCATGATCTCAGGGTCCTGGGATCGAGTCTCTCATTGAGCTCCTTGCTCAGTGGGGAGTTTGCTTCTCTCTCTGTCAGCAGCTCACCATGCTTGTGCTCTCTCTCTCTCTCTCTGACAACTAACTAAATAAATAAATAAAATCTTTAAAAAAAAAGTTATGGTCACTAATAAAGAACTTAAAATCACATCCCCACCATATCTACTTTGTGTAAGAGTAGGATCATTATAAACGTTATAGATTAACAAAAAGAACATTTTTCTCTCTGAAATAGCCAAGTGGAAACCCCTCTTACTTGCAAAATCCGTATTATTTACTATGGTTGTTAGAAAATCATACCTTCAATTGCCTATTTGTAAAGATTTTTGTTGTTAAGATTAATAATATAATTTTATCTAGAAATTAGATCAGGAAAACCACACTAAATTTGTTAGTGCTGTAAAATAAGTCATTTTAATAATAAAGACACATAAATAAAATGTTTATGATAGAAACAACAAAGGTGTCTCTCAACCCCATACAACACTGAATTTCCAAGTAATTTGTAAGGAATATATTCATCTTTTTACATTCAAAATAATGGTTGAACAATGATGATTATAATTTTTTCTGACTAATTTTCTATTCTGTAAATCACACAGTATTACAGTAATTTATAGTATTACAGTGCTTGGTGATCTTGAAGATATGAAATAAACTTCTAACAGTATATAGAAAATAAAAATAAAAGTCATTTGTATAATTTTTATGAAAACAAAATAATATTTTTTCTGTAAAATAAATTATGTACTTTATGTTGAAATTGTCATTCTGTTAAAGTGTTTTGAAAATAGTTACATTCACGTTTTGGCAGTGTGCTCAAACATTCTTATTTGCCATTCCCTCATGCGTGATAAAATGAGGTGCAAGCTGTTTACACGGGAGGAAACAGCTTATTTTCACAGGAAAGGAAATGATACATGAAATGGAATTAATTTAAAAAACCAAGTATCATAAGATAGAGATGCAATAATTCACTAAGAAAAAATAGTTTTAAGGGCCTTTTGAGGTAAGGCAACCTTTGACTATACTTGATCAAAAGTAGTTTTTATCATGCTACCCTGTAACTTCCATCAAATTAACATATTCATTGATTGCAGTTGAAAGCAAGTGTTGGGTCCGTTGACTGAAGCACAACAGCTGAAATCCTTAATGAGCACTTTCATAAAGGAGCAAAAGAAATAAACATCTCCATCCTCCTCCAAGTGTGGCTTGCAATGGTAGCACCTTTGGCACTGAATAGACCTGTTTTCCTGTGACCACGACATGAAAAAAAGTCTGGTGCTAATGGCAGTGATGTTATTGAGCCAGATTTGCTGGTTTACCTAGAAAATAGCTAAAAGACTAAGACTGACTTAAGTTTAACCAATCAGGAAAAAATGTGTACTTATCCACGATAATGGCAAACACCTGAATGGCAATTTGGAAATGAACCCGCTTTCTGCTGTTTCTTCTTTGTCTTGCTTTTCTTCTGCTTTTTCTCAGCCTTCTTTTTGCTTGGCTTCTTTTTCTTGTATTCCTCTTTATACCACGGTCCCCAGACTCCTCCATTGAGCCGAGGGTTACTTCTGGGGTCTTTGGGGGGGTATCTGACAGGCACTGCAGTTTTGTTGAACTGTGAGAGCCTCCGTAGGAGCTGCTTCACGATTCCCGGATACCTGTGAGACAGGTCCACTCTCTCATATGGGTCAGCTGTGATGTTGAAGAGCCATACGCTTTTGCCAGTCGACAAGGTAATTCGTTCGTTATGCCACCGGTTGGGTCCCAGGTTGCTGAAGGACTGAGGGGGAACCCAGTCACTGTAGCCAGGGTTTCCTGTAAGCAGTTTCCAGTGCTGCACCCTGATGGCTGACTGGATGGCAGTGTTCCAGATCCCATAGCCTGCTGCCCAGGAGCCATTTTTTGCCTTGGTATAAATGGGGTCAATGTTGTGTAAAATATCCACTCGGGGCGAACGAAGGCCTTCACTTATGGTTTCCCAGACATCATAGCCATCCAGTTGAATGTCCTCATCAATCTGTCCTTCAGCCAGTGAAATCAGAGTGGGGTACCAGTCGGTGATGTGCACAAGCTCCTTACACACTGTTCCTTTGTTTTTCAGAAGTGGACTATGCACAAAGCCGACAGCCCGAATGCCCCCTTCCCAGTACGTTCCTTTGCTACCTCTGAGAGGCCAGTTACTTCCTCCTGCTGTGGGCTGGCCGCCATTATCTGAAGAGTATATGATAATGCTGTTGTTATAGAAACCATACATCTTCAGAGCCAGGGTCACATTACTGATTGCTTCATCTAAGCAGGAAAGCATGGCAGCATACCTCCGCCTATTTATGTTGATAATGGATCTGTAGTGTTCAAAATACCTGCCAGGGGCTTGCAGTGGTGAGTGAACAGCTTGGTAGGCAATATATAAAAATAGAGGCTTTCTGGGGTCATGGGAAGCTAAGATTTGCTGAACTCTTTGAGTGTACATCTGTGTGGAGTAGATGCCATTGTCATAGTCCCAGGCAGCATTGTCATTTTCATATAAGTCATAGCCACACATCCCAGGACTGTCACATTTGTAGTGTGTGTAGTAATCACCACTTCCCAAGAGGGAACCAAAAAAGGTATCAAATCCTCTCTTGGTGGGCATACATTCTTTTCTATAAAAACCCAAGTGCCATTTTCCAACCATATGTGTTGAATAGCCAACCTCCTTCAGCTTCTGAGGTAGGGTTGCATTGTCCAGAGGTAAGCAGTTGGGTTGGGTAGGTCTTATGATAGAATGTTGAAGTCCGGTGTGTATCTGATACCTTGACAAGAGTAAAAATTGTGTCAGTGCAGGATAAAAGAGATATTACAATGATTCTTAAACAATGTTTCTATGAAGATAAACTTTACCCCAAGTAAAATATGACCAATTCAGCATTTCTACGGTTGACTCAGAAGTCTTATCCTAATCAGCTTCATATTTAACATTTGAAATACATTTGACTCTAAATTAGTACTTTTGAAACTAAGATTTCACCACTATCTCAAAGTATTTGTTTTGTTTTGTTTTGTTTTGAGAGAGAGTGTGAGTGGAACGGGGGAGGGGCAGAGGGAGAGAGAATCTTGCGCTTGGAGCATGGAGCCCTACACAGGGCTCAATCTCATGACCCAGATCATGACCTGAGCCAAAATCAAGAGTTGGGTGCTTAACTGACTGAGCCACCCAGGCACCCTTATCTCAAGTGTTTTTAAAGTTCTTCTAATGGAATTAATCTGAATAAACTTTAATCTCTTAATTAATTATATGACATAGAAAGCTAATGTGATGAGGGAAAGGATACAAATGTTAGAGGAGTATTATTACTTTTTAGTCTAGGGACCTCACATTAGTTCCTGAATCATTTCCTGAGATCTATTTCAAGTTAATTCTGAAGCACTAAAAATACAAGCAAACGTTACATAAAAGTCTGCTGTTTGATTGTCAAAAAATATTTTATAATTAGTCCCCAACCTGTTAGATCTCTGTAAAGAGAAAGGGAATTTTTCTGGCTCACAGTACATTATCCTAAAAAATCATTTTAGGGTAAGGGTTAGCTAATGCTAAGGAAGGATTACATTTTCCCTAAAACAGAAGGAAACGAGTCCTTTCATATTTTTTCCAGTGTCTCAATTTAAAAAAAAAAAAATTACATTCACTTATAGTCTAAGAAAACAAGGCAACACTTTCTATACATTAAAACTAAGTGAATTTTAGTTTCCTGCATTGTTCTTTTTCCAAGGATATTTTGCCAAGGACTTTTCCTCAGAGAATGGTTATCATCACATAAGTGTATGCATTTTCATTTGAGTCAAGATGTGCCTATTAGTTAATGACATTTAAAAGCAATTGATTCTATAGTCATTATGTAAGTTCAAAAGTACTTTTAAAATAGAAAATACAGAAATTCTGAGAAAATGAAGATTGCAGAAGGTTTTAAGGTAGATGTGAAAATATTCTTGGAATCAAGTTACAAAGAGTAATATTGAGATCAAAATTAAAAATTTTAAAAACTGATTTAACCTGAAAGGCCATCATGTCATACATACTTTGGGTGAATAGTGTAATTTATTTAAATTTTCAAATGACAGGATAATGTAACTGTGAGTTCTTTTGAAGTATCAGCTGAGTAACATTAATGGTTTTGTAGGCTCCATAGGGAAATTTGGTCACTAATGCAAAGCGGCATTCCACATGGGCTTGTCTACTCTGCTGATCATTAAGCTGTCAAAGTTTCACAATTATCACAATTGCAGTAACTTAAAATGTAATAAACTCTCAAAGAAATAAGCATTTCACAAGCATTATTTAACACCAAATTCAGAAAGTATTGTTACTATCCTTGATAATTTTTGATGATCCAGTTAAGGATCCAAAACACTTACTTGTGAAACCATCGATTTTGTATGAGTACATGACAAATTGGTAACACCTATCAGTGTAAGCACTGAGTAAATTTAAAAATGGATAAATCTGTATGGGTAAGAATTTTAATGAATTATTAACTAAATAATTCTATGCAGAAAATGTACTTGGCGAGAGTATTCAATTCATTGAATGGCTAATGAATGCATCTTTATAATCAAACTGTGCATTTTCTCAGCTAGTACTAAAAGCAAAAGTAATTGAGTCTTTTGAAAAGCATGAAATACAGAAAATGCTCACATAAAAAAGAGTAGAAATCTCTTCTTTCAGGAGAGGGTACAGTGTTAGCAGATAAATAAGAGACATCAGAACTATATTAACTGTATGGTTTCCATCTTCCCCACAACCTAGAACAGTTTTCATATTGGAAAATTTAGAACCAACAACATAAAGGTTTGGCAGCAGCTCATAAACAGAAGAGAACTTTTCAGGACAGACTCATTAAATGGATTCAAGACTTTGGGGCTAAATTGGTGACGTTTGGGGTAGAATTTGGGTCATGAGTTAATGGTAGAGTTTGGGGGTCAGACAGACCTGGGATTGAATTTGCCCCACTGCTTATTAACTCTGTGACTTTGGGCAGTACTTAACCCCTCTGATCCTCAGTTTCCTCATCTGTAAAATAGGGATAATAATACATATTGGGTTGTTGTAACACTGAAAGAGAGCATAGAATCTGATAAGGAGAGTACATCAATAGATGACAGGTTTTGCTATTATTACCTTCAAGTTCTGAGTCATATGTTTCTCACTTATTTGCACAAAGTTTTATTATTTATAGGCCTTCTTTCACATGCATTATTACATTTAGTTCTCACTATAACAGCAAGAAGTAGGATGCTTTTATGTTAATTTTATAGATAGAATAGAGATATAGAGATGACCCCCAACTCCTTCAGCCTTCCCCACCAACCTGTGAAATTGATTCCTGAATGACAGGAGTTAAATCTGATGCTCTCTCTATTCTTTTTAAGAGTTAAAATCAGTACTTCTTGGATGCCTCGGTGGCTCAGTACTTTGAGCATCTGCCTTTGGCTTGGGTCGTGATCCTGGGGTCCATGGATCGAGTCCCACATTAGGTTCCTTGCTCCACAGGGAGTCTGTTTCTCCCTCTGCCTGCCACTCCCCCTACTTGTGCTCCCTCTCTCTCTCTCTGACAAATAAATCAATAAAATCTTAAAAAAATAAAATCAGTACTTTTTGAAAAATCAAAGAGCAGGGGAAAATATGTCATCAGTTTTGAGAAGCAAATCTGTTCTAACTTTCTAATTAAAGAAAGGAAGGATTTTTGTAAATCAAACAGTGAGGTTTATATTGCTCCCAGAGAAATTCGAGAACAATTTTTAAGTAGATGATTTGCGAGCATTTCAAAAAGCTTTTTTTCTTCTCTATGTTATTTTATTTAATTAATTAAAAAAAATTTAAGCTCCATTTTCTTTTTTAAAAAATATCGGTATTAGGTACAGTTTAGGAAAATGATGGGCATTTCAAAAATCTGCTCATTTTCTTATAAAATAATGAAACAAATAACTGTATGGTAACATTGTATATTCACCATAAGAATGATAATGTTACACATTACTACCAATTAAGGCATATAGATAATTTTCATTTACATGATTTCTCTGGCTTATACAAGTCTGTGGATGAGACAGGAGTGTTCCATTTATTATTTTCATCTAATAACAACAAAAACAAAAAATACCGAAACTCAGAGTAATTTAGTGGTTTGTCAAGTTTTACAGCTGTAATCCTTGAAAAAAAATCTGGAATCCAGATTTTTGGCTTTAAAAGCTTTTCCATGAACACTCACAGATTATTGAACAGTTAGACCCATTTAAAATTTGGGTTAAATTATTCGCATTAATCTTCAGTACTTATTCATTTGCTCAATTAGGCAGTATACTGAGTATAAAATGTGCGCCAGGGACTAAGTTGTTATTGGTCTTGTCCACTACCTCATGGTACCCAAAGCTTTGATATCCTTAAGTGAGCTCTAAGTCAAGATCCTACCAGTCATGGGAGTGACTTTAAAGTATGAATTCTCTGAACCTTGGGATCAGGTGGGGATGGAGACAGTGCTTTCAGTCATGGAGAACAGCACTGAATGTTAGCAAATTATTTTCTTTCAAGAAGGAGATGGTTGAAATCCAGGGAAGAATCTTTGGCTTGATAATGACTTTGACAAGGCAGCAGCACTAGCTTGATGATCAGTAATTCTTCAAGATACAAAATAGTATATTGATTAATTGGCTGAAGACTGCTGATCTAGAAATTAGTCTCTGCAACAGTACAACAGGGCTCTTTCCTTGGCTTCAACACACTGGTCATTATTATCCACTTATTATAATCCATTATGTATCCATATCCATTATCATCCATTATTATCCATGACTTGAATAAAGAAACAGAAGAAATGCTTATCATCTAGGAGGAATAGTTGATATTATAAGTGGCCTAATCAAGACTCAAAGTAATATAAATGACCTGAAATGTCAAAACAAAGAAGGTGAAACATAGATCAAAAATTAAGGAAGCGCCAAAGAGTGAAGGGAATATGTCAAAAAGATGTAGAAACCTGAATAAAGGGGATCTCACTGGCCAAATATGGGACAATGTGAGTATCAAAATAAATAGTGATAGTAAAAAATTTTACCCACTGAATAAAATAGGAAACCCTGAGTCCATACTATTATAAATAAATCGGTAAATAATAAAAGTTTGCTACGGAATGGGATAATGACATAGTCGCACAGTACCTCCCACAAAACATACAATGAAAGAGTAAAGTGCAGGGATGCCTGAGTGGTTTAGTCAAGCATCTGCCTTCACCTCAGGTCATGATCCTAAGGTCCTGGGATTGAGTCCCACATCGGGCTCCTTGTTCCATGGGGGAGCCTGCTTCCCTCTCTGTCTGCTGCTCCTCCTGCTTGCGCTCTCTCTGACAAATAAATAAATAAATAAAATCTCTAAAAGAGTAATTGTACAGTGAAAGCACCTGATAAACACCATATTAATCTAGTGATCAAAGTTAACATCACCAATAACTGGGACAAACCGTCATCTGCCTGCACAAAGGATGCAATGAAAGGAGCACAATGTTGTTTCTGTGGTGTGCCAGCCTAAAATGCATAACCTGAATATAATCCCTAGAAGACAATGGGCAAACCTAAATTGAAGGATATTCTACAAAATAACTGGTCTAAAATATTCAAGTGTCAAGATAATGTAAAATCAAAGAAGGAATGTAATTTTTCCAATTTGAAAGAGAATAAGGAAACATGACAAATAAATGTAACATGTGATTCTGAATTGGAATAGTTATGATAAAGGACATACTTTGAGAACTGGCAAAATTTAAATAGGGTCTAAGCATTAAGTGGGATTAACAATGTTGATTTCCTGGTTTTGATAGTCTCAGGACCAGCACAGAAAGAGATTTTGTTTGTAGGAAATATAAAGTATTAGAGATGATGGGGCATCAGGTTGGCAGTGAACTCTCAAATGGTCCAGGAAAAAATGTTATTTGTGTTGTATGTGTATGGTACTTGACTTTCTCTGTAAGTATGAGATTGTGTCAAAAATTTTTTTTTAAAGTGTAAGAAAATCTTACAATTGGGATAAATGGAAGGCACTGCATGCTAAGAAGTAATGATTTACATGTTTGTTATGGATCTGGGAAGTTGGATATATCAGACTATGAATTTGAAAAAAAAACAAAACAGAAAAGAGCTAAAATGCTAATAAGATCTTACATTATATAAGGGCGGTGTGCAAATTTTAAGAAGTAATAATCCTACTCTGTGCTAATCAGAATATATCTGGAACAGAGTATTCAATATTTAAACATGTTCCCCCAAATATATGTACACTTATTTATTTACAAATGGCACACATGCACTACTGTACTAATTTATGAACATTATAAGCACACACAAAATAGAAATGAAAAAGAATGGGATAAAAATAAATATAAATAGAATTTCTGGTATTTGTTCTTGTATCCTGATGAATGATCCTCCATTGCCCTGCAGTGTATGTATTCCAATGTGGAGAGAGCTGGTACAGAAAGTCGATTGTAAAGAGATGACAACTGAAATACAGGGATTAATGAGAAAGCTATTACGGTAGTGTAGGTCAAAGATGATGGTGGCTTGGACTACCACCTAGTGGCAGTAAAAATGGAAGTAAGTGGATAAATCAGATGTATATTTTGAATTTAGAACTGATAGGACAAAATCAGTGAAGGGAGAGTAGTGGGAAAGGAAAAGGAAAAAATCAAGGACTTTTGAATTTGTGGCTTTCATATTTTGGTGAACAGTGGATGGACCAGCTGATCTCTGTTTTGTTCCAAAGTATACATTCCCAATAATGGATAACATTACAGAATGGTAGATGGCAAAACAACAACAATGCAAACAGCAACTAAAAAACCCCACAACTAAAAAAAGAAAAGAAACAAAAACAACAAAATAGACTATACGATCATCTGCCAGGGATTCTGTAAAAGATGTATCTGAATTGGGAAAGGAGTACTAGGTTACCTATAAGGTGCCTTCTAACTCTAAGAATTCATGGATCAAGGATGACAGGTCAATGTTTCCCTAAAGAATGCCATGCAACTTCAGAGAAGCTTTATGAAAACAAGTTTATAATATTACGTACAGGTATTTGATAAAAAAGTTTCCACAGTGCATTGCATCCGTATATATTTAAGTTTTCTTTGAATAATATAAAGTTAGCTTAAAAAATAGGTTTTTCACAAAATATTTCCTGAATGCAGTAATCATGACTAAAAAATGAACTAATTTTGAAATTTAGTCTACTTTTTTTATTACCATCTGGGTACCATGTGAAGAAAATTCCATATGAACAATAGTGAACCTAGATTTGATGCCAAATCTGTTAAAATCAATAGCCATCATTCTCACTTTCCTGCCAAATTAAAAGACAAAAGCTAAGTGGGGCTTTCAGCTTGGCATTAGAATGTGTAAAGACTTCTGTAATCTTTTTAAATATTAATTTATATCACTGGGTTCTGGTAGTGGCAGTAGTTTTGAATTCTCTTTTGTCTAGGAATGCCTAATACAATATTATTGTTTTAATCCAATTACATAGTTAATGTACCCTTATAACTACAAGATACATATAAAGATAAAATATGAATCCTCATGGTTCCATGCAGACTCCAATGTCTAGGATTGTTACAGAATACAAAATTGGCCAATAGTGCAGGAGAAATTGGTATTCGAAGGGAAGGAACCAGGTATAAGAGACTATAGTGTATGAATTAAATGTCACTCAGATATTTATAAATTAGAAAAATATAACTAATTTTCCATATTCTGAAAGATGTTCCTTTATCAGTTCCTTCCAAAAGGTTCTTTTATCTTGAAGACTGTCATTCTATTTCTAGGCCTTAATTTCTTTTTTTTTTATTGTGTTATGTTAGTCACTATACAGTACATCATTAGTTTTTGATGTAGTGTTCCATGATTCATTGTTTGCATATACACTCAGTGCTCCATGCCATCTGTGCCCTCCTTAATACCCATCACCAGGCTCACCCATCCCCCGACTCCCTCCTTTCTAAAACCCTCAGTTTGTTTCCTGGAGTTCATAGTCTCTCATGGTTCATCTCCCACTCCGATTTCTCCCCCTTCATTTTTCCCTTCTCATAGTGTCCTCCATGCTATTCCTTATGTTCCACAAATAAGTGCAACCATATGATAATTGTCTTTCTCTGTTTGACTTATTTCACTTAGCATAATCTCCTCCAGTCCCATCCATGTTGATGCAAAAGTTGGGTATTCATCCTTTCTGATGGCTGAGTAATATTCCATTTGTATATGGACCACATCTTCTTTATCCATTCATTTGTTGAAGGGCATCTTGGCTCTTTCCACATTTTGGTTATCGTGGACATTGCTGATATGAACACTGGGGTGCAGATGGCCCTTCTTTTCACTACGTCTGTATCTTTAGGGTAAATACCCAGTAGTGCAATTGCTGGGTTATAGGGTAGCTCTATTTTTAATTTTTTGAGGAACCTCCATGCTGTTTTCCAAAGTGGCTGCACCAATTTGCCTTCCCACCAACAATGTAAGAGGGTTCCCTTTTCTCCACAACCCCAACATTCATTGTTTCTTGCCTTGTCAATTTTTGCCATTCTAACTGGTGTAAGGTGGTATCTCAATGTTGTTTTGATTTGAATTTCCCTGATTGCTAATGATGATGAATACTTTTTCATGCACCTGTTACCCTTTTGTATGTCTTCTTTGGAGAAGTGTCTGCTAATGTCTTCTGCCCATTTTCGACTTCATTGTCTGTTTTTTGGGTGTTGAGTTTGAGAAGTTCTTTATAGATTTTGGATATCAGCCCTTTGTCTATAGTGTCATTTGCAAATATCCTCTCCCATTCAGTGGGTTGCCTCTTTGTTTTGTTGACTGTTTCCTTTGCTGTGCAGAAGCTTTCTATGAGGCCAGGTTTACCTTGATCCCAAAACCAGGCAAAGACCCCATTAAAAAGGAGAATTTCAGACCAATATTCCTGATGAATACGGATGCCAAAATTCTCAACGAGATCCTAGCTAATAGGATCCAACAGTGCATTAAAAGGATTATCCATTACGACAAGGTGGGATTTATCCCTGGGATACAAGCGTGGTTCAACATTTGCAACTCAATCAGTGTGATAGAACACATAAATAAGAGAAGAGACAAGAACCACATGGTCCTCTCAATTGATGAAAAAAAAGCATTTGACAAAATACAGCATCCTTTCCTGAGTAAAACTCTTCAGAGAATAGGGATAGAGGAAACATTCCTCAACTTCATAAAATCCATCTATGAAAAACCCACAGTGAATATCATTCTCAATGAGGAAAAGGTGAGAGTCTTCCAATTGAGATCACATGACAAGGATGCCCACTCTCGCTACTATTGTTCAACATAGTACTAGAAGTCCTAGCAACAGCAATCAGACAACAAAAGAAATAAAAGGTATTCAAATTGGCAAAGAAGTTACTCTCTCTCTTCACAGATGACATGATGCTCTATGTGGAAAACCCAAAAGTCTCCACCCCCAAATTACTAGAACTCATACAGCAATTCAGTAATGTAGCAGGATACAAAATCAATGCACAGAAATCAGTTGCTTTCTTATACACTAACAAGGAAACTGTAGAAAGAGAAATTAGAGAATCGATTCCATTTACAATAGCACCAAAAACCATAAGATACCTTGGAATAAACCTAACCAGAGATAAATGATCTATACTCAAGGAATTACAAAACACTCATGAAAGAAATGAAGAAGACACAATAAGATGGAAAAACATTCCATGCTCATGGATCAGAACAATAAACATTGTTAAAATGACTATGCTGCCCAGAGCAATCTATATTTTCAACGCCATCCCAATCAAAATACCAACAGCATTTTTCAAAATGCTGGAATGAACAATCCTAAAATTTGTATGGAACCAGAAAGGACTCCGAATCACCAAGGAAATGGTGAAAAAGTAAACCAAAGCTGGGGTGTCACGTTGCCTGATTTCAAGCTATATTACAAAGCTGTGATCGCCAAGACAGCATGGTACTGGCACAAAAACAGACACATAAACCAATGGAACAGAGTAGAGAGTCCAGATATGGACTCTCAACTCTATGGTCAACTAATCTTCGACAAAGCAGGAAAAAATATCCAATGGAAAAAAGACAGTCTCTTTAATAAGTGGTGCTGGGAAAATTGGACAGCTATATACAGAAGAATGAAACTAGATCATTCTCTTACACCAGACACAAAGATAAACTCTAAATGGATGAAAAATCTCAATGTGAGACAGGAATCCATCAAAATCCTAGAGAAGAACATAGGCAGTAATCTCTTCAACATTGGCCACAGCAACTTCTTTTAAGACACATCTCCAAAGGCAAGGGAAACAAAAGCAAAAATGAACTTTTGAGACTTCATCAAGATATAAGCCTTAATTTCATTTTTCAGTTAATTATATCTTCTGATGAAGGGTGTAAGTGGGAGAGAGGTACCATAACAACTCAATGTTTAGATTTTTATCTCATGACTGAATGGATATTCTTTGGCTATTCATTCATGAGATGAAAAACTAGTCATAGTTTAGACTGAATTACTTATTTAAAACTCATTCACCTACCGTTAGCCAGACGCTGCTAACTTTGGGGGTCATAAATTTGAAGAAGATGATTCCTGCTCACAAGGCACTCATTTAGCGAGCCCTCTTGCTCAACCATAGACTCCAACAGTTAAAATCAGAAATAAATAAGATAGCTAACTCATGCTCTAACTAAAATCCATTGTGCTTATTTCTTATAAGACTTTCTCAGGCATTAATGAAGTTGTTTTGCAATGACTGGAACATTCTAACCACCAGGCCAAAAAAGCCCAGATAGCAATGGACTGCCTAGAAGACAACACACATCCCCTTCCCTACCCATGTTCATGGGCTGAACACCTACCGACCCCTATTCATGGTCATACACTCTCTGCCTGCTCTCTTGCATACACTCCCACCCTCCATCCTCTCCTTATAAAATTTCAGGTTGCCAGTGGAGAGGTCTGTTGTTAAGGCTTGAGCCTGCCACCTCCCCCAGCAGTCTGCGCCCAAAATAAATTTCTCTCCTTCTCTTTTCCAAAACCCCCTCTCTTGAATTATTGGCTTCTCTTATGACAAGTTTATCTGAGTTTGTTGGGTAACACTGTTGGCAAACCTGGCCAGGAGCTATGCTCTTGATTTGTCGGAATTCCTCAGGATGGAGCAGTTGGCATGGCAACACACCAGGGCTTCCCCTGATTTCCTGAATTAGAGGCTATGATGGAGAGTTAGGTAACAAGTCTAGTGTTAGAGACAGACAACAATTAGAGGATTATCATAGCAGGAGTAAATACTGCAAGAAAGACAACCACAGCATTCCCTGAGTACTCATAGAGGGTTGGGAAATGCTCTCAAAAGGGGCCATGTTTGATCTGAGTGCATTCATAGCGGTATCTAGGTGAATATGGGGAAAAGGCAGATATTTGAAACACCTGGAACAATATGGACAAAAGCATGGAGTCACAAGGGAACATGAATCTGAGGTGATTCTTGAGGAAGGAGGTGCCAGCCAGGTGAAGAGTTGAAGGGAAGGCAAAGAGAGTATTTCAATGAGAGGAACAGAACATTCACATGAACAAAGGGAGAGAATTTGGCCCTCTGTGGATCAACAATTCAGAATACGAGAACAGAGATTTGGTCATATCTTGATGGAAGATGAGACTACAGAGACAAGTAAGTGCCAAGTTACATAGAGTTGTATTATAGCATACAGCTGTACAAAGGTTTTTGTACTTAATGTGATGATCACAGAAAACCACTGAAATACTTTTGAAAAGAGTAATACATAATAAAAGTTTGCATTAGAAAAAACACTCTGACTGTAGTGTGAAGGGTAGATTGTAGTGGAACAAGACAGAGGCAGGGATGTTTGCCCTAGTGTAAGAGATAAACACTGACAATTGAACCAGAGATGGGTGACAGTAAGGATTAGGGGAGGACTCTAATGAGGCACATCTGAGAGTGCTACAGGCTGTGCAGAACGTGGGATGGTGGATGTTAAAAATGAGTCCCAAGAGTCTGGGCTGGGTGGTGGGGTGAAAGGAGTTTTCTTGCATTAAGTTAAGAAATGTAGGAAGAGGGGCACCTGGGTGGCTCAGTCAGTTAAGTGTCCGCCTTCGGCTCAGGTCATAATCCCAGGGTCTTGGGATCGAGTCCCACATTGGTTTCCTTGCTCAGAGAGGAGCCTGTTTCTGCCTCTACTATTCTCCCTGCTTGTGCTCTCTTTCTCTTTCTCTCTCTGACAAATAAATAAAACCTTAAAAAAAAAAAAAGAAATGTAGGAAGAAGAACAGGAATGAATAGGAAGATGACGAATCCTGCTCTGTGTTTGGTTAGAAGCACCTGTAAGATATCCAGCTGGAGATGTATAAGATGAAATAACTCCAAGATTTGAGACTTATTAGCATATAGGTGGCAGGTGAATTCATGGGAGCACATGAGACTATCTAAAGACAAGATGGAGTCTGAGGGCTAAAGATGGAGCCCAGGAAATGTTATCACTCAGAAGAAAAGCAAGAGCACCAGTGAAAGAGTTTGAGATGAAATAGCTACTACATGAATTAGAGTAGTAAAGGGCAGTTTTAGAGTTGACTGCATCACATGCAGTAGAGAAGCAAGAAAGGTGAGAATTAAAAGACATCAACTGAACTTGGCAAGAAGCATGTATGACCTTGTAGGGGCCAAGGGCAGGCTGCCTCAAGACGGGCTACTTTGGCGTGAAATTTATTTTGAGTTAAGCACAGCAAATTCAGAAAAAGCTCTTTACCTTCCCCACAACTTCCTGGATGTACCAGGAAGAGAGATAGTAACATAAGTCCCTTTTTACCTAAGAAACTTAACCATATAATAGGGCAACCTTTGTTTTCCAAACATCTCCCCTAACCTTCCTGCCAATAGATTTCCTTCCCTTTGTACCCTCAAACCCTTACCCCTCTCCTTAGCTCAGGAAGTCAAATAAACCTCATGTTGCCTGTCTCTGGAAGTTTTGATTTTCTCCTGTTAATCTGTCTTATGTCAATTTGATTCTCAGTTCAGCTAGAAGGACCTTGAAGGGCAGAGGAAATTCTTTCTCCCTGACAACCTGATAAACCATATTTTAGTAGAAGTCCAGATTTTAGTGACTTGAGACCTGAATGGAAAGTGAAAACTGTGAAAATATTAATTTTCCACAAAAGTGGCGTTGGGAGGCTAGAAGGAGCTATACCACTCAACATCAGTTACAGGAAGAATTGTTAGTTATAGACCCCAACAAAAGAATCTTCAACAGGAAAGAATGATCAATTATAGGCCCTACCAGGAAAAGATGTACACTGCATCTTCTACAAAAAATCAACTACCCTGGTTCCTCAGCCAACGAGAAACTGTCATCACCCTGAACTCTTACTTTTCTCCAATGGACTTTAGTTCAGCGCAACCCTTCCCAACTTCCTCCTTCTTCTATATAAAATAATCTTCCTCTCCTTTGTCTGTTGGACTTGCCTATCTATGGTTTTCCTATAGCTTGCAGGTCTTGAATTGTAATTCTTAACCATTCCTGAATAAACCCATTTTGCCAGTAAAATAATTAGCTTTTTTTTTTTTTGCTTGACAAAATGTATATAGATGGTAAGTATAAACTATTTCAAGATGTATAAATGGAAGGCGAAGGAAAAAAGAAAAAGAACATGGTGGGCCTCCAAGTGCTGATGTGGTGAAATGTTTATGATATATTGTTGAGTAAAAGAACATTTGGCTGTAACAGAATATCTATTGTATTATTACATTTTTATAATAATAAATGTGTACATTCCATGAGGGCAGGGACTGTTCATGCTGTTCTGCATCACCTGGTTCATCATAAGAGGACATTGATAAATATTTATTGCATGAATAAATGAATGAGAGTGAGTGTATATTCATAGAAAGAGAAAGAAAAAAATGTAAAAATATACTCCAAATAGTTAGACATGATTATTTCCAGGGAGATATTAATAATAAGAGGAAGCTTTCACTTCCTGATATATAAATTTACATATAATTTATATAGATTATAAATGAAACTTAGGTGAATGGGTGTTAAAAATTAGCTTACTCTACTCAGACTAATTACATATGGGACTATTTAAAATAAAAAAAGAAATTAAATTCTAAATGAATGAAAATGTTCATCTCATCAAGGAACATTCTTCCTATTAGGGACATCTACTCAGGAGACCACCTTTAGACCAGAAGAAAGCAGATGGAATGAGCTAAATGAATTCTATAATTATCCCTTAGAAGCCAGAGAAAATGTTCCATTTAACTAAAAAAAAAAAAAAAGAATAACTTGTCAAGTAACTTAAAAATTCCTGGCTTTGAAAGGTCTTTCTTCATCATCAGCACCTGCTGTTCATCCTTGAAATTGCCTTGCTCATGTACAATATGTTAACATTTACAACATCAAAGCTTTTGCTACACTGAATACAGTTATCCTGGTCTCATTAGAAACATGGCTGCAAATCACATGTTAAGTGACTTCTTTCTGGAAATTTTCCTTTTAATCTTGAAGCCAGTGTCCATTTTGTCAGTTCAGATGAAAGAATGAATACCAGAGGTCATATTGCCCTAGGCAGGACTGGACTGACCAAGGAAACTGTAGGAATGCAACTCTACTCACCTTTAGGTATTAATCAGTACTACCCTAAAGATATAATCACCAGATGCCCCTCATGACTCTCTAGCATAAAGAATAAGGATATTTTTCAGATTCCAAGTCTCTTGAGATGGAAAAGACCTCCAGGAAATCAGACAAAGTGGCACCAGAGCACCTGCTAGCATGACCTCATGGGTTTCTAATCAATGGTGTCCCCCTTTTCAGGAGACCCTCCACCCCAAATTTTGCTCTTAAAACCCTTCATTTGCAAGTCATCAGGGAGTTTGGAACTTTAGAGTATTAGCTCCGGTTCTCCTGAGTGGAACCATACCAATAAATAGCCTGTCTTTCTTTACTGCAAAAGCTGAGTGTCAGTTTTTATTGGCTTGCTGCACATCAGGTGAATTTTTATTTGATTCAGTTACAGTCTTATTTACTGTGTGTGTGTGTGTGTGTGTGTGTGTGTGTGTGTGTGTGTGTGTGTGAATTCTTGGTAGTTTCCATCAAAAGGCAAATTTACTTCCCAGCTAGAGGGTCTTCTCCCTGACCTTTTTTTCCCATGTTGTCTTTCCTTCTGGAATTATTCCTTTTGAAGAGTGATACTTTCTACTCCATTAAAAAAAAGATTTCAGACATAAATAAAAGATTACCAAACACCTGTCTAAATGAATAATCACTTACACAGTTAGTATGTTCCTTTTCTGTAAAATTATTTACAGAGTAAAATTGAACTCCAGAGGTGTATTTACAATTATTAAATTTATAGAGACTATTTTTAGGTCATATAACAAAGTGTAACCATATCTGGTTTTTTTTGTTTTTTTTTTGCATTCTCTTTACTACCACAGAGTATTATTAAATCTTTTTTTTTTTTTAATGTGCAAGTTCTAATGTCCTCTATTCTAAACAGAAAATGCAGTTGAAGTTACGGACCAGAGAATACATAAATGTTAAACCACATTTTATGTTATCAACTTTACCCTAGAGACAGGATGTGTTAAAGAAAATATCCTTGACAGACAGGGAGAAGCGGTCTCCTTCCTCAGCATGGAGCCTGACATGGGGCTTGATCCCAGGACCCTGAGATCATGACCTGAAGTCAGATGCTTAACCGATTGAGCCACCCAGGTGCCCCAGGACTGCCATATTTAAGTCCAACATTTTCCTTATAGTTCTAACTTTGAAGACAAAAAATTATGAAGAGCTTAACATTTATGTTCACCATGTGGCTTCTCTAGGAATTAGCTCCACAAAAAAAAGTGGTAACGTTCTTGCATTCTCAAACAGAATTACTTCCTCTTAGTCGTGGTTAGGAATTATCTTTCAAATAACTGAGTACCTTTGCACTGAAATTACCCACACATAGGTGAAAATATTTCATGTCAAACTCATGTGGAACTCATTAGTGTCTTAGCTGCAAGTCAGGTGAGAATAAACTGAAAGTAAAGATAGCTTAGCAGGGAATATGTAATCATTATATAATTGTTGGGGAATGTGATCAAAAAGACATGCCTGTCAATTGACCCTTAAGCTGGACATGGGCACTAGGAGGCTCCTCACCCTCTACCTGGTCCTGGGAATGTGGGTTCCACTTGTCTTTCCTGCTCCCAGAGGCTGCTGCAAGGACAGAGCCTGGAGATGGTGATGTGAGGTTGAAAGCACCTGCACCGTACAGGTGACTGAGTCAAGTTAGGGCCTCTTCATAAGCTTTTAAGATTTGGGGGAGGGTGCAGGGATCGATTCATCTTGCTGCCACCCAAAACAAGCCTTTTATGTAAGTTCCTGTTGATACTATTAAAAATGCCACACACCCCCCAAAATGCCACCTGGAGTGGCCTATTTTTTAGGTCTCTCCCTGTTCTCTGTGGATGGGGACAGGTTTCAGATAACACAAGGAAATCTATAGAGAGAGCTGTGAACTTACATTCTTCCAAGCCACTAAACCTAGTGGCTAACACTTTCAGTTGATTAGCGTTATTTTAAAAAGATGCTTATAATTCTATTCTACATGGTAGTTTCAACTAAAGAAAAAGAGAACTATCGAATAAAACTCCATTAATTGGTAATGACCAAATTCTCAAGGTTAGAGTCATGCATTTTCACACAGGCATCATTAGACTTAGAACTCAGGTGCCAACTGGCATGTATTAGATAATTTTTTTCCTAAAAGGTAAATTCATGGATTTCTGTTTGTGACTTTGCCCTTTCATTGGTTTCTCTCTAAATTCTAAGAGTGATGACTATTGATTCTGTCTTGAATACAGATATTGAATTATTTTCAATAGCTTAGGATTTATTATAAAAATGGCAGCATTAATAAGCAATTAGTGCCGGCAGATAAGGATGTGGAACTGATATTTTATATTCTGAAGTGTTGAACTTTATATGTAGCTTTAAATGAGAGTAGGAAAATTAGCAAATTAAAATGGACCCCTTGTCCTAATAATTATTATAAATACTTTCATCTATCATATATAACAGGATGGCTATAGCTGTCTTGATTTTATATAATAATTTTTCTCATTCAACTTTTTTTTTAAAGATTTTATCTATTTATCTGAGAGAGAGAGAAAAAAAGAGAGGGAGAGAGTGAGTGAGCATAAGTGGGGGAGGGGCAGAGGGAGAGAGAGAAGCAGGCTCCCTGCTGAGCAGGAGGCCCGATGTGGGATGTGGGGCTTGATCCCAGGACCTTGGGATCATGACCTGGGCCAAAGGCAGACATTTTACCAACTGATCCACCCAGGTGGCCCTCAACTTTCTTCTTTAAATAGAAAAATGCCCAGAGTATTTGTTGTAATATTCTCAAAAAGCTTTAATATGTTTGAAATGTTACACAGTGATAATAAAAATAATGTTTAAAACTAGAAATAAAAGGGAAAAATAAATACAGTCTGAAGATCTCTAATAGATAAAACCTATTGCTTTGAAACATACCCCAGGGGAGGAGATTCTCCCCACTCTGGCTTACCATCAGAACATCTTTATTACAGTTAACCTTCATCCTTCTTGTTGCAGGTGCTAGTCAGCCCTCTATTTTTTTTCCCAGGAAAGTTATCCAAACATTACAAGTAAAGTGGAAAGTAATCATTATACAGGCAGATTATTTTCCTCAGGAGAGGGCTCACTGCTTACAGACTAAAAAGGGCACTAACGGTAAAGTTCACAGTCTTTATTTCACATGTGCTCTGGCAACGATCCTCTTTATTTTCTCCAAAGGGATTGCCCTGGTGGTCAGGGTTGGGTCTACAGCCCCAATGTCTCATTGGAGGACAACCACCCATTTCCTGGGTAGTAAATGGGAAAATGTGTACCTTTCTATTTGTTAGAAATCAGGTTGGTGGAGGGATTAGTAGAGGCCGTATTTTATCTCTGGACATTCTGTCCAATGACGTGACATCATAGGATGTATTCTAGGAGGTACTGTGGAAACAATCCAGCTTATGTGGTAGTATTGAGAAAAACCCACAGTCTTGGGAATCACAATGTCTGGATTTGAATTCTCCTCCTAACTGGCTATGTAGCCTTGGGACAGCCACTTAACCTGAACCTCAGTCTCTTCTTTTGTAACAGAGATATTAATATTAGCAACGCGTCAACTCCACAGGATTCTCCCCTCCCTTTTTGGTTAGGATTAAATAAAATAAAATGCTTAAAACATACTGTAAAATTTTATACAAATGCTCATTATACTAATTATTTCCACATCTTGTCTTTTCTTGTGCCCTTCCTGCCCATCACCTTTTCAACTCTATGTCTTCTTCCTCCACTGCCCTATTGTATGAAAGTAATAAAACCAAAACCAAGCCAAAGCAAATACATGATTCCATTGCTTGGAACTAGTGAACTAGTATCTTGCCCATTCTCTTTCTTCTCAGCAGTCAGATTGGAATTTCAAATTGTCAAACTGAAGTTTTGCCCATAGAGTTTCTTTCCTTTCCTTTTACTTGACAAATGCGTCAATTTCTCTAAACGTCTATGAGGACTTCAAAACATACAATTCACATTGCTCTATAGGGAGACCCAAGTTCTTGCCAATTACTTAGCTTTATTTTTATAAAATAAATATTGTCACTGGAAACAGTTTGTGACAAGGATAGGTGTTGAGTAGGAATATTTACAGCATGCTGAGTTATAATGACTTATAAACAAAAACCAACTTATCTATTAGTTGTCTGAGTCATAATTTCCACTATTAATTTAATATGCATCTTGATATATTTCAGAAGTAGAGATAAACTTATTCCTCCAAATTCTATTTTGAGTGCTTTAATATTAATTAATGTTTATTTTATCTATCAGAAAGAAGATTTGATAGATAAATCTAAGGTGGGATACACTATCTAATTTCTTTCTTATTCTTTACTCATACCATAACATACCATAACATTTATGACCTTGGGAAAGCACACCCATTATTGAGCATAGGTTTCTCAGTTGACTCTATTCTGGAAATCTCCCAGAAGGTACTATTAAGATTTGTTGCAGTAAAAACTGTTCTTTATGGTACTGCTTCTGCTGGTTCTCACTGCTCCTTTCCTGTGCCATTGAGAGGAATTACATGTTCTCATCTCATGCTATACTTTTCCTGACAATTCCTCTAAAAACTTGTGTTATAAGATCCCAAACTGTTATCCCTATGTTCTTGAGATTTTGCAAGCCTAGAGAGCTATATAAATCCTGAAAACCTATGTTGTTTTAGCTGTCTTCTTACTGGGATCCCAAATACAGATTCTTAAAATTAGCTTAAGGTGTTTTTATACCAATATAAGGGAAAGGGCACATAAAAGTGCAATGTCCTAGAGATTATATTTAGAAGTTCTATTAATGTAGTTCTTAGATGTCGTACTCAGGAAAATAATGTATTAGAAACAAGCTACCAAAAATAGATCATTCTATTTCAATAGATAATATAATTGGAAGCATACTAAGGGAGTAGTAAGTGATTTTGGCCTGCTAAAGGAGGGTCATGTTATCTCCCTTTGTAACTTACCAATGTATTATTAGTGTTCAATATGTCATATGCTTACCAGTAACTTTGAAATTCTATTACTTATCCTTGTCATTTAATTTATTTTACTTTGAATTTACTATCCTGTGAAAACAATAGAACTGAACAGAAACAGGGAAAGTTCATTTCAGAAGTTCAGAGGCCTCAGTTTCCTTATTTGCATAAAATGTGGTTAATAACAGCACTTTTGTCATTGAGTTATCAAGACAATTAAATGAATTAGTAGATCTAAAGTGCTCAGAACAATGTCTAACAAATAGAAACACAATAGAAAAAAATTATAGAGTGCAATGAGGTTATTAGAATTTTGGCAGACTTAACACATTTTCCAACCTTTTCGTTGTCTGATCTCACCTAACACAGTAAGACTCTCGAAGAAACTACTATTTGTCAAATTTTTGGTGTGGTATCAAGGAAGAATATCCACATTTATCTGAAAACATGGCTCAAATACATTTCCCTTTCCAACTATATGACTCCATGAAGTTGAATTTTCTTCATATACTTCAATAATAATAAGGTATAGCAACGAGAATCCAATTTTCCTCTATTAAACTAGCTGTTAAAGAGATTGGCAAAAGTAAAAAATTGTGCTAATCTTCTCATTATTGTTTTTTGGAAGAATATAGTTACACAGCAGTCTCCCCTTAACTGCAGTTTCACTTTCTGTGGTTTCATTTAGTCAAAGTCCACCATGGTCCAGAAACTGATGATCTTCTTGATGTATTGTCAGGTCAATAATAGCCTGACACTGCATCAGAATACCTGTGTCATTCACCTCTCTTCATGTTGTTCTATAGGCATTTTATCATCTTACAATATCACAAGAGGAGTAAATCCAGTATAATAAGATATTTTGAGGGAGAGAGACCATATTCACATAACATTTTAATAGCCTATTGTTATAATTATTTTATTATTAGTTATTGTTAATCTCTTAGAGAGTTTAATTTTTAAACTTTATATAGGAAAAATAGAATATATATAGGTTTTGGTACTTTCTGCAGTTTTAGGCATCCACTGGGAGGTCTTGGAACATATTCCCTGTGGATGAGGGAATATGTCATAAAAAGATCTTATTTATGTTAACATAAATATCTCATAAAAAGATATTATATCTCATAAAAAGATCTTATTTATGTTAACATGTAATTGGCTTCTATTTTTAAATGAATTAATAAGCAAATATTTTTAAATTATCAGTTTTAATTTCTATTGTGGTAAAAAAGAAAAACAACAGTTAATTCATATAAACAAAAGTTCTTTGAGATCCTCAATGATTTTTAAGAATGCAAGCAGACCTTGAGGCCAAAAGTGAGGAACACTGATGTCATAAAATTCTCTAAATTATTCTATGGTTAAAACTTTCTGAGTAGATATATCAATCATTATCAAAGTAAATAAGGAATAATTTTATGAAGCAGTATTTTATAATAAAAAGAACATGAGATCAGCTGTAAAATTTCCAATACTGAATCCATTATTAACTCTGTAGCAAGATGAAACAAATATTTTTTAGTAAGCTGACTCTGGCAAACTGTACATTAGTCATGAAAATTTTCCATATCACTTCCTTTAGCTTCTAGAGTAGTTGGCTTTGGTTTTTATAAAAAGTTAAAAACAAATAAATAAAAAGGACTATTTTTCATATTTGGGTTGCACTGAAGCTGAGAGACATATCGCCCAGACTAGAACATGAGATTCAGCTGAGATCAAAGGCTATAGAAAGAGGTGATCATGAGACTGTGAGCTCCTAGTTATTAACAGAAATCCTTGGAATTGCTCCTGGGTAACTCAATCACCTACTCTTGATTTCTGCTCAGGTCAGGATCTCAGGGTTGTTGTGGGGTTAAGCCCTGTGACAATGGTCTCCATGCTCAGCATGGAGCTTAGTCTGTTGAAGATTCTTTCTCTCCTTCTCCCTCTGTCCCTCCTCCCCAAACACAGCCTGTGCTCTTTCTAAATAAATAAATAAATAAATAAATAAATAAAGTAAGTCTTTAAAAAAAAAAAGAAGTCCAGACTACTTTCAACTCCTAGGTTAGGAGTTGAAATCAATTTTATGTTAAGTGAAATCTCAAAGGAAAGGGTAAAGTTGAATGATAACAAATAGGCAGCACCTTAGGTAAGTCAACTCTGTATGTATCCATATCTGCTTCTGCAAAATGGAACAGTAATACTTCCCTCATAGGTTTATTAAACAGATTAAAACATGTCAATGCAAATTAAGTGTCTATGTAAACTATAATGCACTAAATAAATGGTTACTGTTAATATTGTTGAAGTCATGACTGGAGCCCTGAATCTGTAATGAGACACATGGCTTTCACATCATGCTTCATCATTTGGATTCATCATTTACCCTTCCTAAACCTAACTTTCCCCATCTGTATGGGGTGGAGGGACATATCTGAGGCTTGTAGACTTTGAGAAGAAGTAATTTGTGAGGTGGAGAGTCAGATAAATGGCAGAAACCTGTTGCTATGCAACATGACCCTGTATTTTCAGAAAAGTTAATCATGCCTCAGAAAAGCACCAGGGATCTTGTGGAGACAGGAAAAAGGCTGAGATTCATGGTTCAGTGTAAGAAAGAGAGGAATCTGGAATATGGGCTGAGGGAGGAGTGCGGACTGAAAAAGGCAAAGAAAAACAATGAGAATGGCTTTCACTAGCCCTGACTAGGGAAGTGAGCCGTGGATTGTAGTTCAATCTCTACCTCCTGTGACACCTGACTTTCACTTACTATGGTCACAATCATACACTTGCTTTTCTCTTCAGATTGTTGTGAAAATTAAATAAGATAATATGTATAAATTCCCTCTTTGAAGAATGAAATATTATGGAAGTTTAGTTATATTATTAACAAGAGCCGAACCAAGACAGTCCTGTAGATCCCTCCCATAGAGAAAATCTGGTTGTTGAAATAGTTTCATATTTAACAGGAAATCATGCTCCGTGAAATGAGTAGGATTAAGATTTATTAGCAATTTCTAGTAGGAACTAGAAATGCACTGTTTCTACTAAAATGAAGCACTTCCTTTTTAGTATTGAATACAGTGCTCTACATCCCTTTGAATTTCAATAAAAGAGAAGGCAGCTTGATATTCCTTTGTATAAAGCCAACAGCTAGTTTCTGAGAAAAATAATACCACCATTGTGCCAAAGGTCATAATTATTCTCAATTTCTTGGAACAGGCTAGTTTCAGTATGAATGAAAACAAAAAGGCTCTACAGAATATGTATGTTTCCATGAGTGCTGAAGTATCATAACATATTCTCTAAAAACGTGTTCAGTAGCTATTAGGTACAGGTGAACAGGCATAAGGCACACATTCATAGAACAAAGCAGCAAACAAAAATCATCCAGGATCACTTCACAACATCTCTGTACACCATGAACTCTTCATACATTTGCAGAAACAGACCAGAATAACAATTGGTAATACACTGAAAGAAACACACTAGCCAATATCTGGAAAAACTGTAAAATTTCTTATATAAAAGGTCTGGAATTAGGGAGCTTCCAGGACTTTCAGTTCTAACATTCTATGAATAAATAATTTTTATTGGCAATTAAAAGCTAAAAGATGGATGGAACTCTCCTAAGATGAAAACTTGTTTAAAGAGAGAAATCATAAAGAATCAAGAGGCCTATATGTCTCTTCAGAGGCTGACTAAAGAGTGGCCCATACTTAAGTAAAAGTCCATGGAGAGTCGTGGGGGGTAGGGAGGGAAAAAATGAAACAAGATGGGATCAGGAGGGAGACAAACCATAAGAGACTCTTAATCTCAGGAAACAAACTGAGGGTCGTTGGGGGGTGAGGGGGATAGAGTGGCTGTGTTATGGACATTGGGGAGGGTATGTGCTATGGTGAGTGCTGTGAATTGTGTAAGACTGATGATTCACAGACCTTTACCCCTGAAGCAAAGAATACATTATATGTTAATAAAAAAAAAAAAGTCCATGGAGGGATGTGACTTATGACAATTTGCCTGTTTTAACTGCCTACCATGGAAAAGTCAATTGGGTATTTAATGTACATTATTGCATTTTAGAATAAAACTGAAGTTTTAGAATTTTTAAATAATCCAAAGGCCCACAATAACTATAAAAGTCACGTTTACATTCTTGAATGATTTAATCTGGGACACTGACAAGGTTTGGAAAGTACTAGATTAAAAGCAATGGCACCAATAATGATATACTAGGGCATTAACTGGGAATGAAATGGGATGGCTGGATGGTGTAGGCACTGTACGGAGTTGAATGAGATTCATCAAACGAACAGCTCAGAATGTTGCTTCAAATTCTCTGAAATAGATATGCAGATACACATTTTAAATGACCATAACTGTGAAACCAGTGGGAAACCAGAATGTGGAAAGAAAAATTAGAAGCTTTAAACTTTGAGTCAGCTTTGCTTAAAATGAAAAGAAATTATAGGAAACCATGGTATTTGATGACAAGTCTTGAGAGAAAAGAATCTTGTTGACACACATGCTCTGCAACTTCCATAAACTGTGTGGAGTATTACTCATTCCACCAACAGAAGGAAGAACACAAAGAGCCAGGCTGTTAGGAGACTGGAGGGTGGGAGGTGTGTGCAAAAGATTTAAGTAAGATTCTTTTGGTTTATACATACTCTTTTCCTTCTTATCTTGAATGACAGTTCTTCTGTTTAATGTTTGTTGAGGAGGGGCGAGAGGCTTTCAGAATTATACACCTGAAACTACAAAATGTGTTTAATCTACCAGGAATGTAACTTTTAACCAAGAGCTAGGTTAAACATAAAGCTAACTAAACAGGTTTGCTCATCCAGGATATAAATGAAGCCACCATCTTAGTGATTATTAACCCATAATTCTAGGAATGATCTCACCAGTCTTGTGTTAATTAAACTTGCCAAATGGCATAGCTTCTCTTCTTAGTCAGAAAGCTATAGTCACTTTGTATTTTGCAAACTACTAAAATAAAGGCTGTAACTCAGTATTTTCTACCCAAATGCAACATAAAATTTCATCTTTCAAACAGCCATATGCAGACACCTGGTGGACAACACCAGGAATGGGGTAAATTGGTGAAAACTTCAGGTGGACAATGAGTCTAAACAAATAGGCAAATATCAATGAGTTCTCAAATAGTCCTAAGAATAAATCAAGTAACAACCATCATGCTTGTACAACATGAACAGGGCAGATTTTTTTCCTTGTGATTCATCTTCCCTATTCTAGTGGGAAAGAGAACAATATCGACACCACAGTTTGTGAGGAAAGTAATGTCTACCACACAGAAAATCACTTAAAAATATAGGAAATAGGGGTTCCTGGGTGGCTCAGTCAGCTAAGTGTCTGCCTTCAGTTCAGGTCATGAACCCAGGATTGTGGGATGGAGGTCATCGGGGTTGGGCTCCCTGCTCAGCAGAGAGTCTGCTTCTCCCTCTCTTTTTGCCCCCCACCCCCCCCATGTTCTCTCTCTCCCTCTCTGTCTCACTCAAATCCACAAACAAAATTTTTTTAAAAAACACAGGAAATAGCTCTGTCTCTACTTCTGTTTCCAAGGGCAGTCCTCTGCTTAAGTAAAACATCATGCCTTGGTCAAAGATGCTATGTTAGGAAAGTAATGAGCTGAAATCCTTGGTGTGAAATTAAAAACCAGACCAAATCAAATATTGTTATTAAATGTTAAATAGCTCCAATTACTAAGAGTTTGCAATCAATGACGAAATGTAATTTAACACTTAATTTTCATATTTGAAACATAAACAGGAAGATTATTAACAAATAGTCTAATTATTCTTTTATGATTAGCTATTGTTCAATGTTTAATTATGGCATACATAACATAATATCATCCTATCAGCTTTATTGCTAAGCTTTTTTTTCAAATATAGAAATATTCTAGATATGTCCTCTAGTTATTTCATGGAAGTAATGGTGGCTTCAACTCCCATCAATCACTGTTGTATTTTCACTATGGAGAAAATGATAACATTTAAAGTGGTCTTCATACTTTTACTCATACATTACAGAAAACAAAAAAGTCGTATTTGGCAATAATAAGATAGCAGCAAAGAGTTTTAGACTACCATGAGACAATATAACATTAACTCAGAGTGCTCTATCTGGTGATTTATTGAGCATGTCAAATTTGTTTGATTATATAAAAGCTACTTACTTCAGTACCAGTCAAATTCCTTTCTAGTGTACTCCATGGGACAATGTAATTTGTCGTACTGCATACAAAAGTGCTCAGCGAACTTTGGGATATTAATTTTATATGTCAACTTGGGTAGGCCATGGTACCCAGATATTTGTTCAAACATTATTCTAGATGTTTCTGGGAAAATATTTTTTTTAGATGAGATCAGCATTTAAATCAGCAGATTTTGAATGAAGCAGATTACCTTCCTTAATGTGGGTGGGTATATTCCAATCAGCTGAAGTCTTGATAGGGGAAGACTGATCTCCACTGAAGAACAAACTGAGGGTTTTAGAGGGGAGATGGGTGGGAGGATGGGTTGGCCCCGTGATGGGTATTAAGGAGGGCACATATTACATGGAGCACTGGGTGTTATATATAAACAATGAATCTTAGAACACTACATCAAAAACTAATGATGTACTGTATGGTGACTAACATAACACAATAAAAAAGAAAAAAGAAAAAAGAAAAAGGAATTCTCCTTTTGGACTTGAACTGTAGCATCAACCATTTCCTGGGTCTCAAACCTAATGACTTATTTTGCAGATTTTGGACTTGCCATAATCACATGGGCAAATTCTTTAAAATCAATCTCCTTCTCTCCCTCTCTCTACATACCCACACTATGCCCCTCCACACACCCCTCTCTGTGCATTTAGTTTCCTTATATGTAATATGATAATAATAGTAGATTTACCACTGGGGGTTATTTTGAGAATTAAGTATTATAATGTATGTGAAGTACTTGGCATTTTGTAAGCATTCAGTAATTGTTAGATTTTATTGTTAGTATTATTACTATAGTCCTTAATCCTAAAATGCACATTTTTCATAACTTAATTCCCAAATAGTGAAGTATTTTATAACTGACTTACATATTTTATATGGTTTTATATAATATATTGGGTTCTCCACTATTAATGGCATCTGGTAATCAATAAAATATGAAATGTATTCCCAGAGCAATGTGTGGATCTAAAATTTGCATATCAAAGTGATATAAAATTTTAAAAGAACCATAAGAAGTAAATTAGGCAGAAACATTGAGATGAATAGCTCAGAACTAAGATAATTTGTTTTATTTTATGCCATAACTATTAAACTTCAAATTTATGTCCCTATCCTTCATCTTATGAAGGCTTTCCAGCAAATATTTACTTTTGTCTTTTTAAAGGTAGAAGAAAAGACCCATAGCTCTTTAGTCTTCTTTAGTTGTATAACTAACTTCTTCCTTACCTCTTTTACTTATCCTCTCCCTCCCTTCTCCAACAATGTGCTGCTCGAACAAAGGTGAACAAGACATAGTGCTTTATCTTAAGGAGTTTATAGCCAAATAATAAAAGATGAATGTCCAGGTGATTTCAATTCAGTTTGTTAAGTGCTTAAATAGGGGTGATGACAGTGTGATACAGAGACTCAAATGTTTGCAGATCAAGAAAGTTCAAGGAAATGTTCCCTGGGAAATATTTAAGCAGAGACCAGAATGTAGAACGGAAAGTTGAAGAAGGGTGGGAAATAACCTTTCAAACAGAGGCTAAATGATGTGAACAAGTGCGGTGGTGGAATTTTAAGTGGTTCAATATGGTAGACAAGTGCCAAGGTTGGGGATGGGGGTAAGGCTCTTGTGTGGTAAAAGCTTAGGTAAAACTAGCTAACTGGGATGTCTGTGGCTATGACTTTGCCAGTAGAACTCTATAGTTTTCAAGATGCTCTAGCTTTCAAGTTACAGCAAGGAGCTAGTACATCTACTAAGGAATGCAGAACCATAAAGTTTCAAAAAATGGAATCTGGAAGAGACAGGCATTGAGCCATGGGGCTATCCACAAAATGCAGTATGAGGCAGCGAGGTATACCAGAAGAGAACTGTGCAATGAGGCAATGGAGCTCAGTTATGAGGGAGGGAAATACTGAAATAGAAAATGGGAGCTCTAGAAGCCAACTTCATATGCCTCATTTTTCACAATGTCCAGTCAGTCAGAGGAAGTTCCATAGAATGAGGACTGGCTTCACTGCAGACAATACAACAGTGTGGGTTGCTGTGAAGGGGTGTGTGAAAATAGCATCTTCACAAACTCAGAAGGGAAAAAAAAAAGGATGAACCTGGTGAGAACTAAACTACAAAATTAGCATGTTAGGCAAGAATTGTGGTATATGTAAGTCATTTGGTGGTGACTGTTAATTTTACCAATGGCCTTAGCACATATATAAAAAAGAATGAATGTGTAACTCAGAATGAGGAACAATGATTTGCAAGTCATCCAAAAAAATAAATCAGAGGGGCAGTCCTTACTTTTGTGTCTCTGAGACTGCTCTGTCATTTGGACGCCTCATTTATTGGACTCTTCAATCTGTCCAGTTCCTGAGACAAGTTTATCCTTATAACAAAAATACCAGTACTTTATCTTATAATACTGACTATTAAGAATCTAATAATGATCTAATAATCTCAGGAAAAGGTTCATTTGCAATGTAGTGGCTGAAAAATACCACACCCTGAATCAAGGAAACTTAAAAGTTAAATATCATCCAATTAAGTATCAACAATTAAGTACTACTTTTTAATTTGATTTTTCAATATGGTCCACACATGTTTCTAAGTCTGCTAACTGTAGCCAATAGCAGTATAAATAAATATGTGTAAAAATAAAGACTGTTAATGGCTCAGCTTCCTCTGCTTTGGCCCAGATTCAACATTTTGAGCAAGAAGAAAAATAAGTATGAATTTTTCCTCTTCATTAACAATTTTACACTCCTTTTGGACCTGCCATGATCCAAAATTAAGGGAAGAGGGGAAAAGAATTAATGAGATAACCAAAGCAAAAAAGGGTAGAGGAGGAGGTCAATTGAGCTATGAAAGGAGTAGCTATTGTTTCCACCTGTTTAGAAGAGAGGAAAGCCACCCCCAAGAAAGAACAGACATACTCTTCCCTGCTGCATCCCTGATTTTATTATGTTAGTGAACTTTGTTTAAAGTAAATGTCTCCAAGAAAGTATTACCTAGTCATGATTAAAAATAATTTTTAGATTATTTTGGAATAGGCAATGTCTTTCCTCTGCAGAAGCTTTGCACTCAAGCAAGAACTTATGTCAAGAGGCTCAAAAGATTTGCAAGAAAAAAAAGTAATAATTATAAAACAAATGAAAAATAAAAATTAGAATTAAATTGAAAAGCAGAAAATATCTTGATCCAGGAGAAATTAAAATGCACTTTAATGTCCGAATCAAGACAAACTGAAATGTAAATATGGGGACAATGAAATTATTAATATCGATCAGGAAAAAGTGATAAGAAACCAACAGAGACAGAAACTGAACATCATAGCCTCAAAAATGGCATTGAAAAGAATCTTCTAAAAAGTCAGAAAAGGATACAAGAAATGAAAGAAAAGATAAATAGTTCAGAGACTTAAACAATTTGCTATTATTTAGTTGGCAATTACCTGGTTTTTATTCATAAGCAGAGAATTTGAGCATAAATGTGTTTTTTTAAGATTTTATTTTTTAAATAATCTCCATTCCCAATGTGGGGCTCAAACCTACAACTCTGAGATCGAAAGCCACACACTCCACCAACTGAGCCACCAGGCACCCCATAGTATATATGTATTTTTAGAGTAATTAAGTCTGATGCATGGACCAGAAAATTGGTTTGTCCAGGGAACAAAGTCCCTTTTACCACAATAAAGCTAAATATTATTAGACTCTGGAGAACTGAAGGGAAATATGGGGAAAACAAATCATATTATGTGAAACTCCAGATTTTCCCACTAAGTCAATGTCAAAACATATGTGAATTTTTGGAACCACAGTATCAGCCTAGATCTGACAAAACTCATAAAAGACATTCCCTAAAAGGCCTTTTCTTTTATAAGCTAAGATCAGCTTAGGCTAAATTTCTACAGAATATCATCAATTTGCAAATGATCTAAAGCAGAATTTCCTAGCAAAAAGTTAGACTCTATTCTTTTTTTTGTTTGTTTTTTACTTAGACTCTATTCTTGTTCACATTCTACCTTTCCACTGATAAACATCAAACATCATTTGTTAAATATGTTTATTTCCCAATAGTATATTCTCAGTTCTGCAGGCGGTAGGCAAGGCGCTCTCCCACACCACTGACAGGTCCCCACCACTCTCCTGCTCAGCACCAGTCCTATTTGGTCACACCCCAGGTAAAACCTGGGCCTCTCATGTTTCAGTCTCTAATTTTCAGAAGGTCCTGTATATTCATCTTCCCGTTCCCATTCCTGATTCGTCCCCAGCACACTGCGCCCTCTGGAGCTCTCAGCCAGTCACAAGCATAGTCCCCTTTATCTTCAATCTCCTCTTGAATGTGACCTTTATCTTCTCGTTTCCACTGAAAACTGGCTCTCTTGTGAAGACAATCCATCCCCTATAACCTTCTCAAGTGGTGGCTCTTCTCTTTTTGACACTTCTCACACCACTGGGCCTGGAAGTGCCCTGGAATGCAAATACCATTTCACTACCACTTCCAAACAATTCTCTTTCTTCTCCCTGTAACCCCAAACTTTGAATCCCATGTTATCAGACTATAGAATCTACCGTATCTCATTTTTCTAGCACCCCCTCTCCATATCATTCTTCCCTTTAAGTTCTTGAAGATTTTGGCTCTAACTGTACCATAAAATATTCTTCATTCTACTTCAATATCCACACAAATGTTTCTTCCAATGCCTTGGACTCTTGATTTCTTGACTTCCTCTCCCCCCATGGTCTTTTCACCCAGCTACCAAATCCAGTGATCATGCCCTAGAAGATCTGCTCACTATCATTTATGGAAACCCCACTCTAACCACAGTTTGAAGCACCTCATTCTCTAGTCATAGTTTCCAAATTTTTTCCTGCTCATTCCCTTTAATATCCTAATTAATAAAAAAATTGTTCTCTTTGAGACTAGTAATCCATTTATTATATTACCTTTCTACTACCCCTATACCCAATTGCCTAGTTTAAATTCCACATGCCATCATTGTAATTACCTTCTTACACTCTTACACATGCATACCACTCTCTTTCCTTCCCTCTAACTTTATCATACTTTTTTGGTAAAACTCCAATTCTGATTAAATCCAACTCTCTGCCTAACCCATTTCCAGAGAACAACCTAAAATGAAGTGTACTGGTCTATGTTAAAGTCATGATTACTAATCTCAAGTGGGCCCTGATGCTGGCCCTAGTCTTACTTTATTTTCCTCCTTCATTGTCTCTCACTTTCCTAGATACATATTCCATACCATACTCTTCTCCTTAGATCTCTAACGGCTCCTCCCTCTCCCTCCCTCTCACTGGCAAAGTTACTTATTTCCCAAAGGAAATGGAATCACTCAGATTCTATTCTAACTTCCATAAGTTACTCAATCCGATCTACCACCTCCTTGCTTCTGTATTCATAACACCCTGTCTTCCTTCCTATGTTCATGGCTAATGCCAATCCTTCACCTTGTGGAATAGATCTCATCCTCTCTTGCCTACTCAAGAACCTCTTTCTATATTCGGCATCAGCAAATTTTGCCTCTCTGTTGAACCATTCCCATCAGCTAAGATATGCTGTTGCTATTATTTATTCCAACTTACAAAAACCTTCTCTTGACTCTCTCTCCTTTTCCGGGTATTGCCCTGTTTTTCTCTTCACTTTTACATCAAAACTCCTTGAAATACTTGTTGATACCTGTTGTCTCCATCTAGTTTTCTCCCATCCTCTTTTGCACATATTCTGGTAAGTTTTTCTATTTACCATTCTACTACAAGAACACCACTAACCTCTGTGTTGTTAAATCCAATGATCAATATTCAGCCTTTCTCTCACTTGACCCATGAGTAGCTTTTGACAAAGTTGATCATTTGCCTCTCCTTTATACACATTCTTCACTTGGCTTACAGAACACTGTCTCTTGGTTTTCCCCCTAACTCACTGGCTGCTTCTTTTCAGTACGCTTTTGAAAATCCCCCTCATCCACTGACGTCTTAACTCTAGAGTACTTAGCGTTCATCTTTGGATTCCATATAATCTCATGGCTTTTAATGTCTTTCATGTATATCTTCAGATATAATCTCTTTTCCAAACCCCAGTTTCTTGTATTTAATTGCTTACCTGACAACTCCACTTTAATGTCTAAAATATGCCTCATGCTTAATAAAGCCCAAACTGAACTTTTTATTTACCTCCTCCCTCCTTGAAAGAAGTATTTATATGTTTCAAAATAATAAATAATTTGAAATTGTGTATTATACAATGGGGGTTTATATTTTACTATACTGGAATGGCAACTGGTCTAAGAAAGTAAGAGCAAACAAAACCAGTTTTCCCATAACCTGATTTAGAATACTCTATGTCCTTATTTTGATAGCTTGCTCAACTATTCCTCTACTTTCCCATTTATGCTAAGTGTATACCATGATTCTCAAACTTTCCCTAGTATAGTAATTAATAGTTTTTCTTTCTGAAAGTCAGTCTCTCTTAAAACTTAAAATGTATTTTAAACGGTCTTTCTAAGCTTAAGTAATTAGTTAAGGATACCAACTGAGGAAATAAAATGTCAAGTAAGACCAAATCATTAGAGAAGGTGCTGTCCATTATATCCTCACCATGATCTGTGATGTAAATAAATGCAAAAATGATGTTCTAACCTGTAAAAAACATTGTAATCATACAAGCAAGAGCTCTGACTGAATCTGACATTTCCCTTACTCATACAATAAACATATATGGAACAATATCTGAGGGTAAGTAACAACTTTTGATAACATCAAGAATGCCAAGATAAATAAGAAATAGCTAAGTAGGGAGGATAAGACATATATAGAAAAATATACAAGACAGAAAATTCTTCAGATGTTCGGAAGAGGAGGAAACTAATTCTGGCTGGGTGAACAGAAAGATGAGGGAAGTGTTCATATATCACATGGTTTATAATTTATTGGAAGGTAGAGTCTGAGTCTTATAATCCTGGATTCCCATTTTGTACAAGCACACTGAAATAAAGGTGTCACTTTAGAGGTTATTGAGTGAATGAGGGAATGAATAAATGAATGAATGTTCATGAATCAGATTGGCAATCAAAAGAAAGAGAATATATCTGCTGCCTTAAAAAGAAGATATGTACATGTAGAAGTGGACAGCAGTAGATCAGATGCATTCCAAAAGGGGATTCTGGTTTAGCCAGTAAAATATATTGGAAGAACATTTGAAAATACATCTACAAATTTGGAGGAAATCGGAGGGGTGAAGAACCATGAGAGACTGTGAACTCAGAACAAGGGACTGAGGGTTTTGGAGGGGAGGGGGTGGGGGGATGGGCGAGCCTGGTGGTGGGTATTGAGGAGGGCACGTATTGCATGGAGCACTGGGTGTGGTACATAAACAATGAATCTTGTAACACTGAAAAAATAAAATAAAAGTA
>CM052899.1:93364758-93393176 GCA_028534135.1 Potos flavus | reverse complement strand
AGGACTGGAAGAGATTATGCTGAATGAAATAAGTCAAGCAGAGAGAGTCAATTATCATATGATTTCCCTTATGTGTGGAGCATAAGGAAAAATATGGAGGACACTGGGAGAAGGAAAGGAAGGGTGAATTGGGAGAAATCGGAGGGGGAGACTAAACACGAGAGACTGTGGGCTCTGAGAAACAAATTGAGGGTTTTGGAGGGGAGGGGGGTGGGAGATTGGATGAGCCTGGTGGTGGGTATTGAGGAGGGCACATATTGCATGGAGCACTGGGTGTGGCGCATGAACAATGAATCTTGGAACACTGAAAAAATAAAATAAAATAAAAAATAATAAATAAATAAATAATAAAAAAAGAAATAGTGGGCTAATTTAAAAAATACTTCGGCTTCTACTTTTTATACTACATTGAAATAATCTATAAAAGTAGTTATTAAAATTTTGTTTGTTTATTTATTTATTTATTGTAGTTTCAAGTTTTTATTTAAATTCCAGTTAGTTACCATATAGTATGATATTAGTTTCAGCAGTAGAATTTAGTGATTCATCACTTACATGAAACACCCTGTGCTCATCACACTTGTTGTATTAAAATTTTTTTAAAAAGCTAGAATAGATTCCTTTAGAATCAGAATCAGATTGTACACTTTCCTTAATCTAAAAATAATTAGAGAGGCACTGTCATTAATCATAGAGGTGAAAATATTTTATTATAGCTCAAATACCAAAACTTTTATTTTATAGCTCATAAAAGCAGAATAATAATGAAACAAAAGAAATAAAAAAGACATCGAAGAATTTGATTATTTCAAATAAAATATTAATGTATCTTTAATATCTTCTATTCATATGTTCATGCCAGCACTTTTACTTATACTGCATTGAAGTCTATGAACACAAGAAAATTAATGAATCTAAAAGATATTAAAACCTTAGTGAAAATTAGATCTCACTAGATTAAAGCAACAGGAAAATCCTGAATGCCTAGATTATGTGGATGAAGACAGATGACCCAGAGAAGGAGGTGGAGTTACCAAAGACAGATTCCACCCACTTTAAAACTTGGCCTAAAATTGGCTCTAAGAAAGAGTTAAAGAATAAATTCAAAAAGGATTATAAATTTGAATATGAGAATTTTTTAATGTTAAATCTAAATATTTTGACAGATGGCAAGCATGTTTCTTGAATCTTGGCATATATATGTTTAAAGCAAGGCTCTTAGGGGTTCCTTACACAGCTGATTTCCTTGTTCTCTTCCAGTTTCTACAATGCCTTCCTGAGGTCAACCTCTAGGTTACAGGGACAAAGATAGCCTTTTCAGCTGAGTAGACTTTGAGGGGTTATCAATAGAAAGAAAATAGATCTCTCCATTTGGTTCCACATCTGAACTTCTGTGCTCCTCACAGAGCCAGGAACAGTGTAGAGGCTCATAAATATTTCTGGAAGGAATGAATGACTTCTTTCTAGATGTAAATGTGATATACATAGCAACATGTGAACATACCCCATATTCTGAAAATAAGATACACTAGTTAAGAGTTTCTAGGAACTTTAACATAAAACAAACACTTCTCAATTACATAAATAAGCAAGCCAAAGTAGCAGTGGATACTGCTGGATCCACTGGCAAGCAGTGGATATGAGTGATATTTTCAGATTTTCATTTTAATTTGGCATATACACAACGCACAACGCACAACGCTTTTTGACATCTCAGAGAATGTAAAGAATATAGGAGTCACTTCCTTTGTGTTCATGTTTTGATTCAGCGAATGTTCACTTGGTTCCTACCATATGGTTTCTTCCAAAGGGTAGGAAGAAAATCTTCCAAAGGGTAGAAATGTAATAGGACAGTGCAAAGTTGAGAAGGCATGGGGGTGCCTAGGTGGCTCAGTTTGTTAAGCATCATGATTTCAGGGTCCTGGGATTGAGCCCTGCATTGGGCTCTGTGCTCAGTGGGGAGTCTGCTTGAGATTCTCTTTCTCCCCCTGCTTGTGCTCTATCTCTTTCAGTCTCTCTTTCTCTCAAATAAATAAATAAAATCTTTTAAAAAAAGATAAGAAGACATGGCCTATATGCCTTCAAATGACTGCAACAAACTAAAGTATCTGATACCAGTGTGTTGTCCAGAAGCCCCCAATGATCATAATTCAAGACAGATGTGCTATTAACAATTATAAAATGTCACTTAATTCAAATTAAAAACATAAATGTCTAATGCATAAGCCACCATAATAAACTCTTTGGTGAAAACAAAAATAATATACAATTTATACTTTCAATTAAATTAGAATCTAGATGAAACAATAAATCATGTATATAAATTACTGTATAGCAAGACAAAATGCTAAATTAATATTGCCAAGTTAAAACTGCACAATTTAAAAATAAGAATGCTCAAAACCTTTTCATTATTTACTTTGGCACAACTTTGAGGTGGATACTATTATTATTACAGATTAGAAGTTAGAGGTTTAGAGAAGTAAGGAACATAGGTAGGTCATGGTTCCCAAAAGGAAGGTTGTAGGGATGATGGTGAAAGCAGGTTAGAGACCAGGGACGTTCAGACCTCCCTGAAGTATGACTAAACTGAAGGAGGAAAACTGGGTACTAGTTACAAGAACCTTGTTAGGTAAATGTGTTGAATTTGAAGAGCACAAAAACTGTCAAGTTTTGCTGGAACAAAAGAGATGAGTAGTGAGCAAGTAACTCAAAGGAACATCAGATCATGGGATTACTCGAAGACCTAGTCAAACTATGGATGCAGCCAATGAATTCGCATCTCCACCTTTTCTTCTTGCTTCCTACCCCCTTTTCCCCAAATTAACTTATCAGACAGTTTTCAATTCAATATTTTATAGATAAATTCCAGTGATAAAAGCTTGCTGCTTAAAATCAGTTACCTGCAAAGTACATAAAGTATAGACAACTCAGAATATGTGGCCCTTGAAATTATGGCTGCAAATTTTCAGAGACCCAGGTAACTAGCGCTCATTTCCTCACTGTTCTAGATAAACCCAAACAACATTATTCCTGAGACTTAACTTGATATAAATCTTTGTTTTGGAACCACTTCCATATTTAAGGACCCATTTCAAATGCCACCTCTGCCATGGAGCTTTCCTCCTCCCACTGAGGTACAAAGCAAGCACAATCAACAATGAATAGGGAATGTTCTTAGATTTTGGCAAGCAGTGGATATGAGTGATCTTTTCAGATTTTCATTTTAATTTGGCATATATGCAATGCGCAATTCTGCTAGAATTCTTTTTCTTAAAGTAGAAAAGTCATAAAAATATGAAAAAAAATGTATCACATGTTTACTTAAATAGCACCCAAGCCGTATGTTCAACCATAGCCTAAAATAATTAACTGGTGCAGCTAATAAATATACGTGAAGAAAAGATCTTGCCTAATGAGTCAGAAATTTACCTAGATACCAAAAAATAATAATAATAATAACAGGAGTACAAAGCGTTACAAGATAGTCGTTCACAAAGGTAGGCTTTGAATCTCTTTGGTTGATTTTAACACATGTCTTGAAACCCAAACACATGTCTTGAAACTCCAGACTTATCTGGAGGACAGACCTCCTTTTGGCCAATATTTATCACTGTGGGCCCAGAGCTGCTCAGATACTTTTTAAAAGTTGACAGAGAGGAGTCAGCATCTGCCCTAGACTCCAATTTCAACCTTCCCTGCTCTTATTCCTATTGTAGGGCTCCCATGATCCTGAATCTGTGATTCACCCCTTGGCTCACATCTGAGGACTTATTTGTACCTCCCAGTCCTAAAATACCTACGAAAGCCCTATGTAGTATCATGGAGGACTGGATCTATTATTGTTCTGAGCACCATTCCGTGGTGCTCACTCACATTACATGTAGCAGTTTAGATTCCTGAACAGAGCAGAAATTCCTCAGTAAATATTGCAAACATATTTTACTGGGATTTACCTATGCTTTAACAAATATTAATTGAACACCACTATGGGACAGGCACTAGTGTATACATGAACCATAGCTCTGTTCTCCCCACAGGGGAGTCAGATAATAAACAAACCAACTGCAAATAAGAAAATTCAGGTAATAATAATGCTATGGAAAAAATTAAAACAAGCAATTGGTAGAGTGACTGAAGAAAGGTACATTAGAGAGGGGGCAAGGGAAGTCTTCTTGGAGGCTATAGCTTTTGAATTGACACCTGAATGACAAGATGAAGTCAAGTGAAGATACGGGGGAAAGTCATTCAAGCAGAAGGAGTGGTAAAAGTAAGGGTCTGTCGTGAGCTGGGAATCAGATAGATGTGTCCATGAATAGAGGGAAAGACTGTGTGGCTGGAGCACAGTGAAGTAGTGAAGATGGTAGGTAACAAGGCCAGGGAGGTAGACAGGACCAGAATGTGTTGGGCCTTGTAGGCTATGTCCTAAAATTTTTATTTTATTCTAACTGAAATGGTAAGACCTTTGGAAAGCTTTAAGCAGGAAAGTAATATGATCCAATTTAAGTTTTTCAAAATCTCACTGCTGACTTGTAGAGAAGGCAACTTTGGTGACAAAAGAGGAAACAATATGAATGCTGCTACACTAGTCCAGGCAAGTACTGTTTGTGGTTTAGAACCAGGAGACTCAGAGAAGTGATATTTAGGGAGGGGAATGATTTGCTTGTAGATCTGACAGGGCTAGACAAGGGATGTGTGTTTATGTGGGTTTCTTTATGTATATATCTGTGTATTTGTATATATCTTATGTATCTGGGATGAGAGAGATGGATAAGCAGAAGTCAAGATGATTCCTAGGATTTGGGATTAAATAACTGTGTGGACAATGGGAAAACTAGGAGAGGAACACATAAAGAAGTCAATAGTTCTGTCTTAAAAGTTTGAGACTATCATATTAATGCCATTGCTCCTCATCAGGTGGGTGACGCCTCATAAAATGGCCTCATAATTTTAAAATTATCTAGTCACCAAAAGGGATCCATTACCTAAAAAAAAAAAAGAAAAAAAAAGTGATCAAAACCAATATGTTCAATAAAATTATATATATATTGTGAAGGAACTATTTCCCAAGAACAGGAAAGAGGTTTCTGAATGTCCTTTCAGGGCTATGCAGGGAAGTAGAGTGTTCTACCAGATCCTCCGGGGATTATCAATTCTATAAGAATGTGAGTCTTATTATTGGCTAGGTTATTTTACAACTCTGTAGGGGTTGGAAGTTAAGTGTCAGAAAACCGAGGGTAATACAAATGATTCTCATCCATAGCGACACAAATGAATTTTGTCTGATAGAGGTAGAACTCATCTCTGCTCTATAGAAAAGATGACTCCAAACACTATGAATTGCCCCATGAATATTAACAAGTTTTGCACTTACTAACAAATTCATTTCAGTATTCATGATTGTTTATATATCTTCAAATTCTCATTTAAATTAATATTGACATCCCGGGGCACCTGGGTGGCTCATTGGTTAAGCGTCTGCCTTCAGCTCAGGTCATGATCCCAGTGTCCTGGGATCAAGCCCTGCAGCAGGGTGCCTGCTCAGTGGGAAGCCGGCTTCTCCCTCTCCCACTCCCCCTGCTTGTGTTCCCTGTCTCGCTGTGTCTCTCCCTATCAAAAAAAAAAAAAAAAAATCTTAAAAAAAAATTGACATCTCAATGGTATTCTCCTTAATAAATTTTTCCTTAATGAATTCAATAAAGTAAATCTGTGACATGTTTATTTTATATTTGAATGACAGTGGTATTTTTACCTTTTGAAATTACATGTTAACAAGAGTAACAATAGTGCAGTAAAAATCAAAGGGGCATTTTTGAATTCCGAATAGGAAGTGATTTGCTGTGATTAGTTCTTTGGTGGTCTCTCTTAAAATGTCCACTTCTGACATTTAAAGAGGAGATAACAGAAATTAGTAAACTTTGAATAGTTAGAATTATAATTGACCAGTTGAGATATGGGTAACGTCATTATTGTGATATATATATAAATCTATAGATACATAGATATATAGATATATATAATTGTTCCTAAGATACTTACATTCTAAGGGAATTTTTTTTGTCATTCTCTCAAAAAGGCATTATGAACAACTATGAGAAAACCAACTTAATTGCCATTATAAATCCCATTTCTTCATTTTCATATTATTATTTTTTTTAAGGAAGGTACTTTTTTTTTTTAAGGTTTTATTTATTTGAGAGAGAGAGAGATAGTGAGAGAGACCAGGAGTGGGGGGGTGCGGGGCGGCGGTGTACAGAGGGAGAGGGAGAAGCGGGCTCCCTGCTCAGCAGGGAGCCAGACAGAGGCCTCAATCCCAAGACCTGGGATAATGACCTAAGTGAAGGCAGATGCTTAACCGACTAAGCAACCCAGGCACTCTTCCATTTTCATACTAAAATCTTTAATGCAGTTTACCTTTATGGATCTAACATTTATACAAATAGATGAAAGAACTCTTATTTAGAAGAACGCTATATACCTGCATTTTGCCCATTCTTTGATTTCTTCTTACTCTCTTCTTAATGAAAAGAAAAATAATTCTCCCAGTAATTTCCACACACCTTCTTTTCTGATTTGAACCAATAATCCTGATTGTTGGTAGAGGTCACTGCGGGCTTAAAAATATCAATCTGTTTATAGGTTGCAGGCAGAGTGATCTAGGAAAGCAATGTCACACAAACTACTTTCCTTCCACACTTTAAATTTCTCCCCCCTAAGAATCACTTTTCCCCCTTGGTATAAAAATAATGTGCCTGTTGTTATTGGGAAGAGTTTTAAGCTTAAAATGAAGGAGGTATAGGTCACTTCTAACTGTGTTTCCCAGGTTGGATAAAAGGAAATAAATAAAAAGTGAGCCAGAATTTACTCCTTCACTCTTCTAGATGTCTTTTTCACTGATTTCTTTTCTGTCTCCTCTACACTTTCTTAGAACTGGAAACAATAGGAACTGTGCTCCAAAATTAAAGCAAAAACAAATCCTAAATGTAACCACCACCTTTTAATGACTTGCAAATCATTATGCATAAATACAATGATACAGGCACACATCGAAGTTCCACATAGAGAAGATTTCTTTGCACATCAAGTGGCATTTTTAGAAGCATTAAAAAATGTACCTGAGAGAAAAGAATGTTGAGATTCTAAAGATAATTTAAGTATGTTTTACAGTGGATCAGCATCCCAAATTTTGCACATGGGCTCCACCAAACATTTCAGAGTAAAAAGGAAATCAAGAAAGGTTACATTAGGGACACCTGGGTGGCTCAGTCGGTTAAGCATCTGCCTTCGGCTCAGGTCATGATCTCAGGGTCTTGGGATGGAGTCCCTCATCGGGCTCCTTGCTCAACGGGAAGCCTGCTTCTCCTCTGCCTCCTGCTCCCTCTGCTTGTGCGCTCTCTCTCTCTGACAAATAAATAAATAAAATCTTAAAAAAAAAAAAAGGTTGCATTATATACACATAGTACACAAACACACCCCACACACATACACATGCATGCATACACAAACATTCCAGTTAATATGATTTATATATTTAATATGCCAAACTCTCCAACTTCTATTTTAATTTAGATAAGTTTCCATTTCTCCTTGACCTTAATAATAGCAATAATAATCCATTTATAATATTTTGTATTTTGTATAAATTAAATAATTTTATTTTCATATACATTATTCCAATTGAGCCCAGTGGGTAGCCCAGAAGGAAACAAATGCAGTATTAAAATTATTTTAGTGATTCGAATTATAGCTGTTTTGTTTTCCTATATAGTGGTTTCTAGGTTCTTACTGTTTTTTCCTAAACATAGCTATGATTTTTTTAATTATACAAATTTTAAGAATATTGTAGTAACAGTTAAAAGTAATTTATGCAATTTAAAACTTAACATAATTAAATTTTCATTTATTCAAGGTGAGGCATCAGCAAAATGAGTGGTATCCAACATTTGATGACTATGCACTGAAGAAATTGATGAATATCGCTTCTCACCCATTCCATGAACTACGTGGAAAACATTTAACTTTCTTTTTGTCAATAAGATATTTTGACATATTGACATATAGTCAAAATTTTCAAATTGTGATATGTAGGTACTTTAACTGTGATTTATAAGTGAAAAATAGCTTTTTCTTTATCCAGTAGAGAATAAACTGGCTTGACAATTAAATAAGGAAATTATACAAACTGTATTTTATAGGTTACTTAATAAATTTTACTTTTTGCTTTTGATAATTTAGCTTGAGATACTTTATGCTTTCTTTAGATAAGTGTAATATGGTAAAAACATATTACCAAACATATCTGAATATATTTTCTTTAATTAAAATATTTGGAAAGTAAGCCTTAAAACTTTGTTATCTGATGAAAATATTTTAAAATATAATATTTTCTTTATTATATTATGAAGTGATGGAGTTCAGGACACGCCACTCTAAATTATAACACTTTGACATATCGAATATCCTAAGCTGACGGAGTTTGAGAAAACAGCAGCCGTAGGAAGGTCACTCTAACACCCCTTCTCAAAAAGCAGGAGAGAAATTTCCCCTGTGGAAGGTTTTCTCCCTGTACCAGGAGGAAGAAATGCATCCTAATCACCAGAGACGGGGAATTTAGGGCCAAGAAGGCTGTGTAAAGAAACTTTGTTCTTTCTTTACCATTCTTCAAAAATGTATTCTTTCTTTATTTAAAAGGTATTAAAAGTTTCCTGCTCTGGTTACTTCTTTGGGTCCTCATTCTCTTGTGGAGGCTTCCAGGTCCATGTAAAAATTCAATACAATTTGCATGTTTTTCTCCTGTTAATCTGGCTGATGTCTGTTTACCTCTGAGGCCTAGCCGGAGACCCAAAGAGGGTGGAGAAGAATGTTTCCAACAGAAGTAATATGCTTGTGAGTTATTTATGGCTTCATTCTACTATCTTATCTATGAGCCCAGGTAAGGAATTACTTGTCACAATTTATATTCTTTCATAACTACAGATCAGTAAACCAAATGGTTTACAATCACCAAGAGATTTAAACCATGAAAAACTTTAAAATTATTACTCTTTTCTTCAGAAACTTCCTTACAGTTAACAAAGATTTGAGCATTCCCTGGAACCTTACAGCTATATGAAGTGTCATATTTTATAATATCTAAGCATTTTTATTTATTTTAAAAACAAACTCTTACACTTTAGTATTTCCTGATAATATCTGCAAGCATGCCGCATTCTAGAATTTTTTTCCAAGCATATGGTTAATGTTATCCTTATAGCTTTGATTTTTATTGCACTTCACGGATTTTTTTCTATGTCTAGGCAATCATATTTTAGAACCACATTCTAAAGCACATACAAAAAAATAAAGCACATATTGGCAAACATAACAATTCTATTACTACAGAAGCACAAATGGAAGAGTGCAGTCCTGTGCCACCAATGAACTGGATATAGCTATTCAACATCCTCTTCTATGCTTCTTAGATGGTATTTGGGTTTGCTCTTAGAATTTCCTTTCTGGGATTTTGGTTTTTTTTTAAGATTTTATTTTTAAGCACTCACTACCCCCAACACAGGGCTTGAACTTGCAACCCCAAGATCAAGAGTTACACACTGTTCTACGAACTAAGCCTGCCAGCCACCCTTGCTCTTAGAATTTTCTCTATCTCTTTATTGCAACAGATGCTCAAAGAGCTTCTTAAAACCCACCTTTGAGAAATGTGCTACCTCACCAAGGGCACTTTCTTTTGCTGGTTAGAATTGAAAATACAGTGAATGCCCGAGACTGCCTTTTTCCTTTCTGTTTGACTTTCATCAAAGGAGGAAAAGGAAGCACATGAACAGGAGTCGAGGAAGCAAACACGAGAATCTGCCATTTCTGAATACAGCTCAAGATCTGCACATACTGAACTAACACTGGTATTCAATGGCCCCCTTCATTCCACGGGTATTTACTGATGGTTCCCTCACTGCCCAACTTAAAAGTAGACAGGAATGATGTTAATAGCAGAGTGTTATTGAGGATTTAGCCTTGCCAGTCCCTGGCACAGTCCTATGCTAAGGGTTTTACCTCTTTCCTGTTTTTTCCTCATAATTACCCCATGGAATAGATATATCAGTGTCATTTTAAATATGGAGAAATGAAGGCATAAAGAGATGAAGTGGTGGTCTCATCACTAATAATATGCTTTTGAAATCTGTACTCTGCTCCATACGTGTTGTATTAGCTCCTGACGCCTCCCGGCGCCCCTGCACAGCAGAAAGAGGTCCTTGTTATTAACATTCACAGCCTCTCTTCCCCTTGATATTAAAGACTTTTTGGAGGAAGAAAAGAAGTGTGGAGATTTTCTTTCCTAGGTTTTCCCAACTTTTAATCCGGGAATGGAGTCAGATACTGTAAATGCCAGGACTCTAGGCGTCCACAGAAACGCATGCTATGCAGATCCAAGAAGCTACATGGTTTCTCGGGAAATAAAAATAGCTTCTAATAAAATGTACTGAAAAGTAATTACATAGGGGTAGTAAATATTGGGCCATTTGAAAGGAGAAACCTGCTTCTGAAAGAACAGCTTCTCCATTTCCCTCCCTTTGAAGAGATTTTAGCTGTCTAGAGCTGCCCTGAAGGAAATCCATCACAGAGAAGAAAGGACATTTCTGCTCTACACCCTCCCCATTCTTTTGATGCTCTCCCCAAACCCGCCTCCCTGTGTACCCTCATGTTTGCTTTACTGCCAGCTGGTGAAGAGGAAGCTATTCCTAGCACAGCAGATGTAGAAGGCACCAGCCAGATGAACCCTGGACTGGGCGGTCAGTTTGGTTTGGTAATAAGGAAACAACTCGAGAAACATAGGAATGGGACACTCAATCATTCAGCTGAGAAACACTATGCAACAGCTGTGAGATAAATCTTGGAAGAAAGAGAGAAAGAGAGAGAGAAAAGAGGGAGGAATAGAAAGAAGGAATGAGGGAGAGAGAGAGAATTGATTTTACTTTGAAAGACCTGAAAATTCTGAAGTTATATAAATTCTATTTGGTTCTGTAATATGAATATCATAACACTGCACATAAGCTCCTTAGGCTTATGCTGAAGTGATTGTGTTCTCTTTATTTTTATGGCCACCGAATATAAAGGCTTACACATTAAGAAGCTATGCTTTTCTGATTATACCATAACTGGGGATAGGAATGGAAATTATTTTCTCTGGAGTCTGTTCTGAGACAGCATCTTATTCTTAAAGAAATCTGCATACAGCTGAAGCACTGGCATACAGCCTTGGCCATGATATGCTGTAATTCTGTTTATGGCACTGCCTTATCCAACTCTGCACACATTTGGGAGGAGGGATTGGAGAGCAAAAGAAAATAAATGAGGGTTTCTGCATGTGAAGAAACAAATGTAAAGAGAGGGAAAGGAAATATAGATCCTAAAAGTTAAAGGTTTGTAAGAAAGGCATTAGATACCCCAAACAGTAAAGTTCTAAAGAGCCATACTTTTTTCTTAGCCCTATGGCTTTTTCTAGAACGCTTCCAGTGGTGGGGAGTTCAATTTCTCACCAGACAGCTTATTTTGTTTCTGAAGAGTTTGCTAATAGAAGGTTCTTATTTGGATTGATCCAGGCTCGACTTGTCTGGAATCTTAATAAATGCAGACTCTCTTCTACATTACAATTCTTCTAATATGCGAAGACAGCTACCATGTTTCTGAGTCATCTCAGTGATTTCAGCCAATCCTCGCGCTCCACACTTGCCAGATCTCCTTGGAACAAGGTTCAGTTTGTCAGTGTCCCTCTTAAAATCTGGCACTTTAAATTGAACATAATACTCCAGATGCGGTATGAACAGTGCAAAATTCAATGGGACTGTTACTTTCCTTGATCTGAACTCTACACTTTATTAGGACTCATATTAGCTTATTTGGCAGCTCATCACAGTGTTGGCACACAGTGAGCTTGCAGGCAGCTAAAGCCCAAGATGATTTTTCTTTTCGTATATACTTTCCTTAAGCCAGATTTCCTGTGTTTTGTAGAAGAACAGTTTAATTTGTGGATCTACAGAAAATTTTCCATTTCTGGATATTTTCTCTCATTTTTCCTGCCATTTAGGGACCCAGCAGGTACTTGATTTTGTCATCCAATACTTTAGTTATTCCTCCTCCATTAATTTTGACAATATATGTCTTCATCGGAATCATATGTTAAAGATTTTGAGAGGACAACATTAACTCAGATCAAAGCCTTATAAAATGTTACTGGAGACCTGTCCTCAGGTTAACTTTGATTTATTACTCAATTCACTTTGAATGGATCAACTTTTTACTTACCAATCTAATTTTTTTTTATTAAAAAGGATCATATTTTTATGAGCTTTGTTGAAACTGAGATGTAGTATACCTATAACCTCTGCTGATATTGACATGCATGCCAAAAGAAAAGTAAATGATATTTTGGGGGCATAATTTCTTCTTCAATGAACCTAAGATAGATTCTATTGATCATTGATTCCTTTACTAACTTTCTCAATAACAATCATTTCCTAGTCAAATAGAATTTTTTATCAGGGCACTAGAACCAATTAATTGGACTTGTTTCTATAATCTAGACTTTTTTTGTCACTGAGATCCTACACATCTTCAATATTCTGATACCTTCTCTTTTCAGGAGTCTGCTATGGCTGCTTTTCAATTTTTTCACACACATGTTAATGTTTAAAATATGGAATGTAATTTCATCCACTGTGGATTCTCAATTCATCTGACTTTTCTTACAGTCTGAACCCAGGTAAACAAGGGTTTCAGTACGAGGATAAACCACCAAATGAGGTAGTGCTGAAAGCAATCACTAGAGGGCAATAGAGAGCTGATAAATAGGGACCTGTGTGTGTGTGACAGCTGGTTAGAAGGACCAAGAGACCTATAGGTTAGAGATGGCCAGCCCTTTGTAGGAAAGGCAAATCTCTTAGGCTATCCAAAAGTTGCAGTTTAGATATGGTTCACATAAGAACTGGGCTAGAACTGGGGCATGACCAGTTGGAGGACATAGCAATGACAACATTTTTAGGAAGTTTGATACTAGTGTCAAAAAATAGCTTTGACACCAGGAATTTTGGTGTCACGGTTGAAGTCTATATTGAAAACCAAGATCAAAATAGCACAGATTCAGCAATGATACCTACAATTTATTGAATACTACATCATCAAGCAATAACCAACAATATCTCTCATTCTTGGAACAACCTTTGGAAAGTAACAGCGTCCGAGCTTTAGACAAAGGAAACTAGGGATTAAGAAACTGAAATGTCAGACGTGGGATCTAAAGTGAGGCCTGCTGAGCTTTGTAGCTTGTGTTCTCTATGCTGAAGACTGTACGGTCTCCTGATTAAGGAAATTGGAACTCTGGGAAGACAGCGTGGCAGATGCTGTGACAATCGGCCATCTCTCTTAGAATCTGTGGAGAGCAGACACATCTCATTTGTCTCACGCTACTGTTTGCTGGTAATTGTACTTCATCAATCCCTCAGTACGAAGTTCATTCTGCTTTTTAAAAAAGGATGTAAACAAAATACATTCTCTTATTACATTCCATTTTCTTTAAAGTCTTCAGACGAACATATGCTTTCACAAAGACAACATATGGCTCTTAACAATGGCATTAAGACAAATGTAATGCAATGAGAATTCTCAATAATAATTTTAATTTCAAACAGGACCTGCACCTTTTGGCCCCAAATACCGGCCCTACATATGTGGTACCAGATCGACCTAGTGAAAATGCTAACTCATTAATTAAGGGAGAAAATATTTTAAAGGATAAAAAAAGATTTTCAATTTTAGTATCTGTAAAATCAAAAGAAATGATCGGTGGTAGCACAAGAAAAGAATTTAATAAGTGCTGAATGTTAAATAATTTAGATGGAAATAAAGATAAAGAGCTCTGGGGGGAAAAAGGATCAAAAAAGAAGCAGAAGCAAAGATAATGTCATTGATATCAAAGATGTATGACATAAGTTTGAATAAAATTGTTTCAAGAAATGTGAGATTCAAAAGGCAATATTTCTAAATATATTCGAATATATTTTAGAATGAGGTAAAGGTCTAAGTAAGTGAGTGTGGCTCTCTATAGCTTTATTGTTTTGGATTTCTAATGGCTTTCTTAGACAAGAAGTAATTAAAATAATATATTATCACCAAGATCTACTTTAGGCTTTCTGAAGAGATGTTACTGACATCTCATTAGATATGTGAAAATATCCATTACATATGTGAATGTATAGAAATCTATTAGCCATGGCCTCCCTCCTCTTTGCCTCCCTCCTTCCTAGTATATATAAAATATTCTTTGCAATTAACACAGAATTTTCATTGAAATTAATAAATAATGTTTCCATAATAGCTTTCTCTGATCTTAAAATACATAATCTGCAAGGAGTGTGAAATAGAACAACCAAACTTTTAGGTTTATGTTCTTGTTTATGTTTTCATTCTTCACAAAAATACAGCTTTTAAATACTTGTAAAAGAAAATAAATTAAACGTTTATTTCCAATTCTGCCTCAGACAAAATACCTAAGAAGCACTGCTTCCAAAAATTAAATATCTTCCCTTATTTCATTTAAAGTTAAACAGAAAAAAAAAAGTTAAACAGAGATTGTACTTTAGAAGTCCACATCTATCTCCTTTAACTCTCACTGCACAAACTGTCCCCAGGACAAAGATTTCCAAAGTTATTATAGGCATTTTTTGATGTATGGGTATTGCCAATAGGTGGGAATTTATCTCATAGCAGTGAGACAGATGAAGCCAGATCGCACTGGGCAGCGATCCACCAAAGGCCCACTTGCTGAAAATAGAGCCATGCCTTTTACATTTGCACTGTTTCCAAAAAGGTCTATGGATCTTCAACCCCAAACCCCAGGAGCCAGATATCTGGAACCTCTTAGAAATGATTTTCAATTTGTTCTAATGCAGTAATGCTTCCCCTTTGCTATTCTCTGTGCATTTATCTGTCTCGTGTTATTTTGGTCCCATTCTTTACCCCTACAAGCAGAGCTGTGTTCTTTTTTATTCTTCCTCTCAATTTCTTGACTGTTTTCTTTAGCATATGTAAGCACACAGCATCTGCTTCTGAGTCTATGCCAGATGGATGAAATTAATTATTGGAGAAATCTGAGGAAAGGGAGATCAAGGTACTTTTAACACAGGAAGGAGATAATGGAAGGGTGGAACTGAAAAACAGAGACACTCATTGTCAGGAACGCACTAAACCACTTCTCAGAGTTTTGGCAGATCCAATGACACTGCATACATCTAGCCTGAGCGACTGTGGCAGATACACTATACTTCTGTCCTTCTCCCCCAAATTCTCATCAACGTCCATCAAAGTAAGTGGGTAGACTGGTTATTATTTACATAGTAACTCAACCAACTAAGCAACTTCTTTTAGGTCCTAAATCTTTGTGGACTCATGGTAATCTAAATGATTACATAATTAAACAGAAAACTCAGGAAAAAAAAAATCAACAGAATTACTTGGAAGCCCAGGTTCCATGCCACCCTGCAGGAGTTGTGTCATAGTTTTTATTATAACAGAGAGTACAAGGATGCAGTCTGTTTGGTGTTTTCAAGCACCAAATTCATATGGGTACAACTTGATAAATACCAAGAAAATAATAATGACTAACATCTGTATAGTGCTTTCTGGTATACATGTTGTTTTGCTTACCCTTCATAAGCATTAGAGTCCTCATTGATAGGTAAGGCAACTAAGGTTTAAGAAGCTAAAATGAAATCATATAGCAAAAGACAATGTTTTAAGCCATAACTTTTGATTCCAAATGAGGTTTTTTGTTTTGTTTTAATTATAAATCTAGCCTAAATTCTACTGTGGTGTGCTGCCTGTCTTTAAAACATTTTAACAAATTCTTCATTGTAAGGACAATAATGTTGTGATTATACTTTTTAATGTTACTTTTAGAAAATGTTGTCTTTTAGTATCTTCCAACGATAGGGGCTATGGTGTAATAAAATTTGTGAAGATAATATTTCTGAGCCATTTGTACTATGGAAAGAGCATTTTTAAACTGAAAATTTGAAAATACTATTGAAAGTTTTTAAACATTTTAATTTGGTTCCACTTGTGACCAAAAATATTTTTTTTCTAGGTATTGAAATTTGCAGTTTGGGTAGACTGTAGCCATAGAAAAGCCCTAGAACCTCATCCAGAGGTCCTTATGGTTACGACATGTGCTCTACACAAATGGGCCAACAAATCAGAAGCAATGTAATGCCTCAGAACAAAGAGCGCCGATTTAAAACAAAATGTGTTAAGAACATAAAAGTTTCAAGTCACACTGAATTTGATCACCTTTGATAAAGGTCCTGTCCCAATTATCAGTGTTTCTAGACTAAAGATAAAGGATATACATTTATTCAGAAGAGGGAAAAATAGATAGCCATGTCTTTAATTATAAAATGTAATTGCTATAACAGTTTGATGTTAAGCGTGTTTGAGCTCACTTAAAAAACAAAACAAAAAACCAAAACCCTGAAATGTTTCTATAGTATAAACATTCCAGAAAAGTTGAAGACAATTGTCTCAAATTTTAAAGCAAATATATTCACTCTAGTTTGGGGCCAAATGTAAAAATGTTTGATTGAAATAAGGAATAGTTTTATAAAGTTCTGAGTAGCTAAAATAAGAATGCTATTCTTTAAGCATTTGCAAATGGCAATTCAGTTATTTTAAGAGAAACAAGAATGCAATTAACAAGTCTATTTCTTTATAGATTTTGATCTTGTCCAGAGGCCAAAATAAATGTACTCTTCAGTCATCATCAAACCTCTGATGGTACAGTACAGGTGCTTCTGTAAAAGGTCCATAAATGACCTAGATAGCTGCCTTTTTACAACACTGCCATAACTCTACCAAATTCTTCTACTAGTGCGCTGGCATCAGGGACAAAGCCCCACACTCCCTAGCTGGCCAGTGTTAAGGTGAATAAGCTATGGGGGCTCCTGCAGCCTGTGATGAACCGTGGTGGTACTCCCTGCTTCTGAACACTTGGGTTGGGCTCCAGACAGAAGTGGGGAAGTCTGCCTTGGAAGCATGGGGAGTCAGACTGCACTTATGCAGGTGCATGAGAGTTCACATTTTACAGTAGAGTTTGACAGTCAAAATATACTTCTGTGGACCAGCTCCTCTTGACCTAGCCCAAAATCCCAAGTGGCTCTAAGTAAGGAAAACAAATTCCATTCTATCCTGGGAGATACACTATCTTTTATTCTGGGAGGCTGTAGCCCTCTGTGTCATACAGCCTGACCGAAGTACTGAGAGCTACGAAATATCATTTCAGAATACAAATTATATCATGTCACACTTCTGCTCAAAACCTTTCAGTGGCATCTCCTCAACCTTAGGTTAAGTTTCGAAGTCACTACCATGGGCTGTAAGACAGACTCTGTCTCTGTTCTCATTTCCTTCCATGCTCTGTTCATTCACTGCACACCAGTCCATTGCCCATTTTTCAAGCGTGCCAAGGCAGCTTCAATCCCAGCACTTTTGCCACTGTTGCTTCCTTAGCCTAGACCAATTGTACATTACCTTTTGCTTCATTTCATTCAGGTTGCAAATGTTTCCTCCTCATAGATACCTTTTCCTTGGTGCCTTACAGAAATAGGGCAATTCCTTTTACTCTTTTTAAGTTGCCTTATTTTTCTTCATAGTATCTGCCACTTCTTGGTTCTGTATCATCATTTTATCAATGTATTAGGTACAAAAGAACCATTTTCATAAGTTAAAAAAGGCCCAAATATCAAGAACTTAATCTAGTAGATATACATATAACCTGTTTATCTTCATTGGCGTGTTTTTCCTCTATGTGAAAAAATTTCATGTAAATCCACTTCTAATCGAAGAATGCAGTGCTGGTTGGATTAGTGTGTTCTATTTTGTCTCTTCTATTCTACCCTGTTTAAGTTGAGAGATTATCTAGTGTCACAAAATTTTTGTGTGCATGTCACATAGAAACTATAATATAAATATATCTTTATGCAGCATTATATAATTTATGAAAAGTAAAGTACTTTGCAAACATTTACTTCACATCAGGCTCTCATTACATGTGTGATCCAGTCATGATGACACAGAAAACACTCTACAAAAACAAAAGGTCAAGGAAATAAAGTCTAAGAAATGAATTAAGGCATTTATACGTTATGAAAATGGTAGCTTAGAAGTATTCTAATTCCACTGAATATGAAGAAGAATAGAAGAAGCTTTACTGGAATTTACAACTGGTTATCAAGGAAAACTTTCCCGCCTATGTGGTTGAAAATAACCATGATTTTTTTAAAGAAGGCTTTAGAATTTTCTTCTCTAGAATTTTTTTTTGAATGAAAATTTTCCCCTTTTGGGGATTATTCAACTATCATGTAACTCCAACATAAGAAATATGGACTATATTCAAAACGACTAGAGAAGGAAATAAAACTTTTTATCTAATTATTCTAGGGCAATAATATATCTTACTTATAAGAAGACAGAAGATAATTCAACCTCTGCTTATTATATCCTAATTTTAATTGGAAAATTAATATATTAGGGGAAAATAGCAAATAATTTATGATATTTAATTTCTATTTACATAATAATTTACAATAAGAAAAATTAATGGGTTTTATTCAGGATGGACAAAACAATTTTATAACTTTAAAAGATCTGATTTGAAATTTATGGTAGAGATACAGGATGTTTCTCAACAGGATATATTAATGGTCAAACCTGAACAGATATAAAACATCTAAAAAAAATACAGCACCTATTTATGCTTCTTTGACAACTGTACCCAAATGGTAGCTGTTTGGTTTGCAGTACGATCATTTCTTTTTCCCTTTCTCTTCCCTTTGTCTTTATATTTCCAACTGTCTTGACATAAGCTACACTTTCACTAGCTGGAATCAAGATGTAAACTATAACCAAGTATTCCTTGAACTCCATCTCTTTACCAAGACTGGATAATTCGCAGATGAAACAACTTAACAAAACAGACTTGTACAGAAATATAATAATTTTTCAAACTAGCACTGAAGAAGTTAAATATTCATTCAGCAATAAGCCCAAGCTGAAAAATAATTATAATATAGTATTTAATTTATTTTTCTAAAAATATGAGGATAGTACTGATAGAGCTTGTACTGATTTTGAAAGAAAGTGAGGCAAATCCTTCTTTATGAAAACATTTAGAATGAAAAATTAGGATCCAAGTTATTCATAATAATAAAGAAGCCTCCTCTTCTTACAGAATGTGGTTAATATACTATTCCCTTAGAACATAAAAAAGTACTTATTAGTCATTTGACAGAAAAAATAAAGAGAAAGGGATCTAGGACATTAAAATAAAAAATACTAAGAAATATTGTAAATATGCTAGAATCAGTGGGAACATACATTCACTTAATAAATATTTATTAACTGTTTGCTATATGCCATGTAATCCTAGTTACAGGGTGAATTTAAATTTCTAAGACGAGGCCTATGCCTTTGAAGAACTCAGCGTGCAATGGAGAATATGGCAACGAGTGCTACAATCCTGTTAAGTATAAATAAAATCTATGAATAAAAAAAGAGAACCTCATCTATAGAAGTGCAGGAAGTAGAATTTGATTTGAGTTCCAAAGGATAAATCACATATAAGCTGAGAAAGGGGTAAAGAACACCTCAAAAGGAACAGCCTGTGGAAAGACAAAGAGGTATATAAAAGAGGTAAGTTCACAAAATGAAAAGTTGACATGTTCAGTGTATCTGGTAATTTACAAAGCCAATTCCAAGGGCTTATGGGAGGGAAAATGGTGGAAAGAAGAGAATGGTGGCAGTGGACCATTTCATAGGTGATTGCAGTTGTATGGGCAAGATGAAACTACATAATGATATATGTTGTCAAAAATTAGAGAATCATTTTACTTTAGAATAATTAATGTTTTTAGTAATTGTGGGCGGCTCATAAATATGAAATGTTTTGAGGTAAGGCTAGGTTTGGGGAGGAGGGTCCTGAAGAAGATTCATTACATAGTAAGTTAATAGCAATAAAGGCTTCAATGTGATGTTTGATGCCTTGGGATGGTGATAGTTCTTTTATGTTCAGTTCTCCAAAAGGTATTACCACCATTTCATTTACATATCTTTATCTTATCTTATTTTATATTTTTAGGATTTTATTTATTTGAGAGCGAGAGCATGAGCAGGGGGAAATGACAGAATGAGAGGGAGCAGACTCCCTGCTGAGCAGGAAACCTGATGCAATCTCCATCCCAGGATCCTTCGTGCCCCCATTTACATATCTTTATTAACGTCATTAAATATTAGGGGTTTCTTCTTCTTTTAAAAATGTTAAGGGGTGGGACGCCTGAGTGGCTCAGTCTGTTGAGCATCTGCATCCAGCTCAGGTCATGATTCCAGGGTCCTGGGATCCAGCCCCGCATGGAGCCCCGCATCCCTGCATGGGGCTTCTGCTTAGCAGGGAGCCTGCTTCTCCCTCTGCCTGCTGCTCCCCCTGCTTGTGCTCTCTCTCTGACAAATAAATAAAATCCTAAAAAAATCTTAAGGGGTGCCTGCGGGTCCAGTCAAAGTACCTGACTCTTGGTTTTGGCTTGGGTCATGATCTCAGGGTTGTGAGATGGAGCCCAGTGTTGGGCTCTGCACTCAGCGTGGAGTCTGCTTGAGATTTTCTCTCCTTCTGTCCCTCCTCGCCCTCCAATAAATAAATAAATCTTTTTTTCAAAAAAGTTAATTTCAGATACCTCTTTGGAGAAACCAAATACAAAAACAAATCCTTCATAAGTACAAAAATAATAAGCAATAAGTTTTACTGGAAAATTTAAAATTAAGTGGACTCATCATTTATTTAAGAGTAGCAATGGATCTTTAAAGTTCTTCTGCAACAAATATAACTTTAATTTCCTTGAGAAGGAAAATTTTAAATCAATCTTTCCAGGATACAATGCTGAAAAAATAAAACACAACAACTCCAAATCTTCTCTCTACTGTTGAGTACAACACTATAATCACAAATGCACAACACATGTTTCATAGTTCACGGCCACTGATTTGTTTGTGGATCAAACACAATGATTTTCTTCTATTGTGTTTCTTAAAAAAAACAGTAACTTCCAAGAGAGACTTCAAATCACATACATGAGAGAAAAAACTTAAAAGTCAGATAGAATTTCATCTGCTAGGCTTATATCTTTTAATTTTATGAGAGAATAGAAGTCTTAAAACTTTTATGAATAAATAACAAAGCAGTCAAGCACACAGACCTCCTAAGACATCCTTTCTGGATAACATCTTCTAACTTAGTACTCAGTGATTATCATTCTATGTTCCATGCTAAGGTGCTCAAGGAAAACAACTTCATATTGAGTGACATATACAAGTGCGGCAAATCTTTTTAAATTTGCATGTTGTTTTGGGAACCTTTTAAAAAGGAACTGCAAGCCAGCATATGGAAAGTTATAAATGTGGCCCAAGTCTGCCTGGAATCTAATTAGAGATGCCTTCCAGCTGTTGCCACTGCCTGGAACCTCTACTTCCTCTTACTCGCCCCTTCCAAAATACCATGGAAAAGAAACTGAACAACAGCGCTCCTGATGCAACTTGGACTCAGTGAGGTGGTTTGGTGAAAAAAGAGATGACAAATCAGGCACCTTGTTGAATGTCCCTACACATAAAGCATTGCTCTATGAAAATCCAGTCTAATTAGGGAGAGAGTTATAGAGCCAAAATTAGTGTTAAATAAAAAATTATGTGCATAGGGACGCCTGGGTGGCTCAGTTGGTTAAGCGGCCACCTTCGGCTCAGGTCATGATCCCGGGGTCCTGGGATCAAGTTCCACATCGGGCTCCTTGCTCGGCAGGGAGCCTGCTTCTCCCTCTGCCTCTGCCTGCCACTCTGCCTGCTTGTGCTCTCTCTCTCTCTCTGACAAATAAATAAATAAAATCTTTAAAAAAAAATCTTTCTTAAAAAAAAATTATGTGCATAACCAGTAGCATAGTGTTATCAATGTTGTGACTAAAGATAAAATGTGGTCTAAGGTTTCCTTATGTGTAGAGACATTAAGAAATCCATTAGTAATATTTCTATTTGTACTATATTCCCCAAACCAGACACCTGTGATAATTATAGATGGTCTGTAAACCGTTTACTTTGACAAATATCAGGCCCCTACATCACAGATTTTATATATTTTTTCTCTATGGATTTTAACCTGAATAGGTTATTGTTAGCTGTTACATATATACAAATGCATGCATAGCAGGGCTTAAGGTGAGGAGGGTTTGGAGAAAGGCAGATATTGATCTGGATCTTCAAGGATAAATAAGATTTAAATAGGCAAGAGAAGAGGGCAATTGTGATAAAAATGTACCACTTTCAATTTTTTAGATTTACTTTCCCCTAAATTCCCTTTTATTTTCTGCTCTACTTTCACCCACATCCTCAAGCACATGTCTCACTATCTTGAAAACATCCTCTCTTAGAACCCGCTACTTTTTTTTTTTTAATTTTATTTATTTATTTGTCAGAGAGAGAGAGAGAGAGAGTACAAGCAGGCAGAGTGGCAGAGGCAGAGGTAGAAGCCAGCTCCCTGCTGAGCAAGGAGCCCAATGTGGGACTCGATCCCAGGACCTTGGGATCATGACCTAAGCCGAAGGCAGACGCTTAACCGACTAAGCCACCCAGGCGTCCCTGAACTTGCTACTTTTTAAATCACCAGAATATTTCTCTTGCCTTTGTTTCAAAGTCAAACTTCTCTCACAAATCACACCACTCTCTCCATTCCTATTCCACCAGTCCTTTTAGTAACCTCTCCAAAATCAAAGCCATTTGTGGCTTTAGTTTTTTTTTTTTGGGGGAGGGGGAGTGATAAAAATGATGTCTTTCTTCTGAAAAAAAAAGCACTATAAAAGCACTATAAAAATTTTTAAATAATAACAAGAACTGTCTAAAAAGTACATTTCTTTTTAGACAAATGTTAAATTAAGTAATCTGCCTGAAATTGCTGTAGACATCTTTCTGAGTGGTTCACACAGAACATAAACCTCAGAAGCCAACGGCACACTGTGGGGGAAAATAATTTCTGTTCACCCTCAATCCAGTGTTCTGTTCTATTAACAGCTTTACTTTTAAATATACATAACATTTCCTTGAAAAAAAATCTTTTTAATGTTTCAAATGCACAGACTAATTCTGATCTAGTGAATTGATTCCCTAATATCGAATCATCCTGGCCAAAAATGAGTCAGAGTCATAAAGTTTTCTGAGACAGTTAGCTATAAAAATGTTAGGGACATATGTGAACCTGTGAACAATTTCACAGTCTCAAAGGAGACAGAATTTTTAGCTTTTATGAAAGGCCAGGATAAGAGGGAAGTAAGATTTTACTGTTTTCATGTCTTATTTTTTCTGAATTTCAACATTTACTAGAGGAACTTCAGTTTGCTATAATTCTTTTTTATATAGGATTTACAACGATCATGTGTAGCATTTAAACAAAAATTTCATAGACATTTGCGATGTTTCAGTTTATATTTATCTACCATGATATTTTTAGACCATTTGGCAACTACAATGGGATGGCAATGATGTGGGATTAATTGTTTCACCAGAATGTGTTTATATGGTTGCATATTATCAAAAGGCATTTGATTTCTGGAAAACAGAATGCAAATACAAAGATAAGCAGCACAGTTTAAAGTCAGAATATTTGCCACCTTGCATTTTGATTAATGTCTACTTTGGTTAATGTTATGTGATCTACCAGCCACCCAAAGAGAACTTTCCTAAAAGTCTTGGAGTTTCCCTTGTTTTCATTTCAAGCTGTGTTCATCTGGGGATTCAGTAATGTCCATTCTAATACGGATTATCTCTTGAAGTTTTGTTCTCTATTCTATTCTTAGTATTATGTCTTTCCAGCTTCTCATTTCTCATCTGAGCAATTATCTACTGATTTCCCTACTACAGAATCAGAGACATAATAATGAGGCAGTAGAGTCATGGTAGACATTTTATAGACTATGCATAGAAGGAGGACAAACTTTAAGTATTAGTTCTCAATAACTGTTCTTCAACATGCTTACCTATAACTTAGTAATTAAATAATAGCTTCCTGGTACTCTGTATTGGGCTACTGAAATGACATTTGAAGACAAGAAAAAAAAAAAGCACCTTGAAAGTCTGATATTACTTGGAAATTCTTCTCCACCCTACAGATATCATTGCTTCATTATTATTTTCCTTGTACTTCCATGTACCCTAGTTTGGATATTAAAGGCTTTCATGCCCCTGCACTGTAGCATTACAATACCTTAAGATTATTGATTATTACTAACTGCCTCGTCTTTAAAAACTATGATCAATTCTTTAAAAGCATGACGACAAATATCATAATTTGTTAAAAAAAAAAACTATGTTGCAATCAAAGCATTGACTTATACAAGATGGATCCAGAGATAGGCGGTGTTGTGTCTCTATTTGTACATTTTGTAACTAAGTGCCTATATTCTCTATTCTTGAGAATGGGTGCATTGTCCACAAAGTACTCATTTGTAGCATTAGGTCAGTCACGTATCTTTCTTGACCTGTTGGGAAATGACTCCCAGAGCAGATAAAATAGGGCTGAGTATCTCAAACCATGACCCAGGAACCCTGGGGATTGGGCAGAGGGGCCCTGAGCCTGTCTTTGAAGGAAGGAGTTGAAGCTAGGAACCTCTGCCAGACTCTCTACTTTCATCCGTTTTATATACTGAGCTTTTCCATCAAAGACCTCACTTGACTAAAAAGTTCCACCATAGAAAAAGAGTTTGTAAGTCACTGAACAATTTCAAGTCCAAGAAGGAAATAAATCAATTTACATGTGGCAGACAAATCTGTGAACTGGCCAGCTCCTCGAGGTCAAAAAGAAGCCCTGGGACAAAGCAGGGACTGTGTGGGTATTACGTAGACAGCTGGAGGCATGAGGCTACAGCCCTGCTCCAGGCCCAGAAAGGCCGGGAAAGTCCTCAGCACGTGGGAAGCGAGGCAACTCTTACAGGACAGGAAGACATGGCTTCACTAAAGTTTACCACAAATATTTAAAATGAGGGGATTTTGAGAAGAATTTTGAGATTGTAAAAGACTCTTGAGATTCAGTGTCCTTTAAGAAATAATTTAAAAAATTTCTCTTGCCTCAGTATAAAATTTTTTACAGTGCTTGTCCTTCAACATCCAAGAAAGGGAAAGTGTGGCCTCACTGTTATGTCAGATGGAGGGTGGACCTTTCAATCTTAATACTAGGGGGTAACCGAGGTGAATAAACGCACTGAAACAAACATTCATCTCATTAAAGCTTGTCTCTGTATCTGCACAGCTGTTAACTCTTTGGCCCAGAAAACAACACAGAAGCCAGCAGTGATACAACTTACTCAGGGTGGTTCATAAGTTGTTTAGAGAACAATTTTATTAACTCAGAGAACAAAAAGAAGAAATCGGCAAAGTGGAAAAGTTTTTTAAAATGACTGTTTTCTAAAAATAAAACAGATGTTCTATTTTTAACTATTTGTAAACTAAGAAACAAAATGAGCACACCTCAAATTAAAAAAAAAAAAAATTCTTACCAGAAATAAATCCTTAAAAGTCACAACTCCATAAATGCAGGTGAAGATTCCACACCAAGTGCCATTCAGATAACTTTGGCCTTAACATTAATCTAAAAGAAAAGGAGAAACGTGTATGTGTGTGTGTGTGTGTGTGGTGTATACACTTGACATTGAATCTGTTTGAAGTACCAGCATTTTCAGTGTAATGTCTAATTTATACCTTGGCTGTGCTTGTTGGTTTCCTTTCTTCAGCAACCATCTGAGCAACTCTAATACTAGTAATGTGTTCCGTACTAATAATGGGCAGGATTTGTGTCTTCAAGTCTGAGGTGGCAAAGTGATGGGAATGGCGGCTTCACCTAGTTAATGCCATTCTGGGCAACTTTGGGGCCAAAGGAGCCCCTGTTCTTGTTCTGGTCTTGACAGAGTCACTTCCTCCACATTCCCCTGCACTGCTTTATCTTTCCTTCAAAATGTTAGTAAGCAGTTGAGCTAGAATTCAAATGCAGATCTTCTAACTTCACCTATTGTGCCCTTCTGTGGACCTTAGGGCTAAATGAAAAAATGTATATGTTCTGGCACTCCTTCATACTGTGAAAACTCAGAGAGTCAGGCAAAGGAGAAGGGAGAAACAAAGACTCTCATTTCAAGTGGTGGGCTTTGAAGTGTAAAATGTAATTGCTGAAGGCATTCCTGTGATTTGTAATCAGTAGTAACTTTACCTGCTTGAATGAGCACATTTTTTTCCCTGCTAATAGCAGAATGAATGACCTTAAAGTTGTCCTCAACTCCTCTTTTTTCCTCCAAACTATCTGTACTCCATAAAAATATTTTGTCTGCTCTACCTGTGGAGATTCTGTATACTCAGAATCTACTGCTTTCCATTCCTCCTCTCCACAGCCTGTCATTTCCCCACACAGGGTAATGAATGGATGATCTCTGTACCAGGTCTTCCTGCTGCAAACCTTTAACTTACTTCTACAATCTATCCCCAATACAAGCACCAAAGCAATTCAGTTAAAATTAAGTCAGGTCATGTCACGCCTCCGCTCGAAGCCTTCCATGGCTCCCATTTTGCTCACAGTCTCTATCCTGCCCAGGCCTGCACTGCACTACAGAATCTGGCTCCTTTAACGACCTTGATCCCATCTCCTCTAACTCTCTCCTGTCCTCCCTCTGATCGGTCTAGCTAGATGGGCTTCTTAATGGTACCTGAACATATCAAAGGTGCTCCTACCACAGGGCCTATGTTTCTGCTGTTCTGTCTGCCTGGAGCACCAACGTAACAAGAATTCCTCTTTTAACTTTCTTAATGAAGCCTTCCATGACCTCCATAACATTGCCTGCCCTCTTACCTCCCATCCCCTTTCCTGCTGTATTTTCCTTCACAGAGAATAGCGTCCTCTAGCATACTATATATTTCACTTCTTTGTGTCTCCTTGCACTAAAATATAAAAGTCACGAGAACAGGGATTTTTGTAGGTTGTGTTGACTGATATGTCTCCCAGTGCCTAGAACAGTATCAGGCAAAGAGTAGGTGCTCAGTATTGAATGAATGAATGCTGAATGAATCTTGGGGAAATAAAAACAAGAAGCCCAATTAAATCAAGGGCGACTAGCTCCAAAATCGTTACCTCGTAATGGAAAGCTTCATGCAGGTTTACATATGAGTGTGACAAACCAGCCAATGTGTAGTTTTCTCCTTTATAGAACTTCTAAGGATATGCATTTAACCTTGGGAGACTCCTTTGTAAGACTGAGAAATATTAACGTTCACCCTCCTCATAGATTTGTGGTGAGGCTTAACATTTGTCTTAAAAAATAAAATATAAAAAACCCTCTATTTTAAATTATATATTTATTTTGTTTTATTATTTTGGCATCTGAGATCACTCAGAGCCACATCAGAAAAGAGATCTGAGAAGTTCTATTGTTAAAACCAAATCACTGAATTATTTTAGCAAATCTCAGACTGTTGAACCAAATGACCTAATTTCATTTAAAGGTAAATGATGACAATGAATTCCTCAGCTAATTCGGACCAGGTAGAACACTTAAAAAAAAATCAAGATATGTCAGAACTCATCCTGAAACTGATGCAAACTAGATCAAATTCTTAATTTATTGATTTAAACAAGACCTCAAAATAAATGTCCATTTTCTCCAAGTTGGCATTGTGATAGAAAGGTTCTAAAAGAGAAAAATGTGCTAAAATATCTATACCTCCTAGCATCTTTAATTTCACAATTTAGTTCTCAGAAATTCGGTTGCTTTTGCTCTTGAGCCAATTGCTCTGCCCAAAATACGAGTCTTTTTTATCATTCATTTTGTGGGAGAGCTGAAACACATTAATAGAGAAGCTGTCTCTTCCAGGAGCCAGATCTACATAACCTGAAACAAGTCTTCAACTATAGAGGATATAAAGGAAACCACACGAATTAACTACACTTGCTGCTTGGATGGCATTTAAATTAAACAGTCTTATCCATATAGTGGATGTTAAATGGTGGGAAAGAAAAAAGAAAGAAGATGGTAATAAACTGACATGGAGCCTTAGAGACCAAAATTGTATTGCAGTGTTACTCCGCACTCATTGTGGTCCCCAGACCAACAACTTCATCATCACCAGGCTATGTACTGGCAATGAGGAAGCTCAAGCCCCACCCAGGACCATCCAAAACAAAATTTCTGGGTGGGGTGTAGAGGAATGAAGGCTTTAACAAGCTCTCCAGGTAATTCTTATGCATTGCACTATTATGTACATCTTACAGTTCTAAATGTCTAATTGTTAATATGTAAGAGGTTAGGGTCAATAATACA
>CM052899.1:93306747-93364258 GCA_028534135.1 Potos flavus | reverse complement strand
AAAACTAAAACCAAACCTGATTTCAAGTATTTGAGATTATATTTTCAAATATGTTAAAAATTATCTAAACTAACAAAACTTTATTTATTTTTTTCCTATGGCTGGTGGAGGGACAGAGGGAGACAGAATCTTAAGCATGCTCTATGTCTAGTGTGGAGTGTGATGCGGGGCTCAATCTCACGACTCTGGGATCAAGACATGAGCTGAAATCAAGAGTCCTACACTTAACTGACTGAGCCACTCAGGTGCCCTAAGCTAAAACATTTTTGATTTGATAAGTTTGATACACTCAGTTCACATACTTTTATTATGCCTTGTTCTGTGCAAAAACCTGGTATGTTCAAAAGATATAATACAGTCTTTAATCTTATTATATTCAATCCTGAAAATAATTTTTTAAAATCTGATAAAACAATTTAAAAATTCTTGAGGTCTTTAGATCCAAGATTATGACAAATCTTTTTATAAATTTCTAATAAATCATAGAGTTATTAAAAACATTAAAATTATAGATAATTTATAGTATACATTAACACTGTGGTATAGATTATTCATTATTACTTCTGTCAATGGAATTTTGAAGTAAGGTAATGAGCCCGTGATAGGATATTGGCAGTTTGAGGAGATGAGAAATTTTGAAATAGTAGTTCTAAAGAATGGAACACATACTAGAGGAAGTTAAAAAAAATCACTGGGCATTTTTGAGTGCCTATTTTGGATTTGTGGTCATGAATTTAATCCACTATTGATTGCCACTCATGTTCCTGCTGTTATGTACCTCTTGGCTGGACTTTATTGGAAACTGAATGTTGCCAAACCATGCTCACAAAGCCTATGTGGATACTGTGCATACAACAATCCAGTAATCCCATAAGGTCCAGTTAATTTCCGCAGTCTCTTTCTCATTTAGGTCTTGTTCCCTCACCCTCTCCAATCAAGTCTGAGAACAACGAAGTATTGAGAAAAGCACATTATATCTCCTCAGCAAGGGGACAATGATCTAGTGATTATTTTCTGGCTTGTCTCCCTACTAGGCCCAGGTGGTTAGTAGACTGGTGTTGGTTTTATGATAGAGATGTATTATTATTGATTCTGTTTACTCAGTGGTAAGAATATTCCTATCCATTGTCATAAAATGAAGGGATTGGCAAAAAATTACTTGTGATATCCCTTTGAATTCTAAGAGTTCTAGCACCGTGTTGGCTGTCACAATCATACCCAAGAAAAGGTGTATAAAGCCTACATAAGGTAAACCCAAAAGGTTCTTGAGAATTGCCACAATTTTTAGTAAGACTCTACACATCCTCAATTTGGAAAAAAATTTAAAAGAGTACTTGAAACTTTGGAAATATTTTTCTTTTTCTGTTCAAAATAAATGTCCTGTAGAATTCAGTTATACCTAAAACCAGAATGTATTGATTATCTATTATATGTCAGGCAATACTCTATATGTTTTCACCAACATGGTCTCATTTAATTGAATAACCAAACCAGAAAGTAATGGTCTGTTAGCTCCTATTCCTCTCATTTGATGAGACTCAGAGGCATGAAGTAACCTATCTAAGGTTTCACTGTAGGTAGGAACTGGTGTTTAGACCCAGGTCTTCAATCCTATGCCTACTGCCCTTCCCAAATAGAACACTTCTCAGATAACTTCCACTTAACATGGCTGCTTTCTCTGAACATGATAAAGTTAAAATTAAACTTGAACAATTGCCTAAAGTTCTTACCAATCTGAGTATTTATGTCTACCTAACTCTATGAAATACAGTATCAAATCTCAGTCGATCAGCAATGGTGATTCAGTACAATTATTGAAGAAATATTTATTGAGAGTCAGCTTATCAACATTCATTATTTGTGGGATAGATCAAAGTTGTCCAGCATGAAGGTAATCACCAAGATGATCAAGATTTTATATAAATAAGTAAATAAGTTTCTATGTGATAGGTTTCTATGTGGTAAATTCTATTCTATACATTCTATATACATAATACCACTTAATTCTCACAATAAACCCTTTGAGGTAGGTACTGTAATTATCATAGCCATTTTCCCATGAGACAATGAGGCATACATAGCTTAAGTTACATGGCTGGTTACATGGCTGGTGTCTTACAGAATCCTTCCTTTTAATCAGTAGGATATTTGTTTTTGTTTTTTTTAAATATTTTTTTAAAATAGACTATGTTGTAAGAAGTTTACAGTTTGGGGGTACCTCGATGGCTCAGTTGGTTAAGCATCTGACTCTTGGTTTCACCTCACAGGTTATGATCCCAGGGTGGTGAGATCGAGCCCCACGCTGGGCTCCATGATCAGTGCACAGTCTGTTTGAGAGTCTCTGCCTCTCCCTCTTAAATAAATAAATAATAAATAAATAAAATCTTTAAAAAGACAGAAGTTTAAAGTTTAATGTACTGTTGTGCATTTTGATTTTGGAAGGAAATAGGTACACAAATAATTACAAATATTATAAAAATGTAAAGAGCAGAGGCTGTAGGAACAGAGAAGAATGCATTTGATTCTGCCTGGTGTAGGGTAAGAAAATGATCAGAGGATTGGAGAGGAGAGGAAGGTAGTAGAGGGTCTGGAGGGATGCACTAAATTGGAGAATTAAGGATATTCTACCAAAGGGAAACCTGCTTAGATGGAAACAGGGGGGTTGGGGGACATAGACCTTGTGGGAAAGTACAAGTACCTTGGCAGTGATAATCCAGAGAAGGTATAAATGGGAATGTGTTGGGAGATTGCACCAGAATTTTATCAGAAGCCATATTTTGGAGGTTTTTATATAGAATGCTTAGGAATAGGGCTTTAGCCTATAGGTAATGGCAGTTTCTAAAAGATTTTAACCAAGGGAGTGGTGTGATTTCGACCATGTTGAAATTTCACCCAGGTCCTAGTATTTGAGGCAGATGCTGCAGGGAATATAGTCATTTAGAAGTTGACTAAAACAGTGGTCACAGAGCATATCAAATTCCAATTTCCGTGAAGCCAAGAGCAATGTCTTAATTCAAAACAACTTATTGAGTACCTACTGAGTGGTAGTCCCTGGGTGAACTGACATTCAAAGCTGAATAAGATATGTTAATGATATTCAGTAAAATTTTAAAGTTATTGTAGATTGGAGGAATTTGAAGTAATTAATCACCAGCCTTTCCATTATCCTATTTCCATTTCTTCTCATCTAGTGTTGTACTCTAAAAGTCATTGTTTAAATATGCATCTGCTTTCAGTTGTCACGAGCTTATCAGGGTTCCCTCAGATTCTGCTAAGCATGATGACAACACCACACACAACCTCCAAGTGCAGAAATTAAAAAAATATATGCCCCTAATCACCTTCCTGAACATCTCAGAACTAACAATATCATGTGAAAAAAATTTCTGTATAGAAATTAAAACATATGAGATCTAATTTTAACTCTTTGCCATGATAGACTGAAACTGGAAAAGAGATATAACTGTATCACAGAAAACTTTTATATAACTCTATCACAGAAAACTTTTAAAAAGAACAAACTATTCCTTTAAAGTTTGCATATCCTTAAAAATTACAGAGCTGTAGCTCTAAATTTAAAATAATTTTTACTTAAAAGCTATATAATACTTAAAAGTTTTCATACTGTTTTCATATATTACCTCAATTGATCAATTTAAGGTTGGCAATATAAATAATAACATTATTCCTTTTTTACAGGTGAAGCCATGGAGTCCTAGAGAGGTTAAACTACTTATTCAAGGTCAGTCAGGAATTTGTTCATTGAATCCGCACTGTAATTCAGATTTCCTCACTATAAATTCTATGCTATTTCTCCTCTATCACATTGCCTGCCAGAGGGAAAGAAATAATCATTTATTCATCTATACATTCATTCGTTCATTCATTCATTCTTCACACATATACTTACTGCCTATTAGTACAAAGTACTGTGAGATTTATGGTGATTATAAATCAGAGGTACGAGGTTCAGTGACAGCTATGAATGAGGTGGAAATCATGTGTAATAAGACAGCCATAGAAAGGATTATGAAAGGTCATCACTGGAATAAATTATTTCTGGCTAAGGAATCATGGAAAGCTGTACAGGAAAGGTAGTATTTTAGGTGAGTCTGAGTGGCTGGCATTTGGGCAAAGAGAGATAGGGCATGAATTCCAAGGAGTGGAAACAGTATACACAAAAGAAGGAAGAAAGTGAAGTATGGAATGTGCTCAAGAAACAGTGAGTCATCCTTTTTGCTGGAGGGAAGTGTGAAGCTTGAGAGAGGAAAATAAGGCTAAAAACTGTTTTAAAGACTCTGAGCAACAGACTGAGGGTTTTGGAGGGGTGGGAGTAGGGGGTTGGGTGAGCCTGGTGGTGGGTATTGAGGAGGGCACGTATTGCATGGAGCACTGGGCGTGGTACATGAACAATGAATCTTGTAACACAAAAAATAAAATAAAAGTATTTGGGAAAAAAAATAAAGACTAGACTAAGATGCTGCTTACAATTTTCGTATCGGGCAGAATGAGGTGATGAAAACAGCAAAAGTCTTGTTGAAGTTACCCAAGTTTAGGTTCAAATACAGGCTGTGTTGCTTAGAAGCTGTGTGACCGTGATCAACTTTTATAATTTCTCTAAAACTTTCATATATCATCCATGAAAGAAAGACGTCTCTTAAATATTTCATACAATTTTTTCAAAATAATAAAAATATTTTACCTTCAGGGTGGGTGTGAAGATCAAATGACAGGATATTTGAAAAGTGACTGGTACAATAAAGTTGTCAGTAAAAATTAATTTCTGGTCCCATTCTGTGGTAGTCAGGGCAAACCAGTGAGCGTGTTTGCTGAGGCTGGTGATGTAATGAGACTCATGGTTGAATAAAGCAAATATGCTGAGTGAATCAGAAGAGAGAGGGAGTAAATGATTAGAGGAAAAAGCCTTTTTTGCAATAGAGTACACAGGGGAATGAATGTCTCAATGAGGTAACACTACTGGGAATATCTACTATCCAGAATGATAAAAGAACATTGCGACACACTCTAATTATATCAAAGTAAAATACAGAAAAGGATTGTAGTAAAATTAATTCTGGACTATTGCTGTAGGAAAAAATCTGAATGAAACCAAACTTTGAAATAAAAGAGGCTTTCATACTGAGCTCATATTAGAAGCAGGGGCTCTAAGTCTTTCGCTTCTCCCACCTTTGATCTCTGGGAGAGGTCATTTGGATGAAACAAAATGTTCTCAACTCTCCACACCTGGATAAATGTCCACCTTTCAGAACGGCCACTCAGGAAACTCACCCAGGATTATCTGAATAGAGATTCATTTCAAAGGGAATCTTTTTTAAAAGACTCATTTAAAATTAGGGACTTTTGATCACAAGAGTGTGCCAATAGCTTACTTGACCATGATTCTACCGTAGAAAAACCCATGAGGTCAAACAGGAAGAGGCAGCTATTTGTTGAATGGTCTCCCCTATTGAGCTATTCTTTTTGAAATGGATATGTGAGGCTTTAAAGCTACCCTCTTCATTTGTTGTTACAATCATTTTCCAAAGCCAAAGTGAGCCTTGGAAAAAAATTCTGTTTATTCTAAACTTCTAACCATAAACATTTCTCTAGATGTTTATGCGTTAACTAAATATTTACAAATGTAATAAGTGAACTCTTAGCAACTGATATTTATTGTGTACTCTCAGTATGTAGAACACTACTTAAAACTAGGCTTTGGATAAAAGAATTGGATGGAAGAAAAAGTATGCATGACTCTTGATGTTATGTTTACAATAGAAGCAAAGGCAAAATGTGTATGTGTACCCGCATGCCTACAAAATGGAATAATCAAACCCTACTCTCCTTAGCTTCTGTGAATCTTTCTCCTGTGAGAGTGGCTAAAAGAATTCAATTACTTTTTCTGGGTTTTCAACACTAGCATAATTGTTGACTGATAACCTCATATCTAGAAACAATACTTTGTAAACTCCCAATGTTTCCAAGGAAACAGGACATATTTCCCTGCCTGTACAGTCCATTGCGGTCTACAGAGGAGGCCTACATGGATTCTATCTTCCTGGACCAGATAAGGCCCCCAGAGCTCCTGACTGTGTGCCTGACCATACACAGCAATGGCTGCAGTAATTGCCGATGAAAGGTCAGAAGTTCAATCAATCTCCAGAATGAGACTAAAATTAAAACCGAACACTTATCATTTCCTAGGAGATCGTGTAGAGAAAATCCTACCATGCCTTTCAGCAGCATTTGTGTTTTCACTATAACTCCAATCTTCCCAATGTATCATCTTCCACTTAGGTTCTAATCTCTATATATCTCTGTACATCTCTACTCTGATTCAACCAATCCCTCTCCACTCCTAACTCCCTAACCTTTGCCAAAACTTGTGTTACTGAAAGTCTGACATTAGCAAAATTTACTATGACCTGCCTTCTTTCCTGGACTTTCTCTCCACCTTCTTGCTTTAGTTGATTGCTGGGTATCCCTGACATCCTCTCAACTTGGGGCTGTTCTTTTATCCATACCCCAATTATCACAGAGCCTGAAGCAGGAAAAAAGGTCCTCCTAGTTCCTCACTGGCACTTTCAGACAATTTTGGCTCTTGTCTTCTTTTAAAAGCCCAACTCCTTTGAAAAGCAAGGCAATAGATCATAGTCTATCTTTCCTATTTGACTTCTTTACTCACCCAGTTCCAGGCCCTGACCCTTACCTCCCAGTCATAAATGATTCCAGCACCTGGTTCACCATCCTCTTGAATGTTACTTCTCTCACTGTTAATAATTTCAATATCCACTGAAGTGATCTATCCAATACCTTGCCCTTCTAAAACCATGCCTTCCTCATGTCCGAAGATGTTTTCTTCCACCTCACCTTAGCATCCATTCCCCTGTCATTTCCCAAAACTGTACTACTCACACAATTTTGATCCTAAGCACAAATTTCTCTAACTACCAATATCTATCTAGCTTTCCAAGTTTATTACAGTATCCTCACTTCAACCCCAGTCAGATAGTCAATTCATTGACCCTGGTGATTTCTTAGAGAACATTAACCTATTATTATTTTCCTCTTTTCCTTGCCACTTTAGAGTCCATGATCCCACTTCATTCATTTTCCAAAGCCCCAAATCTAGTTAAATCTACCTTTTCAATGGCACTTCTTCTGCACATCAGCAGCGGGCCATGGCACAAGAAAAACAAACAAATGATGACCGATCTCTGTTTAAATTTATGACCACAAATCTCAAATGGGCTCAGGTGAATGCCCTGTATTTGTACAGCATTTCTCTACTTAATTCACTTTCTCATTCTCTTGGAAGAATATTTTCTATTTCTGTCTTTAAATCTCCAGATCTTTTTTCTCAGCTAATGACCTCATTTGTTATTTCACTTAGAGAGTAGAATAATTGAGAAAAGAACTACTCCATATTCCAAAACCAAATCTCCCAACCTATTTGCATTTGCACGTTCATATTTTCCCTTCTTCCATATTAAAATGAATGAACTGTTAAAGAAGAGTTAAGGCAATTTTGAAGGAGAACAAGTCAGAGAACTTACATTCCAGATATCAGTATTATAAAGCTATAATAGTTAAGAATGTAGTGCTGGCACAAGGATAGACAAAGAGACTAATGGAACAGAATAAAGTCCAGAAATAGACCCAAACATCTACATTTTTCTGGTTTATGAAAAAGTGACACTGCAGTGTAGTGGAGAAAGTATGGCCTTTTTAATAAGTAGTGTGGGTCAAATAAGTAGTGTGGGTCACACTACTTTTTAATAAGTAGGGTGGGTCACGTGGGAAAAAATAATCTTGAACCCTGACTTACACCATAACAGAAAATTAATTTCAGATGAATTATAGATCTAAATATAAAAATAAAATAAAACTTTTAGGAAAAAAAGATCAAATCATGATCTTGATTTAGTCAAAGATACCTTAAATAAGACATAAAAAGAAAAAGATTATTAAGTAGGCTATAATAAAATTAAAACCTTCTGTTCATCAAAAACACTATTAAGAGTGAAAAAGTAAGCCATGGAGTAGAAGAAGACATCTGCAGTACAAATAGCTGACAAAGCAACAGAATATGTAAATAACTACCACAAATCAATAAGGAAGAACAATCACCTAATGAGAAAATAGACAAAGACTTAAAGAGATACTTCTTAAAAGGGAATGTTTAAATAGTCTATAAAAACATAAAAAGACACTCAACTTCATTAGTCATCTGAGAAATGCAAATTTAAGCCATAATGGTATACCAGTGTGTAACAACCAGAATGACTTAATTGAAAAAGACAATATCAGATGTTGACAAAGATGTGAACACTGCTAAGAGTGTGAACTGGTAAGAGTGTAAACGGGTGGAACCACTTTGGGAAACTGCTGGGCAGTATCTACAGAAAATGAATACACACATTCCCATAACCCAGGAATCCAAGTTCTTGATAGATATCCAAAAGAAACACATACATATGTTCATCAACAAACACATACAAATACATTCATGGCAGCACTATTCATAATGGCCCAATACTGGAAACCACCTTAATGTCTGTCAACAGTAGAATGGATGAATAAATTGTCATATATTTATACAAAAGAACACTGTTCAGTAATGAGGATGAATGAATTAATTACATCTACAGGCAACAACATGGAAAAGTTTTACAAACGTAATGTTAAAAGAAAAAAAGCAGACAGGAAAGAGTACATTTTCTATAATTTCATTAAGATATGGTTCAAACACAAGGCAAAAATTAACCTGAGGTGTTATAAGTCAGGAGAGTGACTACCCTCAGCAAGAAGGAGTTGTTTTAACACAAAATGAATTTATCAAAAATCCTAGTACAAATACATATTTGAGTTACCTTTGCATTTATAAAAATCATCATCATGGTATTTCAAGTAGAAAAATTAATAACAAAATAGTAAAAAAACAAAATTTTGCCAGATATAAATTTAGTTCAATTGTCAATTTTTCCCAAAGTCTGCATAAAATGCATGTCTAAATTTTGCAAAACTTTTTTTTAAGATTTAGTTATTTATTTGAGAGAGAGAGAGAGAGCACACAGCAGAGAGGGGGAGAGGCAGAGGGAGAGACAAAATCCTCAAGCAGACTCTGCACAGAGCCAAAATGAAGAGTCAGATACTTAATGGACTGAGGCACCCACGCACCTCTAAATTTGCAAAACCTTTAATTCTCTTTCTGAAGCCTTCATTATATGCTTTTAAGAAGAAATGATGTCATGGGGCGCCTGGGTGGCTCCTTCAGCTCAGGTCATGATCTCAGTGTCCTGGGATCGAGCCCCACAACACTCACTGCTGGGTGGGAAACCTGCTTCTCCCTCTCCCTCTTTCCCTCCTCCCTGCTTTTTCTCTCTCTCTCTCTTAAATGAATAAATAAAATCTTAAAAAAAAAAGAAGAAATGATGTCATTTATCCATGTCTTTATTTGTAAAACTGAAAAACAAAACAAAAGGTGAGAAAATTACTTTGAAATAAATCAAACATAGACAGCCACTTTCTCAAACTTTTTTATCACCAGGCCAACTCTGAACACATATAGTGCTGTTTCTCAAAGTCCCATGTACAGAGCCCCTGCATTACTACTTCTTTTGATATTTTTTGCCATAACTATAAAAAATGAACATAACAACAGCAACTACCTCATAGGGTGTTATAAAGATTAAATGAGACAAAAATGCATTATCCTGGAACAATAGATGTTAGCACTTAATAATAACACCCTTAATTTGTATTGATATTGTTAACATCAGAATAACCTGAGGTGTTTGTTAAATCACTATCGATTTCTGGGCTCAACCCCAGACCTACTGAAGCTGAATTGCTAGTTGGGCCTGGAAATCTGCATTTTAACTAGCCTTTTGAGTGATTATTTTCATAAATTTAAATTCGAAGACCACTATTCAGAGATTAAGGCTTACTTCTTACTTATTCCTCAGAGCTCCAATACAGGGATCTGTACACAGTGAATGCTTACTGACAGTCTAACTGATATTTGCTATTACCAGATGGGTATGATATAAATTATTAAAGCAATCTGGAATTTGTTACACATTTATGCAGTATAGAGGAATAGATTTTTACAGTTTGAGCTTCACCAAAACATAAAAGGACACTTGACTTGTTAATAGTATTAAAAGTAGCCTCAGTTTTAATCATTCTAAATTTCTTTATAAAAGATTTGAATCCTCTCATATTTTACATAACAAATTTTTAATTAAAATAATTCAGGACAGTTAGGTTTTTATTGCTTTTGTTTTTGTTTTGATTTACTTTAGAAGATCCAGAGAGTATACACATGTGCTCATGGAGAGGACAAATGACCATAATCCCTGGGTTCTGCACTATTAATATTAGGCCCACAACTAGGCTTCTGTGACTACTTTCTTTCTTATATTTGTGTTCATTTAAAGGAAGTTTCCAATCTAAAAAGAGAACTGCAAATGAAAATGTCTTCAACTGTTTAAATCAAATAAAAATTTAAATCAAATACAGTATCTATTTAAACTTTTCGTCTATAAAACAGTTACACAATTTGTCGCAATGAATAGAAAATTTTAATAGGAGAATAAATCTTTTCATTAGATGTTTGATTGCATTGAAAGAACAAGAGAGTCAACCTTTGACAAAAGAGAAAAATTAGCTATACTCTGGTGAGGATAGCATAATATATAGAGTTGTTGAATCATATGTTGTATGCCTAAAACAAATGAAACATTGTATATCATCTTCAATTAAAAAAAAAGAAAAAAGTTAGGAATTATTTCTAGCTTCATTTCTGTTTCATGTCATTAAGTAAACATAAAGATTGAAAGATAAAACCTAGATATTTTATCAGTGCAAGATAATGTTTAGGAACTAAATGTTCTTATTTGGTGAAAAGCCTTAAAGCATATGCTCTATTGTGAAAGATAAAATTCACATAATTCATGTACATATTTTCAACTACTACTGGCTATCTCAGCATTTCTAAATTCTCTAAATTAGTTGAAGAGATTTAGCGAGCTTTTATGACACATTTATTTCATAAACCAAATGTAAGAGTGATTGGGATTAAGATGAAGATTAGGATGAAGAACTTGACCTGCAGGCCACCAGATGGACTTATTTTCCAACCAAAAATCCACTCCTTTATAACTATTAAACACCCTTGACATTCTGATGCCATAAAATGACTCTGAAGTAGAGACTTTTTTAAAATCTCTCATTCTCAAGAAAGGAAAGGATGGGATTTTTTTTTTCTTTCTTTTCTGGCAGTGATGCTACATTCTGACAGTTTGCTAAGCAGTGGAAATCATGCTGTAAGCAAAAGTCTCTGCAAGACAGAGATTCTTACAAATTAATCTTTATTTTTCCAATGGATACTGGCTACTTTGAGAGGATCCCATTCCAAGAACAACTTCAGTGAAGCAGGGTTCCCTGACACTGAAATCACAGGACACATATACTGAACCACTAAGGCTTCTCTTCTACCACTGTCCAGTGGTGGCTTGACCTCCAGACTTCCTAGTCTATCTCTGTTGCACAGGCTGACTTTGAACATCCAAATCAGTAACAGTAACCTATCTTCTAAAAGGATGGAATAAACTATGAAAATGAGTGAATACCTTAAGTAGAAGGTTTAGCTATTTAGCAAAGCAACAAATTAAAAATGCTTTACTTAAGATCCAAATAATCTGATTTTTCTTAGAGTTAACCAGAAAATTCCCAGACATGTGAGGAGCAATAGAAAACTTCAGATGAAATTTGACTCCTCTTGAACATTCATCATTGAATTTCCTTGAGTTTTGAGAATCACCTTGGTAATCACACATGGCCCTCTTTATTGATCCAGTTAGAGAAAGTTACCTATCAAAGACCCGAACAGAGTCATTTGTACACTGATTTTACCTTGCTTTCCATCTGTTTCCTTGACCTCTTTTATGTCCGTGAGAACTTACGGCTTTGATTATTCAATTCTAAATTTAAGAACAAACCCAGTTGCAGAAAATTTTTCATCTGTCTTTCTTATCAGTGATGGCGATTGTGAATTCTACTGTGACACCTGAAACAAATCTGAGCATGCTCAAAAGACAAAATAGATTTGGAAAAGGAGACCCCTTCTGGAGACATGTGGTTGGTAGGTGAGACTTTACAAGTACTAATCTCATTTAAAAACTTGGAGGGCACTTCACAGCAGGCTCTGATAGTAAGCAAAACGAGACTAGATTAGAGAAGACACATTCGAGATCATTAACAAGGTATCCAATTTAATACTCACCATAACTCAATCCCACATTTCATTCATTCACTTGTTCCCCATATTTTCTGTTACTCCTTTAAATTAGGAAATGGGTCTTAATTAAATGCATAAGATTTCTCCAAGGAATAAATATACGAAGTGGTAACACTTACTTTCCAGTAATAAACTGACTCCTGGACGGTGTGCAAATAGGTTGGACATAGTAGTTCTCCAGTTTAACTCCTTCGGCAGCGAGCTTGTCAAGAGTGGGAGTCTTGATCTCCGAGCCGTGGTAACCCACATCTCTAAATCCCTGATCATCCGCTAGGATGAAAATGAGATGGGGTTGGGAGGTGGCAGTCGTACTGGGCTCCGGTCTCTCTCCAGCCTGCGCCTGAAAGGTCCCTTCCTCTTCCTCCTCCAAGCCCTGGCCCCAGGACAGGTAGCCGTAGGTGAGGAGGCTGAGGACCCAGAAGGCTGCCAGCGCCCCCATGGCTAGCATCTTTCCAGGCCAGACCCAGGCTTGCGGAGGCGGGGGAGGCGGAGGCCCCGCACAGCCCCTGGGGGCCATTCACTTGGGTCCCGGCTGAGACTCCACTCGCAGAACCACGCAGCGCGTGCCGCCGCCGACGCACACATGCACGCGGGAGGGGTCGACCCAACAGGCCGTGGACTGTCTCCACCTGGAACGAAGTCCTACGCCCCTCTCAGCTGTCACCACATCCAACACCTTCAACCTTCTAGAAGTGGTGAGACGTCGGAAAACAGGGAGTCGCTCTTCTTCAAATATCACTTTCTCCTCGTCCTCGCTCCCCTGAGCAGCTTCCACACAGAAAAAGTTAATGCTTCCACCCAAAAGTTCTCGGGAGAAAAAGTCTAGTAAGGGATTGAGAGCCACCTTCTGGGGGGGCTTTTTCTGCCCAGAGCGCCCTGGACGCTGAGGAGCGCGGTTCTCGCGGGCGCGCGCGCGGGGCGGTGGGATCTGCAGTCCCGCGGTCCCCGCACCTGGAAAGCGCTGGAAGTTGAGCCGCCACGCCTCGCTCGTGCTCTAGTAGATAAACAGCTGCCTGAAGTGGGCCGACTTCCTGACCACTTTCTCCACTTTTCCAGGGCTATTTCTCCCGGTCCTCTCCACGGCGTTTGCCAATCTCCCCGACACTAGGCGGCGAAGTAAGAAAAAAAAAAAAAAAAAAAAAAAAAAAAGCCCAGTTTCCTGATTTCTTTCCACGGCCAACCACCCTTTTTCTGCAGGAACTTCGGGCACCGAGTCCTCCGGGCCGCTGGAGCGCGTGGGGGAGCGAAGCAGGGTCCCCGCCCCGGTGGCCACTCCACGCCGAGCCCACTTGGTCTCCGCGGAGTTGGTGCACCCGGCCGAGGCGCTGAAAGATGGGTGCGTTTTGTCAGCTAACTTACTTAGTTTTGGCACCAGGCGTTCTTTGCCGCCTCCTCCCTCTTTTCTGTCCAGTGAATCACAGAACGGTACTTTCTGCTTTAGCTCCTCCAGGAAGAGGGGGAGGGGTAAGGTCGGTTTAGAGGTTCGATCTTTCCTTTTTCCTTTCCGGGAGGAGGAGGGAGGGGAAGTTTTGCGGGACGGGGAGAAAGCAGCGCGCCTCTCCTCGATCCCTGCGGGATCCAGGGCGGTCCGCCAGGGCTAACTCCTCTCTGGGTTTCACCGGCTGCCCTCCATCACCCCGAGAGCGGGGAAACGGCGGCGGCGCGGATCGGCAGGGGTGAAGCGGAGGCTTCTTTTCGTGGGTCCGTAAATGAAGAGCTCTCTCGCCCATCCCGAATGCTGCGCTTGCAAACTTTTTCTAGCTTCTGGAGGGGAGTGAGAGAGGAAGAGCAGGAGAAACTGCGTAGCATACTCTTTCTTCCTCTCCTAGTTTTCCTTTACTAGTCTCTTCCCTCCCCCACCCCCTCATTTTTCCTACTCCTTTTATCCCCGCCTCCCCCCACCCCCCTTTTTTTTTTAACAGTTGCAACTACAAGTTTTTAAAGTGAATTTCCTTTCCCTGTTGCTGGCCTTGACAGCCTGACTTCCTCATGAGCTTTCCCTACATGAGGATATTGAAATTGTCCCCTGATTCTTACCTCTCCCCAAACTTACCCACAGGGCGTCTCCAGCCAAGAATGTAGGGTAAGGAGAAGTTACACATTCACACCGAAGAACTGAGAGCCCAGTCTGCACTCCTGCAGTAAAGAAACCATTTCCCATCTAATGGTTCCAGGAACTTCATCACTTTTTTTAACTATGTGGAGTGAAACTATTGACTAGGAAGACACGCCTGCTTTTACTAGAATCACAGGTTTTTAAAGCCCTGCTCCGTCAGGAAAGGTACTCGTGGTACCTATAGGGGAGGCAATCAATGCCAAGAGCCATTGAGACATGTTTTTCTTTCCCAAAATTTATTCAAGTTATTTATTGAACACCTACTATGGGCTGGCACATAAAAAGGCAGATTCTCCCAATTGCCTAAGCATAAATCTAGGTTTCACTTAGCCATTTATTTTTAATTCCTTTTTGTTGCTAAAGTTCCTATTTAGCTTCTAGGCAAAATGTTTGTAAAATGGAAATTTAGCACCTGTGAAACTTACAGTAGGCTCCGTTCAGGTTATTTTGCTAATGTATGTAGACTTCTACCAGTTTATTTTCTTCCGTGAGGCCATTCTGATTAGTCTGTGGAGAGATGAGCAGTGTTAGAAGTCCTATTTGGAAATATGATCTTAACAATTCTGTAAGGTAAATCACCAAATATGTAATGACTGAACTGAATATTGGGAGATTAGAAAGCACTAAGGTAAAGCTCCCAGCTTTGTAAGCCTAACAAGTTGCTTGAGTGTCTACAGACATTCAGATGGATTGGCTACTTTTAGTTGGGGATAGTCAATGACATAGCACAAGAAGTATCCATGTTGCTCTGCAAGAAAGAGGGCCTTTTTCAGTTCAGATTTCAAGCAAGAGTAAATAATAATAATAATAAATATGTTAGCATTTATGGCTTACCACGTGGTAACCATAGTGCTCTATATACTGAGTATATACCTTATATACACATAAATATGCACACACATGCGCCTTATAGTGTTTATATAGTGCTTTACATACTTTATTGCTTTTCCTTCTCTACCAATTTTATGAGGTATTCTTCCATTCAACAAATATCTGAGGAGCTGAGCCAATGCTAGCAGCTGGGAAAATAATGGTTAACTAAATCAGGCACAGCGTTTGCTCTTGTGGAACTTGCATTGATGGGAAGAGATAAGCTGATCAATGAATCATCCCCAAACTCCAAAGATTACCTGCTATTCTGCAGTATTCTGAAGCAAACGAACAAATTTAAAGTAAATTTTAAAACAAAGAAATCTGACTTAGACTGGGTGTGGTTAGTGGGTGAGGTGGTGCAGGGAAATAACCTTTAAACTGAGGGAAATGTTATTTTGTTCAGTATCCACCCCTCTTTCTTTTTTAACAGTTCAGCTTTTTATTGAACAGATTACAGAAGAAATTTAGTCAAAAAGACCAAAGCTCATGTCACCATCAGACTCCTCTGATTCTTCTTTCTTTGCTCCACTTTCTTCTCAGCTGGGGCAACAGCGGTGGAAGAAGCAGGACCTTCTGCTGGTGCCGCACCAGCTGCTGGGACAGGTCCATCAGCCCCTACCTTGAAGATGAGGCTCCTGATGCTTACATAGGCCAGAGCCTTTGCATACAAGCCCAAGCAGGAAGGTTCAACATTTACACCCGCTGCTTGTATCCTCTGTGACCCTCACCTCATCGTTGCACAGGATGAGGGTTGAAAAGAAGCAGGTGAGCTCCCAGATGGAGGCCATGGTGCAGGTGAGTGCTGAGTGGATGCTACCAGGAAAGGTGCTAGTCACAGGATGAAGTGAGGATCTCACCCCACCCTGGCCTTACCTTCTGCAGAACAGAGCCCCTTCGTGGCAGCTGAGGAAAAGCTGTTATCCCCTTTTACAGGAAACTTAGACTTGCAAATCTGTCTTCAAAACCTGTTTTTCAAAAGATAATCTTCCCACAAGTAGACATTAAGGTCTTTTCTAGCCACACAGTATGGAGAGAACACAGCTGCCAGAGTTAGAGAATTCTAATCTTCACACAAGGCATGCATGCTGTCCATATTCAGGATAGAAGGGCAGAATTTTGGTCCTAAAAATGCCATTTCTGGAGTAAACAGCACTAATATTAAGGGAGACTAAGAACTATTTGCAATTAGTAGTAAGAGCCAAGAAACAAGGATAGTCTTGTTATGGCAGACCAAATGAGATGTGACTCAAAGGGAAAAATCCATTGGTTGGGTGTCCTAGCCAAAATGGGAAATGGATAATGGTTATTCCCACATCCACAAGGAATACCTTGAGAATGAAATCAGAGGCTGTCGAATGCCCTATGCTTTACTGTACATACACACTGGTATTATAAGCATATAAACTTCACATTTCTCATAACAGGATTGGGTTTCATGCACTCTAAGCAGTAGTTTTAGCGTCCTCATGAAATCCCACGTTAAAGACGCTCTATAACTTAGCTGTTTTTTCCTGACTTTAGAGCCAGCATTTTTGGTGTTCAGGCATCAGCTTCACTTATGGAACAACACCATAGGTTTATTTTGGCTTAGATATAGTCACATTACACAGTCATAGAATGGCATTATAAAAATTAAAGGTACTATTTGATTCAGTAAAGAGAGAGAGGAAGGAAATAGAATTGCTTAGAGATGAAATTAGTGTGGACTGATTATTCAGGTGAGGCTTAATCAGGAGGTGGGACTGAAGCTATGCCTTAAAGGACAATCAAAATTTGGGAAAGAAGAGAGGAAGTTAAAAGAAGGACATTTCAGCTAAAAGGAAAGGGAAGACCAACTGGCTGAGACACATTTTGACTGGGATAGTATGGTATATGATGTTAGGAGGTTCAGATCACACCAGATATTGAGAAGATTTGAAAAGGTATAAAGGACTGGAACTTGATTTGAGGGCATTAGCGTGATGAGGTCCTTTGAGAAGGCCATAACATGAAAAATACTTAAGTAAGTCATTTTAACGTCCTTTCTGGAATGGATTTATAGACATAGAGGCAACAAATAAGTGGCTTCAGTCCAAAAAATTTGAAGAGTTGAATTTTACCCCAAGAGCACTCAGTCTATCAAAGTTTTTTTTGTTAGGGCAAGACATGATGAAAATATAGGAAAAGATATCCCAGGACGTTTTTAGGGAGAGATTTGAGGGAGTAAAGACTAGAATCACACAACTGCCACAGTGTGAAATTTCTACAGCAATATATTCCTTAAGTTAAAGAACTATGTTATGATTACATCATCTTCAGGGAGAGGGGCATTTGTTAAATGTTTAGAAAGAAGTAATTAATCACTTAAGAGGAAAACAAGTGACAAAGGAATCAGGGACCCAGTATAGGACCTTCTTTGACTGGAGGATGGTAAAAGAAAAGAAATAATAGAAGGTATTGTCAGAAAGGTCACCATCAGAGAGGGAAATCAGAGTAAAGCAACACAGTGTGGCCTGGGGCTCTTTAGGGGACAGACCATGGGTAGTGGATGCCAGGGTAGAATGAAGGAGTGGATATGAAGAGCCTATCAGTAAATAGAGAAGCTAAGAAAACCATAGACAAACACTAAAATGGATAGTTGCACAATATTTCTTTGAAATATCCGTGTTAATCCTTACCATAAAGACATTTCCTGTACCCCCTAGTATGCATGGGCAGAAATGCCCTAGCTTACTATTGATAAGTAGTTGTTCTAGTTACACCTAGATAAATCACTGTTGTTATTGTTTTTGCTTAGTAAGAGAGCATGCCTGCTACCCTATTTCCCTTTCTTCTATAGGCATTTATTTTCAACTAAACATGTAATTAGATGCTTAAAAGATACAGCTAATGTTTAAATGTAGGCTTAAAAAGTTGTGAAAATAGTCACTCCAGGGATTTATAGACTATTAAAAATATTTAAAACTCAGTTGCTGCTTGTTTGGGTTTATAAGTACATTAAGTACTTAAAAATGAAGGAATAATCACCAAGTTTAAATTCATGCACAGTCTAAAAGAAACATTTGTCCTAATATGGTCATTTTGATATGCATTCTGTATAATCAACTCCTTATTCATCCTTATTAACTCTTTATTAGACTACAGAACGAAGACTGTTTTGAGCCATTGTCTAAAGAAACAAGAGCTCTCTGATTAGGGTGGTTAAGTAACTGATTCAGTAATTGCTAAGTAAAGATCACTTCTCTTTCTTGGGAAGTCTCTGTTGAAATAAGCTATAACAATTTGAGTAATGTGAGTGACACTAAAATTTCAACAGTGTATAAACATAGCTACCCAAAAGTAACAAGGTTTTTGACATTAGAAACTCAGAAAATCTGAACTGTCAAAGAAGAGATCTTTCATTCAGCAAACCTGTGAAAGCAGACTTTTAAACAGAATTTTTACAATGGGGAAACCTGGTAATTTCCACAATTTTAAAATCTGTTCTTACTGCTTAAATTGTAAGTAAAATTCTTTATTATTTGCATAGCAATTTTCTATGTAGACTATCAATTTCTAAACCTGGCTACTCATCAGATTCCTTTGGGGCTTTTTTTTTTTTTTTTTAAGGAAATTCCACCCAAGACCGAAATCAAAATATCCAGAGTTTGGGAACATCTATGTTAAGAAAAGCTCTCCAGGTGATTGTGGTATGTATAGAATTTTGAAAACCACTGATTTAGAAGCCAAATCATGAAAAAGTTTTGATAGGATTACTTAATGGGTGAGGTTGGTGCCATCTATCAAATACAATATGAGAAACACAGCTGAAAAATGGGTGGATAAATCTAGAGTCAGAACATGTGAGGGCTGAACAGTGAGTTTCTGTAAGATGGCAGGAAGAATTAAAGTTGGGTTATAGCCAAACCACCAGGATCAAGAAAAGAAGGGAAAGGCATTAAAGCTTAAGTGGGTGAGTGACAGGGGCAATAGCCCATGCAGGCACTGCTGGATTCAGATGCACTGAAAGGAAAGACTGGAAGGAAAAGCTAAGTTCTAAGCTCATCTATAGTGATGTCTTTTGGCAGGATTTGTAGTATTCCCCCTGTGGCATGAGCCAAAGGTCTAAGGTACTGACCTCCTGAGATTGAAATGTGCTGGTGTCTGGTCTCAATGAGGCTAATGAAATCTAGAGTCAAGGCTACTCAGGAAGAGTAAGTGCCCGATCTGGCATCCAGAAAGTAGCATATTCCCAATTTTAGACTGTATGAATTTATAAAAATCATATGATTTAAAGACTATAAGCATCATGTAAATCATAAGAATAAAAACCGTATGAATGTATAAGATATAGTGGTGAAACCAATAGAAGTTGGTGATTGAAGAATAAAAATGAGGGAGGAATAAATGATTATACCTAGTTTCAGGTTTGGGGAAATTGCCTGAATGGTAGTACCATTTATAATGGTAGAAGTCATGAAAGGACTAGCAGGTTTGAAGACTAAGTGGAAAAAATTACTCTGGTGTTGTTAAACTTGAGATATATGAAGCATCCCAATGGAGGAATACAGTTGATACGTGGATATAGGGGTCTGGATCTCAGAGAACAAGGGAGGAGAGAAAATTGTATCCATATCTAGATAGGGTGGGTAAAATTTCCCAAGGAAAGTTGGAGAATAAGAAGTGAGAAAGGGGCCTACAACAGAACTATTTAGGATAGGGAAGACGAAATAGAGTCCACAGGGAAACCAAGAAGTAGCAAGAGAAATGTAACTGCAAAGATGGCAAGTTTTATTGAACATTACTCAGTAATGGCATGGTGCCAGCACTATGCTAAGTGGTTTTTCATGAACTATCCCAGTACTCTTCACAGCCTATGCAGATAGATGCTATTATTACCATTTTACATGTGAAGAAACCTAGGTTAAGTTACATCAGGTGATTGTACAAAGAGAAAATAAGAGAAGGACATCATACGAGAACAGAGTATCAAATAGCTAAAAAGCAGAGAACTAACACACAAGGAAGTGAGAAAGGTCAATAAAGTCAAGAGCGAAGAGGACAGTGAGATGAGGAACATAGTAGGTGTTAATTTATTGGAACAAGATCTCTGCAAATAACTTACTAAAGCTCTTTTCTTTCCCTGAATTTACCAACATAGACAATGATAGAGCTCTATAGTATTGAAGTGTTGATAAAATAGGTTTGAAAAGAAAACAGGATCTTAACTCAAAATCTATTAAAAGAAACTGACAATCATCAAATCATATAAATGTTAGATGAACCAGATGAGACATGTGCAAAATCTTTATAAAGAAAAGTATCTATTTATATTGGAAGTTGAAAATATTTGAATACACAGTTTTGAATAAAATTTCCAAACTAAGGACTCGGTGTTATAAAGTTGAACAAAAAGATGCACCATGGTATCCTACTTCCCACTTGCTAGCTGATAAGTTACTGAGCCTCTCTTTGCCTCATTTTTCTCATTTGTAAAATATGGATAATAACAATACCTATTTGATAGTGTGGCATGTTACTTATCTATCACCAAACAATGCTGCTTAACAAACTACCCTAAAACTCAAAGGCTTAAAGCAACAATAATATGTTCTTATAGTTTTGAGGATTTGCTGGGCCAGGTCTGCTCCAGCTGTTTCCCATCTCCTCCTGGGATCAGTGAGATGGACACAAATTCTTCTCAGGGCATAGCTGAAGCACAAGAGGTCAAGCAAACACATATCAAGGCTCTGTTAATCTGTTTACATCTCACTGGCCAATGCAAATCTTATAACTAAGCTCAGAGTCAAGGGTTGGGAAATATGTCCTTCCCTGGATGAGGCTATACAAAAGTTGTTGATGCCAGAAGAGGTGATGAGATGGAACCAATAATTAAATTGACCACAGTCGTTTTGAGAATTAAATGAGTTAATTCTTTTTTTTTTAAATTTTTTTAAAGATTTTATTTATTTATTTGACAGAGAGAGAGAGATCACAAGTAGGTAGAGAGGCAGGCAGAGAGAGTGGGGGAAGCAGGCTCCCTGCTGAGCAGAGAGCCTGATGCGGGGCTCGATCCAGGACCCTGAGATCATGACCTGAGCGAAGGCAGAGGCTTTAACCCACTAAGCCACCCAGGCGCCCCTAAATGAGTTAATTCTTAAAAGCATATAGAACAGCTTTTGTCCATTATAAGCGGTACCAAGTCTTGTTTTAATTTTTATTCCTATTATAATTATTCTTTAATTAATTTATAGTATAATGTCATTCCAATAAAACCTCAGTCCGATGATAATTCAGAACTCAACATACGATAATATTTGTAAGAAGAATAACAGACAAAACAAGCTGTTCCCCCAAATTGGCATGAGGTAACCACTTTTAACCTATCACTAAGAAAAGTCTAATGCCATAACCAATCTATCCTATACAACAAACAGCCCTGTATTGTCACTATATAAACTATCTGATAAGCATATACTTCTGAGCCTCATTCCACTGTTGGTTTGAAAGCTCCCAGTTTGTGAACTATTCTTATATGCATAATAAACTCTTACCAAATGACGTAAAGTTCCTACCTGACCATAGATAGGACTTATTACTATACAACAATAATTTAATACTGATTGGTGAAAGAAAGGAGAGGCCAAAAACTGATACTAAAGGAAAACAATATGTGAAAATAAACTTCTGAAAATAAAAGAAAGTAAGCATTTAGAATGATGAACATAATAATTGGATAATTATATAACCACATCAAAAAAGATTAATTAATCCATATCTTATAGCACATACCAAGAAAAAACATCTACTTGAAATTGGAGAGCTAAATGTAAAAAAAAAAAAAAAGTTAAAGGAAGCCCAACAGAAAATTTAATTGACTATATTAAATATAGGTAGGGAAACTCTTCTATTTTTGGCTTTTAAATGATACAGAAATTTCAATGACAGATGATTATAAAATACTTATAACAGACTATTAAATCAGAAGTTTTAACTAAGGCACCAAGATTCAAAGCTGTGATTTTCCTAAGAGGTGTGCCAGAACAAGATGCCAGTTTCAAAGGAGATTATTAAAAACCAGTTTGACAACTCAACATTCTTACCCATGCAAAGGTAATAAGGGGTCAGAGCATGTGGCGATTGGAGAGTTTGAGCGAAGAAACATTTTAATAACTTGTTGGTGTGCCCTGAGAACTCCTCACCCTGCCTACATGGGCCTGAGGAGGGAGGTGCTAACCTTCTGAGATTCAAGTGAATCTTGTGAAAGCCTCAAGTGAAAGTCTCAAGACTGACTGCCGATGAGCCAGAGGAAGAGAGAGGCTCCCAGGGACTAGCCAGCTCTCCCACGGTTTGCCAGGGCAAAGGATGTTTGCAGCCTTCCTGGGAACCAGTTGTGGGCCATGTGTGAATAAAAGTGGGCCTTGAGTTGTTTTGGTCCTGTTCAGAAAGGTCTCCCACAGGCTCAATCAGACTTAAAAAAAAAAAAAAAAGAAAGAAAGAAAGAAAGAAAAAAAAATCAAAAAGTAGGTTTCCAGTCTAGCAGGCTAACTCTCCAGATTATGCCTAGAGATACTGCAGATAGGAGATGGTCAAAAGTTGGTTGAGAGCACATATGAGAAAAAGTTACCCTTGAACAACTGCCAGGCCCAGAGTGCATCATACTGATCATTTAAGGACTTACTTGACTCACTCACCTTTCTCCCTCCTTGCACATTCATCCTGGAGGAGGAGAAGTTGAATTTAACAAGATAGGGAAGGAAGGGTAGAAGTACTTGGCAGGGAACAGTAAATGAGAGAAATACTCTAGGTTTCCAGGCTCAAGTAGTACTGATCTGGGAAAGGGATGAAATATATGCTTTAAATGAACTTTAGAGTTTTCATAACAATATATTATTGGGCATCCTAAATCTGAATATCAGATTTTGTGAAGTAGAGTGATCACGAGGCTATTTGTTTTTAGGATTGACTCCAGAAGTCTGAAGGGCAAGAGAAGGTAGGCCCGCAGAATTCAGACACATTGAGAAATAAAAAAAAATTGTGGTATCTAGTGGTTTTTCTTGGTCAATGTAACAGACAGGAAATTTTAACTGTATGAAAATTAATTATAAAACTAAGGTCAAAAAGGAAAATAAACTGGGAAGATATTTCTAGTAACATAACAAGAAAAGAGTTCATATGCATTCCATTAAAAGAGTTCATTCAAATTTTTAAGAAAAATATCTTGACCTCCAATAATAAATATGTAAAGAATTTGGACAACTAATGCAAATAGAAATGGATCGAAAGAGAGTAAAAATATTGGTCTTATTTGCAGTGAAAGGAATATAAAGTAAAGCAAACTATTGTAATTTTTATACCTACTAAACTAGTAAAAAGAATGATATATGATTTGTGATATTAGTAAGAGTGGATTGAAACTGATACTCTGTTGAGAGTGTTGGTTTGATACATATGTTTCAAAAACAACATGGCAGTATATATCACAGTATCACATACAAACCACACAAATATCTCTACACATTAGCTCAGTAGTACCATTCTTTGACATTTATCCTAAGAAAATAATGTAGTAGAATAAAAGAAATAGTTAATAAAAATGGTCATGGAAGCACTATCTACAATAGAAAATATTGAATTAGTATTAAGTGATAGAAAATGGGTTAAGTAAATTACGAGTCATCAACTTGATGCAATGATATGACCACTAGAAATGATAATTATGAATATAATAAAGGACATAAAATATGCATCTAAAGTAATACATAGTGAAAATAATAATGTGAAATATTTTGTACACCAGAACTATATATACAAAATATATATGTTAACATATAAGATATATGTATGCATATCTTATATATCATTTCAAACTAGTAGCAGAGACTGTGTTAAGAAGAAAAGAAGGTAACAAGAAATTAAGAAAGAAAGAAAGAAAGAAAGAAAGAAAGAAAGAGAAAAATAAAAATAACTGAAGAGAGTAAAGACTATTACATAGGACACAGAGAGAAGGGAAGACTCAGAGATGTGGATCTGATGTGGTTTCATGCTAGCTCTTCCTTCTATCTCTCTGAGATTTAGGGCAACTGACTTAAATTTTCTGAGTCACAGTGACCTCAAGTAGAAATAAAGAATTAGATAAAAACTATCCCTAAAATTATATCCTTTGATTCCCTTTTTTTTGTTCCCTTTCTCTCCCCTTAATAAAAGAAAGTGCAGGATTTCTAGGGCATAAGCCAGTTGGACACCTGCCAAATTGATGAAGTCAGAGAGATTTCAAACAGAAGCCAACTTAGAGGAATTTGTGTCTTTTCAAAAAGTGCTTACATCATCTTCTCATGGTGAGATTTCATATATATATTTACTGTAGGTTTATATATCTTATTTTGTTAAGGAAAAACACCTCAAATTTTATAAATATATCACCTCTTTCCTTACTTGAAAAATAAAAGGATATTTGATGATTAGATTCAAATTCTAGTTCTGCTATCCATCATGATGCAAGCTCTTAGAGTTTCAGTTTCCTCAATTGTCAAGTAAGGAAGTAATATCTTCCCTATCTATTTTTACCGAGTAGTTCTAAGAACCATATTAGGACAATATACATGAAAGTGTTTTGAAATCATCAAATACCATATGCTTGTACATTCTTCATCTCTCCCTAATTTTCTTCATTTCTCTGAGTTCAGAAAACCTCTAGCCTCTAGGGATTCCTGAGAAAATACATGACTCAGCATCCATCTGAAAAGAGTAGGTGGAACTCTAAATCTAAGCCAATGGTGGTGGAATAGTCTAGTTAACTTTCCACATAAAAATAAGAGTTATGGATACTAAAAAGTTGATAACCAGCCAAGATCAACCCATAGTTAAAGATCATTTCAGAATCATAGCTTTCTAGTATAAGGTAAACATCCTGGCTAGGCCCACCCCTAACATTGCAGGGCTGGTGTCAAGATTAAAAATGGAGGTCTATATGTCATATATTTAAATATTTAATAGTTATAAGTCAAGCTAATAAGTCAAGCCTCAGTTTGAAATCTCTGACTTCATCAATTTAGCTTCTGTCCAACTTGTTTCTGCCCTAGAAAGCTTGCATTCTCTTTTTTTATGAGGAGAGCAAAGGAATATATTTGGGAAACAAAGATACCAATTTGAGAGCTGGAAGCCTGATTCAAGATTAGAATTCTTGGATTTGTCAGAGTTCCATGTTCCTAGTTGATGGGTTAGGTGGTCCCCAGCCCATGTTCACTGATTTTTCTTTCTGCCCTGCTCCTGCTCCTATGCCAGAAGACCCTTGTAAAAGTGTGTAAACACTGCAGACCATGTGGCCAGACTGCCCTTCAACAGTCCTGTCTTGCTCTCTCTCCCCTTGATCCAGAGAGTATACTGTAGCTGTGTGATCTACCTTCAGGAGGACAGACATGGAGAGTAATCTTTGCATGGAATTTCCAGGTCCCAGATATTCCAAACATGATCTGAAAGGAGGTATACAGATTCTGTGTAGGCCCCCTGCCTTTTGGGAAGGAGCATGACTGGAGGATGGCCAGAAAATAGTCCTTCACAGGATGGGAACCCAGGGGAGGTGCCCCTCTTGCCCAGGCCTACTGTACTATTTCTGGTTTTTTGGTTTATCAACCACTTTCATTGCCCAATGTCCTACTTACCTCCACTGTAGCCACCATTGGGCTCAGTTTCACTTTGGGCCTTCTAATCCTCAAAATGGTAAATCTTTGCTCACACCCTTCTTCTACTTTAATTCCTAGAAAATACATCTTTATTTGTTATCATTCTCTCAGTAGATAACCATTTCCTTTGTTAAGTTTTGCAGACAGGCCTCTCTACTATTTATTCCCTTACTTAGCTCACATCCTCTCAGTCAATTTCAAAGATATGTTTGTATACTTATCTCTTTGTTCTTTCCTGTCTCCTGCTTTGCCCTTCATTCAATTAACCCCCATAAGGGTCCACTATTGGTCAGTCATTGGTGATACATACAACCGGGTATAAAACAGGCATGTTCCATACCTTCATGGAAATTGCAGTTTACTGGGAGAACTGATAATGGTGATTAGTTACCATTGCAATGAGTCCTATGAAGATGATGTATATCTCTGAGAGTCTAAAACAGGGGTCCTAACCCAGTATGGGAGCAATCAGACCCCAACCATCCAGTCTGTGTTATTTTGTTTTATCAGCACAAATAGACTAAGAAACTTAAGTCATGAACAGAAATTGGTACCTACGTTTGTTCTATATGTAATTTAAAACATCAAGATCTTCTATGATTTTAAGTGTAAGGCAATCCAACTTAGTATTGATTTTTTTCATTATAATCACTTTAATGCTTTTTTGAAATTTCAAATACCAAAAATTTTATTTTTCTCCAATATTTGTGATGCCTTGCCTTTTTTTTTTTTTTTTTAGGCTTAGCCTCTTGTGCACACTAGTCATAAATTCTTCCCACTTCTGTATGCTGCCTTTTTGCAGAACTCCTCCAATTAAGAGGAGGAATTTATTTTTTCCTCTCCTTGAATGTGGGCTTGACTGTATGACTTCTTTTGGTCAGTAGGACACAAGTGAACTTGATATTAGAGAGGCTTAAAAAGTGCTTGTACCTGGGGACTTGCCATTTCTCTTTGTTTTTCAGAACTTGTGGGTAGAAACCAGGAATAGCCTCCTGGAGGATGGGAAATTACATGAAGCAAAGACAAGTCATCCCTTCTCCCAGAGATGAGGCATACTAGAACCACCTAGCTATAAATAAGGCCATTCTGGATCATGAGCCCCAGCTGAGTTACCATCTAACCATAGAGATCCATCAAGCAGGTCCAGACCAGAATTGCCCAGTTTATTTACAGAACCATGAGCAAATGAAGTGACTGTTATTTCAGGCTACTCAATTTGGGCATGGTTTGTCATACAGCAACAGTCCTCCTGCCATGATTAATTTGGCTCTATCTGAGCACAGGCCATGACACAAAGCCAGGCAACAAAGGATCAGAATTGATGGAGGCTTCCTAAAGGAGAAGCATCTTGAGATGGGAATGGAAAGACCAACAAGGACTGATTGCAGAGACCAAAGTGAGAAGAAAACAGGAAGCTGAATGTCTTATTAGAAGGAAATACAAAACTAGAGGGAAAAAGTCTCCTGGGAATAAAATTAATGAATATAATGTACTTGGTAGAAAGTTTATTCTGACCTTAACCTTTGTCAGATAATAAGAAGAGGTTTTCAAAAGAAATCTCTTTAATATTCTGCATAGAGAGTTTCAGCATATGTCTGGCACATAGTGAGTAAACAGTAAATATTTGTGGAATAAATAAAACATCAATGGATATTTTTTCATTATGGTATTTCAAGATTAGTAATAGCATACTGTACAGTGCTAACTACTTCAAAATTATTTTATATTAGATTTCTTTGGGTCATAGACATAATACTATCTTCATGATATCTTTTTCCAAGAGAATACAAATTACTGTATAGCCTTTTTTGCCCCAGAGAACATTAATTAGAAATGGAAAATGAGATGATCTTGTGAAAGCATCATGCACAGAACCTGGCAGGAAGTGATAAGCTCACTGTAACTATAACATCTATTGAATGGCTTAGTGGTGCCAGGCACTGTTCTTTGTGGTATGTGGTTATTAACATATTTATCCTTGCATCAGCCCTGTAAGTGGGTAGTATCATTACTTTCATTTTATAACTAAGGAAACTGAGACAAAAGGAAATTAATTAATTAGTTACATAGATAATATATTGGAATAGGAATCTGAACCTAGTCAGTCTGGATCCCAAGCCACCTGCATAAAACTAATTTCTTTAGCACTTTCATATTTCAGGAATTTTGCTAAAGTTTTTTTTCCAAAAAAACTTTTTCCAAAAAGAGTCAAGTTCTTTAATTCTCATAATTTCACCCTAAAGTACTATGACTATCTGCATTTTATAGTAGGTGATCAAAATGTGCTAGATTTTTGTCCCTCTTTTCTCTTTTTCTCCCTGCTTTCCCTGATGCCCTCTCTGCTCCTGGTTCAGCAGTGACTGGGAGAGGGCCTATCTCCTAGTGTGCCCAACTTCATTCTCTGCACACTCACCTGAGCTGCCTTTCCTCTGCTTCATCCAGTCTTCATCCAGTCTTCCGTTGAGCCCTTCTAGTGTCATTTTCAGTTATTATATTCTTCAGCTCTGTGACTTGTGTTTGGTACTTTCTTATATTTTCTATCATTTTGTTAAAGTTCTTACTGTGTTCATTCATTCTTCTCCCAAGTTTGGTGAGCAATTTTATGACCATTACTCTGAACTCTTTATCTCTGTTTCCTTATCTCTGTTTCATTTTTTTCCAGAGGTTTTGTCTTATACTTTCATTTAGAACCTATTCCCCTATTTCCTCATTTTGCTTGACTCTCTCTGTTTCTATGTATTAGGTGTAACAGCCACCTCTTCCAACCTTGAAAGAATGGCCTTATATAGAAGAGATGAACCTTATCATTCAACCTTGCCCTAGCTCTTGGTAGTCTTTTGAATCTTTGTGATTATCTAATCAGTCTATTTTATTTTTCATGGCTCCCAGTTGTGAGGGTGTCCTAAGACCTGTCAGTGTCCCAGAGGGGGAGATCTCAGCACCTAGAATCAGACTGATTGGAAGCCAAGGCCTCGGGCAACAACTTTTAAAGTATACACAGTCCTGTAGGACCTGTGAGCATAAGCCCTGCTGGGCACCAGAACCAGGTGATGTAGAGGTGTCCTCTGGCAGCAGCTACAAAAATCAGGGAATCAGACAAAGGTATAAGATCCTTCCTGGAAGATGCCAGTGAGAAGGAGCAAGGCAGAGGGAAAGCACAAACACTGAATCTGCTGGCCTCCTTCCCTGAGAGGACCTCTGTAGACTCCTAAAAAGTGAGCTCAACCAGAAGTCTGCTCTTCAGGCCAAAGTTCCCAGACAGCCAAATAGGCCTCTTTCTCAGAAAAACAAGGGGTTTGTTTTAGTTGCTATCTGTGCAGTGCCCTGAGTGTGGTAGTCTGTGAAGAACTGTCTGATTGTTACAGTTTCACTGGGATCCAGGAATACAAGTCCCCCTGACCAGTAGAGCCAGGAGATCAAAGGGTGCTCCCTGGGCTGCAGCTGCAAAAACCAGGACACCAGACATAAAAACCAGGGCATCAGCTATGTGTAGAAAAGCACCCCCCCCCCCAGCCCACCCCAGAGAAAATGGCATTGTGGAGCATCGCAGAGGGAGAGCATGAAGAAAGCACCCCCGAGGATTAAAAAAAAAAAAAAAAAATGTTGCCTGACACTTACTGGCTTTAACAAGGAAGAGAGAGAGCTCAAAAGTTACACCTGCCTGCACCTTCATCCCCAGAGAGTATCCTAACAGGCCTCTGTCCATTTGGTGGACACTCTAAGATTAGCAAATGAATCTCCTTCACATATAGACTGGGTGTTTTTCAAACTTTCTACTTGGGGTCCTGGGGTGAGTGAGTCAGCACATGATCCCTTTAAGGGCAGTTTCTCAGTTTGCTATAGCCCTTTGGGTCTTGTGGACAAAAGCCCTTTTGGTTTTCAAAGTCAGATATTTCGGGGTCTCATCTCTCAGGTGCAGATTGTAAAAGTTGAGGTCCTGATGTGAGGTGCCAACCTTTCATGCCTCAGAAAGAAGCTCTGGATTTGTAAGTTCTCTTTTGATTTTGGTTGCTGTGCTGGGCCTGGGGTTTATGACAAGACCGCGTCCCAGCCTCTCCTCCCCTTTTCTCATTTGTAGCTGAGAAGGAAATGTTTAGCAAGTTTTCAGGTGTTTTTCTGAGGGAATTGTTCCAAGTGTAGCTCTCGATTTGGTATGTCTGCACGAGGCAGATTCAGGATCCTCCTAGTCACCATCTTGGACCCCCTCCTGCTAGGTGGCATTCTCTGTGGTGCCTGGCATAGGCCTGATGCTTCGTGATATACCCCATCCCTTTTGGTAATAGGCTCAGCCAGGCCTAGCTGGGCTGTATTTCTGTAACATGGGAGGATCACACCCAAACTCATCAATCCTAGAAACAGCTGGTAACCATTACTATGTATTCACTGCACAAATGCATAGAGAGAGTCTGGCTTCAAGTCATTCCTTGACTTTTCAAGGTCACATAGCAAATCAGTGACTAAAGAGTCAATGAAAGTACAGGCCTCTTGCCTCTACTTTCCTGCTTTCCTTTTTCACTACATGCTCTTGATTATTCTTTTTTAAAGTAGGTATCTTCCTTCTTGTTTATAATTAAAGGCCAGAAGATTTTAATTAAAAAACAATTAAAACATAGCACTCCATAAGTATGTCATTAGTAAGATCAGTTCTTATACTCAATTATTCGGAAAGAATTTAATTTTCGGAAAATAAGTGGATTTGGCAAAGAATATGCTCTTATATTATGATGGATTCTTAAGGAGAACCTCCTCTCTACCCCCCGCTTAGCCTCCCCACCCCCAACTCTTAGGAAGCATTTGATTTTAAGTCAGTGAGTCAGCTGAAACAATAACATTGTCTTTTGGCAACATTAAAACAAATGCACATGTCTTGCAATATTTCTTGTCCAAAATGGGAAGCATTAATTTTGCTGATACGATTTTTTTTCAAATGCCTTTTAAAACAGCATTCCCTATTAGAAAGTGTTGTCAGCTTTTCATATTAAAATAATCTCATGAGAAGAGCCTTTCAGTGCTTTAAATGTTATTGCAATTGATATAATTTCCTTTTAATATTGAAGATCTGGCTCACAAAAATAAGGTTTTATAAGACATGTTTCCCTTTGTGGCTATCTTGTGTTTATTTACCACAATAAATTTAAAAAAACAAACAAACCAGATTTTCTGCAAGGGTTTCTATTAGCATATTGAGGATTTTCGTCCACAAAGTGTTTTATAAACTATATTCTCCTTGGGGCGCCTGGGTGGCTCAGTTGGTTAAGTGTCCAACTCTTGATTTCGGTTTGGGTCATGATCTAGGGGTCCCGGGATCAAGTCCTCTTTCAGCAGGGATTCTGCTTGAGGTTCTCTCCCTCTTCCTCTGCCCCTCCCCCACTCATGCTCTCTCTCTCTCTCTCTCTCTCTCTCTCTCTCTCCCTCTCTCTCTCTCAAATAACAAATTAAATAAATCTAGAAAAAAAAACCTCTATGCTCCTTAAAAACCTTTGAAAAGAAATTGAGTGTATTTATTGTTTCTTTCAGTTTAATACGACATCAAAACAAGTTCTATAACATTCATAAATTTGGAATGATTTTGAGGAATTTATACTTTACGATGATATGTTAAAGTTTCTATAAAAATTTACATGTAAATATACATTTAATCATATAGTATCTCTTTGTGGAACTATCCAATTAATTTATGTGTATTTGAATTCAACATAAAATAACCTGTAATTACATGTGTATAGCTAGTATGATGAGTGCTTTTCAAATTAATAATTGATAGGTAGAAAATAATTCTGATTTTCATTAAGCGTACTTTCCCTCAATGTGGTAAACTTAGATGACATTTGTAATGAGAGTATTTCTAATTCATACCTTGTGAAGTAGAAAAAATCAAATGCAAGGGAAGGAAGTAAATATAATGACAGAGACTTTCTAAAGTTTAGACAGTATAGGGATTGGTAAGCAAATAGTGGTGTTTCAATTTGAGGTTAAATAGAAAAAGATCATGGAAGAATAGTGGAAGAATAATGGAATTTTCAAAGACAGCACATATACAAAAATGTATTATAGAAAGATGGAAAGATAAAGCTAGGAGAGTTGTCTCATTAAACATTTTGAAATATATTTTACTTACATTACTTTCAGTAGAAAGTTATTTTCTTATACTATTCTAATTTAACATTTCTATATCATGTTCATTAGCTGAATTTCCTGTCAATGTTATTTTCTGGACTAACTAGAGGAATCTATTATAATGGTATATTTTATATTATGGGTTATTTTAAGGATCCATGTTGACCTAATACTTTGATTCAGAAATAATAACTAGTTGAATCTAGTCTCACTGGTAGCCATATTCTGAAACTTTATAGAGCAAATGAGTAGAGCAACTTTTAACAAAGGGTGCTTGCTTACCACCCACTCAGACCCTACTCCAGTTAAAACATGCGTGAAAAGAATACATAGTAAACATCAAAAGTACCATGAACATAGAGTAGCTTTGCCTGAATGTTTGCCCAGCTTACATGTTTTCCCACATAGAATATAAAACTTCTTTTTCAAAGTTCCAGACAAGTGCACATAAAATGAGGTTTCTTCCATGTGTTCTTTTATTAACTAATCTGAAAAGTCAGTTCCCTTGCAAAGCAACGTTAGAACATTTTACTACTGAGTAATTATTTGGCTTTTCTCCAATTGATTTTCTACATTCAACGATTACTTTTTTTTAAAAAAAATCACAGATCTCATCATGCTCCTGTCCTGCTTTTCATCTACTCCATATTCCTTTTTGTCCAGAATCTTTATTTCAGCTTACAAAGACACTGTATTTGGTTAATGCCAATCCCCACACTGGAATAGGGACTAGGTTAGGTTTTGTTCACTATTCTAGGCCCAGGGCGTACCACAGTGCCTGCTCCATATCAAGTTCTTAATAAATACTAGCTGAAGGAAAAGGGGGCCATGGAAACTGATGTATGAAACAAAGTTCCTTCCTATATTATGTCTAATTATCTTCAGTGAATATGGAAGTTCTGGGATATTTGATATTCTTAGTTTCTAAAAATGCCTCAGTTAAACGCCCATCCCCACCTTCAGAAAGTTAGGAAGCTCCTGATGCTGCTAAATTCCATCAAATGTCTGGCTGAAAAAATTGCTATTGTCTTCCACAGGCACACTAGGATAACTTAACTCTCATATTTGTTAATTTACTCTTACATTTCCACTCAACAAATATTTAAGAAGTATATTATGTCAAACACTAGAATAGAGGGTAATGGAACTCTAACTATTTAGCCAAGTCTTTTCTCAAATGGCAATATTGTAGCAGAATGCAATTGTGCATTGAACTCAGAGGCCAGTTTCCTTACTCAAGGGCTTGCTCACCTGAGAGAACAGTCTCCTTTCCAGAAAGGGTGGGTTAAAGAATTCATATGCAGCTTAGCTGGCCCAGCAGAAATTCTTTCCTCTATAGGGAGATGAAGCCCAAATTAAAAAATAACCTTACCATCCCTACCCATTCATTCCCATATGGAAACTTAACGTGAAGCTCTGTTCAAACCAGCTTACATAGAAAACAATGTACGTGTCCGTTTCCTATTGCATAGTTAGCCACGCAAGTTGTTAAGTGCTGTGCCCTAAGAGGCAAGATTTATATTACAGATGCCAGTCCTAACTCGGAGGATGGAAGCTGGAAGGCTGTTTAAGTGGCTGGTGGGAGAGTTCCTCCTACCTGCCGAAGGCGAACGCCAGCATCATAAACAGACTATACAGCATGCTTGAGAGAGGAAAAAGGCTTAAGGAGCACTTCCCCCACACATTCTGCGAGTCTAGAGATGAAAGAGTTGCTAGAGTTAATGGAGGGCATAAAACCAAAATAGAACAGAATGTAAACACTTCAAAATGTGAAAGGAATACACATCTAGCTGTAGGAGAGACAGACAAAGAGAGAGAGAAGAAATTGACAGAAGATACAAAGAAAAACCATTCTGTACCACTGGAAAGACATCCTTTGAAGGAGTTCTTCCTTTGAAAAGATAATCTAATACTTTTTGGAGGATTCTAAAACAGTCCGATGCATTGCTAATAATGAAAGATGCAAGGAAATCTGCTACTGGTCCTGTGAGGAAACAAGGATTTATGATAGCTGGTGACATCTGAAAGGGCCTGAAAGACCCATTGGGTAGTTGGGAGCTGCCTTCTTCAAACATATCTTTGAGGGATGAGAATAGGGCCATGGGAAAAAGGCAGTTCAGAAACTGACAGACTCATATAGAAGCCCTGTTCTATCAATTGCTAGATAAAACCTTAAATAATGTGCTTGTTTAAGTGTCCCAGGTTTTTTATTAGGGTGCTATTTAATGTTCTTTATGAAGTTGTATGAATTATATGAAGTAATTGGCGTATTTCAGGAACTTCGAAGTGTGACTACCGTGTTAAAGTGCTATTTCTATCCTTCCAAGATCTCTCGAAGTTCATGTGGGGATGAATGATATTCTCAAGAGAGAACATGGAGGTATATTTAAGATGTATATAATTTTTGGGGGCACCTGGGTGGCTCAGTGGGTTAAGCCTCTGCCTTCAGCTAAAGTCATGATCTCAGGGCCCCACATCAGGCTCTCTGCTCAGCGGGGAGCCTGTTTCCTCCTCTCTCTCTGTCTGCCTCTCTGCCTACTTGTGATCTCTCTCTCTGTCAAATAAATAAATAAAATATAAAAAAAAAAGATGTATATAATTTTTGGGTAGGAAATTAAAAGTTTTCGGTCATAGCTAGAGTTTGCACTGCCTCTTCCTACTGACAGTTGAATCTTTCAGAGAAGAGCTAAAAAATGGGTGCTCTGCTCTGTATGTAGTATGAGTGAGTAAAATTTTTCTGATGGGCTCTTGCCTTTTAGTTAGATATGGAGTTAGGTCTCAAGTATTGTCCAGAAAGACCAGCTTTTTTTCGTTCAAGGGTGTGGATTCCAAGGAATGGGGATCACTGAGGGCCTTCTTAGAGGCTACTTATCACTGCAGCCAAATTCTTTTAACATGTCCTCGTAGATGGTTGGAATTATTGCCATTTTCAGGAAGGACTCTGTATTATCACTGTGAATGTAGTGTTGCCTTGAACTAATTATGATTTATACTTCCTGGAATGTATGCATTATTTAATACATTTGTAGATTTGACCTTAAAATTTACTTTTGCTGACCTTTTGTTTATTTATTTTTATTTTTTTAAAAGATTTTATTTATTTGCTTGACAGAGAGGAGAGAGATCACAAGTAGGCAGAGAGGCAGGCAGAGAGAGAGGGAGAAGCAGGCTCCCCGCTGAGCAGAGAGCCAGATGAGGGGCTTGATCCCAGGACCCTGAGATCATGACCTGAGGGAAGGCAGAAGCTTTAACCCACTGAGCCACCCAGGCACCCCTGACCTTTTATTTTTGTGTGTGTGCTGATTTTCTATTTTTTAAAGATTTATTTATTTATTTTAGAGCTGGACAGAGCACACGTGAGGGGAGGAGCAGAGAGAGAGAGAGAAAGAGAGAGATAAGCAGACTCCCAGCTGAGTGTGGAGCCTGATGTGGAGCTTGATCCCACCACCCTGAGATCATAGCCTGAGCTGAAATCAAAAGTGGGAGACTTAACCAACTGAGCCACCCAAGCACCCCTACTTTTCTACTTTTTAATAGCATTTCGTTTTTACCAATTCTTTGTTATCACTCCTCTTCTTCTCCATGGAACAGAGACCTATAAAAGTGTTTGAGAACCACTGGCAAAAAAAAATTGGATAGGAAATTTAATACTGTATTTAGTTTAGAGGCCAAAATAATAAACTATAGTTGACAGATTGAACTCCAAAAGTCATTTCTTTGAAAGTACACTTGAAAATACACTTAGTCAACATTAGGGTAAAGTTACTTCTTTCCCAGTTCTAAAATTTTCTGATTGTTATCAAGGAACTTATTAGAACATGGAGATTCAATTTCCTGGTTTTTCCTATAGATAAGATTTAAAAGAGACAGAAGAAAAATCAAAATACATATCTGAAAGATGATTTGCTTACTCTCTCATTTTATACATACCCCTTACAAGCCTCAGTTTCGAATATAGCAGTTTAAAGCCAAACTCATGATCTTCCTTGAAAAAATGTTCTATTTCAGTCAGTAGTGATATGCGAGCCCCACATTTGCAAGTCCCTGCTGACGCTCTCATTTACCACATCCAATCTATCATGAAATCCTACTGATTTTTTCAAGTGAAGTATATTCTGAATCCATTTGTTTTTCTCTCTTCCTACTGATCGAAATGGCCGTGATCTACATTCTGGATTTCTGTAAAGGTTTCTTCCCTGATTCTGCTCTTGGCATCTTCCTAATCTATTCTTCACAGAGTTGGCACAGTAATTCTTTTAAAATTCAAATGTGATCACATGAGTTCAATTTCTTCACGTTGCTATTAACATTGAAACGAAAATCACTAACAACTCCTAGTAGATCCTACAAGATATCACAGATATCCTTTGGGATACCTGGAACCTCTCTTCCTCTTATCTAGGGGCTTAGAATTCCTTATTTAAACTACTCTGTGAGGGTGCCTGGGTGGCTCAGTCAGTTAAGCATCTGCCTTCAGCTCAGGTCATGATCCCAGGGTCCTGGGATGGAGCCCCATATCAGGTACCCTACCCGGTGGGGAGTCTGCTTCTCCATCTCCTTCTCCCTCTTCCTCTGCTGCTCCCCCTGCTTCTGCTTACTCTCTCTCTCTCTCTTTGTCAAATAAATAAAATATTTAAAAATTAAAAAAAAAAATAAGCTACTCTGCTTCAAGGCTTTCCCTTACTCTTTCCCTTGCCTGGACCAATCTTCTTTGTTCCTGACCCTACTCCCCTGTTATTTCATGTCTCAGGTTAGATGTTCTTTCCTCCAGGAAGCATTCTTTAGCCTCCCTAGTATAGTCAAGTTCTACATCCTAATGTATTTATCACATTTTGTAATTACATTTTTGTTTGTGTGATTATCTAATTATTGCTTGAGTTCCCCACTAGATTATGTCACAGAGTGGGAACAATAAATACTTTGTGCACCATATTCTTTCATTATCTGGCACAGGATTGGAGATTTAAAAACAGTTATTGTGGACAAAGTCTGAATGAATGAGCTGGGCTTTAGACTTAGGCCTTCACCCTCGGATCCAATGATTTCAACCACATTTTGCTGCTTTTTCCTCTCTTGTTCAATAAATAATTCTATCTTTTAATTGAAAACAAAAGGAACATGAGAATCTGAATTTCACAGAGAATTTATAAAAAGGGTGGGGAATACTTGCAATAACCAAGATTAATCAGATTATTTATAATGAATTATATAAATAGGAAAACCAAGCACATACAAATCTCAGTGCTAAAAAATATAGAAGGATGTAGAGGCAACAAGGGAAAAATTAAGGATTTTTCACCATTATCGTGATAAAATAAGAGCAGAGGCTATGTTTATCTATGTTGCAGATTGGTCCAGTAAGTAAAGTAAATTAGGACATAGGGGCAGAAAAAAGGGCATCTGTCACTCTACTATTGCTAGCATACATAAAGAGAGATGAGCCAAGGCATGGCTTTTTTTCAAGCTCTAACATGTAGTTCGAAGACTTGTTATTTTTCTGTAGCTAGTTCTTAAAAACCACAGAAAAACTGAGCTGTTGATATTTGATTATGGCATTTTGTCCCCTAATAAAAGATTTGCTTAAAACGAGGGAAAAAATTTCAATGACCTACTAACCTAGTTAGATTACCAGAGTCAGCCTTTGGCAACGAAATGATTCCCTGTGATTTGCAATGGCCTCTGAGCAAATAGTCTAAAACTTTTGATCATAGCTTTTCAAAATCACAGTATTTGTTGCAAATGATGGAAAATCTTACGTTGAAAGCTATAAGGGAGATGCTTGGAATTCTGCTGTTTGCTGTGGAAGAAGCAAATAGAAGACTGCTAAAAAAATACTGAAGCATCTGGGAAGAATGGGCTCTAAGCCCTCTCTCAGGAAATGATCATGCTTTATATCCCACACCTGGGTGGAGTTTTGCATTCTTACTACATCCTGAGTAGGATGGTGTTATTTTAAAACTGACAAAGACTTGCCTAGACCATATGTGATTGTGTAACACTTATTAAGGATGGCTACTTTAACATCAAGAAATTGCTGTTACGTAAGTATTTATAGGTAACAATTCAATACTTTTTGGATTTGATGCAGATGTAAAGTCAACAAATATAATTTTAAAAATACTTATATTTGGAAAAAAGAAAAATCAATTCTAGAAAGAAAAGAGGCAAGATAAAGAGACAATTGTATCTATTTTGCTTCATATAAAAATCTTTGCTATTTATATATGCTAGGTGAAAAATTTTCAAATAATGACTTATACTTGGATCTGTTAATTTCTAATGAAAATGCCTTACTTGGGGCGCCTCGGTGGCTCAGTTGGTTAAGCAACTGCCTTCGGCTCAGGTCATGATCCTGGAGTTCCTGGATCGAGTCCCACATCAGGCTCCCAGCTCTGTGGGGAGTCTGCTTCTCCCTCTGACCTTCTCTCCTCTCATGCTCTCTCTCACTTTCTCTCTCTCTCAAATAAATAAATAAAATCTTAAAAAAAAAAAAAGAAAATGCCTTACTTGAGTTTGATCCTAAGCTCATATGCACATTGTATCTGGTTGTTCAACTTCAAGGAAAAAGAGTATATTAAATCAGTAATTATATTTTAAATTCAAAAATCAATAATCAAGTAGAAAAGTCCTCTTTCTGTTACCTTATATTACATGACAATCTTTCAAGAAATAGTTTACTTGTGATATTTGAACAATGAATATCAGTGATACCATTGAAATATAAGCCAATAACTTTCATGACAAGTTATTTGCATTTTTTTGTTTTTTAGTTTCCTAATCCATAAAATAAGGATAATAATTAATTATCTCATAGGGTTATTGTGAGGATTTAAAATATACATATATGCTTATTCTAAGCACTTTTTATAACTAAGTATTATAAGCAGGAAAATTAAACTCTAAAGGAAAACTAAAGAAGTAGGAAATTAAACATACCTCACACATATACAAAGAAATCAATTTCTAGGTCTCTCCACCTTTTTGTTAGAGAAGTAAAAACATCTTTGACTTTCAAATGTCCATTTTAGAGGTATTTTACTTTATCAGTGACTATATGTTAAATTAAAAGAAACCATAATAAACCTCCCAATGTCAGGATTTAATTTGGTTTAGATTTTAAAAGTAACTCAATGAAATGTTTTTGTGCCTACAGACCCCCATTTTCTAAAGCTTTATGAAGCAAAGCTTGGACATCCTCTGTCCCCTCTCCCAGCACAGCAAAAGTGTTAAAGCTTATAGATGGAAGTAGAGAAAACATAACAGATGAAAAAGTGTATATACTTTTTATAACTGGAAAATTTTTATGGCATAGAAAGTAGTATTATTTCAGTAAGGTGAGGGTTTGACTCTACAGATTTGCAGAAAAACCTTAAAAAGTCATTAGATACTAATTTTGTGATATATTTGTGAAATATCTCTTAGAGATGCCTTGTCTGAATGTCATTTATAAATATAAGATTTATAAAACTATCTATCAGGTTGTTACGCAAAGAGGGGAATCTTTTGGCAAGGTGTAAAGTCAGTGGAGTTTAACAGAACAAAACAAATTAGAAACGTTCTCCTTTTGCTTAGCTCTCCAAGGCATAGATTATTATTATTATTATTTTTGCTCAGGTTTATACATAATAGCTGGCTTTGAGCAATATTAATATGAGTGAAGACCTGGAGAATTTCTTCTTCCTTTGAAATTCACATTACTAAATATAGGCTGTGGCCATTTGGTAATATGCAGTCTCTAGCATTTGACACGATCCTACTTTGTCTAGAGTAAAAATACATTATGAATAAGTGAATGAATAATTTTCAGAAATTCAACACTAGTATATATTCCAAATTCCCATCCTTGAAAAAAGATGATATTTATATTAAATGCTGAGATCTTTTTCTTAGCCTATTTTTTAGCATTCATAAAAGGCGTAATTCCAGACAACAGGTCAGAATTTAGAAGAAACGGTTTCTCTGTTAAAGGAACACAACATAACGAAAGTAGATATGCCTTGCTTTATGGAAATCACCCTGACCCAGCATGTTGCGGATAAAAAGAACGGTGGGATAGATGAATAAACCAGTAAAACATCAGCCCATCTGACCTCAATTTCCTTTGCAATGGGCATTTTTCAAAGATGGGTACATATTTCTGATTTTCCATCTGCCTGGTCCTCCTGATTTAGTGATGTGTTTGACTCCTTCCATTCACAAGCCTGATTCATTTCCTGGCTTTTAAACTCTTTCCTGGCATAGTGCCCTCTTGGGCTGCCATCTCAGAAGTAGATCCTCTTCCTTCTTTGGGTTTATTCCAAAATCAACTATATTCAACACAGAACGTTTATGTGAAGTTTTGACCAACCAAGGTCCAGATCTATTTTCTTATAGTGCTACCAAAGATAAAATAACCAAACAAAAGCAACATACCTCATTTGGTCTTCTTTATATATATATATATTTTTTAAATGAAGTATATTGACATACCATTATATGAATATAAGGTGTACAACATAATGGTTTGATATTTGTATACATTGTAAAATGATGACCACAGTGAGTCTAGTTAACATCTGTCAACTTAGATAGTTACAAGATGTTTTTTTCTTGTTCTTGTGTTGAGAACTTTTAAAATCTACTCTCCTAGCAATTTTCATTGTTATTAATTATAGTTACCATGCTATGCATTACATCCTCGTGACTTATTTATTTTATAACTGGAAGTTTGTACTTTTTGACCCCCTTTGCTCATTTTCTCCATTCCCCCACTTTCCACCTCTGGCAGCCATCAGTTTGTTTTCTATATCTATAAGCTTTTGTTTTTGTTTTAGATTCTACATGTAAGTGAGATCATATGGTATTTGTTTTTCTCTGTCTGACTTATTTCGCTTAGCATAATGCCCTTAAGGTCTAACCATGTTTTGCAATGGAAAGATTTCATTCTTTTCAATGATTAAATAGTATTACACACATAGACACACACACCCCACATTATCTTTATCCATTCATCTGTCCATGGACACTTAGGTTGTTTCCATCTTTACTATTGTTAGTAATGCTGCAACGAATATGGAGGTACATATATCTTTTGAAGTTGCTGCTTTTGTTTTCTTTGGATAAATACCCAGAAATGGAATTGCTGGATTATGTGCTAGTTCTATTTTTAATTTTTTGAGGAACCTCCAAAATTGTTGCTACACCAATTTATATTTCTATAAAGAGTCCACAAATTTTCCCTTTACTCCACAGCCTCACCAACACTTATAATTTCTTGTCTTTTTGATACTGTGAGGTGATATTGCACTGTGGTTTTGATTTACATTTCCCTGATGATTAGTGGTGTTGAGCATCTTTTCATGTACCTGTTGGCCATCTGTATGTCTTCTTTGAAAAACTGTCTATTCAGATAATCTGCGCATTTTTTAAAATTGGATTGTTGGGTTTTTTTGGTTTTTTGTTTTTTGTTTTTGTTTTTTTTACTATTGAGTGTAAGTTCTTTATACATTTTGGACATTAGCTCCTTATCAGATATATGATTTGCAAATATTTTCTTCCATTCAGTAGGTTGCCTTTTCACTTTGTTGATGGTTTCCATCGCTGTGCTGATTTACTTTGTACTTTAAACATCCGTTTTTAGATTATTTTATTGACTTGTAGGAAAAACACAACTGATAGTGTTTTTGACACTTTTGACTAAGACAGTTTGGTACAATGGGAAAGCAAGGTAAGAAAATTAATGTGAGCATCATGAAGCACTGTTGCATTTAGAGAGCAATCATCAGTCCTATACATCCTAGGTTTTCTCTCTGTATCTTCGAGTAAATTCTTAATTGATTCAGAGGATGACTGGATATCTCTATTCCTTATTCATCTCTCTTGCATAAATGTGGAAAAATTTATGGTCACTATCATGTTTGGTAAAATAGCTATCTAGATTCTTTGTTCTCATTTTTTAAATCCATCAGTATAAAGATTCACTCACTATTCCTTTAAAACATCTGAGTGTTTAATGATTCATTTGATTAAGGAGTACAAGTAGCCTTCTCCCTCTGCCTCTGCCTGCCTCTCTGTCTACTTGTGATCTCTCTATCTCTCTCTCTCTGTCAAATAAATAAAATCTTAAAAAAAAAAAAAGGAGTACAAGTAGCAGTATTAATTGCAACTATCTTATGCATCTCAATTTACATTAAAAAAATAATATTTTATTTCAAGCTATGAAGCACCTAGAAGGTCTCAGAGGGATAATCAATTATTTTTACCTCTTGTTTTAGTTGGAATATAGGGATACAATAAAGTATATCCTTAAGTCACGAAAAATGTTCATGGTTATTTTCCAATAGAAAGATTTATTTTAGAATAGTTAGGGTAAAGTTTGATGTCTTCATAGGAACAAGACAATTGCTTATACTTCTTTGTGCTAATGACTAAAAGAGCATACTATCAGTGTATTATTATTTTCTCCTAATACGTGGTGTAAACTTGTAAGTGTCCATATGATTATGATCTCATGGTCATAATTTTTGTCTTTATGTAGGTCTTTTGTGCCTCAGGAGAAAAATTCTCACTCCAAGACTACTGGGGTTAGCCAACTGCTCTTTAAATTTAAGGTCTGGGTTAAAAAAGGAGAATATGGATGATATATAATCTAGAATGTGTAGCATATTCTTCAGATAAAGAGAGTTGTACATGGAAGGACCCCGAGTAAAATTACACCTCACAAATCTGTAAGAACACGCTGCCAGTTTTAAAAAACATCCAAGTTTCATTTCAAGGGTGGTGTGCCCCACAATGCAGGTTACACACGGTACGGTAGTGACAACATGTGCAGTACCGTGGCTCCCAAACCGGGCTCATGGTTGAATTCTCTCAGCATAGCCCCTGGCAATCACTACAATCAGAAGTTCTAAGGTATGTCCTGAGAATCCTATTTTAAAAATCTCTCTAGTATGCGAGCTACCACTGTAATAGCCAGAGTAGACTTGAAGTCAGAGAAACTAAGGTCTAAGTTTGTTGAGTCTCACTTTTCTCATCATTAAGAAGGGGGAAATGATAACCTGCTGAGTAGATTAGAGTAAATCATATGTCAAACACCTGTCAAAAATTGATACTCAGAAGATAAACACTATTTTTAAAGTTTATAATAGAGCTTATAATGCAAGATGAACTTTAGTCAGGTGAACAGGATTTGTCAAGTAGGCCTGGAGAAGAGTTCAGAAGCTAAGGGCTAAGAAATTATTAATTAATTCTTAATTATTAAGAAATAATATAATAACACAAGAAAATGGTGCATGAGGAAGCAGATGAGTAGTTCAGAGTGATGGGGGAAGCAACAAAGTGGGCAGGCAGGAAAAGTGAAGGTCAGAACCATGAAGAGAATGAGAAACAAATTGTCAAATAATGTTGGAGGATCATATTGGAGAGACAACCAATCCAAAACCTAGGGAGAGAACCCCTGAACTCTAGGTCAAGAACCAATGCAGAGATTCTGGGCAACAGAGATCAAAATCCAGGGAGAACCAGCCACCTCCATGAGTGTGGCACACAGTCCAGCACTAGGTTACTGTTGGAGCAGCTTTCCTAGATTTAGGGGATAGGATCAGGCAGTGGGGAGCTTATAATTATGGATCATGGGTGAGCACAGGCAGTTCTGCATCATGGTGTCTGAGGTGATATCACAGTTCTCCCCTTTTGCTCCCCATTCTGTGGATATGAAGAAACTGGATGAAAGAACAAAGCAGTTGAAATTCTTCTCATATTTTAAAAGAACATGAAGAAATAGATGTGTCTTTCATAACAATAATATGATACCACATTTTCACTAAAATGCATAGCAAGTTTTCTCTCAATACAATGGTTAGAAAAATGAGTGGCTTTGGATCTGAGAGAGAAAGGCAAAAACTTACCTTTTGAGGAAAGCATAAACTGAGACTTGGAGGTATGAGTGGCAGTGTCATTTCAGAGAGAAAAATTGGTCAACCAACAGTTACTAATAGATTGGAAGTGAAGGAAATGATTGAAAATAGAACAATTAGAGTATTATTGCTGTACTGATTTGGGTGCTGCATTTACTGAAATTTTACTACCTAGTCCAGATCATAGGACTGTTATATACTAAAAAATGTTTTTGTATTCTTTCTATTATTTTTTTGGTAAAGACATTTTTTGCAGCTTATTACATTATTCATATGATTTTAAACCCTGCTATTTAATTGTGTTTCATTGTTGTTTACTCAAAATGTTTAGCAATGCCATTTGGATATTTGGTTGGGGCATGACCATTTAAATGCCTTCATAGAGTCTAGGAACTCTTAGAGATCTGATTCTCTATTATTATATGTCAAATATATTAATATGCTCCCATATCCCACATTAAGCGTTATTTATATTAAATAAATTGATTTTCAGTGCAGTTGAATATTTTGATATAATGCACTATTTTGTATGCTTTTGATTATCAATAATTTCAACGTATAATTTAATTTTCTTATTTTTAGCCAATAATCTTTTCAAGGATCTTGAAAATCTAGCAAGCCGAAGATGCTGTGCTTTTAAAGATTTATGGAAAAATAATTACTGTAGGAGTGAGGATTATTTTATACAGGTAGGATAACCTCTTAGGAAAAAAGTCTTAAGATTCATAATAAAAGAGTATGAGAAAATGTTCGTTGATCTACAGTATAAGAGAATGTTTGTTGATCTATTAAAAATCCCATTTCTCAAAATAATAGGATTCAGCTATTAGTTTTTGGTATATTTTAGATTTATGTGGCTTCTCCCCTAAAGAATCTTATAAACTTCTTGAAGGCACACCTTCCTTCTTAGACCACATTTTATCCTTAGGATCAGCCCAGTGACTTCTGGTTAGTAAGAGTTTTTAGATTAATTGTTCCTTCAGATCTAACCACCCCCTTTTTAAAAAAATAAGTTTACTAAACTTTTACTTAAAATTGTAAGTAAAGTTCTTATATTGTTGCCAACTGGCAGAAATCATGAAAACATGTAACCAATAAATTGATTGTGTAATATCTTAAGAATTTACTGCTGATTTTCTATGTTCTGACCAACAGAAAAAAAATTAAAAGTCAGCATATGGGTTTTTGTATTAAGAATACCTCAAAGTTTACATCTTTGCATATATTATTGAGTTTAATGCCAGCATTGACCTCAATATGTAAGCAGAAAAAGAACATCTGCCAATTCATAGACTTGCTAATAAGGTTCTGTTACAAATTAACTGGTTCATTTGTACGTATTTTCTAGGATGAAGACAGTTTATCTTATAAACATGGTAAAACACAACCCCTATATATAGATATATGTAAATTTTATGCCAGATCTAATCTCATCTACTTTTTCTTTTCAACTGGCAAATAAGCTTTATAAATCAGTTGGTGTTGGCAGGCACTGTGCCACATCTGAGCCTGAGGATTACCTTAGAGCTACGGCTTGGGTGGAGGTCTGAAAACAAACCAGTCCGCAGCATGTCCATTGTGAAAGGGCCGAAGGGACCACTCACTTCATGGTTCTGGGCAAATTTGGAAAATCACCAAGGCTACAACTTTGCCCCTTCTTTACAGAAGAATGCAAATGAAGAGATATGGTTTATAAAACAGTGGAAGAGATGGAATGGGCAAAAAGGGCATAAATGTCCTGAATCATTTTATATAGTGGAATTGATTTTCATTTTGAAATGGAATTTTTTTCCCGTAATCAATTTGTTGTCATTGTTGTTATGCTGTTTTAAAGGGAAATTGTATTTTCTGCTCAAATGTCACCCATTTGGAAAAATATAAAAAATATGCTATAGATATCATTTATATACACCAGTAAGGGAGATTAATTCAAAATTGTCTTCTATTATATGGCATGTAGGAGCAAGAGAACAATAAAATCATTTAACAGTCTTTGAATCGGCAAAAACATAATGTGACAAAACAAGCAAACACTTCCAGCCAGCTTACTTCATTAGCGATTCTTATATGTCTTTATTCCTGACAAAGAAACACAAGCAGAGGAATATTATAAAGGATGAAATATACCATTTTATTTTATTTTGTTAAGATTGTATTTATTTATTTGAGATAGAGTGAGAAAGAGAGAGAGAAAGAGAGCATAAGGTGGGGCGGGGACAGGGGCAAAGGGTCGGCAGAGGCAGAGGGAGAGGGAGAAGCAGGCTCCCCGCTGAGCAGGGAGACAGACAGGGGCTTGACCACAGGACCAAAGGCAGATGCTTAACTGACTGAGCCACTCAGGTGCCCTTCAAATACACCATTGTAATCATAGCTTTCCATATATTTCTTCAGTAAGTTCTGGTTACATCTAATTGCTTCTAAATTGAAACAGCAGACCTCAACAGATTTTTGCTTGAGTATGAGCAAGAAGATATCTTTTTTTTTTTAATCCCTCAGAGAAAAGGAAAGGAATGAAATTAAAAAAGCAAAGAGAAACAGGGGAAAAGGCATCTGTGTGGTCTGATAGAATAACGTGATATAGAGGCTTGTAGAGAGATCCCTATGGACTTGAGAAAATGCTGGAACTCCTGAAAACAGCTTAGTCTAAGTAAAATAAAGACATTCCCAAATATGGAGGCCACAGAGTAGGGTCCCAAAGTATATTTGTTGAGCTTAATTGAATAGCTTATGATGTATTTGAATATCTGGTTCATGGTTTTTTGTTTTTTTTTTTTTTTGTTTTTGTTTTTGTTTTTCTGAAAGGCACAGTTAAAGAAATCTGTAGCAGCTGCTCTCCTTCCCCAAAGCTGCTGCCATGGAAACTACCACTTCACTTCTAAGCAAAGGTGACTGTTTTAGTCTCATGTACTTAGTGAAATCTTTTGACCATTTTCAACATGGTAGCTTTTCTTTCCTAAAGATTAAAGCCAAACCCTGATGCAAGAAGTCCTGTGATGAAAACCAAATGTTCATCAGCTACCCAGAGTTAACTTTGAATTCTTCTGAGCAAAGGGGAAAGAATTTAAAACTAAGGACTGAAGAATTTTGCAAGACCAATCATTTATGGTTGTTTGTTTGTGTGTGGGTGCTCTGCCTGGTTGAAGGGAGGATTTCCTCTAGCTGCAAGTTGGAATTTTCTAGCAGGAGGCTGGAAAGAATGATGATAGGGAAGGTAATCTACACTGAAATTTTTCTTGGTACTTATTTTCCAAAAGAAATTAATTCAGTGAAGTTCATTTAATTTCAGCGAAGGTTTTCTAGTTTCTCCACTTCTTTAAGAAATCTTAATTCAGTAGGAGAAGTGGGAAATTAGGTGAAGCACAGTACAGCTGAGGGAAAAGACTGATGGTTTAATTGCTAGCTATCTAGTGCATTCAATGGAAATTTGACGTGAGAAAAATTTATAGAGTTGCTTAGACTCTGGAAATGAGAGCAAATAATAAAGATTTAAGGTTAAGTGAGGAACAGTAGGTATATCTTTCAAGAACAGAATTTGAATGTTTTATTAGCTTCGAGTGCCTTCATAATTGTATTAAAAGCTACAGTGGAAAACAGCTGCAAGAATGTAGTCAAAAGCGAGTGGAATTGTGTAAAACCCTGTGGTTTCTTCGCTTTAAAAATGACACCATTCAGGGCGCCTGGGTGGCTCAGTCAGTTAAGTGTCTGCCTTCAGCTCAGGTCATGATCCCAGGGTCCTGGGATGGAGTCTCACATCAGGCTCCCTGCTGTGTGCTTCTCCCTCTGCCCTATCCCCCGGCCCGTGCATGCTCTCTCTCTCTCTCTCTCAAAAATAAATAAATAAAAATTTTTGAAAAAAGACAAAAAAAAAAAAAAAAGAGAAATCTTAATTCAGGTCTTTGAACCTTTTGTTAAGTGGAGATATACTTAACCTTTCAGTGTAGCTATGAAGATCAAGTAAAATAGTGTTTTTAGACTAATGTAATAATCATGATAATAACAGTAAGAATAACTGTTATGCATTGAATTGTAATCCTCTCAAAATTCATATTTTGAAGCCCTAATCCCCACTGCCTTTGGAATGTCTGTATTTGGAGATAAGGATGGGGTAACTGGGTGATGGGCATTAAGGAGGGCACATGATGTGATGAGCACTAGGTGTTATATGCAACTAATGAATTATTGAACACTACATCAAAAACTAATGATACACTATATGTTGGCTAATTGAATTTTTGAAAAAATAATAAATAAATAAATAAATCTTTGTATATTCAATGAACAAAGGAAACAAAATATAAGGCCTTTAAAGAGGTGATTAAGTTGGGAAATGAGGCCATTAGGGTGGGCCCTAATTCTACCAGATTAGAGTCCTTATAAAAAGAGGAAATTTGGACTCCATAAGGAGACACCAAGCATGCTCTAGCACAGAGGAAACATCGTGTGAGGACACTGAGAGAGGATAGCCACTTCAAACCAAACAGAGAGGCTTCAGAAAAAATCAAACACACTGACACCTTTATCTTGGACATTCTGTCTCCAGAACAGTGAGAAAATACATGTCTGTGGTTTAAGGCACCCAATCTGTGGTATTTTGTTATGGCAGCCCTAGCCAGCTAATACAATAACTAATACAGACTGAGAACTTACTTATGTAATTGTTTTTATAATTAGTAATATTTCTTGGGAGAATTGCTGAATTAATCTGGAGAATAGACGAGGAGGATGAAGAGAGCATAGTTCCACCTTTGCCTTAAACTTCCCAGGAGACTGGCTGCAGCTTATTTATTTTCTACATCAGTATTTATTTATTTTCTACATCAGTATTTTTGTTGCAAGAACAAAGAGAAACCATCTCTGATAGTAACTGACAGGGTCTTTCAGTTTGTTATGTTACTTAGTTCTGAATGGAATTAACTTAATTATCAAATAAAATCTGCATTTTTTATTAAAGTTGTATTCACCATTCTCCCTTGGAAATGTAAATGCACCCGGATAGTTCGGATTTTTCTTTTCCTTTAAATATTGTGATATTTTGAGTATGAGATGAGTGAAAATGAGCATCCATTCCATAGAATATATTTGTTTACTGTATCCTTGCAAGGAATCCTTTATATTGGCCCAACTTGGAAGGTTTACTACTCTTTGCTCCCTGTTTAAGTGTAGGTATAGTCAGTTTTATTTCCTCTCATTTTAATATAAATGTCTCTGTTCTAATGAGTATGGATGTTTATTCTTTCCTTCTTGACAATCAGAAGTCTGAATCCCAATTTAAAATGCAAATTTAGTCAAAAATTGGGGGAACCCACTAAATAAATGGGCAATAGTATTATGATGCTATAAGAATGCCAGTAAAATTTCTGTTGGTTGGGGTTCCTAGGTGGCCCAGTCATTAAGCATCTGCCTTCAGCTTAGGTCATGATCCCAGGGGCCTGGGATCTAGCTCCAAGTTGGGCTCTCTGCTCATCAGGGAGCCTGCTTCTCCTTCTCCCTCTGCCACTCCTCCTGATTGTTCTCTCTCTCTCTCTCTCTGTCAGATAAATAAAATCTTAAAAAAAAATAAAATTTCTGTCAGTTTCTGTATGTGTATATACATATGTGTATGTATATATGTATATCAATTACATTTTAGAGATAAACTATACTGTTATGTTTACCCATCTATTATCTATTTTCTATTGTATCCATTTTTACATAGGACATAGATATAGATTAGGTAATGATTAACCCTAAGAAAATTAATTGAAATGAGAATTCCTTCAATGAGGTCATACATATCTAAAGTTGCAGGTATCAACCTACATGTTGTTTTCAGTGTTGATCTTTTCCTTTAAAGACCAAGTAACATTACCATTTACTTTTCAGGCAGTTTCTTGACTAATATCTTGGCTCACTTACCTAAAAGAGAAGAGAGCAAGAATTGAGAAGACTCATTCAAAGGCACATTGACCACAAACTGTGGTAATGCTAGAGTTCCTTAAAAAATCAACTATGTAAGGTTTAGTTATACAAGTTACTGATGCCTAGGGACATCTTAAATTTGCAGTATGTGTACACTGGTTTATCTGAACTTTAACTGAATAAGGCATACTTTGTAACCAGCTTGTTTTGGTTGCTGTTAGTTTCTTCATGACCCTTCTAGTTTTTTTCCTGTGGTCTATTAGTTTTTTTATGTTTGTTAAAACACATGTTTAATCTCAAAATTACATCATTTACACCACGGAACAGATATCTTTCATAGAATATTCTAGTACTACTAAAATTGTGGTAATTTTGTGTTGTCTTTGCTATGTACTTTAAAATAAATTTCGAAAAGCCCTTAAACTCATTTTTTCCCTTTACCCCTGCATATTTACTATTTTAAAATCAGCCACTATTGCATATATACCTGGGTAGAAGAGTAATTTCTTTTTGTTAAAGAGCAGAAGAAACATTTAAATATTTTTGGTTGGGGGTTGGAATAAACTACTTGGAAATATAAATCAGTATAAACAAATACTTTAAGATCTCCTAGGTGCTTAATGCATAATAGAATTATAGTAGTGTTTGTTGGATAAATAAATGAACAATAATTTTAAATGTAGCTATCATAATTTAGACAAATCCCAATTTTCAATTTATCACTTTTAAATAATCATATATGGGGCCTGCTACTTTTATACATATTTTGGATGGCAGATTCTTTTTTTTTCTCAATTAATAACTCATTTGTAATATAATGAAAGTTGTAGTTTGAGAAAAAAAAATTTTTGGTAAGATTTATTTATTTAATTTGAGAGAGAGAGAGAGAGAAAGCACAGTGGGGGTGGGGGGGAGCAGAGGGAGATGGAGCGACTCTCAACCAGACTCCACTTTGAGCATGGAGCCTGACACGGGGATTGATCACATGACCCTAATATCACCACCAGAGCCGAAGCCAAGAGTTCAATCTTAACTGACTGTGCCACCCTCAAGAAAAATGTTTTGATAACTACTCGAAAGTAGTTGAGTCACACACTGTGACTTATATCCACATTCCATGTGAAAACAGATAACGTCAATGCTACTGAAAATATCTGCCTTGAGAACATATGAACACCAGATCTGCCATCCTCGATCTGTTCATTCTGAGTCTGACCTTTAGCTAATGACAGTGGTTTGGTGGTCATATGAAAGGGTGTGGTTTTTCTTTCTCAACCCCATCCTCAGAAGTGGAAAACTTGCTTCAAACTCCTTTCTTTCTTCCTCTCTTCCTTCCTCTTTCTTTTTCTTCTAGATAGTATATATGAATATCATTTTATAGATCCATCATTGTTATAAATAGATACACAAAACACCTATTTATAAGAAATACTTTGTATTGATATAATGAAAGCTTTCTGATACAACGATTGTGTCTTATCAAGGTTTGTCCCCTACATGTATCTATTACAGCATTCAGAATCAATAGCCCATATTGAATATCCGTTGAATGAATGACTGGCCTGAATATCCTTCTGAGATGAAGTTTTCCATTATTAGCTGTATGAGGTAATGCTTAATTTCTTTTAAATTTATGCTTTCAAATTTTAAAGCATAATTCCTTAACCTAGTATTCTAGAATTAGTGAACATACCTTATAAGTACTATTTATGTGTTTTTAGGAAATCCATAAATGTCTGAGTACACCTGGAATTGATCATATTACATTTCTTCCCTTAAGAGGAATGGGAAAAAACTGAGTGTAGTTGCAGAAAAATAAGAGTTGCTATTTGTAGACCTTAATTTGCAGTTTGAGAGATGTATATCCTAAGGATAAAATGTGCATCTTCATTTTATGAACGTGTTAAATACTTAAAACAATAAGTTACATATATATGTAGCAGTTCCTAGGGCTATTTGATATGTGGTTAAATAATGAGAGGAATGGTGCAAAGTAAGTGTCCTGGGAGTTCAAACACTATGGTCTGGAGAGGTGAGAAAAATTTCACCGAAGGAAGTAGGACCTGAGAAAAGTTGTGAAAAATGCTGGCATGTTGGTGAGACATTATATGGTTCAAAGTCCTGGGAAGTTGCTACCAGCTTGTGAATGCTATCACACTGCCTTGGAAACATGGAACTCTTGACTATGCATGGGCACATTAGTTCCAGCCTTGTGGGACTCCTATCTAATAAGCTTCCGTATCACTGAGGGTAGAGTCTGTTCTAGATTAATGTTCTGGTTGCCCTTCTTTCTCCAAGACATAGATCAATGCTATCGCATGTCATATCCCTGTATAGCTCAGTCATAACTAGAAATTTGATTACAAGAGCATTCATCTTCACAGAAACATAAAACCTCATACTGTTCTGTCCAGCCCTTAATTTGGTCCTCCTACTCCCATCCCATTTCCCTTTAGAACCCTTGTTCTTTATCAGAAAACTAGCCTACATGTTCCATCGCTTATAGGAGCATTCTTTGTCTTCTTGCTATCCAAAAAACTGCCTGTCCCTTTATACCATTAGCTTTAATGTGGCCTTCTCAAAATAAAGCTGTTTGTTCTTTCTCATACTAAATGAGGTATAAAAGGTTGGGTTGGTGTCCTCTTGTATTTTTGTTTCCACTACTTGCTTTATAGTCTCCTGCCTTCAGACACCTATCACTATTCTTGAGGCTCATGCCACTGAATTATATCCCTTCTCCATTTTTCTGTTATTGTTGTCTATTTGCCTACTTATTAAAGCTCTTTTATTCCACAATATAGGATCCTGTGTATTTGCGACTTCAGTGTCCACATAAATAAATCATTCAAAATGTTGCCTTTTTGGTTCTTTGGTCTTATCTTCAAATTTCTTTTTATTTCTCTTGGCCAGCCATTTTTATCATTTTTTTTCAGCCCCAGAAAATACAGCACTTCTGAAATATTGGTTTTAAATATCTAATTTTCCCACAACCACCATCTATTTTTCTAGCACATTTATTCAAATATCTCTATTGCCACAATTCATTAAGATTAAATCTTAATCTTAAATTAAGATTAAATTAAGATTAAATCTTAAATATTAAATACAGTAAGATTCTAGACTCTACTTACATATTTTTAGCGGTCAATATATGTCAATATGTCAAAATATCTTATTGACAAAACAAAATCAAATGCTTTCCATGTTATTCATGGAACTGGTAAGAAGTGATATTCATCAATTTTTTTTTAGTGCATGGACATCAAATGTTAGATACTACTCATTTTGCTGGTGCCTCACCTCTAATAAATGAAAACTTAATTATATTAAGTTTTAAATTGCATAAATAACTTTTAACTGTTATTACAATATTCTTAAAATTTGTATAATTAAAAAAAAATCAGGGCTCCTGGGTAGCTCAGTAGGTTAAATATCTGCCTTTAGCTCAGGTCGTGATCCCAGGGTCCCGGGTTCCCCTGCTTCTCCCTCTCCCTCTGCCCTGCGCCCCCCTCCCCCAACTTGTGTTCGCTCTCTTGTGCTCTCTCTCTCTCCCCCAAATAAATAAATAAATTCTTTAAAGATATAATAATAACTATGCTTAGGAAGAGCAAATAAGAACCTAGAAACCACTGTATAAGAAAACAAAACAGCTATAATTCAAATCACCAAAATAATTTTAATACTGCATTTGTTTCCTCATGGGCTACCCACTGCGCTCAAATGTAATACCATGTATGAAAATACAGTATATGATTTATGCAAAATGCAAGATATAATAAATGTATTATTATTGCTATTATTAAGGTCAAGAAGAAATGCAAACTTAATCTAAATTAAAATAGAAGTTGGAGAGTTTGGCATATTAAATATGTAAATCATGTTTACCAGCATGTTTGTGCATGCGTGCATGTGTATGTGTGTGGAGGTGTGTTTGTGTACCATGTTTGCTTATTTATTGTTTTTTAGAGAGAGAGAGCATGAGCAGGGGTAGGGTCAGAGGGACAGGGAGAGAGAGAATCTCCAGCAGGCTCCATGCTAAGCTGGACGTAGGGCTCAATCTCAGGACTCTGAGATCATGACCTGAACCAAAATCAAGAGTCAGACATTTAACCAACTGTGCTGCCCAGGCACCCTTTCTTTGCCTCTTTAACATACCTTTCTTAGGTAATCTTCTCACTTGGTATAAATTCAGTAATTATTCTGACAACTCTCAAATGTTTATATTTATCTTTGAGGGCTTGACTTGTATTTCAAACTACTTAGCTGACACCACAATTAGATCCTTCATATACCGCTCAAACATACCTATTAAGAAACAGAAACTCATGATATTCCACCCTAATCTCTTCCTTAAACTCTTCTCTTTCTCTGCCACCTTAGCAAATGACCTCAAAATCCATCTAGTTATTTCTTCTGAAAGCAAAAGTGTAATTCCTTTCCTTCTTTTCCACACTGTATCCAATCTTTCAGTGAATTCTGGGGACTGTGTCCTCACATTATTCTCCAAATCTGTTTATTCTCCATCTTCACTTTTTTTATTGCTGTATATAATTTTATTTTATTTTTCTTTCTTACAAAAAGTAACTTTCTTTTTAAATTTAATTTTTTCAGTGTTCCAAGATTCATTGTTTATGCACCACACCCGGTGCTCCATGCAATACGTGCCCTCCTTAATACCCACCACCAGGTTCACCCATCCCCCCATCCCCCTCCCTTCCAAAACCCTCAGTTTGTTTCTCAGAGTCCACAGTCTCTCATGGTTTGTCTCCCCCTCCGATTTCCCCCAATTCACTTTTCCTTTCCTTCTTTTAATGTCCTCCATGTTATTTCTTATGCTCCACAAGTAAGTGAAACCATATGATAATTGATTTTCTCTGCTTGACTTATTTCACTCAGCATAAACTCCAGACCCATCCATGTTGATACAAAAGTTGGGTATTCATCCTTTCTGATGGAGGCATAATATTGCATTGTATATATAAACCATATCTTTAGAGGTAAAGGATCTGTACTTGAGGAACTACAGAACACTCATGAAAGAAATTGAAGAAGACATAAAGAGATGGAAAAGCATTCCATGCTCATGGACCGGAAGAATAAACATTATTAAAATGTCTATACTGCCCAGAGCAATCTATACTTTCAATGCCATCCCGATCAAAATTCCACCAGCATTTTTCAAAGGGCTGGAACAAACAATCCTAAAATTTGTATGGAACCAGAAAAGACCCCGAATTGCTAAGGAAATGTTGAAAAAGAAGAACAAAGCTGGGGGCATCACGTTGCCTGATTTCAAGCTTTACTACAAAGCTGTGATCACCAAGACAGCATGGTACTAGCACAAAAGCAGACACATAGACTAGTGGAACAGAGTAGAGAGTCCAGATATGGACCTGCAACTCTATGGTCAAATAATCTTCAACAAAGCAGGAAAAATATCCAGTGGAAAAAAGACAGTCTCTTCAATAAATGGTGCTGGGAAAATTGGACAGCTATTTATAGAAGAACGAAACTCGACCACTCTCTTACACCATACACAAAGATAAACTCGAAATGGATAAAAAACCTCAATGTGAGGCAGAAATCTATCAAAATCCTAGAGGAGAACATAGGCAATAACCTCTTCAACATCAGCCACAGCAGATTCTTTCAAGACATGTCTCCAAAGGCAAAGGAAACAAAAGTGAAAATGAACTTTTGGGACTTCATCAAGATAAAAAGCAAGGGAAACAGTCAACAAAACAAAAAGCAACCCACAGAATGGAAGAAGATATTCGCAAATGACACTACAGACAAAGGGCTGATATCCAAGATCTATAAAGAAATCCTCAAATTCAACACCCAAAAAAACAGATAATCACGTGAACAAATGGGCAGAAGACATGAACAGACACTTCTCCAAAGAAGACATACAAATGGCTAACAGACATATGAAAAAATGTTCATCATCATTAGCCATCAGGGAGATTCAAATCAAAACCACATTGAGATACCACCTTACACCAGTTAGAATGGCTAAAATCAACAAGACAGTAAACAACAAATGTTGGAATGGATATGGAGAAAGCAGAACCCTCTTAAAATGTGGTGAGAATGCAAGTTGGTGCAGCCACTTTGGAAAACAGTGTGGAGATTCCTTAAGAAATTAAAAATAGAGCTACCCTATGACACTGCAATTGCACTACTGGGTATTTACCCCAAAGATAGAGATGCAGTGAAAAGAAGGGCCATATGTACCCAACTCCACTTTTTCAAAAATCTCAGTTCAGTTTAGTGTCCTTTCTTGCCTAGAAAATAGCTTACTAATTTTTTATGTCTACTATTTTTCTTTTCATATCATTCCCCACAAAACAGCAAAAATGTTTTTAAATTAAATCTGATCATGCCATTTCTCTGCTTAAAACCCATCAATGTCTTATAATTTTACTAAGAATATCAAGCAAACTTCTTTTCGTGACCTACAAATCACAAATGCTCTGGTTCCTGCCTCCTTCTTTAAATTCTTTGCAGGCCCCTTCTGCAAGAGTTCACTTTGTTATTGATACTCTTTCCTTTTGAAAATTTAATGAGTCCATCGAGCTCTTTTTCAACCACATTATTTGTAGTCATTGTTGCATCAGCATGAAAGTCTTCTTTTTGTAGGCTTCAATGTCGATGCCATGAAAGTTGCATTTTAGTCTTTCTCATTTAGTCTTTCATTTTAGTCTTTCTCATTTAGTCTTTCTCATTCATTGTTTCTGATTTCTCAGCACCTAGAATGGCACCTGTTACACATTAGGTGTTTCGCATGCATTGTTGAATTAGCTACATAATTACATTTCATCCCTAAGGTTTTAGCTGCAATTTCCTTTCCTCAGATGGGCTTTTCCTAAGCACTGTTTCTAAAGTTTCTACTCCCCCCTCCCCCCGCAAGATTAAATTGCATTTTATTCCTTACCATTTTAATGATATTCCATACCATTTTAATTTCCCTCACAGCAGTTTTCACAATCTGCAATTATCTTGCTGACTTATTTCTTGATTATTGTCTATATTCTTTCGTAGAATACAAAATCAGTGAAGGCATATTGTTTACGCTGAAACTTTAGAGCCCAACACACAATCTGTACACGCTAATCCTATACAAAAATCCCCAGTAAATATTATGAAACAAAGTTAACAAATAGATAAATGAACAAAAAGGATAATATGGAAAGATTTCTGAGGAAAAAATTAGGGAAGTTGAAATCAAACTGATAAAAGTTTAACAAGTAAATATAAACAGCGTGTTGTTTACGCCATTAAAATTACTTATAAAAATGCCAAATTGCACAGGACAGGTTCTTATATTAACTCATCTGGAGAGTACAATTTGTTCTTCCCTTTTGTTTTTTCCCCTTGTTCTGAGCCAATTTCCTATCCATGACAAATGTTCCTCTAACCCCTCGTCATCTTGGTAGAAATTTTTTTTCCAGTCTTTGATATGGAAATTTTCAGTGGTTTTTGGAAATGTTAATAGCTTAGATTAGTCAGTTTTTTTTTTTCTCCATAAACCAGGAATGTATTTCCCTTCAGAATTTTATCAAAACGTTTCATATGTTTGAACTTAACTCCTATCTATGGTTTCTATGGCTCCTATGGTTTCTATGGTTGTCAAACTCTATAAAAAAATTATCTACCATAGTTTTGA
>CM052899.1:93295243-93306647 GCA_028534135.1 Potos flavus | reverse complement strand
TATTGGGAATATTTTAGTAATGGAACTGCTATCTTATAAGGAATGTTTGTGTGCAGTTTTAGAAGATATTACTTAATAGATTACTAAATTCTTGGTATCAATTTAACATTAGCCAAAAAAATATGAGAATTAGTTGCTCCTTGCCCTTGCCATCTCTTGGTACTAAAAGTCCTTTTGATTTTAGCTATTTTAGTGGGTATGCAGTAGTGTCTTATTGTTTTAATTTCATTTTCCTGATGGTTAGTATGTTCCACGAATTTTCACAGATTTGTCATTTGAGTGTAAGTCTCTTGCCCATTTTTCTTTTGAGTTGTGTGTTTTTTCCTTATTGATTTTGTATGTGTGTTTTCTTTACCCAGCATATAAGCCGCTTATCAGTTATATGTATAGCAAGTATATTTGCTCATTTTTAAAATTTTTTTTAACTTTCTTGATGCCATCTTTAGATGAACACAATTTCTAGACAATAAGGTGACTTGATTTATCATTTTCTCCCTTATTGTTAAAACTTTTTGCTTCCCGTTTAAGAAATTTTTACTCAAGATTGTGACTATATGATTTTAAATTCTTATCAAACTATACTGCTTTCCTTTTCATATTTATATCTACACTTTATTTGGAATTGTTTTTGTGTGTGATGTGAGGTAGGGATTAAGATTCAATTTTTTCCACATGGGTACCCAATTAAACCAGCACCATTTATGGTTTCTTTCCTTTCCCCATTGTGCTATAGGGCCACTTTGGCATAAATCAAATGGGTGTATTTGTGGTCTCTCTATTCTGTTAAATTGTTCCATTTTTCTATCCTTGTGCCAATACAACATTGAGTAAGTTATTGCAGCTTTATAGTGTTTTGATTTCAGTAGAAAAAAAATCCCACCTTATTTTCCTTCAAGAGTGCTTTAACCATTCGGTTTTTTAAAATATATATATTTTTAGATCAGTTTAGGTTTACAACAAAATTGAGAGGAAAATACAGACATTTCTCATATATATCACACCCCCACACATGCATAGCCTTCCCTGTTATGTACGTCACTCACCAGAATGGTAATTTTGTTTTTACTAAGAATGAGCTTACAGTGACTCATTATAATCACTCAAAGTCCATAATTTACTTTGGGGCTCACTTTTGGTTTTGTACATTCTATAAGTTTGGACAAATGTATACTGATATATATTTGTCATTATAATGTCACACAGAGTATATTCACTGTCTTAAAAATTCTCTGTGCTCTGCCTACTTATCTATTCCTCCTCTTCCCCACCCTGGGAATCACTGATTCTTTTATTTTCTCCATAGTTTGTTATTCCAGAATATCATATAGTTGAAAATCATATAGGATGTCACCTTCTCACATTGACTCTTTTCATTTAGTAATATATATTTAAAATTCCTCCATGTCTTTTTATGGGTTGATAGCTCATTTATTTTCAGCAGTGCATAATATTCTGTCATCTGGTTATATTACAGTTTACCTACTGAAGGATAATCTTGGTTTCTTCTAAGTTTTGGTAATCATAATTTTTTAAAAGATTTTGTTTATTTATTTTTGCATGCACGCACATGAGAGAGAGAGTATGCACGTGAGCAAGTGAACATGAATAGGGGGAGGGGAAGAGGGAGAAGCAGTCTCCCTCCTGAGCAGGGACCCCAATGTGGGACTTGATTCCAGAATTCTGCGATCATGAACCTGAGCCGAAGGTAGACACTTAACTAACTGAGCCACCCAGGTGCCCAAGTTTTGGCAATTATAAATAAAGCTGCTAAGAGCATCCATGTCCAGTACCCCCACACAGAAAATTACTAATCTTCATGGACAGAAATTTTAAAAGATATACAAAATGAAAAGAAATGCTATGATTATATTGAAAGTGTCAATATCATAAAGAAGTTTATCTCCCTAAATTTCTTATGCTGTGCAGATGGCATCTTTACATATTTTTTAAAAAATCATGTGGTTGTTCTTGTTAAAAGTAAATACTACTGGGGTGCCTGGGTGGCTTAGTGGGTTAAAGTCTCTGCCTTCGGCTCAGGTCATGATCTCAGGGTCCTGGGATCAAGCCCTGCATCAGGCTCTCTGCTCAGCAGGGAGCCTGCTTCCTCCTCTCTCACTGCCTGCCTCTCTGCCTGCTTGTGTTCACTCTCTCTCTGTCAAAAAAAAAATAAAATAAAATCTTAAAAAAAAAAAGTAAATACTACTATTTCCTCATGGCTAAAAAGTCCTTTTTTTGAAAATATAATGGTAGGCGAGTTTGGAGCTATGTAGACAATAAAGGTAATGCTGCATATTTTGAAGATAAAATTCACATAGTTTTTTATGTTGTTTGTGAATCATTCATTCATTCATTCAAATTTTAATGACTACCTTTCATTTATCAGATACTATGAGAGTCAAGTGGGGACATAAAACAGTCCCGGTACAATGTAATTATTCTGCAGTAGAGGTATATATACAAAATACCTCTCTCTATATATATATATAGATATTTTTTGTATGAAAATTACTTTAAAGTATACATGCATATAAATCATTCAAGGGAGAAACTGAAAAAGAAAACATGCTTAGCTGTACATGATCATATTTTTAAGATACAATCAATTTATCTACTATTTTCGAATTAACTAAAGAATATTTTAACTCCTTTTTGCATTAATGAGAAATCCTTCATTTATGCTGTCCTATTAAAACTTGATTTCATTCTTACCTGATAATTCTTGGAAATTTCTGCTCCTCAGAGTATTCCTGCATTCACAGGGGTTTTTGAATTTTTAATTTTTTGCAAGAATTTTTGAGAGCTACCTTTTTACATAGAGTTGAGAATCCTGTAGTATCTCCTTGAAGATATAAATTTTGTTTGTATGGAAAAAGAGGAGAGCAGGAAGAAGGAACTATAATCCTATTGTAGAAAGTCTACCGTTTAATCTTTCTTGTCCTCTGAAAATAAGTGCAAATCCCCAAACTAGCAAATTATTTTTGCACTTTGACCTTGAATGCATCACATATTACCTGTCAACTGATTAACATTATTTGTCATCCTAGAACATTTTATAATAACATTTACATTTGATCTACTTCCTCTAGTAAGGATTTTACTATGTTTTTATCAGGCTTGTTTTTACTAGTATGCCAGACATTGTGTCTGGAAGAAGCACAGAGATAGAATGCCTCAACCTTTTTTCTATAGGCACAAGGGATGAAGGGCTGATGACCTAAATTCAGTCCAGAATTGATTTGGATTAAGGCTGTGTTGGAGTCTGAGGTATGGCTCAGTTCACTTCTGTCTTTAAACTTCTCAAAAGTAAGAATTCTGCTGTGCTATTGTAGGCCTTTCTTGCTAGTGGGAATTTATTCTTTTTTTAAATTGAAGTATTGTTGGCACACAATATTACATTAGTTTCAGGTGTACAACATAGTGACTTGACGACTCTGTATGTTATACTATGCTCACCATGTGTGTAGTTACCATCTGTCACCATGCAATGCTATTATAATACAATTGATTATATTCCCTATGCTGTACCTTTCATTTCTGTGAGTTATTAATTTCATAACTGAAAGCCTGTGCTTTCCATTCCCCTTCACCCATTTTGCCTGTCCTCCTACCTAACTCCTCTCTGGCAGTTAACTATTAGTTTTTTCTCTGTATTTATAGGTCTGTTTCTGCTTTTTAAATTTGTTTTGTTTTTTAGATTCCACATGTAAGTGTAACCATACGGTATTTTTCTTTCTCTATCTGACTTATTTCACATAGCATAATGCCTTCTGTGGTCATCCATGTTGTTGCAAACGGCAAGATCTCATTCCTTTTTATGGCTGTGTAACATTTGTGTATAGGTATACACATACACAGACACACATCCCACATTTTCCTTATTCTTTATCCATTCATCTATCAGTGGATACCTGGTTCACTTCCATATTTTAGCTTTTATAAATAATGCTGCAGTAAGTGTAGAGATGCAAATATCTTTTTGAATTAGAATTTTAGTTTTCTTTGGGTAAATACCCAGTAAGGGAATAACTGGATCATACAGTAATTTTATTTTTAATTTTTTGAGGAGCCCCTATGCTGTTTTCCACAGTGGCTGCATCAATTTACATTCCCACTGACAGTGCATGAGTATTCATTTTTCCCCACATCCTCACCGACACTTCTTATTTCTGGTCTTTTTGATATAGCTATTCTGACAGATGTAATGTAATATCTTATTGTGGTTTTGATTTGCTTTTCCCTGATGATGAGTGATGTTGAGCATCTTTCCATGTGTCTGTTGGCCATCTGGATAGCTTCTTTGGAAAAATGTCTTTTCAGGTCTTCTGCCCATTTTTAAATTGGATTGTTTGGTTTTTTGGTGTTGAGTTGTATAAGTTTTTTATATGTTTTGGAGATCAACCCTTTATTGGATATCATTTGCAAATAGCTTCTCCCATTGAGTATGTTGCCTTTTCATTTTTTTTCTTTTGATGGTCTCCTCTACTTTGCAAAAGCTTTTTATTTTAGTATAGTCCCAATAGTTTATTTTTGCTCTTGTTTTTCTTGCCTGAGGAGACATATCTAGAAAAATGTTAGTAAAGCTGATGTCAAAGTGATTATTGCCTATGTTTTCTTTTAAGAGTTTTAGGTCCCACATTTTATGGTTTTAGGCCTCACATTTAGATCTTTAATTTATTTTGAGTTTATTTTTGTGTATATGAGTACAGTAATTGAGGTGAGAAACTGTCTGTTCTTTCCCCTTTTGAGATGTATGCCCATGCAGATGTCTCTTTGCCACCTCTGTGCTATTGACAGTGTTATTAACTCAGTCTTACCAGGGACAAAGCATTTTGTACCTGGAATGGAGATACTTTTATGCTGCTAGATGAGTTTTATGGGATACTGAACACTTCCTGTTATATATAAAGGTATTTGTCTTCCCTTTAGAGGAATATTAATAGCAGTGGAATCAAACAACCATTGTTAGAAGATATTTTTTAGAGAACACTTTTATTTTCTTTTACTGAACTTCATTACAGAGGTTTCTTGCTTTACTCCCATTACTTTTTTAGGCTGGTATATATTTGCACTCAGGTGAAAGGTAGAAAATAAGTTCCAAATTATATCCAAACATCCAGTAGGTAATATTACATTATTTTCAATAATATTTTCAACGAGGGAAATGGTCTTTGCTGTTATAGACTGTTTAATTTCCCCCAAATTCATATGTTGAAACCCTACCCTTCTTCTCTCATGTGATGATATTAGGAGATGGGGCCTTTGAGAATTAATTAGGATTAAATGAGGTCATGAGGGTGGAATACTCATGAATGGATTAGTGCCCTTATAAGAGTCATGACAGAGCTTGCTTCCTCTCTCTGCTCTCCACCATGTGAGAACATAGTTAAGAAGTTGGCAGTCTATAATCCAGAAGAGGGCTCTTACCAGAACCCAATCAGGCTGGCTATCTGATCTTGAACTTTCAGCCACCAGAACTGTGAGAAATAGACTACTGTTGCTTATAAGCTACTCAGTACTTTTGTTATAGCAGCTCGAATGGACTAAGACATTTGCCCTCCATTTAGTTATATCATGACTGTTGTTGTAAAACTGGACAAAAAATATTCGTAGTAAGTAATTCAGTGCATTTGAAGGACAGTGTTATTTTTCGGTTTCTTTTCATGTTTGAAATTATCTTACATCTACTTTGATCCACATAAGTCAATGTTCTGTGGCCTAGGTATAGGCATGGTACACACCTGTGGTGGTATACACAGCATATGAGTCTACACATGATATGATGCAAGGTTCTATCTAGAAAGGTAAGAGTCACTGCGGATGTGTTTCCTCCACCCTCACACTACAGATGAAATGAGGTGAAGTGACTTGCCAAGGTCATGAGTATACCCATGACAGTATTGGCAGAAGCACAATATCATAAGCACCAAAGTAGTGTTTTTTCACAGTATCTATGGTGTGAAGCTGTAAAGAATTGCATAGGGGATGGCAGGAGCAGATGATATCAATCTTGATGTAATTCTCTACTTAAATGACAGTTGACTCCACCAAGAAATAAAGAGTGGTACCTGTTTTATTATTAGAAGTTGTGTGATTTGTGATCCTTAAATAATGTAGTTTTTTCTCAAAATCAAGTTCCTTTTACTATCTGTGAATTATAGAAAGAAAGGGGAAAATACACAATAACTTTTATAAAGTAAGTGGTAATAATTTGGCAAAAAAATGTATTCTGTACTTCATTTAAGTATTACTCCATTAGATAACATAAAAACAAGAGGAGTAGAATAAACCATCTGGGTTGAAGACTGTAGGAGGAGACTTGGTTGGAAGCTTATACATTAAATGAAAATATTTGTACTAGAAGAGTTTGATTTCTGTATGCATGGTGGCAGGCAATTAGTTTCTTGGCTGTGCTAACTCATGTTTTTTAATTCAAAGCTAAATATCTGGCATTTGAAAGCACTCTTAAAAATGCAATATGTAGATGAGCCTACTTAGAATACAGCAAACTAAAGACACTGTGTAAGTTATGAAAAATCTATGTTTGTGAACCAACCTGACTTCTCTCCCTGCCCAAAACTCTCTTCATTCCCTAATGTATTTCTTTAAGGGACTTATTTTCAAGCAGTCATTTAACAAGGAGTTACTATGTGTTAGGTATTGTACTAGGTGACTTATATAGATTATTACATTTAATTCTCAAAAAAACTCAGAGAGAAGGTTAGTCGGACCTGCCAGAAACCTTTTCTTGATGTAGAACCCACTTGAAACTGACAACTTAAACCTGGTATATTTTGTTCCAAAATCCAAAAAGACCCACCAGGCATTGTGTCTCTTTCTTTGAGGTAAGTGATAGAAGGTATAACAACCTTCTCTCACTTTCTAAGAAATATCTTGACATTTCATAGATACTGGACTTTCAAATACTTCACCAGTGTGGCAGATCTCTGAAACTTCTCAGGCTTAGTTTCTGCCCTCTGACATACATGCTCTTACAAGGCATCTGGGTTCTTGTTCCTGATGCCCAGGTGCTTTTCTTAAAACACGTCAATATAATGAACAGGCTGGTATAATAACTATGTCACATAAAGACTATAAAGAACTATATGATGATAGAAGGCCTGAGGCAAAATGGTAAATATACTTTGTGAAGTAACTGCTTCTGATTATCTTTGTTAGATTAAAAAAAAATAGGTTAATTCAATAGCTGTAAAGTAGCAGCTGGGGACTGTAGTGATTTTTTTCTAATCCTCAACTACAGATTAAGTCTGTGGTAATGCTCAGTCTCCAAGACTCCAAGACCTATCAAACTTGTATACCAGCCAAATGGGCTATTTAAATGGACATGTGGTGTAAATAACTTCCCCTGTTAAAAATATTTTGTTACGGAGCTAATTTTTTCACTTGACCCGGGCATGTGAAATTACTTTTGGATTGCTGTACTTTGAGGAGGGTGGGGGGCGAAGAGTGAGAGGAGGGGAAGCTTTACTGAAAGCAGAGAAAATAGCTACATGGGAAGGGCCACCTGACAGAAGCTGAGACTTTCAGTAGAGCTGGAGCCAATTCTCGGGATCCAGCAAGGAGTGACCTGGGGGAATACACACATGTCCTGAATTGTACCCCTCCTCTTCTAAGTGCCGGTGCTTCACAGTGGTCAAACCAACAAGAAATCAGAGTGGATGGCAGCTATGGGGTATGCCACAGAAATCAGCCTTCTGGAGAACAAACAGAATAAATAAGGCTGGAGAGACTATGATGGGTAGGGAGATTGATTAATGAAAATAGTCAAAATATAGGCCTTTTACAATTTAAGTACATTAATGCTACTTGCAAGAGGAAAATGAACAAAAGCTCTAAAATGATCAAGTGTGTAGCATCTAACAAATTCTTTCAAATATGAATTTTGTTCTATATTTTGCTGACTCTATTCTTACATATCACTTACGTGTTACATGGAAGCTCAGTTGAACTGTCCCCAGTTTTGAATTGCTATAGTTGGGATCACCCCTTCTATTCTTCTAATTCTTTCTTTGAAGTTGGTCACTTGAACATACAGAATAGCTACTTTTTACAGCATTTATGTCCAAAATACCAAAAAATAAATAAATAAAATTAAAATATCTGATTTCCAAGATTCTATTGGTGACTAAACATCATTCCACTGAGGCTCTTCTCCATTAAAAAACTGCTCATATCTGCTTTTTTCTCTGAAGTGGTGACCAGGGAGTATTTCTGTTCTTTTCTTTGGTGGGATGAAAATATTTGGAAGTACCTTATCTTGATCCCAGCCATTTTGTAAAAGAATTATATTTGCTTGTTATTATTTTCCGTGTCATATAATCAAATATTTGCCCTCCCCATAGCAGCAACAGCTGTTTTTAAAATCCATGTACTTGCTTCTACAATAGAGTACTTCTAATTTTTTTTCATGTCCAAAGATGTGTATTTTACATTTACATGTTGGAAGGAGCTTGTGCCAACAAAGTGACTATGGAATGGAGACGTTTCTGTTCAGTCTTGTGTTTCTGGGTGGGGTTTTGAGCCAATAGAGTTTGAAATACCAAAATCATATATCTGGAATCTAATGTATAATTATTTCTGAATCAGAAATAAGTTTTAAGTAATAGTTAATTTGAGATTCCAAATATTTTAAGACACAATAAAACACTACCTCTTTAATGTTTCTATTTCAAAGAAAACCCCTCACTGATCAAATGTTGTTTGCCTCACATTGAATTCTGAACAGTGCAGGAAGATTGACATTCCAAAAGAAAGATAGCCCTAAAACTGGCAAGAATCCTCATTCTCTTCTGAATGTATGTAGGATAGAGTTTAAGAGTTTAACGACTAAATGAAAATTTAAAGGAAACATTTTAAAACTTAGAACATTTATTTCTTCCTTCATTGTTTTAGAGACTTTGGACTATAAGAAAAGAATGAAATCAGCTATGGTAAAACAACTGGTTGAGTTTTGCTAGTTTTTTATATTTTAAGCATTCCAGCTTTCCTTATTTGAATGAATAATATTTAAGTGGGATAATTATTACTGTTCACAATGCTGATCTTTCAAAAGAGAACATCACATTGTTTATGGAACCTTAGGAATGTGGGAAATTGTTTGTCCTTCAGTTAACTTGCATTTCTGGTCAACATTGCATACCCCAGCAGGAATGGTGTGGTTTACAAAGTGGATTTTCTAGATTTCAGTGACTCAGACTCTCTCCTCGACCATATTCAAGTTCACAGTGTCTGTCAGAACATGGAACTCTTGTCCAGTAAGTGCACCCCTTAGAGAAAGGAATCTGGACAAGGTCTGGCGGATTGTAAATAAAACACAGGAGTTAGTTACACCAGAATAGACTCCCACAGGAATAAAATGTTTGCTTATCCCCTCAGGGGAAACCACAACTATTAGAGACAAATAAAATTTGGGTTTGTTTTTAAGTGAAGACTATTCTTGTTTGATTTTGTTACATGGGAGTTTGATTTTACAAAATGTGGAACAAATGGAAAAATTCACTTACCATCAGTCGCAGTTTTTGCATATCTATTCCCCGTGAAAAGTAAATAGAAAGATGATGAAGTTATTTTCCAAATTACCACCAATTTATGTGTTTTAGTGAAGGTCAACTGGTAGGTTACTCCTTAGATAACAGAGCACTTAAAAATTTTTTTGTTATGGCAAATTTTAATTATATAAAAAAGTGGAGAGAATAGTATAATGACATTTCATTACTCATTTATCAAGCTTTAACAATCTTAGGCAGTGAATTAATTTTTTCTATCATAGTTTCAGTAATTTTGAGACCTATGAGTCTCCAAGGTATCAGCCTAATAAGATGACAATATTTTACAGATGTGGCTTTTGAGGACTAAAGAAATTAAATGAGTTGACCAAAGTTATCCAGTGGCAGAGCCAGAAATAGACCCCTGTCTTCAAATTGACATTTTAGTAGTATAAATTAGGCAAACTTTTTTTTGAGTCCTCAGTTGTTTAGCTGAAAAATGGGAATAATAATCATAACTCAATTTGTTGCTTTGAGTGAAAGCCGTGTAAAGAACCTAGGTCCATCCCTGGAAAGTAGTAGGTCACTCACAGATACTGGATCCTCTCTCTTCCTCCTCAGATTCTAGTATTCTTGGTCACACATGGTAAGAAGAACCACTCCATTCAGTCCTTTGAGACCACCTTGAGTTTGAAAGCTTGGCCCTGGTGAAAAAAAGTCTCTATTGTCTAAACCCAGAAAAGAAGGTGGAAACATTAACAAAATGACCAGGTCTCAGAGAGGCAATCTGGAGTATAAAGCCAAATCCCCAAATGCAAACAGCTATGTGAACTAGACATCTCCCACAGACTAACACTCTGGCTGGAGCACTGTTCTTGTTTGTCTGAGGGGCCAGATATTCTGTGGTGGAATTCTGGTAAAACAGAACTGATGAGGTGAGTGACTAATACTGAAGGGGAATACACAACCAAAGGCAGAGGGGGGAAAGGGAGAAGTAGAGCTAAGATCAAGAGCAGAGATCAATTTTTATTTCTCTCCCATGTATTTTTTAAAAATGCTAACTAAAAGAGTTTTGGACTTTGTCGCCTCTTGTTTATGCATGAATTCTTTATGTAGATGTCAGGTGGTGGTACAACTTCTTAAAAATTTAAAAACATGTGGAAGCTAACACCTGTGCATGTATGGAATCTTCACTGGGATTTTTATTCCAGGTCAGGGACTAAGGTTCCAGTAAATGGGGGTTGCCTGAAACACTGAGATGCATGTGCTGATCTGCTTTTATTCAAGTGTACTAGGACCATTTATCCACTGACTTCCTTTGAAGATAAAGTAAGACAATAAGTTAAAGTTTTATATTTCTGTTAAAGCAATCCTCCTGCTTTTTTAGATATTACTTTTCTGTGGTTTTTTAAATTTTATTTTTTAATTTTTATTTTTACAAAAGTGCTTATAAGGTAATAATCTCTTTGGCCTGATTTATGTCTTCAAACTGTCTGATATTATGAAAATTGGATCATTTGGCCATTTTCTAATTCCACAAATAAAAAACATAACCTATTTTGAAATAATGTCACCCAATAAATCAAAATAACTTAAAATCTGACCAAATATTTTGCTAAATTCTTCCTGCTTTAAAACATGTGTGTTTTATCAAATCTCAAATTCTGTAATAGTCCCTGGACATACCTAAAGAATGCTGAATTTAGGTTGCTATCTAGTCAACTAGTAGAAAAGATCTTACTATTAATGCAGTTTATTGTTTTAGAAACCCAAACCAGCATCTAAGCAATATCTTATTCAAAGTTGAGTCTTTTGCAGCATAGGAATACTTTAAGTCAGACAACAGGATATTTATTTATTTATTTATTTATTTATTTATTTATTTATTTATTTATTTATTT
>CM052899.1:93276231-93294743 GCA_028534135.1 Potos flavus | reverse complement strand
TAAGTTTGAGGAGTTCTTTATAGATCTTTGATATCAGACCTTTGTCTGTAGTGTCATTTGAGAATATCTTTTCCCATTCCGTGGGTTGCCAGACAACAGGATATTTATGAGACTCGAACTCTCTAAAGTGAGAGTTGAACACTTACCAAAGGAAAGAAATTTATCTTTTTTTCTTTCCATAGTTACAGTTCAAATACATGTGAAGCAATTAACAATCATTAACATATTTTTCTGGCGTAGTTATTCTGATTAGCTTCCTCTAATTGGAGAGTAACCTTAGGGAATAGCTCTCAAAGTGCTATATTTGATTGGAGAAGGGATGGATCAAAGGACATGGATCAAAGGACATGGATTCCATCAGTGCAGTTTAGCTGTACATTGGTCAGCCACATCTGATGGGGGAGCCACAGAGAAACACATGGTTTAGGGATAGGAAAGTGAGGGTCAAGGACAGGAAAAGCATGCATGGCACATAGATAGACTTCACTTAATTAATGTTTATGCCTTTGGATGATCTTGTTAGGATAGTAAAATTCCCATGATTTCCTCCGTTCCTCAATTTGCTATTCAACCACCATCATAATCAAGACATTTATTCTAATGCCTAGTATGAACTTATTCTCCTGTAAGTTTATATACTTTGCTATTTGTCCTGATCTTAGGGGACTAGTGAGGCACATGTCACACTTAAAAACTTGCTTTATATTCTTTTGATCCAATACACTCACTTTTCTTACTCAACCTCATACCAAAAGTGAATTAAAATGAAAACAAGATTTCTTTTGGCTACTGACCCATTTCCACACAAGTATTGATGTTGAGAACAGGAGGCAAATTACATCACCATTTCTGTTTATTTTACTGCACTATTTCCAATGCACTATGCTTATTCATTCAGGTACAGTATGCCAAAAAGGAAGGGTGTTTCCATCTGTGAAAAACTGATAATCTAATATTTTCTTAGACTAGAGACTAATGAGTAAGTGAAGATAATTCTGAATATTTATAAACACTGTATATTCTATATTTTGACAGGTGATTTGAATTAACTCTTCCCAAGTGGCCAAGTTACCGCTTGATGTATTAGGGCACTAAAAAGAGGGAGACTATAAGTTCCATTTCAAAGAAAGCCACAGTACAGGCAACTTCCATATGTCTTCCTCTCCTTTTTTTTTCCAGGTCACAAATATTTATCAGTCATTTCTACCTTTGCCTTTAACACAAATGAATATGATGCTATTGAATGAGCATTTTACACTGAAATACCATAATGTTAGACTGCATATCATTTAAAAATACCTTAAATATTTCTTTGGCTCAGGTCATGATCTCAGGGTCCTGGGATCCAGCCCCGCATCTGGTTCTCTGCTCAGCGGGGAGCTTGCTTCCCCCTCTCTCTCTGCCTGACTCTCTGCCTACTTGGGATCTCTCTCTCTCTCTGTCAAATAAATAAATAAAATCTTTAAAAATAAAAAATAAAAATTAAAAATACCTTAAATACTTAAAAACTCAACTCTTCAAATATGTTTAACAAAACTACTTAGTTTTACATTGATGTGTTTATAAATATGTCATCTTTTTATTTTATTTTTTTAAAGATTTTATTTATTTACTTAAAGACTGAGAGACAGAGAGCACCAGCGGGTGAAGGCAGAGGGAGAAGGAGTGAAAGAATCCCAAGCAGGCTCCATGCTCAGTGTGAAGCCAGATGTGGGGCTCGATCTCATGACCCTGAGATCATGACCTGAGCCAAAATCCAAAAGCTGGACATTCAACACACTGAGTCATCCATGCGTCCCTAAGTGTGTCATCTTTTTAGAGAGCAACTAATAGACTTGGAAAATACATCATTACTTTTGATCTCTAACCTGCTTCCTCTATGTATGTATGTATAAATGTGTATAAACGAATGTGTCTATATACTAAAAATATTGTAAATATCCTAAATATATTGTCAAGAAAATGCGAAGGTTATTTTATGCTCTCAAGACAAAATATATTAAATGTTTGAAATGGATTTTAACATATATGTGAATTTAGTGAAATCAGAGCTGAAAAGGACTTACATAGTGTAGTAGAGTTAGTTCTGATCCTTCTTTGTCTAATAAGTAAAGTGTACTGTTCCTATGGAAACTGCATTTGGAGAAAATGACTAGTATTTTAAGTATTAAAATAGCCATTGTATCATAAAGTCAGCAGAATGATTTACTCTATAGTGATAGAAACACTTTAACATTTAAAATCTATTGTGCATAGCATATATTTTAGGTTTAAAACTAAGTTTCAAGAGGATTCTTTTGTTATTGAAATGAATTGTAAATTCGATATCCCTGAAAAAGTCTATTACGTATTACATTTAAGAAAAATATTTGAACATATGTTTAATATTGGTAGTACATTGTAAGAAACAGTACCTTTGACCAAAATTGGCTGAGTGGTAACACCATAAAAGAAACAAAACACAACAAAACATTACCACAAAAAACAGACAATTTTTTGTTGAGATAATCTCTACAGGCAATTTAACAGTATAAAACTAACACAAATGTTTTTATATAATTAGATTGTGTAGCATTTGGTCTTTCGTTTAGTCAGATATTACCTATGCTCTGCTAAATTAATATGACCGATTGCATTCATGATGTACCACAGAAGTGCTCACTCAATTTCTGTATATTTTATGGCACTTCATAGAATATAAAGTAACTGTCTTCTTCAGAGTCAAAGCAACTGCATCTTTGCAGCCCTGCCCAAGCTTTTTATAGATTAGATTGCTCTTTTGTCTGGGATAGCCATCACTCCAAATTAGACTTGAGGAGATGGGTTCTGGAGGTTAATGGGTAGCAGTGATGAGCCTTTTTTTTCCCCCCCAGAAGCTATTTTCGCCTCTCAATGTATGCCCAGATCTTCAGAAGTTGAGAGGAGTAGCATTAGCTGGCTGACAAAACAAGGAGAGATTTATTAACTAAAATTCGAAGGAGCCCTCCTTCCTTGAGTCTTCCACCAGCTTTGAGCTTTTAAGTAGTCATTTTCATATCACCTTTGTCCAAAGCCTTTAATATATAGTAACAGGATATCAGGCTAATCCCTTCATCTTCCATCTACTTTCTACTTGCTTTTTTTCTCCTGATTTATTAATAATGTGTTGGAAGAAGAGCTCTGTCAAATTCCATGAAGTCTTTTCCTACTCAAAATAAAACTGACATCAAGGCACGTTATCAGCCAAAATTTTTAGGTTAAGGGGCTTCACACACACCCCTATATTGATATAAGAGACCCAACATGAATGCTGATGTTATGTGGGACAGCAATTCTTTGACTTAAAACATATCATCTGTCTTTGTGAAGGTAATTCTTAATGAACCACATGACTTAGCAAGGTATTATACCAAAATAAACCACAAAACAAAACAAAGCAAAAGCTATGTTAATCACTTACCTTCAGGAAGCTTACATTGTAAAAATATGTAAGAGAACTCAAAGTCCCCTTGATTTCTGAATTACAAGCTTTATTTTCTAAATCTGTGCCTCTTGATAAAGTGAGATAGTTTCTATCTGCCTCTATTTGTGTTTTATCTTAAAGAAGAGAATATAATAAAAAAACATGTTTATGACTTTTTAAAATAGTATATAGAAAATAAATCTGTTAGTATTAGAAAGTACTGAAAAAATATAAAGACAAATACATTAATTATCCAGGGTGTCCCAATTCAGAGGCAAAGCCTTTAATTTTTCTTTATACTGTATGTACTATTCTGTATCCTGCTTTTTTTCAGTTAACATTATGTTGTGAAGATTTTTTTCAGGTCATAATTTTTAAGTGTTTTTAAAAACTGGATAGTACTTCATTAGATGTATATTATCTTAACTCATCCAACCACCAATATATTATTAAATATTTGGATTGCTTCCAATTGGGGGTGGTTGACTACTATCAAAAACACAGTAGAATGCAAGCTATGTGAGGCAGTATCTGTGTTTTTCTTGTTCTCTGCTTTAAGCTTAGTACATAGAGCAGGGAACCAATGCCAATTATATAAATGAAAGAATGAACAAATACATAAACCTGAATATCTGTTCATAGAGATTCTATGGAGACTAGATTTCTACCTCTCACATTAAAATGGTAAAAGATAGTATGAATTCATAGTTGTATTTGCAACATAAGGGTAATGTCACCAACAGAGCAGAATAGTGCAGAATTTCTGTAAGATAAAATGTTGACAGGAATGAAGTGACATTGAGACCCAACAGGGTAAGAAACCACATAGGTAATTAAGGGGACAATATGATATGGGAGTTTGCCAGACAGACTTTGGGAATAATTCCAAGGTCAGAGACTATAGAATCTGGGGAAAAGTAACTAACTGAATTCCACTTAGGATAGCTGATGACAACACTGGCACAGAGGTGAGAATAGCACTCTGATGGCAGGATTCTGATAGGAAGGCTTCCAAAATGTGTGTGGAATCAGGTAAGCACACAGTGCTAGAATGTGGTGGTTCTCACATCTGGCTTCACATTGCAATCAACTGGGGGATTTGAATACTGAAGTCCAGCTACCAGAATTCTGATTTAATGGTTTGGTGATGGCCTGAGTGTTGGGATTTTTAAGTTACTGCTCTAAATAACTAATTTTGGTTTATCAAGGAAGAGTATAGCACCTTCACCTCAGAAACAATATGTCTACTTGGACATTGCAAGTGGAGGGCTCTGGAAATCAGAACTGTATTTATTTCTGGTCCAACCCACCAGTGTTTATGAGTTTAAGAAACACATTCCAACTACAAAAGTGTTCATTGTAGGCCTATTTTTTAATTAATATTTTTTTACAAAAATGAACAGAAAACCAGGAATCATGAAAGTCAACAAATGTCAATGAACAGAGTTAATAAAAGAAACAAAAGAAGATATTAAAATAGAATATCCTTAGAGAAGCATAACAGGATACCATATCTGTAAAATAAACAAACCAAGAAACTGAAACATTTGCTTTGAAAAACATTACCAAAATGAAAAATGTGATTGCTTTAATTAAAAATAGATCATCATTAGGGTAGATTAAGTAACGGGAGAATGGACACAAAGGAAGACTGAATTAGCGATTAGGAAGATCATGCCCAGGTACGTATCCCTGTTGGGTCTCCAGTCCTGTCAACACTTTATCTTGCAGAAATTCTGCACATAAGAAGTGGAAAGTCTAGAGAAGTATTTAGAAATGTGGAAGATAGATCCAGAAGTTTCTGTATTCATCTGAGGAGAACCTTCCAAAAAAAGAGAGAATTAAAGCAAAATGAAAGAGAGAAAATTTTCAAAGAAATTTAGGCAAAAAATACCCCAGACTTGAAGAGAGAAATACATTTTTAGATTAAAAGGGCTCACCCTGGTACCAGATGGGGTTAATGACAAGGCCACCTACACAAAGATATCTCAGTAAAGCTTCAGAATTCTAAATCTCGGGAGAGAATCCTGAAGATAATGAGAAAAGCATAGGTAACCTACAAAGAAATGAAAGATTAGTGTAAGATGCCCTTAAAATTTTAAAGGGAAATGATTTTAGACATAGAATTCTTTAATTTGCCAAAAAATTAAACTCTGATTGAAAAATAAAAATATTTTCATATAAGGCAAATCCATGAAAGGAGAGGAGGAATTTTCTATATTAAAAAAAGATAGCAAGTATGAAGAAAATATGAAAAAATTATCTTTATGCTTTTAATATAATTTCAAATTTTATATACTATAAAATATACTAGAATTTGACAAATCAACAACTGTAGTAGGAGTTCTTAGCATATTTCCCTGGACTATAGCTTCCTCCCCATGTTTATATCCGTTTTCTGAATTTCAGAAATTAGTTAATATCTTATTTGTTGATAAATCCACTATCATCTTCTATGCTCTTCACTATTAGGGATTGTTTCCCTTCTGAAAATTAACTTCCCCCCAAGAGGGAAGAAGTCCATTATCTTGACCTATAACTCAGAATCTCTGGATACCTTAATCAAAACACCTGCATTAACTTAAGTAGATCTGTGATTGCTATCTGGCCAGAGCTCATATTGTCGCCTGCTCCTTGTATTCTTATGTCACTCAGCTGCCTATTTTCAATATTTTGTTCTCAGAAAATGATGAATATCATGCATGGTACAACTCTTAGTGCTCATGATGTTGATGTTTTTATCTTGGTAAATATTTCTTAATATGATAGTACTCTTCTCTGACTCATAATGCAATTTTGCGATATAAAAAATAGACCAAAGGTTATTACTGTACGTCTTTCTATAAAATTGAACATGCTCTAGTGCTATTGGCACTTTTGAATATAGGTTGTGAGTGTAGTCACAGTGATGGGTAATGCTGGTCCTCATGAATCTGTTTCCCACCACTGAACTTTCTCCCACTTACCCAAAGAAATTCCAGAATATATAATAAAATCCTCTCTACTTTTATGTGAGATGGAAGAAGAATATTGCTATAAGGATTTTACAGATAGATACATTGGAAGATTAACTATTATTTAGTTTTTATTCTGTTACATTAGCAATGAAACAAAGCCTTATGCCAATATTGACTCACTAGATTATCACGAATTTTTGGTAAGAAGTCATATTATGAGAGTTCATTCCTCAGGGATAGGTATTTTCTCAGGCATCTATAAGATGTTCAAATCTCTCTACACGTATTATAAATATTGAATACTTTCTGTAACAGGTGCCATCTGACTTGCTTTACTATAGCCTCAAACAACCTTTGTAATGAAGGTGTAGTCCTTATTCCTTCATGTCAGACCGGGAAATGGAAGCTTAAGGAGATTGGGTAGCAGAGATGGGATATTAACCCAGGCCTAGTTGTCTGTGATCTTGCTGTGTTCTACTGCCTCTTTGAAATTGAATGTATTGTCTGTTTTACATGTCTGATTACAAACTTTTCAATGAGACTATCGTTGAAAAGCTGTAAAGAAGCTGCTAAGAAATTTCATAGGAAGCCCATGTAAGTTTTAGTTCATAAGCAACTATGTTCATGTATCATCATCCAGATTCAAGTCTCCTTTTGAAATCATCTTTCTTTGTTACTCCACAACATCAAAACAATGCCAAATTCTGTTGTTTAATATATGTTCTCTGTACAAGACAGATTTATTATTATTATTATTATTTTATTATTATTATTATTTTTATTAACACATAATATATTATTTGCCCCAGAGTACATGTCTGTGAATTATCAGGCTTACACATTTCACAGCACTTACCATAGCACATACCCTCCCCAATGTCCATAACCCAGCCACCCTATCCCTACCCACCCCTACCCCCAGCCACCCTCAGTTTGTTTTGTGAGTTTAGGAGTCTCTTATGGTTTGTCTCCTTCCTGATCCCATCTTGTTTCATTTCCCTCCCCCAGCCCCCACGACTCCCCGCCCTGACTCTCAAATTCTTCATATCAGAGAGATCATATGAAAATTGTCTTTCTCTGATTGACTTATTTCGCTTATACAATGGAATACTATGCAGCCATCAAGAGAAATGATGGATGGAACTAGAGGGTATTATGCTAAACAAGATAGATTTTGTGTCTTGTGAAGCAGTACTATTTTGTGAAAGTACTCACATTTTGTTTTAATTGTATTTCTTGTGTCAAGAAAAGTGCTTTGCATAGAGGAATTACTCAATACACATTTGTTAATAACGCAGTGCCGTTTTTCTTACCTATTTCCTCTTTTCAACTCTAACTGATACCAAAACAGATGGATCCTTCTTTCACCTGGGCTGCTAAGTACAGTCACCTTCCCTTGGCTGACCTTTCAGTCTTCAGCCTCTTCCTGTTTTCTCCAATCTGCCAACTATATTGCTGTCCCAGGGCCTTTGCACTCACTACTTGGTGGGAACACTGTTCTCCCAGAGAGCCACATTGCTTATTCCTACACCCTTCTTGGATCTCTGCATGAATGTCCTCCTATCAGTGAGAATAGTTATTTAAAATAGCAGTCCTTCTCCACCCATGACTCCCTACATGATTATTGAAATTTTTTTCCTCTATTTAAGGTTCAGCTTAATTCCTTAGGGATAGCTTATAGGGTGTCCTCCGTACAAGACAGATTTTGTGTCTTGTGAAGCTCTGTGCTGGACATCTTCTCTATTTGTCCTCTTTCTTTACTGATCTCACCCAGCCTGATTGTTTTACACACTACATACACACTAACTTTTACATTAATATCCTAAGTCAGGATTTATTCCTTAAATGACAGAAAGTGAGCTCTAGAACACTCCAACACTTAGGTGAAGAGAAACCAGCAAAGGAGACACAGGGAACAACCAATGCGATGGGAAGATAACCAGGAGAGCCAGCTGCCTCAGGAGAGACGAGGAGATGGTGTTTCAAGGATGAAGGAGATAGTTACTGGATCAGTGTTTACTGAGTCATGCATGTAAGGTGGGGATTGAGAAATGACTACCGGAATTAGAAACACAGAGACCATTCTAGACTTTAAAAGAACAGTTTTGGTGGAGTTAGTTTTGGTGGAGTTAACAAGAGTGTGGGTTCAAATCAAAGAAAGTGAAAGGAACTAGTCCAAGAGAAGAAAAGGACACATGCAAAGATGATGAGTTAGGAGACAATAAGTAGCTTTTTTTCTAAATAAGAATTAAAGGGTGATTCCTGGCCGTTGAAGACTCGTTACCTTGCTTAGGTGGTTGGGGTGTATACATATATGTATGAATGAATGAATGTGTGTATGTATCTCTGTGTGTGTGTGTGTGTGTGTGTGTGTGTGTGTGTGTGTGTGAATATGGACCATTCCAAGTTTAAGAGCTGGACTGGACAGTAATGTGTACAAAATTATGCTTTAAAGAAATCAAGGTATCGGTAACAGTAATGAATTTAGCAGACATAATGATCTCTAAGGTAATAAGGTACCGATTTTTAAAAAGTGAAGGTAAATTTAGCTTAACTTAGCATTTATAATTATTTCTTTAGGTTTTTACCCATACAAGTAGATTTGAAACAAAACAGTCTTGAAAAACATGGGCGGGGGAAATAAAAATTGAAAGTAAATGTTTAAGCATGGAATTAAAAAAAAACAGATCAAGACTTAGATTTAATGTTTGTGCATTTTATAGAATCTTAAAAATATATAGAAAACATTCATTTTGAAGTTCTTGAGAAAATCCTACTTCATAATTTATGGCAAATATGTTTACTAATTTATGTAATATAAAATTAGATGTTTAACTACAAAAAATATTTCATATATGGGCTGGTGAAATTGCTATGAGGTATCTATTCATTAAAATATATTTGCGTTTGTATTTTCATGATGTATAAAGAACTAATGCAAAACAGATTTTTAACAGTCCTTATAAATTTGACACAGCTGTGATGGGGCTAATGCAGTAATTGTGTATTAATATATAATCAGTGATGTAATCACTTGATGTATACATTAATGTTTGCTAGTTTATGCCCAGAAATTGGAGAGATTATAAACTGATTTTCGAAGATCATAATAATAGTGAATGGAACATTGGATTTACTGTCAGGGAAATCGGACCCAGTTACCAACTCTGGTCTCAGTTTCATTATATCAGAAAAGTAATATTCACTCTGTCTGCTTTATAAGGTGGAAGGAAACATCAAAGCAAAAAATGATGATTTTCTTACAATGTGTCATTAATATTTATTAATATTTTATGTTAAAATATACATTACATTCTAAGATATAAATTACTTTTAATTAATATTTTTCAGCATCGTAAATTGTACCAAGATTGTGTATATTAAAGTATGAATATGTATGTGTATGTTTGATAAAGAAACTTGAGTGGCATAAGAAAGGATATTTTGCTATCTCATTTTTATTTATTGTTTCATCAGATGTATTAGATTTTGCAATAGTAATGTGAAACTCAAGCTACATTTGACCTGCTGAAGTATTTCATAAACTGTCTTATAATCAAATATAGAGGTCAAATGTCATTTAGCTATAGGAAACAAGCTTCATTTCTAAAGGAGAAATAATTAATCTTTCAAACCACTAATAGTAAATACACGTTATTTTTTCCTCATATATTTGTAAGAGATTATTCCCATCCTATGTGTCATGACTTAAATTCTGTAATTTCTGCCACATTTGGGTCCAGATCTTCACTCTCTCCCAAAGTTATAATGTCTATTGTTTGCTTGCTAATCTGTCTCACATATTCCTACCCTCCCCTGTGCTTGAACTCCACTCACTTGTTCTTCATTCATATTATCTAATTAACAAAGTCATTTTTCAGTTTGCCCACACTCTACATGTCTATTCTTAACACACTGTAGACACATTGGAAGAGAATCTTTTTGTTTCATGATGGTGCTCTTTCCCAAGAAGACATATGAATGCATTTACTTTAAAAAGAAAAAGTCATGAAAAAGACCATCCACCTTTGGGAGGAAATAAAGTACAGGATGGTTATTTGTGTTAGAAAATAATTCTCTATGGGTCTCTTACATTTTCAGCATGTCTTATGAGCCTTGGAGGATAGAGACAGTGTCTCTTTCTTGAGTAAAAGGCTGGTGTATTTACTGCTTATTATAAAAGGTTCAGGATCCTTGAACTAAAGATTTATCTCCTATAATGCACACCACTGCATATTCAGGTGTGACTTGCCCCTACTTTTACCACCCTGTGAAAATGGGCTCAAGGAAGCTGCACAAATATACTGATAGTCTAGCTACTTTTTGTGTACTATAGACTGCATGTTCGTGCCCCCTAAAAATTGATATGTTGAAACCTAATCTCCATGGTGCTTGGAGGTGGGGCCTGTAGGAGGGTGGAATTCTCATGAAAGGAGTTAATGCCTTATAAAAGACCCAGAGAGCCCCCTCAGTCCTTCCATGTAAGAACACAGACAGAAGACAGACACCTATGAAACAGGAAGTGAGTCACCACCAGACACTGAATCTGCTTTTTTTTTTTAAATTATTAACATATGATGTATTATTTGCCCCAGGGGTACAGGTCTGTGAATCATCAGGCTTACACATTTCACAGCACTCACCATAGCACATACCTTCCCCAACATGTCCATAACCCAGCCACCCTATACCTAACCCCCTAACCCCTAGCAACCCTCAGTTTGTTTCATGAAATTAAGAGTCTCTTACACTTTAATCTTGAACTTCTCAGCCTTCAGAACTGCAAGAAATAAATTTCTATTGTTTACAAGCCTCCCAGTTTATGGTATTTTTGTTAAAGCAGCCTGAACGAAGACTAAGGACTCAAACACTGTATGATGAGTGATAAAGTCCTTTGTCTTAAACTGTGGCAAGTTAGCTTACGACTAGAATAAAATCTCAAGGCCTTCAGAGTTTTTGGCAGTTTTGATGGTGAAGATGGGATGCTAATAGAGACATGGCTTTCTAGAATAATAATGAGGATCATGTGGGCCAATTAATGAGATGTGAATAATCCATAGGAATAGTAGCAAACGTTTTGTCCCAGTTGAATGGCCAGGTCAGCAATAAATACTCTACTGGCTGTTAATAAGAAAGAATCAGGGAAGTCGATTGCACATCACATTGCATCTTGCTTGTTGCTAACTATCCCCTGGGTAGGAAGACTTCTGCATTAATATGGTCGCAGTTCTGCCCTACTGTAATAAACAGTTTAAAGATTTTTCACGGGTAGGCAGAAGATTCTGCCCCTGTTATGGTCAGTTTTATGTCTCAATTTAGGTAGGGCATGGTATCCACTTTTTGGTTAACTATCAGTCCATATGTGTAGTGAAGGTATTTTTTTTAGATGCAATTAACATTTATATCCATAGACTTTTGAGTAAAGCAAATTCTATAATATGGGTGGGCCTCATCCAACCATTTGAAGGTCTTAAGAGAAAAGACTGAGGTACCCCAGGGAGGAAGGAATTCAGCCTTCACATGCCTTTGGATTCAAGACTGCAAAGTCATCTCTTCCTTAGGTCTCTAACCTACCTACCTACCTGCCCTACAGATTTCAGACTTGTCATCCTTCACAATCCAAGAGTCAATTCCTTAAAATAACTCCCCCCCCCCCCCCGCTGCCCTTCCACCACACACTTTTTGGTTCTATTCCTCTGGAGATTCCTGACTAAAACAGCCCCTTCCAGACAAGTTAGAAGACATGTGCCTACACCAAATGCAACAGGAGGAAATTTGTAATGTCTATTGTCAGAAGCCTGGCAAATCATTATAACTGGTCGAGTCACCTAGGACAGGAGAGGCAGGTATGTAGTGTTTGTCAAGGAAGAATGGCAAGAGATAGGCTGTGTTATGACTCAGGGCATCATGCCAAATTTATATCCATTCAGAAATGGATAATAGAATTTGGGTTTTAATAATATTTGGGTTAATTTGGGTTAATTTGGTTAATAATAGAATTTGGGTTTTTGTTTTTGTTTTTTTTTTTGAAGTGGGTTGTGGCTGCTATAAGGAAGTTTCAGTGTTCTCGTAATAGTTCTATGAGATAGACAAATTCTCATGGGAAAACATAAATAAGGAATTGAGTAGTATTTGGCCTTTTACTGTCCTGGGCTGGGTTTATAAAGCTGATGAAAGAGAATGACTGGAATATGATTACCCAATCCAAAAGAATCTAGATAAATTCTTGTGGTCAGACCTACTGCCCTATAAACTCCCCTTATTTCTTATGTTAAAACTGGTGAAAACTTGATGTTATCATGACTCCATAGCAACACAAGCCCTGGTTTAAGGTGGACTCCTTAACAGCAATTGCTGCTGTTTGATTCAAGTCCATGTCAGCCAAATGCACAAACCAGCAGCCTTAGCCAGAAAGCAATGTGGCTGTGGCTGCTTAATCAAGGGGTCTTCAAACTTGAAATAGCTGGTGTCAGCAATGATGACCTTGCTGCCCTATATAGGGCTTTGGAAGGAATAAAAATGTTAGATGTTTGTTTGATGGATCTGTGGGCAGCTGCTATTGAAATGGAATACAAATATGCCTTTCTTGCTAGTACAATGCTGCTTTTTGCTTCCACATCCCTAGGTCCCTTGCTTTCTCCTTTAACTGATCTCAGCTACCTAAGGAGAAAGATGACCAGAGGTCTCCCTGTCCCTAAAGAGTTTCAGAGGCACCTTGAATATGCACCTGTCTGAGTGTGCTGAGAGGATCAGAAATGGGAGGCACTCAAACTATGGATTTGTTGAAGTCAGGCAGTCGAGTCTCCATCCTATCCTGTTTCCTGTTGGGAGGGGCACCCAAATTCAACCCATGGGGTCTGGGGAAGATCCAGAGTGGTGATAGGAAACTAATGTGACCTCTTGGAATTTGTCCTATTCGGCCAACTCAGTGCTCTGTTGCTATAGATTCGTATCTGAATATATAGTGGTAGTAAATTTGCTACATCCTTATATATCCCTACACCGTAAATGCCAGAAAGGAGTCCTCCAATCAGTAAAAACTCCATATAGAGAACGTTAATACCTTTGGGGCCCCACAACCTATTAATCCCTTTGAGCCAAATGTTTCTGTGGCTGATTATTTTGATGATTCTGCCTCTGCCAATAGGTGACAGTCTTCATCTAGAAGCATCCTTTGGGTTGTATTTGTATTTGTCACTTCTATGGCATGGCTATTGGGTTCTTCCAGAAAGCGACTATCAGCCTGCTACTGTGGTCTTATAGAAATTGAATGCTAATCCATGGAGGCTTTGTGACTCTCTGGTCTGATAGTCTCATTTTGGGATGGGTAAACTAGATTCTGACTAACAAGGTGGAAAGGGCTCAATATACCTCTTTTGTCAAATGGAAATGAAATAGCCCAAAAGACAGCTGTTCTGGCTCCAGTGGCATCTTAGCTTTATGTTAAAAAGTAATAATTATTCCTTTTTTTAAAAGATTTATTTATTTGAAAAAGAGAGTGAGCACGAGGGGAAGGGCAAAAGGAGAGAGAGAGAGAATCCCAAGCTGACTTCATGCTAAGTGTGGAGCTGAGAGTGGGGCTTGATCTCATGACCGTTAGATCATGACCAGAGTGGAAACCAAGAGTAGGATGCTCAACCAACTTCACCACCCACGCACCCTAGTAACTACTATTCCTTTAGGAGAAGACTTACTTCTACTCAGACTCTTGAAGTAAAATTGTTGTCTTCATGGGGCCCTCAATTCACAGAGGTTCCCCTAAATACCTGAGCTCGGCTCACCAATGTTTAAGCTAAAGTGGTATAATTTAACTGACCTCTTTAAAATTGGCCCAAAAAAATATTCTAATTTTACCTCTTACCACATTCTGGTCCACACATCTGTAAAGCAGTTTGGTCACTGAATGTGGCTGTCCCTTGAAAGGTATTCTCTTCTCTTGCATGGTTCCTGTGTATATTGGATTGAATTGTGTCTCCTACAGTCAATGACTGGTGTCTTTAAAAGAGAAAGTAAAGAGAGATTTGGACACAGAGGGACAAAGAGGGAAACTGGCCATGTGAAGATGGAGGTGGAGATTAGAATTAGGCCGCTACAAGCCAAGGAATGCCAGGAGCCAAAAGAAGCTAAAAGAGGAAGAAATTGTTTTTTCCCAGATACTTCAGAGGGAAAATGACCCTGCTGACATCTTGATTTCAGACTTCCAACCTTCGGAACCATGAGAAAATAAATTTCTGCTCTTCTAACCCAACAAGTTTGTGATCACCTGTTTTGGTAGCCTTGGAAAACTAATACACTGGGTAATGATCAGGATGAAGGATGGAGGTAAACCAATTTTGAAAATTTGGGATTCCAACCTGATCTTCCCTGGACATAATGCTTCTTTCTCTCCCTTACTTATAATCCCAGGTTGGCCTGATTGATACACTTTTCAGGTACAGCTTAGCCAAAAAGCTAGTGTATTCTAACAATGCTGATTCAGCCATTTACATGGTCCTCAGTCATAAAAAGAATGACTACTTGGTTGAATATGCCTGCTGGCTGAGTTCTTTGCCAGAGGTCCATGAGGGACAAAGCAAGTGACGTAGTGGGTCTGTGTAAGTTCTACAGGAATGCTCTTATTTCTCTTGCTCCTGATCTAGGTATGATTAGGGAATAATTGGAAAAAGGTAAAAAGTGCCTGGAATGGGGCACATCAGTTTTGTCTCAGTGGAGGGAGAAGAATAGTTTTGACACCTGGAAATGGAGTTCCTCAGACCCCCAAAGTACGAGAGAGGGCAGGGCACTAAAGATCTTTTTTTTTTTTCTTTTCTTTTAGCATCGGCTTTGAAGACTTTCTCAAGAAGGAAAAACAACCTGGTGTGGCAAATGGTTGAAATAATATTTAACTTATTGGTGAGGCTGCCATCTTCTGCCATACAATTCTGACTACAATTTGATCATCATTCCCCTTATTCTTACTGTGAAGCTTATTGGAATAGAAGTGTTGGCCCTAGTTCCCACACCTTTTATGTAAAACATTTATCACCATCTCTGAAGGTCTGCCCTAGCCCCACTCCTGTGGCTATTGTTCGGTCATTCTGTGGGGCATACAAATTTCACCCTGCTGGTGGTGAAGGGCAAAATGACTGATTGGACTGACTGCCCTTACACAATCCCTCTAGACAAAAGGACTGGACTCAGTTATTTGAACTGCACTGGAAACCCTAAGGTCCATCATCTTGCTACCAGGCCACACTGGAGGCACTATCAACCTGTGCTGTCCCAAATGATGTAGGGTCTAAGAATTGTCAACATTTTCTTTCTAGAGGCACCATGTGTGTCTCCAGACTGAACTTCTTGTGTGGAAGACAGGCATTCATTTGCTTTTTTTCCTGAATATACAGCTGATTATACCTCTGAGGTTGTCATCTGAGACCTTCTAGGAGTTAAGGAAACCTTATCAGTAGATCAGGTAGTTTTCAGATGACTGTGGGATTCTCTCCAAAATGAAGTTACTGTCACTTTCTCAGGGGAGCTTTCTGGAGAGAGAACTGACTCATTATTTACATATACCTTGTTGGCAGTTATCCCTGTGATGTAAAGCATCCAGTTAGAAAAAGTACCGAGATTATAAGTGAAATCATACAGTATTTATCTTTCTTGGTCTGACTTATTTCATTTAGGATAATGCTCTCAAAGTCCATCCATATTGTTATAAATAGCAAGATTTCCTTCTTTCACATGGCTGAATAATTTCGTGTGTGTATATATATATTGTATATATATTCCTATAAATATATATTAAAGATATGATATGTACGAATAATATATATATTTATATTATGAGATCACTTAAATATAATTATATTTAATTATATATAAATAGATAATATATCATAATATATAATACAATAATATTTTATAGCAATAATATATTAATAACAATAACTATAATAGTTTTAATATTATATATCATATATGCATTATTATAATTTATAATTATAATAAACAATTATCAATATTAATATTAATATAATAAAATAGTAATTAATGTAAGTATGCATGTTTATATTTATATAATAGTATAATATTTTATCTATATATTATAACATGAGTAATACATATACCATATCTTTTTTATTCATCCATCCATTGATGGATGCTTACATTGTTCCATATCTTGGCTATTGTGGATAACAATGTAATGAACATGGGACCGCAGATATCTCTTTGAAATGATGATATCATTTCCTCCTCTGGATATAGACCCAGAAGTGGGATTGCTGGATCATACAGCAATCCCACTAATTTGCTCTCATCCTGTGATAGTAGGTGTAATGAAATGTGCTATGGAACAGATTGAATGGATTTTGTTCCACCTTCTGTAGGTCTGATTTACCAGAGTGGCAGATGGAATGAATACTCATGAAAAGATCCACCAGAAGTCAAGATGATGTAGAAGTGAGGGGTGGATATTGTCGGGAGACAATATGGTTGTCTCGTGTTTCTGAACATCTTATGAACAGAGGCACTGACTGACCATTGTTCTGGACCATCTCTATAAAGAATGTTTGTACAGGCACAGCCTTGAAAGACAGAGATAGTGTCTCCTTCTGGAGCAGTGAGCAGGCTAACTAACTGCTCACAGTAAAAGATTTGAGTTCCCTAAGCTCAGGATTCTCTCTTGCATTGCATCTCACAGTATGTGCTGTTATTACGCAGTCTTCCTATCACCCTCTGGAAATTGGGAATCTAAGAACTGCTGTGAAACATGCCCGTGCTGGTGCCTCTTGCAGCACTTTGAGTAATCAAGTCTGTTGCTGACCCAGGAGGCTCACAGCTCCTGCTAGCACCCATGAAACTGTGGCAGGCTAACCTTTTAGCTTACAAGCAGGGTAAACTCTCACACTCGTCACTGTAGTTGACGATTGGAGGAAAATTCCTCAGCAGCCAGACTTTCATCTATTATCATCTCCCTTCTGCCTAAAGGACTTCGTATGTACATAAAATATATAAAATGATAAAGATTATTAAATTGTAAAATAACATGTAATAGGGATTATATTATTTGCCATGTATATGTAATAAAATTTATATGTAATAAAATTATATTATGTATATAATTTTATAGTGCATGTTTACTGTTAAACTTTTTACATCTGGAAATGTCTTTATTTTTTTGGAAATTATTTTTATCAAGTATACAATTTTGGTTGACTTTTTTCTTTTCTTTCAGTACTTAAAGATACTGCTCTTCTGTTTTATGTCTTGCCTTGTTCTGACATGAAATGTTTGGCTATTTATTCCTCTGTAAATGATGTATCTTTTTTCCCCCTCTGGCTGCTTTTTTCAGACTTCTTTTTATTTCTTTTTAAAAGCAACTTGATTTTGATATGCCTTGGTATAGTTTTCTTTTTTTTAAAAGATTTTATTTTTTTGACAGAGAGAGAGACACAGTGAGAGAGGGAACACAAGCAGGGGGAGTGGGAGAGGGAGAAGCAGGCTTCCCGCCGAGCAGGGAGCCCGATGAAGGGCTCGATCCCAGGACCCTGGGATCATGACCTGAGCCGAAGGCAGATGCTTAACGACTGAGCCACTCAGGCGCCCCTTGGTATAGTTTTCTTAACATTTTGTGTTTGAGACTTATTTGGATTCTTCAGATCTGTGGATTATGCTTTCATTTAATTTAAAAAATATTTGGCTATTACTTCTTCATGTATTTTTATCCTATCTTTACCCACCCCCCTTCCTTTGGGGCCTTGAATTAACTGTGTATTAGGCCACTTTAAGTTGTCCCACAGCTCACTGCTCTTTTCATGTTTTTTCAGTCTTTTTTTTTCTTCTCTGTATTTGTTTTTGATTGTTTCTGTTGCTATGTCTTAAAGTTTACTAATTATTTCTTCTGTCATGTCCAATCAGCTGTTAATCCCATGCAGTGTATTTTCCTTTCAGATATTGCCTTTCTATTCTTTACACTTTTGATTTGAGTATTTCTTTTATATCTTCCATGTCTCTACTTAATGTATTCTACCTTCACCCTTTTAATCTTGAAATCTTAAAAAGCTTTATAATTTACGTCCTAATCTACTATCATCAATTTGGCGTCTCTGTAATTTTTGAGTGTGTGTCTATCT
>CM052899.1:93214928-93275731 GCA_028534135.1 Potos flavus | reverse complement strand
CATGCAGTTCTACTCTTAAAACAGGTTTTCGAGTAAAGACAATTCCTTTCATAAGAATTATTAGGCTAACTGTTAAGGGAAAAAAAATCTACTTCATAAGCTAGTAAACAATCAACCTGCTTCCCTTCCTGTCTTCCTTCTTTCTTTGCATTTTTCTTTGATTTTTTATTACTTGCTTTTTAAAGTATTTAAAGTATGAGATAGAAGAGAGTGATGCATTTAAACAGATGAAGGAGCCCAAGAATGAAGTAACAGAGAAGAAATCACTTGTTCATCTTCCTATTTGAGTCCAAATACTTTATGAATACAGTTGATTCTATGCCCACCTTGTGTACAGAAGTCTTTTCCCTACAGTTATCTCTTCTTTTTTCTCCATCAGAACGGAAATATAATATACACTCTTTCAGCTTACAAAGGGTCCTTCTTTTTTTGCCATGGGATTTTAGGACCCTGCCCCATTGAATTGGTCCATTTACAGCAAAACTCCATGACCCACTTGTCCAAACTCACTCTCCCACTTCTCCCATTGTCTCTTGGGCTCACTTTTATCACTCAAAAACAAAAACGAAAGCAAGAATTGCACTCACACACACACAAAACAAAACCACAAACAAAAGCAGCTCTTCTCTCCCATGATTGTCCCTTCGGTTATGGAGTGAATTTTGTCCCTTCAAATTTGCATGTTGAAGTCCTAATCCCCAGTAGCTCAGAATGTGCCTGTATTTGGAGATAAAGACCTTTATAGATAATTAAGTTAAATGTGGTCAGTAGGGTGGGCACTAATCCAATATGACTGGTGCCTGGTGTCTGTAAGAAGAGGAGAATAGGACACAGGCACACACAGAGGAAAGATCATGTGAGGATACAGTGAGTAGGTGGCCATCTACAGGCCAAGGAGAAAGGTTCTCAAAACAAGCCAACCCTGATGACACCTTGATCTGGGACTTACAGCCTACAGAAAAACAGAAAATAAATTTCTGTTATTTGAGCCACCCAGTCTGTGGTACTTTGTTAAGGTGACCCTAGCAAACATATATATCCTTCCCCACATCGCTGAATTATATTTGGCTTCTGTGAACACACGAAGCAAGTTTCTGCTCAGATCACTTACTATTCTATTTTCCTGGAATGTTTTGCTTCCAGATACCCATAGCTTGCTCCACAGCATACTTTCCAGATACACAGAGCTTACTTGTTTTAGTCAGGTGCGTGCTCAAATGTCACCTTTCAAAGAAGACTCCTTTGATTCTCACAACACTATATCTCGTCTTCTCTTTTAGTTTTCTCCTATCACTTATCACCACTAACATTATGTACTTGTGTTTTCTTTCTTTTGTTTTTTTTCTGTGTCCCTTCACTTGAATGCAATTTCCACTAGAGCAGGGACTCTTTCTTGTTTATAGTGTACATCCGGCTCCTAGAAGAATTTCTTGCACATATTTAGTACCCAATAAAATTTATTGAATGTTGAATGAGTGTTCAATGAATGAATAAGCAGGAATCTTTTCTTTTGTCTTACAGAGGGAAAATAGATATTTAAGAATGTAAAACTGAGGTTTTTTCCCCCCTCCGAAGGCTCATGTGTGTATATCAGAACATTGACTCAATATACTGATATTTCATCCAGTATAACGTGAAACAAATACATGTTATTTGGTTCTTTTCTTTTATGGAGAAATTAGTGGAGAGATTAACATCAGTGTCTGTAGTCAAAAAAGCAGGGAACAGATAAGAAGAAGAAACCAAGCAACAGAAATAGATTCGAAACTCTCTGTTAGATTCTTTGTTTCTTTAGTTGTGCCCTTTATTCCATCTCACATAATAAATTCAGAAAATGGCATTTTTCTTTTTTCCCTAGCTTTATTTAGATATAACTGACATATAAGACTGTATAAGTTTAAAGGGTAAACATGTTGATTTGATACACTTACATATTGCAAAATGATTACCACCATAGTATTAACCAACACCTATATTGTGTCATTCTCATTACCATTGCATTTTTGTAGTGAGAACACTTAAGATATACTATCTCAGCAATTTTCAAGTATATAATACAGTATTATTAACTACCATCACCATGTTGAACTTTAGATCCTCAGAACTTATTTATCTTATAACTGGAAGTTTGGACCCTTTGACCAACATCTCCCCATTTTCCCTATTCCTGAGTCCCTGGTAACCAACCATTCTACTTTCTATTTCTATGAGTTTAGCCTTTTTAGATTCCACATATAAGTGAGATCACATAGTATTTGTCTTTTTCTGGCCAGCTTACTTCACTTAGCATAATACCCTCGAAGTTCATTCATTTTGTCACAAATAGCAGGATTGCCTTCTTTTTTTTCATGGCTGGATAATATTCCATTAGGGGAAAAAATATGTGTGTGTATATATATATACATATATCACATCTATCCTGCATCCACTGATAGACACTTAGGTTGTTTCCATATCTTGCCTGTTGTGAATAATGGTGCAATGAACATGGGAGTAGAGATCTTATTGATATTCAGCTTTCATTTCTTTGGATATATATCATTAATGGGATTGGTGGATTATATAGTAGCTCTATTTTTAATTGTTTGAGGAATCTCCATACTGTCTTTCGCAGTGGCTCTACCAATTTGCATTCCCATCAAGAGTGCACAAGGGTTCCCTATTCTCCACATCCTCTCCAACACTTGTAATCTCTTGTCTTTTCATTGATAGCCATTCTAACAGGTGTGAAGTGATATGTCATTGTGATTTTGATTTGCATTTCCCTGATAATTGTGATGTTGAACACCTTTTTATGTACCTACTTGTTGGCCATATGGATACCTTCTTTAGAAAAATGCCTACTCACTTCCTCTGCCCATTTTAAAAATCTGATTTTTTTTTCACTAGTGGGTTGTATGAGTTCTATATATATTTTGGATATTAATTGTTTATCAGATATAAAAAAGCAGCCTCCTCTTCTAGACTTAATGGACTGACTTTGGTCTTTCTTTCACCTGTAGGTGGGGGCATGCTGGAGTGTGCTGTGACCGAGGATAGTCCAGGGGGCATAATGTCTCTTCAGCTCAGGGCACTGGGGTCTACAGCATCTATAACTTCATGGTCCTTGATGAGTGCTGTACCCGGGAGTGGGGGTGGGGGTGGTGGTGGGGGTGGTGGTGTGGAGAGTATGTGTCTACAGTGGCTCGAAGGTCTATTGAGGTTCTTAGTGGCAATTTCAGTTCCAATGGCTAGGGATCAGGGCTGGCAATGGCAGTAGCCAAAACTGGTAGTATGCACACACTCATTTGCAGGAGTCAGTTGCAGGTGCTTCTGTGGTGGAAGGCATCTGTTGCCGACACAGAGGCAGTGGTGTGGGCTAGAACAGGCAGCAAAGCTCCGGGCTACCTGTGGGCACGCTCGTAGCTACAGGCATCCTGGCTATCGGCACGTACTACCTGGCAGCTGGGTCTTGCCATGGGGCACAGCAGCAGAGGCCCGTGCAGTGCAGGGGTGTTGTACTGGGGGCATGCAGGTACACAGTTGGAGGGGCTAGTCCTGAATGCAGGCAGGGCGGTGGGAGTCAGACCTGCGGTTCTAGGCGGGAATTTGTGCTTGCGCAGCCGCAGAGGCCAGCTAGCCTGTAAGTGCGCTTCTGAGCTCCGGAGGGCCAGGCAAACAGGGGCTGAGGCAGCTGATGTCGGCGAAGATACCTGTGGGGCAAAAGCCAGTAAAATCTGCAGGGGACGTGGCAGCTGTGCTGGCCTTTGGTTCCTTCTTCTGTGGCGAACACCACTGGATTTATCTGTAGAAGAGTGTCCTGTGAACGACGATCCTTCCGCTGCGTGGCTGCTGCAGGTAGTCCTTGCTTTTCTTTCCGTGTTCCTCGCTGTCTCTATAGGTCTCAGCTTTGCTGAATAGGGTGAAGTCAAAGCAGCACCTTCATGTCCTGAAAGGCTGGGGAAGCTGGTTGCTCATCCCACTAACTCTTCCTTTTCCAGGGAAGAGAATTCTTTCTAGCCAGGGAGTTCTTTTTTGGTGCTGAGCCGAGCTGGCGTGGCCGATGGCATGATGCAGGCAAATGAAGTGATTGTCCTTCTCTTTTTGCGTGGTTATTCTCAGGCTTTTTGTTCTACCGTGTTGCCGAAGTTTCTAAAGTAGACTCCAAGCCTTTCCGAGAGCTGTTTTGGTTGGTGGATGTCCTTGTAATTCTTGACATTTGTTGTGAGACCGCGGTGGGGGGCGGGGGTGAGTGTGTGTCTCCTAGCCGCCATTTTGGTCTAATGCCCCCTTAGAAAGGACACTTTTCCAAAGGAAACTCGTGGGAACAGATGATTAATGAATTAATTTTTAAAAAATTTCTTTTTAAGTATTTTTTTTCCTAAGAAAACTACCAAACCATATTCTGGTCATTAATATTGACCATAGTCCAAACTATTGGATTAACGGCCAGTTTGTAACATTGTAAGATCTCAGATTTTTTTTTAAACTCACCAAAGCCACCTAAATTAAAATAATTATTCCTAAATTTGAAACACATTCTTTTACACCATATTAAATAAGAATATGCCTTTAATGGCACTGAGATCACTCATTTAGAATTTATTGAATTTTTTCTTTTTTTATAATTGCCATTTAAAAAATCTTCATATAATCTCCATAGTCAATAGAGTATTTAGGAGGGATGCAACAGTATTTTACCCGGAATAGACAGGCAAGGAGACAAAATCTTACTGAAACTTAATATGTGTAGAGCACTGTACACAAGCTCCCACATTGAGTCCTCATGACAACAAGTAAAATAAAGGTATTACCCCTTGTTTACAGATAAGAAATTGGGTTAAATGAGTTTTATGGTATTACATAGCTAGAAAAGACAAGCTCCATTTTTCTATACTGAATCAGTAAATATATATTGCTTTTATTTGGGGAAAGGTGTTATAAAATTTTTTTTTAGAAATTGTTCTCAATAGCCAGTCTTTGCTTATGATGATGTATACTACCTTATTTTTTGGAAATACTGATGAAAAATCTATGTATAAGAATTATTTTAAACTTGTTTGTTTGTTTCCTTGTTTCTAATATGTTACTACTCAAATTTTTTTCCAAAGGTCTGAAAAGAATGGTAATTTGTCAGGATTCTATTGTAAGCTGTACGGAGCTGAAAGTATAATCAATGGAATAATAGAAGAGGGAGTTTTTAAGTGTAAAATAGCATTTTAGAGTTAATATAATGAAAGAGCTTATTAGGCCAAATGGGGATTCTAATACGCTTTTTATTAAATAATTTCTTTAAAGTTAAAGATTTTGGAAAAGTGTTCTGAAACATCCCTCAGAGATTGTCATTTTTCAATAATTGGCTTTTAAGACTTGTAGTTTGCTGCAAATTGTTGTGTTGTCTTTTAACCACTTTCACCCATCTTATTTGCTCTCTTTCCTCTCATGGCTCTTCTTTAGCAATTGTCTGTTGTTATCTTTGAGCTCACAAAGCTCAACAGCTCCCAGGTCATCTTCTATCATTAAGCAGTTCTTGCAATGATTGCTTTTTGTTGCTTTATAAATGAAGGAACAATGAAAGGGTAGGAAAAAAAAATCCTTCATAAAAAAAATGCATTTCCTTTTTTCAGGGTTCTAAATTCCGTGAACTATTACTCAATTTTTTCATAAACCACTTGTTTCATATTGTACTATGTAATATTTTATTCATATAATCCTCTGGAGTGCACTTGCTTTTCATATTTTCTCTATTCCTTTAGGTGAATCCTCTACAAGTTTTTATTTTTCTACTGTTCCTAGGGCTCTGCATATATTTTCACATTTCATTAGTAGTTAATTTCAAAATGCAATTAGAAAGAATTCCTTTGAGGATAGCAGGCAATAATTGGAATCTTTCTGTTCAATCCTTATTAAAGAGCATGGGGAGATGCTTTTTAACTAAGAATGTTTGGAACAAAGGCCAAAGAGAAAATGCCTAGACAAATTATTGGTATTTTGGCATTGGTGTAGCATATGAATGGGTCATTAAATAAACCATTCTCCTGCATTTGTCTTTCAGGTTGGTTTAACAATAATAAACCCAGTTGAAAGTTAAGATTTTGATCTTTAAAAGTAAAAACACACGTGTTTTGGGTTCTCTTAGTTAACAAAATACCATATTATTTCACTCTGTGCTTAAACTTCAGCATTGAGTAGTGTACATGGAGCATGACAGATTAAGTCCCCTGTATACCGAAGAACCAGGAGAGTTTTATAGAAATATGTAGGAGACTTCCTTAAAGTACTCTACACCAGAATTATTTATACAACTTCAGAATGCCTATGGGATATATCCCTGTGTGTCAAGGTATGGTAGCTTATAATTACCAGCATTTCAATTTCATAAGGGCAAATTATCCTGGCGAGAAATGAAGTAGAAAATTTAAAAGTCATGGAGGTCTTTATGAGCGTGTAAAAGTAGCTTCCCAGGGAGGCTACTTGTGGCCTTATTAATAATTAAAGGGAAACTTAAAACCAGAAGAATCCTGACTCTTAACAACCGATTAAATGTTATGTCAAGATAGTGGATAATCATTGTCAGCCAAAATATTTTAGTTCACAGTTCTGTGGTGAAAAGTCTTCATGTTTATGGCCTGCGATTCTGTAAGGAGAAGGGAAGAGTAAGAGCAATTTTGGCAATTCACATGTGCTAGATAGCATAAGTGTGCTCCAGAGAGGAAGACAGAGTTACGGATTATGTCACATGGTGATGCTTCCAACTCTAACATTGATTTGACATACTGATTCACTATTAATGAACTAAGTATTAGAAATTTGCAAGAGTGGTTAAGAATGAGTACTCTGGTGCAGATTTGCTTGTATTCAGATGAGATCGGGCGCATTCAGGGTGGTATGGCCGTAGACAGATTTGCTCATGTTCAAACCTTAACTTTGCTACTTCATAGCTATGGGACCATGGACAATTTAATCATACCATCTTTGTTCCAGTTTTCATATCTGTAAAATGGGGTCATAAGAGTATCTATAGTTGTGAGCAGTAAAGGAATGCATTGATGTAAAGCACTTAAAACAATGTGGTACATAGAAAGCACTTAATAAATTTAGCTTTGACTATTATATTGAAGTCTAATATAGGTCTAAATCTAAGTATAGATCTAAATATGATTTATTACTGCAATTTCAATTCATATCTTCTTGAACAGCTCTCTGTGTTGATTTGGCACAATTAGCCAATGTACTCTTTGACTTGATACCTCTAACATTTGAACTTCAACATCAGAGGAGTGAGGGTAGAACGTGCCATAGAATTATGCAGAAAGCTTAATTTCCCCTGGAGAAACTGATAGGACCTCTTGTTGGTAGGATCTATCAGAGTCATGGAGGAGGTCATTGGATCAGAAGACAAAAGACCTGAATTCTAGCTGTAACTCTGTCAGTGACTAAATTTTGCTTAGGACAAGAAATAGGATTTAATTTTAGTGCATAATCATTATGGCCAGGACAAACTATTCAGTCTGTCATTCAAAAACATCTATCCAGGCACATACGATACTTTATTTGTAAATGTCGGCCCAGCAGTAACAGTAATAGCCTGGCTTTCAGGGGTGTCTGGATGGCTCACTTGGTTAAGTGTCTGCCTTTGGCTCAGGTCATGATCCCTGGGTCCTGGGATTGAGCCCTGTGTCAGGCGCTCTGGTCAGCTGGGAGTCTGCTTCTCCCTCTCACTCTCCCTCTGTGCTCTCTCTTCTCTTTCAAATAAATAAAATCTTTTTTAAAAAAGACAGTAATAGGCTTTCATAAATATAATTTTTAATGCTGATGCAGTGTAAGTTTTCAAGTTTCTTTAAAAATCATTTCACAATAATTATGTTTTAAGCAATTATATTACGTTAATTTATCTGTGGCAACTCAGCTATTAATACTATACTCTTAAAACTTCTCCATCATCATTTAATTTCAAGTAGAAGTGTAATTTTGCATCAGTTCATTCACCCAGCACTTTAGTTTTATATTCTTTCCCCTGCCCCCTCTCTTCCCTGTTAATTCAACATTGAATATACACTGTGAGTCAAGAACCATGGTGTTACACATTATTTTATTAAATATCTTTGATTTTTCACAACAATGCCTAATCCATAGATGAAGTAAACAAAACAAGAAAGAAGAAAACAAGAAAGAAGAAGGCACCACATGCATTTTAAATAAGTAATCTTGGATTGTGAATATGAAAGGAACTTTGAATTTCTGTAAGGAAGGAAGAAAGCAATATTTTTCAGAGGAAAAGCAGGGATTAAGAATTTCATGCCCTTATAAATTCTAATCACGTTGCTTTCTCTACAATTTTAGGTTATAAAGCAAGAGTCCATTAAAAGTTACTGACAAAGATCTTATTAAAAATTAAGACAGGACATAGGCATTTCATGGCTGGCACCTACACTGCTCTTAATTTTGTTTCCCTCTGAAGAGTATACGAGGAGGAAAGCTTTATTGAATGAAATCTAGGCCAAGCAAACATATGGCAATGGGATTTCTTTTAGATGAAGTAATTTTAAACTGAGATTTCTCAGAGAAGAATTTTTTTCCCTGCAGACTTTTATAACAGTATCCTTAAAATCTGGTCATGACAAACCGGAGAAAATGATCTTTAAAATCTGAGAATATGCTCAATTCTCTTCTCTGAAATCAATTCTGGGAAGATATCCATATCATTTTGAAATAGCAAACAGATTTGTCTGGTGGAATTTTGCCAGGAAAGAAGTAATATAGACATGTTATGCTCTATTGTGGAAACACGAAGCATCCCCCTCTGCTAATGATTCATGAACAGGAAGATGAGGCATTCTTGCAGCTATTACCTCCCCTCCTAAGCTGAAATATCATGCTGTTTACATCACTGCACACATGTTCACATTGGTTCAAATGTGTTGTCATTGTGTATTATTAGGCACAATGGTTAGATTTCTTTTGAAAAACACACACACACACCATTATGTCATAGGGCACTAAGTGTTTTATCTGTTAATTTAGTCTAGCCAAACCTCCCATATTAATATACCTTGGTCCTGTTAATAGGTTAAATTTTGTTAAACAAGCCTTCGTTAGAATTGCTTAATTCTCTGCCCATTTAGTAGCCAGACATCATTATTACAATGGAACAATGGATAATATTAGCAATAGCAATTATCATAAAATTGCCCCTTATAAGAAGATAGTGTTCATTTTAAATTATTAATCAAGACACTTTGTTTATTATCTCATTTTTATCTCTCAAACAATCCCAAAATGATATATTATGCCCATTTTACACACAAGGAAACTGCAGCACAGAGAGGCTAAGCGATGTGTCCAAAGTCACAGCTAACAGAGCTAGGATTCAAACTTGGGTAAACTTTCATACAGGTTAATGGCAATAAGAGAAGGCTTATTAGAGGAAGTGGTTTATCAACTATGTAAGCTACTCATGATTTGTTGGGGGAAAATACATGACTGGTGTATGGAATAATGTGGCAACCATTATTTTTATGAGCAGAAGATGAGTGGGAAACATGTATATAGTATATAAAATGCAGAGAAAAATTCTTTATCATTCAAACAATACAACGACTGCCATAAAAGAAAACAGTTAATTAGTATCATGCTTTAATGCAATTCTTTAGCGGAAAAAATCTCTGAAGTTTTGAGAGAAGGCTGTTATTTGAAGATTACCTCCATTCATTGGGGGAGGGGTACAACTGAAAGACATTCTCAGGAATATGTGAAATGAGAAAGAGCACCGCTCCTATAGGTTCCCTGAAAAGAAGAAAAAGAAAAGGAAAGCCTGGAAAAACTATGCCAACTGAGACATAGATAATTTTGAAAAAGAGCTTAAGATTAGAAAAGGTACAGCATAATAAAAAGAAATAGTGAGACCAATGAAACTTAAAATTTAGTGTCTAAAGGCTGTTAATGTTACTACAAAATAATGCAGCTATCAAACAGTTTAAAAGTAAAGGTAAATAGTTTAAAAAGTAAAGGTAAAAAGTAAAGGTAAATTTTTTAAACAAAAATCTCATCAGCAATGAGCAATAATAAGCAATAAATAATAATAAGCAATAAGCAATAATAATAAAATCAAAGCTAAGTTCTTGAATTACTGCAACAAAACAACAACAAAAAGAAGTATGAGGATGGTAATCGGGATAGAATAAAGTTTTATCTTAAAGTGGAGGAGTGGGTAGTTATTGTTTCTGTATTGAAATGTTGATAATGTTGAAAAAATCCATGTTCACATTTAAAAAAAGATGTGAGGATAATTATTAATAAAGTTAAAAAAGTTACAGAACATCTGAATCAGTAGAGAAAAAGCATGAGCTAATAAACCATATTTAATATATGAAGATAAAAATTAAAAAAATAACAAATGCCAAGTAAATATCAAATAAAATTACAAATAAACACACCTGTAATAAATACGATTGAGTTTGAATCTTATTAAAATAAATAAATTACAAAATAATGCAGTAACATACTATTTATGAGATACACAAAGTAAAATATTAAACTAAAATAAAGTTAAAATTAATATTGGAAATATTACCCAGTCTTCAAAAGCATAAAGAAATCAAGGGAAGAAATATTAGTGACAGATGATATAAGAATTTAGGGCAAAAAGGATTAAAAATGTCAAAGAGAATTTCACGTATTTGAAAATGTCCAGTCTGTAATTAAAATATAAATACCACATATGCAGTACATGCAAAAGAATGTCAGACTCCCTCTCCCACACCATATACAAACATTATGTCAAAATAAATCAAAGAGTTAAGTATAAGAGCTACAATTATAAAACTCCTGTAATAAAGTTTAGGCATAAATCTTAAAAAAATAAAATAAAGGTATCACAAACATTCATGTTTCAAAAGTCATAGTTTCAAAATATGTAATGTAGCACTATTAAAAGTATAAAAATGTAAAAGAGAGGAAGAGGTTACAAGAAGATAAAGCACAACATTTTTAACCAGAGCATTTTTCAGGTCAAGGAGATCAAAAAAATGATATAAATTATTTGAATAATGTCATAAATAAATTTCATATTGAAATTCTTCTCCCCTGAGGTCCTTTTCAGCTACTAGTCATTTGACTCTCTCTTTCAACACAGTTCCCACACATTTTCTAAAGCTCCTTTTCTGGGCCTCTGGATCACTCTAACATAAGTCAGAGTTTTATCTGGGTTTCTGTACCTGTCCAGTACTTGGACACCTATCACCTAGAACTATCTTTAAATATGTGAAAAAAAGATCCACTGGTTATTATTATGGTCCATGCTCTTAAAAGAGAAGGGGGGTGAGGTGAGTTAAATATTAAATACATAAATATAACAAGCAAACATATTTTCTAATTATAAAGGTGCTTAGCTGTAATTTGTATGGGATCAACGTAGAGTGTAAACTCAGTGGTATTGAACATGAAGTAATTCACTTCTGTAAAACTTTTGGATGCTGTTCTGGGTTATAGGTGGGGACTTTAAACAGTATTTACTATAGCAAAAGGAATATAGTTGTGTTCATTTTATAAAACTAGTATTTCATCTATTTTCAGCTTCCATCCCTATTGTGAATAGATTCCTTCTTACAATAAGTATTTTAACACCCATTTCCTAAGACCTTTGGCTGAACCAGTGTAAAAATATCGGTCACAATCAGACCATAGACACAGAGGACTTACATTACATTGTCTGGTTAAGGAACCTAGAACGAGAAACATAGTTTTCAGTACCAGCTGAATAAGGTAGGAGTAATGTGAGACCAAGAGAAAAAGAACAGATTAATTCAGAATACTCAAAGCTTAAAAACGCCATGGGTCCTAAGTGAGGAGAGGCTATATCCTGATATCAGAATTGCACTTTGTATATTCTTTTTTTTTTTTTTTAAGATTTTATTTATTTATTTGTCAGAGAGAGAGAGAGAGAGCACAAGCAGGCAGAGGCAGAGGGAAAAGTAGGCTCCCTGCCGAGCAAGGAGCTGGATGCGGGACTCGATCCCAGGACCCTGGGATCAAGACCTGAGCTGAAGGCAGACACTTAACGACTGAGCCACCCAGGCATCCCCACTTCGTATATTCTTTATAGTTCCTTTATACATAACCACGGATAGGTAAATTATGTATAATTCTTAATGTAGATTGTAAGTTGAGTCAGAATTTAAGCATTTGTTTTTAGGTAGCAAGATGAACTGAGAGGACCTTTCCTGACTAATAGGGCAGCAATTCTGTTGCCAAGAGAGAAAAAACTAGGTTAATAGCACTCCTTAAAGAACAGTCTTAATGAGGCTTTTTGTTAGAGGTTTTCATTTTCTGCCTCATTTCATAAACAAAAACAATGAGGAAGTTTCCAAGATCAGTTATTTCATATTAAAGAAAAACTAACCAGATAATCATGTTTGTGAAGGAGCATACTCTCTCCTTATATGTAGTTCCTGGCTGCTCCTTGGGCCTGACATTAAAGTGAGTGCAGTTACAGTCTTCAGGCCCTGAAAGCTCAATTCATCCCTCTTCCCTGACACGAGAGCTGTTGCACTGAGAAAATTCTCCAAGACCTTGACTAGAAACTCCAACCAGAGTAAGTCACGACAAAGTTTCAGTCTGAGTTTAGTATTTCTCACAGTGTAGGAAAATAACTGGTTTTAGAGTGATTTTAGAAACTATTAAAGCAAATGGTTCATTTGCCCCGTACTGGGTTAGGCCATGTGTGCTTCTGTGCAGGTATAAGCTCCATTACGTAGTCATCCCCTTGGAGAATTTTAAGTTTATAACATTTAAGTGTTATAAGTGTAATTTCTTCCCTTATGAAAGGTTGTGAATTATTACTATAATGAAAAGCATGGACATTGGGAGAAAAACTTTTTTGTTCTGGAAAAACTTGATTTTGGTTGATAGACCATGTTAAAATCCATATGATATCTATACAGATATGATATACCTACACGGTATGATAGTAAAGGAATGTCAGGCAAGATGGGCCTATGCCAGATGTAAACTGCAATTTAACTTGATATAAAACATTTGGTTTTGTAAGAGAAGTATGGAATTGAATTAATCAATACAATGAGCCTTTATTTTTAAGATCCTTAGTTCCAGTTTTTCTCCACAAATACCTTTTTTTTTTTTTTTTTTTACTGAAAGGAAAATACAAGTGATTTTTTAATTAAGATGGTGCATATTCAAGGACACTTTATTCTTGAACTTGCTTGTTTCACTACTTATATACAATGAAAAGAAGTTCTTCGTATTTCTGCTTCTAGTTATGTTGAAATTTTCTGTTTTTCAATTTCACCATCAAATGAAAGAAAGCTTTGCATATACAATTTTACTGTGACTCTTCCCATGTTACTAGTTATTTCTTGTATTAATTCCTCTGCTAGATTAAAACCATCTTGAATATAATCAACCAAACCATACTTCCCTTACAATTTAGAAAGTGGCATTTACAGTGGCAAATCTTTCAACGAGCATCTATTAAGTTTAATGTGACCCTCAGTAACTGTTCAATGGTGTAACCATTTTCTAATATGTATTTTACTAGCATGCCATAATATATAAAACCCAGAGGACTAAAAGGAATTTATAGTGAAATAGGATGAAATTAACTTGATGAGGCTTTCCATTCATCTTCAGTAATTTTTTTTTTTTTTTTCATTTTAAACACTGGTGACTCTGTTTCAACAGTTTGGAGTAATAGAAATGTTTTTTTTCATTCTGGTTAAATAATGTCCTGATACTGTAGATTCTTTTGAGAAAATGTACACATCTGTGCCTGACTCTGTGTAATGTGATCAGGAAATGTGGGAAAAATTTCCTTATATTATTGACTAAAATTTACATATTTTAAGTTGACAATTACATAGGACTTTAAAATATTTATTATTTTTTCCTTTAAAGAAGACTGCTGAGATTAGAGAGAAATACCTTTAAGAATTCTTTATCTGGTTTCAAAAAAGCTTAAGTATTTTAATTTTGATGCTTTTAAAATTCTATCATAAAACAAATGAAAAAGGAATAATTCCATTTTCAAAGTAAATACCTGTGTATTTGGGAAACTGTAAATGTGACAAATATAATTTTATATAAGGAGCCGATAGTTCTCCAAATAATGCACATTATTTCATTAATCATTTAATCAGAAAAAAGAACTGGTTCAGAATCAGGGTTTAATTAATTATTTTTTACAAAGATTTTACTTATTTAGTTGAGAGAGGGAGAGAGAGAGAAGGAGCGTGAGCAGGAGGAGGGGCAGAGGGAGATGGAGAAGCAGACTCCCCACTGAGCAGGGAGCCCCGTTACTACAGGGCTTGATCCCAGGACTCTGGGATCATGACCTGAACCGAAGGCAAATGCTTAAAAGACTGAGCCACCCAGGTGCCTCCCAGGGTTTAATGTAGAGAGAGAGAATAAAAAATTCTCAGTGATGAAATAATTTGTAGATACTCCCTGGCTACTATATAATTAAAATGAAAATTATGAATGGATTATTTAGTTTTGTAAAATATTTTAATTTATAGCTTTTTAAATTTCACTACTCCCTAACTGTGGAAAACCTAAAAAGCAAATGATTAACAATTACAAAATACTGCAGTCTGATTAGGAACTGAGAAAACTGAGGCAAATAGTAATTTTAGTACTACATTTAAACAGATAAGGAAAGGCAAGGAGAATGAAAAAAAAAAACAACAAAAAAAATGATCTTGCAAAAAATAAAAAAGCACAAATTTTCAAAACCACCAATCTTTCACCATTCAGAAATAACCTTCATCATTTTGGCTTATTTCTGAAAATTGATAGAGTACAGACAATCTAGTATTAGCATCATAAGGCATGTATATTTGTTTTTTTTGAGCAAATAAAATGATATTTTTGAATGTCAGTAAAAATTGTTTCTTAATATTCTGATTTTTCATAGTATATTGATAATATAATTAGTCCTCTAATGCAGATATTTGGAATTATAAACAATGCAAAGATGAATATTTTATAGAATATATAGCTTTTTTAACACTTTTCTGATAATTTCTGTTGGGTTAATTTGTAGGAAAAGAATTACTAGGCTAAAAGGGTATGAATACTTTGAAGTTAAAAAAATGTATCTGTCAAGTTATTTGATGAAAATGTTTAAACAATATCCTCTCCCACAATCTGACTGTAATATGCAAGGTCATTTTCTTAACCCCTTTGTTAGATTGATGCGTGGAAAATAATATCTCATTTAATGCATTTTAATTATTGGATATATTTATTGACTAGTATTTCTTTTTATTAATTACATATTAACCACCATTTCCTTTTTTCAGTAGTGTAGTTAATGTATATTGGTTTATGATTGCCTATTTATGAACTATACTAAGGTTTGTATCATTAATATTTTGTCTTTTACTTTTTATTTGTGGTCATTTTTGAGGTACTGATATTTCAAATTTTAATGTTGTTAGATCTATAAAATTTCTCTTCAGTGGTCTCTGGCATTATTTTGTTTCAAAAGTCCTTTTTCATTCCCAATAATATATACATTTTCCTACATTTTCTTTCAGTTCTTTAATTTCTTCACTAAGCTATTTATTCTATGTGTGTTCTACTAGAAATAACAAATGGACCATGCATAAATCTCTGTCCTTTACATTCTGAATCAGTCACACTTTTTAATTATATCTCACGATGATTAATTTGGTGAATGCTAACTTCATGTGGTTTATACTCCCAGAATTTCTAAAAGTATTAACATATTAATGGAAAAGGCAGTCTTACCCACAGTCCATAAAAAGAATATTAGCTGAGTTCTAGAATAAACTGAACAGAGAGATATATAACAAATATCAGTTTTACTATGTTGCATTATTAATGTTAAAAATCTCACAAAGTCCTTATACTCAGGATGTCTGCATATCCTTATGAAATTCAGTCAGTAGAATTGTGGATAGGAGGTGGTTGAGCTCTGATGCATTAGAAGGCAGAAATTCTGTGCTATCAACTCTCCTCAAAGTCATGTTCATTTTAATCATTTAAACTTCACTGACTTGCTCCCTAACCGCCATGCATTTTTCAGCAAAAAGTGTTGCTTAAGGTTTTAATGACAGCTATTATGTTCCATGCTTTTCCATAGCTTTTTCCATCCTAGGTCCTTCTTTTTGCCTTTTCATCTTGATAGAGTGGGTTTTAAAATCATCTAAAGAACAATTAGTAATCTGGTTGCCTTTTTAAAAGTAGTATCAGCCATGGTCCAGTAAAGAAACGAAACCGTTACATATTTAAATGGAGAGAGTTTTGTATGAACTGCTAATGAGGCATAAAGTTGTTAGCTAAGTAACTGAAAGAGTAAAAAGAGAATGATAAGCTCTCACGCAGTTAGCAACTGCAAGAAACAGCTTGGGAAACCTTGGGAAGAGACTAGAATTACTAAAACTTAGAAACTTAAGCTAGGATCCCTGGGGGCCAGGAACCAGGGCTTGGAAGGGGGAGCACCAGCCTGCTGACCCTAGTCCCTTGAGGAATAGCACATGATGAAGCTGGTGCTGCAAATTTTGGAAAAACTGAAATCTGGATTCAGTATTTTTTTTAAAGATTTTATTTATTTGACAGAGAGATAGCACAAGTAAGCAGAGTGGCAGGCAGAGGGAGAGAGAGAAGCAGTCTCTCTGCTGAGCAGGGAGCCCGATGCGGGGCTCGGTCCCAGAACCCCGGAATCATGACCTGAGCCGAAGGCAGCCACTTAACCAACTGAACCCACTCAGGCGCCCCTGGATTCAGTATTTTCTATGGGAAGGAACTTCCCTTGTTGGGGTAAAAAAAGAATTGCTGGGATGATACTCAGAATCAGGAGGAAGCCAGGAGGCCCGCAGGAACAACCAGGAAGGTGCAAATCCCTTCTTCCTCTGCTAGGCTCCCAGTTTCCTCTGGCACTTCCTATTGGGCGAATATAACATGTCTTCTAGCAAAGCAGAAATGTTGGGTTCCAGTCTCACCTTCAATATTAGAATGCAGAGAGGAGAAAGGTGGGTTTGGAACTGAAAGGCAAAAACTTGGTAAGTGGCACAGGGGATTTCTCCTCTACCACTACTTCATTCACTCTTTCATACTTTTAACGTCCTTAACACTGACCTCTCACATTTTCATATCTACTTACTTGCCATTCCCATCCTCTGCTTTGCCCAAACTGTGATCACAGTGGTTTACTTGTTACTTCTAGTTACTTTGTGATTTTTCTGTTAAAGTGACTCATAACTACATTAAAGAGGAAAGTCAGTTTCACCTCCAGCCTGGTAGTGAAATTGAGTTAATTTAGGGTTGACTGCTTTCTGAAGAGCTCTTAGGTGGATTACCAGGGGGATACACTGATACCACAGAATGGTGTATTGAGTAATGCAGTAGGGCAGTGAGTAAAGTAACTGGTGGAATCTCCAGGTGTTAATTATCTAGACAGTTTGTGTTTCTGTACAAGTAAAAATGTGGCTCAAGCAAGGTATGCACATTATTTTCTCACTGTGTCAGGGTGTTGATTTGTTCTGTCTACAGCATTCTAGCTAGAGAAAAATTCTATACCAGGGTATACAATGGATGATTCCCCTGGAGGGGCACGATGTGTAGGTAGGAGCACAGAACCTATCATGGGAAAAATTCAAGCCCCATACAAAGAAAATAACCAAAACCATTAGCAGCTGAACTCTTAAGCTATAATAAAATGATAAAATGTAACAAAGCTGTAGCAATTATCATATCAATTTACCCATAAACTTTTCTGATCCTTTTCACATACATCATTCCAGGAAAATAATACCCAGATGTAGTAATTACAGGAAATTTCCACGTCTGTTGGCAAAAACTCAGATGTTGGCCCATCAAAAGTCTTACTGCGTTAGCAGAAGCTGTGTAAATGGGCCATTCTGTAGTTACAAGGCAAGACCTATTGGCTTTGGTTCAGTTTTTAAGTGACTCTAAGGGAAATTTCATACTGGGTTTTATTGACTATGAATTGCTATTTCTCTTTAACCAGAGCCCATGATTTTTATAGAATACAGTGCTTAATGTATATAATTATGCTTTATCCAACTGCAAAACAGGAATTGATACCTTTGCTTAACATAGAGATTAAAACTGACAATTTTTCAATCGAGAATTGTTTCAATTTTATAAAAAATTAAAATTTTGCATATTATATCATGAAAAAATTTTGTTGCTCAGAAAATGAATAAAATCATACTATTTAAAATTTAAAAAGTTATTTCTAATATTAGAATTCAACTGCTAGTTAATTGGTATATATTTGGCATCTAAGATTCTTTATCTAAATCACGTCAGGATGCTTAATAAACAGTTAAATAGAAGGCAATAGAAAGCTGCACTTTATGTGAAAACTACTCCGTATAAAGCAAAAGTTACACAAGTATTATTATTTGGCCTTGTACTACTGTTATATAGCCCTGTAAACTCCTATATAGCTTAGAACAACTTTATTTTTTTGATGCTTACTATCTTTACTTTTTGGCAGTTTTACATTTTGTAAGTGTTTTAACAACTTTTTTCCTTTGAGGAGGAATCTGAGAAAAGGAGTTAAAAATACACATTTATTTTCATATTATAATCAACACCATCAATAGTACTAAAGGGATAAAGAGAACATAACACTAAAATAGACTTACAATGGATATAAATTTGAGATAGTGATATATATTAATGTAGTGGCTTGGAAATCAATCAGGGTATTAACAGTATTTGAAACAGAAGGAATTTAATGTAGGCGATTAGTTACATAGGTGATAAAAGAATTAAGAAGCCATCAGGCTGGTGAGGCAATTCAGAGTTTAATAACTGCAGGAAGCCATCATCCCTGGGCTGGAGTGACTAAGAGTAGAAGTAATTTTACCAAAGCTCAGAGCACAGGGTCACCAGTGATAAGATGCAGTCATAACAGGCCTATCAATTGAAGTCTATAGTTTAAGAGAGTAAAAATATATTGGGAATGCCACTTGTGGCCCAAAGGAAGAAATACAGCTGGCAGCCTCTCCCTTTCTTCCCACTTTCCAATGACCCACCAGTGCTTTCCAGAGTCAGAACCAGCCAGAAGCCAAGAGACATGGAAGCCTAGAAATGCAGTTGGCAGGGCTTGGTCCCTTTCACCGCTACAGCCACCTAATCCCCATAATGCAAAGGCAAGCAAGGAAACCAGCAAGGTGGAAGGATCTAAGATCCTGGAAAGGTCAAGATTATTAAGTAAACAATATAACTTATGAACCAAAGGCAAATATTTTGTGCATCTCTCAATTAACTCTTTATTATGGTAAATTTTTTTTCCAAAAATATGGTGGATTAATCAAGCACTCAAGACATTTAGGTACAAGAATTTAGCTTTGATATGTCTTCGGAATTAACATTCCGAATATGGTATACAATTTCTAGGAAATCCAATTTTTTCCTGCAGATTACTTAAATAAATTAAAAAAGTGTATTTTACAAAGTACTTAAAGAAAATAATACATTTCATCTTTTATTTTTTTATTTTTAAATTTTTTAAAAGATTTTATTTATTTATTTGACAGAGAGAGACACATCGAAAGAGGGAGCACAAGCAGGGAGAGTGTGAGAGGAAGAAGCAGACTCCCCACCGAGCAGGGAGTCCAATGTAGGGGATCATGACCTGAGCCGAAGGCAGATGCTCAATGACTGAGCCACCCAGGTGCCCCACATTTCAGCTTTTAAAAAATTTTGTAATACCATCTAAACTTTTTAACAGCAATGTGACTTATTTCTCTTGGTTGAAGAGAGAAAAATCCCCTGAAATGGAAGGACAAGATAAGGGCAAAGGACCAAGGGTAGACATTTGTTTTTTGCTGCTGCATTAAAAAGAAGCTATAAGGGAGGTCATAGTTCCACTGTAGAAATCCAGCAGGGTGATGTAGGTCCTTTTTGATCTGGCTGGTATCATAACCAGAAAAGAGGGCAATGGAATCAGATGTTATACTTGTCAGAGAAGGCTGGACAGCAAAGAAGTTGAGAATCAGAGTTAGAAATTAGTGCTTCAGCTTCACTAAAAAAAAGAAATGTGCCTGGAGACTGAGTTGCCTTTCCAAGGGTCTGGCTTCTTTCTGAAGCTCCCAGGCTCACTGAACAAGGGAAGTGAAATTTATCAACCAGCTTCCAGTTGAAGCTTCATACCTGAGAATAGGGTTCTAATAGCAATCAGGTGGTCAGTGAATGGTTCTGAGAGCCCTCTGTCTGTTTATGGCCCACATCTGGCCTGGATAAATCATTCTCTATTCTAGGATGAGTCAACAGAGAAAGCACATATTCCAACAAATTGAGGTCTATGGGAATACTCTTCAACATTGAAAGGAATATAATACAGAAGATGTGGAAAAAACATAGACTTAAAAAAGATTTACTATAGGAAAATTACATCTTACAACCTTTCTGCATTGAGCTAGTAAAATAATTCAAGGAATCAGTCTTTATGAAAAGAGCAAAGAACTATTCACTTAGTATAAAAGATAGAAATAAAAAGGAAGCTGGGAAATAAAGTATTGTAATTTTTAGTAGGAAACTAAAAATTTAATAGAATTGAAATCTGCATTAAACACTAAAGAACAGAATAAATGTTATGTGAAATTGTATCAGCGATATAATAAACAAGTTGGATAGATCTCCTGAAATTAAATGGAATATGATAGAAGGAAAATGATAAGAGATTATTATGGATCAAGAAGACTTAATTTAGTGATCTAATGTAAGAAAAAATGTATTTCTGAATAATAAAACAAATGGAAAAAGTCAGCAATGCAAAATACAATAAAAGAAATATATTCTGAAATAAGGAATGTTAAATTACTTGAATGTGATTTAAATTTTTTCCTTATTTACCAGGAAAAATTAATAAAAAAATACCTTAGACATATTATGGTAAATTTTTTTTCCAAAAATATGGTGGATTAATCAAGCACTCAAGACATTTAGGTACAAGAATTTAGCTTTGATATGTCTTTGTATTTCTAATGCCTTTTGACTCTGCCATTCCCATTTTGCAGATGGAGACAGTGAAATTAGAAAGATTAAATAATTTTCTTAAAGTCCTGTAACATTTGCTCCACAAATGTTATATTGGTAAAACTGGAAGAAATGATAACATTGAGTAAGTGGAGGGCATGATTCTTGACATGAAAATAGTATGTGTATTGCATATTAAGAACTCTATGAGTTGAGATTGAGTCCCAAAATACGTGAAGGAAAATGATCTTAAAAAGGAGAGAGAGAAAAAAAAAAAGGAGAGAAAGAAGTGGGTTTCGGGGTTCAATTGAAGTGCCAGCATTCTCTATGGAAAGCAGCTCACTTTGAAGATCAATGGCAAGGAGGCCGAGCTGGTGAAAACTATTCCTGATGAATTCATGGCATAATGGGTAGAAAGAAATAAAAACTTGGATTCTGAAACAGTATGTTAAAATAGTACACAAAAAATTTATAATAAAAAACAATTGTCCCATGCCCTTCTCCTCCTAATCCCTAATTCACTTATGCAGAGGTAATGCTTCTAAGCATTTTTGTTTCAGTTCTTCTGACACATGCACTTTTTCTTCCCAAATATAGTTATATATACCACTCTTTAAAAATGTCTCTGTTGTTCATATTTAAGCAGTGAACTATTTTGAAACAATTAAACAAATTTCTTTTATATTCCTTATTTTTTCTCCCATAGCAGTTCCATTGTCATAGGTAAAAGAAAAAAGGAAAGTCAAATGAAATATGGAGAATATGATGTAGAGGGAGTGCTTGCCAGATAAGAAGTGGAGTAAATGAAAACTCTTTGCAATCTATGGATCGTGGGAAAGAGAAGGAGAGAAGCAGTAAAAACACCTATTTGCACACTTTGCCCTAGCTCTCCACCACTGGGGAAAGAGGGCAGAGGACTGTGTGGTTGAGGGAAAGCCAAAGACAGTGAGGTCTGCGGAAATGTATTCTTGCACAAACACAGCACGGCGCACATGGGGGCTCAGTGTGGTTATGGAAAGGGTGTAATTTATGACTTTGTGATATAGAATCAATTCACCAGTTCCTCATGTCTTGTGGGGACAGGGAAGTAGCTGAGATGAAAACCAGCTGGCCTGCTGTGAGGGCTGCAGGGAGGAGGTCTGAGATGTTTGGATGTGTGAACTAAGCCAAGGGCCAAAGGGAGACTTTGCTGAGACCTGGAGAAATGGGCAGCTGGAAAGAGCCAAAGGCCGAGGGAGCCAAGAGAACAAAACACAATTCTTCATTGCAAATGTTAGCAGAGGAAGCCAGTAGGGTACCCAGGCACATTAAGAAACAACCCTGAGGGGGCAGAGGACCTAGGGGAACATAGTACAGGAGCTCACATAACTCTCTCCTACTTAGACTTGATATCAAGTTGGGGTAGGAGGGGAGGAAAGTATATGAGGGGGAAGAAATTTTGCAGACAAGGCATTTACATAGAATAAGCTGAATTATTAAAAACTAAAAACAGTTTATACTGAAAACAATAGATTTAACAGGAGCTTTGTCGGAAAGATTAGATCAGTTTTAGAAAAAACAACTGTATTATTTTTGTACCGCTTAGTAGTGAGTTTATATTTCCATACAAATTATATATTCAATCTTCTATTATTATTATAGAAAAAATGTCTTTTTCTTTCTCAGTCTGAAAGATGGAAGTATTTTTTGTTTGTTTGTTTGTTTTTCCCTCCAGCTTTCCTTCTTTTTCTACCTCCCAATAGCTGTCTCCTGTACTTTTACATATATGTGGTCAAAGTGGATACAAATTGCAGTCTATTTTGTAACCATAAGTTTTACAGCTTTTCTTAAAAGTTGATTCTAAAAGCAGAAAATTTGAGAGTCATCTTCTTGCTTTATTGCCTGTACTGTTTCATGCCCTTAATTAAAGGCCATTGAATTCCTTTTCCAATTTGAATGGCTTCTTTATATTTGGATTCTGATTATCTTATGTTCTTTTTCTTTCCTAGAGTCTTACGGTGGTTTCTTTTTAGACTTGCTGAACACTTGAAGTGCTGGGACTTCCCTTTATTGCTCTCCTGATTAGATCCTTTGTTTCCTATTTTATGTTTACACCCTCATTTTTTTCCCAGAGTAAATTCTTAATTAATTACTCAGGTAAGAGGTAAATATTCTAATACTTTGCATGTCTACTGATATCTTTATTTTACCTTCATATTTAATAATGATATCTTTATTTTACCTCCATATTTAGTAATGATGTGAGTGAATGCAGAATTGTGGACTAAAGTAACTTTCTCTACATTTTGAAGGCATTGCTTTATTGTGTTCTACTTGTAGTATGTTAGTTGGACAGTGAGATGCCAGTGTTTTTCTTATTGCTTTGAACATAGTATGTTTTTCTGTCTTTTTAGATGATGTTATTCTATTTTAAAAATTGAGATATGATTGATTATGCATATATATTGATAACTGATATATACCATTAGTTTTAGGTGTACAATGTAATGATTCAATATTTGTGTATATTGCAAAATTATCATGACATGACAATAAGTCTAGTTTATATCCATCACCATGAGTGGTTACAGATTTTTTTCTCGTGATTGGAACTTTTAAGATTTACTCTCTTAGCAATTTCAAATATACAATACAGTATTGTCAACTGTAGTCACCCAGACTTATTTATTTTATAGCTGGAAGTTTGTATTTTTGACCCTTTTCATCCATTTCGCCCAACCACCCTCCCTGCCTCCTAAGGATGATTTTATTCTTGAGATAGTTAAGTTTCATATTGCTATGTCCAATTATGGGTCAGCTTTCACTTGTCCTACTATTGCAAGGTAGTCCCTTTTAATCTGAAGGTTTCTGTTTTCTTCCTCTGGGGATATTATGCTTATTTTATTTTTCAAATGATTTTATCTTCTCAATTTGATGTTTTTGGTTTTTGTTTTATTTTCTGTTGTCACGTCTTTGTAGATTTGTCCTCTGGATCTCTTACGGTTTTTTCCTCACATTTTTTATCTCTTAATTTTATTTCCACTTTCTTGGAGCTTTCCTAAACTTTATATTCCAACTCTTCTATTTATTCTGAATAGTGACCATCATATATTTAATATGCATCACTCTACTTAATAGCTCCAAACTGAAAACTACCCACATGCCTGTCACCGATAGTATTAAAGTCACACAGTAGAATGCAGTGGAATTCAGTGAGATGAATGCAACGCTATGGGTAAATTTCAGGAATACAATGTTGATTAAAGAAACCAGGCATAAAAGAGCACTTAATTCACATAATTCCAATTATGTGAAGCTAAAAGAAACAAACAAATGAAGCTAAACTAACAAACGGAACTAGCTGTTAGAAGTCAGAATATTAATCACCTTTGGAGGGGAGAATAAGGACTAGAAGGAGCAGAAAGGTCTCTGGTGTCAGGGAGCTCTGTTTCCATATATATGGCTGCTAATTACACAGATGGATACATTTGTGAAATTTTTCAAACTGTGTACTTTTCTGTACCTATGCCACACTTGAATAAAGAGTTTAAAAGAGCAATAGTAAATTGGTAAAAATAATATATTTTACACAGAATATTGTTTAATAAAGAGAGCTCTTCAAAATGAAGAAAAAGATAAATTCTCCATTTAATATGTGAAAAGAACAAGAATTTAAAAAATGATGTATGAATATATACAAGTAAATAAACATTTAAAAAACGTTAAAAGTCATTGGTAAGACAACAAATGCAAAGTAAAATAGATATGGCACATATCTCAAACTGGTAGGAGTAAAATGAGGGAAATGCTCCATGTCAGTAAAGCTTTGGGAACCCGAATACTCTGAAATACTGCACAGGGAATTAATCCTGGTAGAGAGTTTCTTGAGGATGAATTGGCCATGACAACAACCACAAAAAGCAATAAAGGGGATACTTCATGGCTTGCTATTAAGCCCTAAGAGTTGATCCTTAAGAATTTTGTTTATGGATGTTCATAAATATTCCATTACATCAATTATTTATCAAAGCCTTATTTATCAGAGCTAAAAAATTTACCAGCTAAGCTTAACAATAACAGATGGGCTAATCAATTTGTGTTAAAGTTTTACAATGGTATCTTATCTTGTGTAGTCTTAAAAAATGGTACTGTGGATGAATATTTCATTATACTCAAAGATGTTAAGAATACACTATCAAGAAAAAAAATTTCCAAACCACATTATCTAGTTTTTTTAAGTGTACTTTTGTGCACTTTTTCTCCTCTGGAGGGGAATGGAATGGAGCTCATCAAAGTATGGGATTCTATCTCTCATAGATGAGCTCTAAGTAAAGTAAGTTTAATTTTCTTAGTTTATGGAGTTTCACATGTTTCTATAATCAACAAAAAAAGTATTTGTCATATTTATTTATTTATTTGAGAGAGAGAGAGAGAGAGAGAGAGAAAGCATTTGTACATGCCCACAGGGTGGGGAGGGGTAGAGGGCGAGATCCTCTTAAGCAGACTCCCTGCTGTGCCCTGAGCCCATCCCCGGGGGGCTCCATCCCAGGACCCTGACATCATGACCATGAGCGGAACTAAGAATCAGACATTTAATCGACTGTGCCACCCAGGTGCCCCAGTATTTGTCATTTTTAAAAGATAAAAGATATTCTAGAGATATTGATATTTTGCTTTACAAGATAAATTAATTATTCAGATTCACTGAACTTTCATTTTTGCCCCTCTGTGACAAAGTTTCTTGATCCTTTTCCTTTGTGCAATTTCTAGTGCTACTAAGCACATCATTTTAATTTTCATTTGCTAGAGAGTTATTTTTATTCCATTCAAATTTAAGTAATTATGTTTTTAGAAAGAGTGAAAAACAAAGAAAAAATCTTGTCTCATATACAGGGTGTGAGTCAGATTATATAATTCTAGCATAGAAGCAATGAGCAGACACATTAATTTTGGGTGTCTCTGCCATTTAAGCAAGAACCATAAATACTCCATTCAGTTTGTGAGCTTGGTACAGAGGCCAGATACAATACCAACTAATTATATTCAGGCTACAGAAAAGCAGGACTGAGATTGACCAGGTTTTAGGACTCTGCATCTTTCTCTGGATGATTTAGGATCCAATCAGTGGCATACGTCAGGCCCTATAGGGAATGGCATTCCTAACTGAAAGCTGAAGACTTGGTTATATAATCCTGGTAACAGTAGAAAGTGTGATATTGAAAGTTAAGTTTATAATTGCAAGTCTAATTTTCTTTAGAATTTTTGCAGAACTACATTTCACTTAATTTTCCATTCATATGCAACAAAATTACTGATGTAAAACAGTTGTGCTATTGCATGGATGCTTTTAAAAGTGTAGTTTGCAGGTGCTTAAAAACAAGGATAGTCTTTTGTGAGAGGCAAGAGAGCAAGTACAAGAAGTAGTATTGATAAAGGCATTTCTTAGAAATGTCTATATATTCCAAAATAGCAGGTATGCCAGTCAGCTATATGGAGTTTCCTCTGAGTTGTTTTTCTTTTTGATTATGGTAAGTGCAATGATTATATAAATATAGTCTAATTACCCTAGCTTTCAAATAGTTGAGCTCAATCCACATTTGTATAGCAGGTATGAGTCTCAGGCCATGTAATGTTTTACTTTTTATATTACTTAAATTAATTTTTTTGTTCATTTCTTATTTTGCCAGCTGGCAAAAATTTAATCTTAGTTCGGGTTCATCCACTCTTTGGCCTGGACTTCCATTAAGTTTCAGGAGCTTTACAGAGTGCCCATGGGTGGGGAAGGTGTCTGTTACTCAGTGTCCTCTCTATCCTGGTGGCAGCTGCTGGTTTATCCTCATTACCATCTTGGCTTTAGTAACTGGCTCTTTAAGCAGCTGCTGGGTCATCCTTTGTCCCAAGCACTATGCCTTGCCAGTTGTCCAGCTTACTTCCTTTCCCGTCCTATACCGTTTGGGCTTTAGGAAACTATGGATCTGGCTAAGGTTTTCATCACTTTGGTGACTATGCTAAGATATACAGAATCATGTTGCTCCTTGTGTATGGGAAACTCTGTCTCCTACGTCTCCACCTTTTTGTTTGTAGGAACCAACTTGAGACTAACCTATAAGACCCCCATACAAAGTTGTGAGCATTTTAAAAAATGGCACTCCCTTTGGGTAGATGAGCTGTGAGAGCAGAAATACACTTTTGTAGATGTGCTTCTTGCAGGTAGGTATAGTACCACCCTAAGCACATGGCTTGGTGTGTTGAATGTGAGCTGGATTTCAATCTCTTTATCTCCCAAGTGCCACGATTCAAAATACATCATTTTTTAAATGCCCAGTGGCTACCTCTTCATGCAATAATATGTAATTGTTTAGAAAACCATTGTTTAGGCATCTACCAATATACCCAGAAGGACAGTTATCAGACCTGTGTTTCTCAATTGTACCTAGAAGGCAATTGTTTTATTGCTGTTAAATACTTTGCTTGATCCAAAATGCACAGTGTATTTGCCATTATGCAGATCTAAATGTACAATACTCTGTCTTTTTTTTTTAATACTCTGTCTTTTAAAGTGAAAGTAGTCTTCCATGACTTAACGGTAGTGAATCGTTACTATTTCTCGTTATCATTGTTAGGTTTCATGAGTACTCACAAATGATCTTTAAATAATCCAAAATTTTCCTTAATTACAGTGTCTTGCATACTAGTACAGTATTTCTAGAAAGAAATTTTCTTTCCTTACTGCCATCTCTGAAAGTAAACATTTTGTAGCCTTTCTGATGTGTAAGGTATTATGACAGATAATATCTGCTATATATATTTGAAATACCAGTATGTCATTTCTGAGTCTCTAGGGTTTGGGGAATGCAGTTAGGGAAGGAAAAATGTATATCATTGAATGTCTATGATATTTTAGGCCTATTTTATTTTACTTATTTTTTTAAAGATTTTATTTACTTGAGAGAGTAAGAAAGAGCATGAGTTGGGGGAGGGGCCGAGGGAGAAGCAGACTCCCCACTGAGTGGGGAGCCCTATGCTGGGCTTGGTCCTGGCACTTGATCCCGAGACTCCAGAATCATGACCTGAGCTGAAGGCAGACGCTTAACTCACTGAGTCACCCAGGTGCCCAAGGCATATTCTTTTGTATTTATTTTTCCCACTGGATTCATGTGCTAGATATTATTATTTTTATTCTCATTTTATGGGTAAGAAAATTTATGCTGAGAGGTCATACAACCAAAGACAAAATGTATCTGATTCCAAAGTCAGTACTATTTCAGTTCATCAATTGTGCTCTACTTTAGTGTGTATAATATCAATTTATTAAGAAGCAGATTCTTGGATCCTTATCCCTAGATATGGTGATGTAGTTAGTCAAAAGGGGACACAAGGATCTCATTTTTAACAAGCAATCCAGATGATTTTGATGCAGCCCGTGTGTTGGTCATAGTCTGAACAATTGTATTAAAACATATGTCCACAGAAAGTGACAGTCCTATATGGGACCATCAGTGCATACAAAATTCCAGTAAAGGTAAACTGGGCTTATTCTGTAATGTAGTTACAAAGTACTCCTTTGTCATAAAACAAATTTGAATCTGGAAGACACTTAATCAAAGTATTTTTTTTTAAGATTTTATTTATTTATTTGACAGAGAGAGAGATCACAAGTAGGCAGAGAGGCAGGCAGAGAGAGGGGGGGAAGCAGGCTCCCTGCTGAGCAGAGAGCCCGATGCGGGGCTTGATCCCAGGACCCTAGATCATGACCTGAGCGGAAGGCAGAGGCTTAATGCACTGAGCCACCCAGGTGCCCCCTGAGCCACCCAGGTGCCCCTAATAAGAGTGTTAAAAGTTGGCTTTGGGGGAACCTGGGTGGCTCATTCAGTTAAGCCTCCAACTCTTGATTTTGGCTCAGGTCATGAGATTGAGCCCCACATGGGGCTCCGTGCTCAGCAGGGAGTCTGCTACAGATTCTCTCCCTCTCCCCTCACTCCTCTTATGCATGAGCTCTGTCTCTCTCAAATAAATGAATCTTAAAAAAAAAAAAAAAAAAAAAAAAAGTTGGCTTTGATGTAACAGAAGGATGTGATCCTGAAAGGATTGTGAACATATGTACAGGGACAGTAGCAGGTAAATGAAGTTCAGCATGGCTAGAGATTTTGGTGCAGGGTATGAGGCATAGCAGATAACTTTTGCAGTTAGAATGGCTTGGGTCACATACCCAAAATTGATCTGTGAAAAAATTATCTTGTTTTTCTGTAATGTGAATCATCTCTCTCTCTCTCTCTCTCTCTCTCTTTAGGATAGTACTGATGTAGATTAGATCTATGTTTTAGATGATAAAAAATAAAAGGCGTTAGGAAGAATGAATGGGGCAGGAGTTATAATCCACTTTAGAAAAAGGTCTGGTTTTAGATCAATAAATGTATAATAAGTATCTAAGAGAGTAAAAAATGAGTGGAATGAAGGTGTTAAATCTCAGAATGTTGATGTTAAAATGGACTGAATGCGTTGATTGACTATATTAGCTGAAAAAAAGACTTTCTTTAACACTAGATCAAGGTTACTGGAAATGTGGCAGTGCCATGAACTCCAAAAGGTAACATAAAAAACAGACTTGAGCGGGACATACGAGTTCAAGATTTGATTTAATGTATTTGAGGTTCCAACAGGGTATCACCGTGGAGCTAGCATTACATAGCCACTTGGAAAGATAGATTTGGAGTACAGTAGGAAGGCCAAAGCTATATATACACTTGAGTGTATTCTGCATGAGTTCATAAAACCAAGAGCATGGTTGACACTAAATTTGGCATATCAACTAAGATTTTTTGTGTCCTGAATTTGATGAAATATATTTTCAAGAGGTAACTAGAGAAAAATTAACCATTAAAGAATATGGAACAGAGTCCCTTAGAAATGCATGAGAAAAGGTACAAAAAAAATACAGTATCGTAAAGTTATAAGGGAAAGAGAGGCAATACAGAGGGGATAATTGTTCTGAATATTGCAGTATGGTCAGGATTTATGGAAAAGAGAACCAGTCATCTGATTTGGAAAAAGAAATCATTGGCAGCTTTGATAAGGAAGAATTTTAGCAAATAGTGGACAAGAAATCCTGGTGTCAGTGTGTTGGAGTTGAGGTTAAATAAGGTAAACCTAGATGACTTCAAGGTTTCTTCAAGAATAGCATGGCTGTGAGGTAAATAGAGAGAAAAGGGTTGATAAATAACCTGAGCAAAACACAGGGTAAGGAGAGAAGGTGATTTTTTTTGTTTTAAGAACTGGGGAAATTTAGTATGTTTATAAACTAGATGAAACTAGTCAAGAGACAGGGTGAATTCAAAGGGTAGAAGAGGAAGATGATTAGACAAAGAGAAAAAAGATAATGAAATTAAGAGCCTAAGGGAAAGGGAAAAGATGGACCTCTTTAAAAAGTAATCAGTTATGGTGTATTGTCCGTCAGGTTTTAGACTCTCTCTCTTAATTTTCAGAACATCTTTAAGGCATATATATTTTACACATGAAGAAATTGATGTGATAAAGAATTAGCTTAAGGTTACCCAGTAAGAAAATGGCAAATCTTTCTTTTTTTTTTTCCAATTTTTTATGTCATCGCCTTTGTGTTAGAAAGTAAGTAATAAAAAATCAAGAATTAAAGAACATTAGAGAAAGAGGAAAAGGAATTTGAAGAAGTTTACTTGGGTATTTTTAACATTTTATTTATTTATTATTTTATTATTTTATTGTATTTTATTATTTTATTTATTTTATTTTATTTTATTTTAATTATTTTTTATGTTATGTTAGTCATCATACAGTATGTAATTAGTTTTGGATGTAGTGTTCCAAGACTCATTGTTTGTGTATAGCACCCAGTGTTCCATGCAGTATGTGCCCTCTTTCTTACCCACCACTGGGCCAACCCATTCCACCACTACCCTCCCCTCGAAAACCCTCAGTTTGTTTCTTTGAGTCCACAGTTTCCCATGGTTTGTCTCCCCCTCCAATTTACCCCCTTCGTCTTTCCTTTCCTTCTCCTAATGTCCTCCATGCTCTTCCTTATGTTCCACAAGTAAGTGAAACCATATGATAATTGACTTCTCTGCTTGACTTATTTCACTCAGCATGATCTCCTCCAGTTCCATCCATGTTGATGCAAAAGCTGGGTATTCATCCTTTCTGATGGCTGAGTAATATTCCACTGTGTATATGGACCACATCTTCTTTATCTATTCGTCTGTTGAAAGGCATCTCTGCTCTTTATACAGTTTGGCTATTGTGAGCGTTGCTGCTATGAACATTGGGGTGCGTATGGCCCTTCTTTTCACTACATCTGTATCTTTGGGGTAAATACCAAGTAGTGTAATTTCTGGGCCATTCAGTAGCTCTATTTTTAATTTTTTGAGGAATCTTCTCACTGTTTTACAAAGTGGCTGCACCAACTTGCACTCCCACCAACAGTATAAGAGGGTTCCTCTTTCTCCACATCGTCTCCGTTTGTTGTTTCTTGCCTTGTCAATTTTTGCCATTCTAACTGGTGTAAGGTGGTATCTCAGTGTGGTTTTGATTTGAATTTCCCTGATGGCTAATGATGATGAACATTTTTGCATGTGTCTGTTATCCATTTGTATGGAGAAGTGTCTATTCATGTCTTCTGCCCATTTTTTGACCTGATTATTTGTTTTTTGGATGTTGAGTTTGAGAAGTTCCTTATAGATCTTGGATATCAACCCTTTGTCTGTATTGTCATTTGCAAATATCTTCTCCCATTCTGTGGGTTGTCTCTTTGTTTTGTTGACTGTTTCCTTTGCTGTGCAGAGGCTTTTTATCTTGGCGAAGTCCCAAAAGTTCATTTTTGCTTTTGTTTCCTTTGCCTTTGGAGATGTGTCTTGAAAGAAGTTGCTGTGGCTGATAACAAAGTGGTTACTGCCTGTGTTCTCCCCTAGGATTTTGATGGATTCCTGTCTCATATTGAGGTCTTTCATCCCTTTTGAGTTTATCTTTGTGTATGGTGTAAGAGAATGGCCGAGTTTCATTCTTCTGGATATAGCTGTCCAATTTTCCCAGCACCGTTTATTGAAGAGACTGTCTTTTTTCCACTGGATATTTTTTCCTGCTTTGTTGAAGATTATTTGACCATAGAGTTGAGGGTCCATATCTGGGCTGTCTACTCTGTTCCACTGGTCTATGTGTCTGTTTTTGTGCCAGTACCATGCTGTCTTGGTGATCAAAGTTTTGTAATACAGCTTGAAATCAGGCAACGTGATGCCCTCAGCTTTGTTTTTCTTTTTCAACATTTCCTTAGCCATTGAGGGTCTTTTCTGGTTCCATACAAATTTTAGGATTGTTTGTTCCAGCCCTTTGAAAAATGCTGATGGTATTTTGATCGGGATGGCATCGAAAGTATAGATTGCTCTGGGCAGCGTAGACATTTTAACACGTTCACTGTTCCGGTTCATGAGCATGGAATGTTTTTCCATCTTTTTGTGTCTTCTTCAATTCCTTTCATAAGTGTTTTGTAGTTTCTATAGTATAGATCCTTTACCTCTTTGGTTAGATTTATTCCAAGGTATCTTATGGTTGTTGGTGCTATTGTAAATGGAATCAATTCTCTAGTTTCTCTTTCTACAGTTTCATTGTTAGTGTATAAGAAAGCAAATGATTCCTGTGCATTGATTTTTGTATCCTGCCACATTACTGAATTGCTGTAAGAGTTCTAGTAATTTGAGGGTGGAGTCTTTTGAGTTTTCCACATAAAGTATCATGCATCTGTGAAGAGAGAGAGTTTGACTTCTTCTTTGCCAGTGTGAATACCTTTTATTTTCTTTGTTGTCTGATTGCTGTTGCTAGGACTTCTAGTACTATGTTGAACAATAGTGGTGAGAATGGGCATCCTTGTCATGTTCGTGATCTTAAGGGAAAGGCTCTCAGCTTTTCCCCATTGAAAATGATATTCGCTGTGGATTTTTCATAGATGGATTTTATGAAGTTGAGGAATGTTCCCTTTATCCCTATACTCTGAAGAGTTTTAATCAGGAAAGGATGCTGTATTTTGTCAAGTGCTTTTTCTGCATCAATTGAGAGCACCATGTGGTTCATGTGTCTTCTCTTATTTATGTGTTCTGTCACATTGATTGATTTGTGAATGTTGAACCACTCCTGCATTCCAGGGATATATCCCACCTGGTCATGGTAGATAATCTTTTTAATGTAGTGTGGATCCTATTAGCTAGATCTTGTTGAGAATCTTGGCATCCATATTCATCAGGGATATTGTTCTGAAATTCTCATTTTTGAGGGGGTCTTTGCCTGGTTTTGGGATCAAGGTAATGCTAGCCTCATAGAAAGAGTCTGGAAGTTTTCCTTCTGTTTCTATTTTTTGAAAGAGCTTCAATATAGGTATTTTTTCTTCTTTGAATGTTTGGTAGAATTCCCCAGGGAATTCGTCAGGTCCTGGACTCTTGTTTTTTTAGGAGATTTTTGATCACTGCTTCAATCTTGTTACTAGTTATTTGTCTATTCAGGTTGTCAATTTCTTCCTATTTCAGTCTTGGAAGTTTATAGGTTTCCAGGAATGCATCCATTTCTTCTAGGTTGCTTACTGACATATAACTGTTGATAATAATTTCTGATGATTGTTTGTATTTCCTTGGTATTAGTCGTGATCTCCTCCCTTTCGTTTATAATTTTATTAATTCAGGTCCTTTCTCTTTTCTTTTGGATAAGTCTGTCCAATGGTTTATCGATCTTATTAATTCTTTCAAAGAACCAGCTTCTAGTTTCATTGATGTGTTCTACTGTATTTCTGGTTTCTAATTCGTTGATCTCTGCTCTAATCTTAATTATTTCCCTTCTCATGTGTGGGTTAGGCTAAATTTGTTGTTGATTCTCCAGTTCTTTAAGGTGTAAAGAGAGTTTGTGTATTCGGATTTTTCTATTTTTTTGAGTGAGACTTGGATGGATGGCTATATATTTCCCCCTTAGGACCACCTTTGTCATATCCCATAGGTTTTGGACTGATGTGTTTTCATTCTAATTGGTTTCCATGAATTGTTTAAGTTCTTCTTTGATTTCCTGGTTGACTCAAACATACTTGAGCAGGATGGTCTTTAACTTCCAAGTGTTTGAATTTCTTACAAACTTTTTCTTGTGATTGAGTTCCAGTTTCAAAGGACTGTAGCCTGAGAATATGCAGGGGATAATCTCAATCTTTTCATATCAATTGAGACCTGATTTGTGACCCAGTATGTGCTCTATTCTCGAGAAAGTTCCATGTGCGCTCGAGAAGAATGAGTATTCTGTTGTTTTAGGATGGAATGTTCTGTATATATCTGTGAGGTCCATCTGGTCCAGTGTGTCATTCAGAGCTCTTGTTTCCTTGTTGATTTTCTGCTTGGATGATCTATTTCTGAGAGTGGAGTGTTAAGGTCCCCTACAATTAATGTATTGTTATCAATATGTCTCTTTAATTTGATTAACAGTTGGCTTATGTAGTTGGCTGCTTCCATGTTGAGGGCATAGATATTTACAATTGTTAGATCTTCTTGTTGGATAGACCGTTTAAGAATGCTGTAGTGTCCTTCTTTATCTCTGACTACAGTCTTTTAGCTTAAAATCTAATTTGTCTGATATGAGAATTGCTACCCCAGTTTTCTTTTGCGATCCATTGGCATGAAAGATGGTTCTTCATCGCTTCACTTTCAGTCTGGGTATATCTTTAGGTTCAAAATGAGTCTCTTGTATACAGCATGTGGATGGGTCCTGTCTTTTTATGCATTTTGCAACCCTGGGCCGTTTTATGGGAGCATTTAGGCCATTCACATTGAGAGTGATTATTGAAAGATATGATTTTATTGTCATCCTGTTGCCATAAAGTCCTTGTTTGTATAGATTGTCTCTGTAAATTTCTGTTCTATATCACTCTTGGGGGCTTTGTCCTTTTATAGAACTCCCCTTAATATTTCTTGCAGGGCTGGCTTAGTGGTCACATGTTCTTTCAGTTTTTGCCAGTCTTGGAAGCTCTTTATCTCTCCATCTATTCTAAATGATAGCCTTGCCAGATAAAGTATTCTTGGCTGCATGTTCTTCTCATTTAGGACCCTGAATGTGTCTTGCCAGCCCTTTCTGGCTTGCCAGGTCTCTGTGGACAAGTCTTATGTTATTCTGATGTTCCTCCCTCTGTACATAAGGAATCTCTTCCCCCTAGCTGCCCTTAAGATGCTTTCTCTGGTTTTAAGGCTTACAAGTTTCACTATTACATGCCTGGGGGTCGGTCTGCTTTCCTTGATCTTGGGGGCTGTCCTGTCTGCCTCTAGGACATGAATACTTGTTTCATTCCCCAGATTAAGGAAGTTCTCAGCTAGGATTTGCTCAAATATATCTTCTAGTCTTCTCTCTCTCTCTCTCCACCCCCTACCCCTTAGGGATCCCAATCATTCTGACATTGAAACATTTCATGGTGTCATTTATTTCCCTAATTCTGTTTTCATGGATTCTAAGCTGTTTGTTCAAGTCGTCCTCCTGATCCTTCTTTTCTATCAGTTTGTCTTCTATATCACTAATTCATTCTTCTGCCTCATTTACCCTAGCTGTTAGAATGTTAGATTGGATCTAATTGATAGCATTTTTAAATTCTGCCAGATCAGTTCTCACTTCTGCCCTTAGAGAATCTGTGTTGCCATTAATGGTTTTCTCCATCCTAGCTATTGTTTGCGTGACTGTTACCCTGAAGTCTATTTCCGACATCTTGCTTATATCCATATCTATTAGTTCTGTGGCAGAGGTCACAGTCTCTGAATTGTTCTTCTGTTGGAGGTTCCTCCTGCTAGTCATTCTGGTGAGAGGTGATTGAAGGAATATGCAGAGTCCAAACTATTGACCACAACCCAAGCAAGATGCACCTGTTTTATAGGGACCTTAGGAGTGTTGGCCTCTTGTTCTTTTAGCCTGTCTTCTAGGGGAGGGGCCTGCCACGCTGTTACTCAGGCAACCCTGTTTAGGCAGGAGTTGCCCTGCCCCTGTGCGGGGGATGGGCTCAGTGAAAACAGGTTTTGCTGGGCTTTTGTTCTCTGGCGGCTTTCTGCGTCTCTTCTGAGAGTCAGAGCAGAAGTGACCATATCCAGTCCTCTGTCTCAGAACAGAGAGATCGCAGTCTGTTCTCCAGAAAGCCCTCCAGGCCACACTGACTCCATTTTTGTCTGTGCTGCTAAAGAGCGCTGCGTCCTGGGTTGTATGCCCCACAGGAGCACTCTCAGCCCTCGCTTCCAGGTCCAGGCACGTCTCTGCCCTTTGTGCTTCTAAAACCTCCAGCTGCCCCCAGTTCATGGGTATGTCACCAAAGCTCCAGGTTTCAGTCTAGAGGGCTACCCTAAAGTCCTTTCCCTGCCACTACCGGTCTGCGAGTCTGTGCCTGGTCTCCGGAGTGGGATGCTTTTGCGCTGCTATTTTATTTCACCTTCCTTGCGTCATCGCTTATGGCGACTCCCTCTCTTTTCCGTTTATCTTCTAATATCTCCCCACAGAATTGCGGCTCCCCACTTCATACCTCAAAATCAGCCACCAGATATTTTATTGGTATAGATCCTGATATATCTTCTTACATCTCAGGCTAATTTCTTGGGTGTTCAGAGTGGTCTGTTAATATCCAGCTCCATTCAGGGGACCAGTTGAAATAGAGTCCCCTAATCCTCTGCCATCTTGGCCCCCTCCTTCCTATTTTTAACATCTTAAATAAACAAGGAGATGAGGTCATTTGCTCATAGATTTGACTGCATCTAGAGATGGGCAGAGTTCAAAACTACTGGGGAGTGGTGTTGTTGAAGAGAATTAGCTTAAGATAAATAAAATAATAATTTGTGATTAATATTCATTATTCAGTTGTAGCTAGACTCTGCCTTGTAGTTAGGTCAACTGGCACAATAATGTGAATTTTGCTATGTTTAGTCATTTCAAATGGATATGGAGAAACAGCAATATTAACATAGAATTAGAAACTGGTAAGGTATATAAAACAATAGGTCAATTCTTGGCTGCTTATGAGAGAGCATGGCTTACTGCTTGACCATGGTCAGGCTTGGTAAGGAGTTGAGTGAGGCTAGAAGGTGGGGTAACAGGATGGGATGAAGAGTTTGAGTTGTGCAGGAAAATTCAGACTTTGAAGGATGCACATATTGAAAGATTTCAAATTGCTGCTGTTATCAGATTTGGAAGTGAATCAGTAGATGTGATGATGTGCTCCACATTTGCTAGCTCTCTGGGAGCTGAAAGGGAAATGATGATTGTTAGGGTCAAGATGTTTTGAAACTTAGGGTCTCTGGTGTTGGAAAGGTTATTAGTGTGAACAGTCATGTAAATTATAATAGTCCCCCCTTATCCATGGTTTTGTTTAGGTGATTTCAGTTACCTACTGTCAGCCATGGTCTGGCAGCAGATTATCTTCCTTCTGACATATTGTCAGAAGGTGAATAGTAGCCTAATGCCATGTTACAATGCCTACATAATTCACCTCACTTCATCTTATGATGTATGAATTTTATTATCTCATGTCATCTCATGTAGAAGAGTGAACAGAGTACAATATAATATTTTAGGAGAGACCATATTCACATAATTTTTATTATAGTATACTGTTATAATTGTTCTATTTTATTAATAGCTACTGTTGTTAATCTCTTACTGTGCCTAATTTATAAATTAAACTTTATCATAGGTATGAATGCAGAGGAAAAATTGTATATGTACGGTGTAGTACTATCCACTGTTTCAGGCATCCTTTGGGGTCTTGGAAAGTATCCCCAACAGATAAGAGAGGCACTATTGTATAGTCCAGGGAAGAGTAGAGACTAATGATGTAATCCAGTTGCTAAAACTGAGGATTGTGGAGTAGTGTTCTGCAAATCATTTAGTTGGTGAGTGGAGAAAGTATTGTAAATATATCAAATGAATTATGGAATAGAGGAAATGGGAAGCAAACATAGGGAATAAAGAGTATGTCAGCTTATCTTCTTGTTCTTATGAGAAGACAATTTGCATAGAATATTACACTATTTATGTAAGTAATAATTTATCCTTAAAATAATTTTGAAGGTGACAATTTCTAACTAAATAGAGAATGGCTGTTAATTTACTTGCAGAATTATTTAATCAAGGCTAGGTCTTAACATATGATATCATGGAGAATTTAGATTAGTACTGAGGCATCGAAGTTATTTCCATTAACATATATTGTTGCAACAATAATGAAGTAGAAATTCTGTTGTCTTCAACTTGTGATATGGGCTAATTAAGTAAAAGTGATGAAATTAAATAGACAGTAATGATCAAGAACCATGAACCAGATACTACCTATGGTACCTTGCAGGTTTGGATCCTACTGACTAACCTAAATTATTTTAGGTTAGTACCTAGAGTAGCAGGTTAGTTATTTAGGTTAGTACCTACCAAGAGTCTTGGTACTAAGTATGTAAAGAGAAAAAATGTAGTAAAGAAATAAATATTTGCTACTAAAGAAAAGACAAGCATATTCCAGTTTATTTGGAGTTCAAATCTTTTCACACAGATCTTCAAAATTTCTCATTACAGACTTCTAAGAAATGTTCTGTCCTGAAAAAATAATATTTAAAGTTTACAGTTATGTAGAGTTCAAGTATTTTTCAGTTTCAAAGATCTCTGTTTTATCATTTTTTTAAGGAAGAAATTTTCACTTTCAATTGTATTAACAGCTCCATTAAAGCTGACACACAAAATGTTTCGGAGAGAACTTTCTGATATTTACATCATGTGCTTGCAATAAAAGTAACTATAGGGGCGCCTGGGTGGCTCGGTGGGTTAAGCCTCTGCCTTCGGCTCGGGTCATGATCTCAGGGTCCTGGGATCGGGCCCCGCGTCAGGCTCTCTGCTCGGCGGGGAGCCTGCTTCCCCCTCTCCCTCTGCCTGCCTCTCTGCCTACTTGTGATCTCTCTCTCTCTCCGTCAAGTGAATGAATAAAATCTTTAAAAGAAAAAGAAAAAGTAACTATAGGTACTATATTCTCTTTGCCAAAATGAAATCTCTCTGGAAAGAGTTAAATGGATACCTCAGCATGTAAAACTCTGGTTTGATCTGTGTAGCTTACTTTGATAATGATACAAAATGATTATAGTAACAAAAAAATCATACCTTAGTTATTAAAGGTGTTTTTGCCATTACAAAGCAGTATTTGGATTTGTAGTTGAGTCATAATAAATCTGTGGCTGAATGAAAATTGAGGCATATCAGACCTCAATCTGGAGGAATGCAGGGGAGAAATTTCACTTATTTATGATTATTCTAGAAAGCATAATACCACATTATATGTTATTGAATTAACAATATGCTTTGGATTAAATATTCCACAATGTAATCCACTCTTTTCTTTTTTTGAAGTAACTTCAGACTTACAGAAGAGTTGTGAAAATATTACAGAGTTTATATAGATCCTTACATTAGCTTCCTCTAATGTTAAAAATTTACGTAATCATAGAACAATTATTATTAATGTTGGTACAGTATTATTAACTATGCTGCAGACCATATTCAGATTTCAGCCTTTTTTCGTCTGGTATCCTTTTTCTGTATCAGAATCCAATCTAAAATTCCACACTGCATTTACTTGTTATGTTTCCATACTCTCCAGTCTGACAGCTCCTCAGGTTTTTCTTGTGTTTAAGACCTTGACATTTTTGATGAGTATGAGAGTTATTTTGTAGGATGTCTCTCAATTTGACTTTTTCTGATGTTTTCTCATTAGATTGAGGCTGTACAATTTTGGCAAGAATACCCCAGGAATAATGTTATGTCCATTTTCCCACTACACCTTATCAAAAGCATATTATGGTGATGTATTGTATTTATTGGCAATGTTAACCTAGATCATTTGGTTAAGGAGGTAGCTGCTGGCTTTCTTCAGTGTTACTATTTTTTTTCCTTGTAATTGATAACTATCTTGAGGGAGATACTCTGAGACTATGCAAATATCTTGTTTTTCTTAAACTTTGTCCACTAATTTTAACATTTATTCTTGCTGCAACAATTACTGTAATGTTGGTAATTAACCGTCTGAGAATAAAAAGGCACGTTTCCCCTAGTAATGGTATATTTAAATGAGAAATGCAAATTCAAATCAGTTAACAGTTTTTTATAGAGTTACCTGTAGCTGATATCTGCAGATTAATAATCTCAATTATACATCCTGAAGGAGGTATGAGATATGAGATAATGAAACAGAAAATTTAATTCCCCATATTTTCTGTATGATTGAAATTTCACTTCCATTTTGAATTCCTTGGGTGAAGCAGAAACAACCTGATGTTTTGGTACCTGACATGGTTTGCAATGAAATGTTCAGGCTTCTCAGAATTCAGGTGAATATTGCAGACTGAGGTCAACATCACTGTATATCTCTAAAGTAAAGGTAATTTTAGAGTTCTTTTGACCCTGAGGATTCCCCAATTACCTAGGTCCAGAAATGCCAATTGAAGTGGTATTTAAACCTAATGCCCTTTCTATTTTAGTCTTACTATTATTATTCATTAGTTTTTCCTTTTGTAACATTTCCCAATCAGTTTGGTTGTTTGATTAATTTTGTAGACCCTAGGCTTCTGAATATTTGCTACACAATAGCACTAACCTTTCTTCTCCTTCCTTCTTTTTACTTTATCTTTTTCTTATAGGCATGGAATCCCAAAGAAATAGGGTGAGGAAAGATAGTTATTTTAAAAGCACTAAAGAATTTCTGTTTTCTAAAAAAACAAATTCCAATTTTCTATAGCAAATCTAACTTATGTTTACATAGAGTTGGTTCTAAGGAAAATATTTTTTAATTATTAAATTTTAATTCCAGCATAATGAACATACAGTGTTATATTAGTTTCAGGTGTTCAGCATAGTGATTTTTAACAATTCCATACATCGCCCAGTACTCATCATGGTAAGTGCCAGTCTTCACCCCATCACCTATCTCATCCGTCCCCCCACCCACCTGCCCTCTGGTAACCATCAGTTTATTCTCTGTAATTAAGAATCTGTTTCTTGACTTGTCTCTCTCTCTCTCTCTCTCTCTCTCTCTCTCTTTTCCTTTGCTTGTTTGCTTTTTTTTTTAATTCCGTATATGAGTAAAATCATATAGTATTTGTCTTTCTCTGACTGACTTATTTCACTTAACATTATACTCTCTAGCTCCATCCATGTCTTTGCAAATGGCAAGATTTCATTCTTTTTTAGGACTGAATAATATTCCATTGTATACCAGCTCTTCTTTATCCACTCATCTATTTATGAACACTTGGACTGCTTCCATAATTTGGCTATTGTAAATATATATTATAAATATATAGATACCAAGGTGCATGTATCCCTTTGAATTAGTATTTTTTGTATTCTTTAGGTAAATACCTAGTAGTGCAATTACTGGATCATCGGGTTCTATTTTTAACTTCTTGAGGAACCTCCACACTGTTTTCCACAGTGGCTGCACCACTTTGTATTCCCACCAACAGTGCTAGAAGGTTTTTTTTCTTCACATCCTTGCCGACACTTGTTTCTTGTGTTTTTTATTTTAGCCATTTTGACAGATGTGATATCTTACTGTAGCTTTCAGTTACATTTCCTGGATGATGATACATCTTTTTTTGTATTTGTTGACCATCTGGATGTCTTCTTTGAAGAAATGCCTGTTCATTTCTAATGTCCATTTTTAATAGGATTATTTGTTTTTTTGAGTGTTGATTTCTTTAAGTTCTTTATATATTTTGAATACTAACTCTTTATCAGATATGTCATTTGGAAATATTTTTTCCCATTCAATAGGTTGCCCTTTAGTTTATTGCTTCTTTTGCTGTGTAGAAGCTTTTATTTTGATGAAGTCTTAATATTTTATTTTTGCTTGTATTTCTGTTGGGAAGCATATCTAGAGAAATGTTTCTATGACTGATGTCAGAGACATTACTGCCTGTGCTCTCTTCTAGGATTTTTATGGTTTCAGGTCTCACATTTAGATCTTTCATCCATTTTGAATTTATTTTTGTGTATGGTCAAAGAATGTGGTCCAATTTCATTCTTTTTCATGTTGCTGTCCAGTTTTCTTTTTTTTCTTTCTTTTTTTTTTTTTTTTTGCTGTCCAGTTTTCTTAACATCATTTGTTGAAGAGACTGTCTTTTTCTCATTGGATATTATTTATTGCTTTGTTGAAGATTAATTGACCATATACTTGTATGTTTATTTCTGCATTTTCTGTTCTGTTTTGTTGATCTATTTTTGTGCCAGTACCATACTCTTTTGATTACTACAGCTTTGTAATATAACTTGAATTCTGAATTGTTTTACTTCCAGCTTTGCTTTTCTTTTCAAAATTGCTTTGGCAATTCCGGGTCTTTTGTGGTTCCATATAAATTTTAGGATTGTTTCTTCTAGTTCTGTGAAAAATTCTGTTGGTATTATTTACAGGGATTGCATTAAATTTGTAGATTGCTTTGGGTAGTATAGACATTTTAATAATATTTAATAATATTTTTTCTTCCAGTCCATGAGCATGGAATATCTTTGCATTGCTTTGTGTTGTCTTCAGTTTCTTTCATCAATGTTTATAGTTTTCAGAGTAGATGTCTTTCACCTCTTTCGTTAAGTTTATTCCTAGGTATTTTATTATTTTTGGTACAATTGTAAATTGGGTTACTTTCTAAATTTATGTTTCTGCTATTTCATTATTAGTATATAGAAGTGCAACAGATTTCTGCACATTGATTTTGTATCCTGCAACTTTAGTGAATTCGTTTATTAGTTCTAGTGGTTTCTGGTTGAGTCCTTAAGGTTTTCTATATATAGTATCACATCATCTGCAAACAGTGAAAGTTTTACTTCCTCCTTGCCAATATTTATGCTTTTTCTTTCTTTTTGTTGTCTAATTACGTGGCTAGGACTTCCAGTACTATGATAAGTAACAGTGGTGAGAGTAAGCATGCTTGTTCCCTCACCTTAGAGGAAAAGCTCCTGGTTTTTCCCCATTGAGTATGATGTTCACTGTGGATTTTTCATATATGGCCTATATTATGTTGAAGTATAGCCCCTCAAAACCTACTTTGTTGAGGGCTTTTATTCTGAATGGATGTTGTACTTACTTTGTCAATTGTTTTTTCTGCTTCTACTGTAATGATCATGTGTTTTTTTTTCCTTTCTCTTACGGTTTTGATGTATCACGTTGATTAATTTGTGAATATTGAACCACCCTTGCATCCCGGGAATAAATCTCACTCAATCATGGTGAATGATTTTTTAAATTTATCGTTGGATTCTGTTTGCTAGTATTTTGTTGAGGATTTTTGCATCTATGTTCATCAGAGATACTGACCTGTAGTTCTCTTTTTTCAGTGGTGTCTTTATCTGGTTTTGGTATCAGGGTAATTCTGGTCTCATAGAATGAATTTGGAAGCTTTCATTCCTCTTCCATTTTTTGGAAAAGTTTGAGAAAGATAGGTATTAATTTTTCTTTAAATGTATGGTAGAATTCGCCTGGGAAGCTGCCTGGTCCTGAACTTCTGTGTGTTAGAGTTTTTTGACTACTGACTCAATCTCCTTGCTGGTAATCAGTCTATTCAAACTTTATATTTTTTCCTGCTTCAGTTTTGGGAGGTTATATGTTTTTAGGAATTTATCTATTTCCTCTAGGTTGTCCAATTTGCTAGCATATAGTTTTTCATAATATTTTCTCAGAACTGTTTGTATTTAGGTGGTGGTGTTTTTTGTTTATTCTCTTTCATTTGTAATTTTATTTATTTGATTCTTTTCTCTTTGTTTTTTTGATGAGTCTGACTAGAGGTTTATGAATTTTGTTTGTCTTTTCAAAGAACCAGCTCCTGATTTCATTTATCTGTTCTACTCTTTTTGGAATTTTATATCACTTCTCTCTGCTCTAATCTTTGTTATTTCCTTCTGCCGGTTTTGGGTTCTGTTTGTTGTTCTCTTTCTGGATCTTCTAGATGAAGGTTAGGTTGTTTGAGACTTTTCTTGCTTCCTGAGGTAGGCCTGTATTGCTATGAACTTCCCTCTTAGGGAAGATTTTGCTGCATCCCAGAGGTTTTTGGATCATTGTGTTTTCATTTTCCTTTGTTCCTATGTACTTTTGGATTTCTTTGATTTCGTGGTTAACCCATTCTTTGTTTAGGAGAATGTTATTTAACCTCTATGTATGTATAAGTCTTTACAGATTTTTTCTTGTGGTTCATTTCTAGTTTCATAGCATTGTGGTCATAGCATTGTGGTCATAAAAGATACATGGTATGACTTTGATCTTTTTGAACCTGTTGAGAATTGTTTGACTGGGAAGGGTGATTCCGCCACTATGTGGGAGAGGGGGGTTGGTGTAAGCAAGTAGCAGTGTCTGTGCTACCCTGGTTCCCACAGGTGGCGATGTGCTTATGCTGAGGGGGTAGGGGAAGGAAATGGCACTGGCCAGTTCCTTTGTTCCTGGACAGGTCTCTTCATGAGGGCTGCCTCTCTGGGGCATACTTAAGACGAGCAAATAACCTCACCACTATGTCACAGATGCTCTTCATATCGCTGTTGCCATACTGTATGTGAGTGGGCTGTTCGCCTGCCTTCTCTCTAGGAGCAGCCCCAATGCCCTAGACTCTCTCTAAGCCAAGCCTACTGATGTTTAAAACTCTAGACTGTAAGCCCCGCTGGTTGCAAGAACTCATGAAATTTGGCCCCTTTCACTTTCCAAGCCAGTTGCTATGGGGATTCATCTTACCTCTGTGGGCTCCTCTGTGTGCTAATCTGTCTCTTGCCTTTCTCTTTGACTTCAGTGACCACATCCATTTCTGTCTTAAACCACGTCTCTGTACTTCCCTACTTTGGTGGAGCCTCTTCTCTACTTTTAGTTGCCTTTGCTTGTAGAGTTTGCTCTGCCAGTCTTCAGGTCAATCTGAGGTATTTAGGATGATTTGATAGTTATCTAGTTGTATTCATGGGTTGAGGTGGGCGTAGGGTCCTTCTATTCTGCTACCATCTTCCCACTCCAGTCTGGAAAATTTTATTAAGTGAAAAAGAATTTGTCTTTTTGATTTATAATAGATTTATCCTAAATACCTGAATAATCCCTGACACATCGTAAGTTCTCCGTAAGTAATTGTTGAATGAATGAATGAATGAATGAAATATCATGTAATAATTATTTATTTTTTAAACAGAATTTAAAACTACCTAGGTTCCTCAGACAAGAGGACATACATGCGTATGTGTACAGACACATAAACCCATTCATGAGCACTTCTATGATATGAAATTTTAAGCAAAACAAAAGCCACCTAACATGCAGAAAAGCGAAATGCTGAGCCGATAGCCCCATTTTGTCTACAAATGTTTAATTCTTCCATTATCCTATGAAAATATGGAGTCTCTGTGAGCTTAAACCTTAAAATCTCCAATTCAGCTTTCTTTTGTTCCTGCATTTGCAGTTAGGAATCAACTTCTTTTCCTCTCACTGTAAAGTTGTAGGTAGAGAACAATGGGGAATGTACCCTGAGATTTTCATTCTGACTTCAACTTGTTGCAAACTGTCCTAAGCCAATTTGGATGCCTATGATTTTAAGCTTTTTTCAATAGATAAACATTAGCCACCAAAGGAGTTTGAGGTGAATGAGGATTAGCTATCCCCATTGCTACAGGTTATAATAAAAGTAAATCTCAAATTAAATCTCTCTCACATTGACTAAGTATTTATTGGTAAGCAAGCACAAAAACAGTTTCTTTACCTGTTCTGTAAGTACTAGCTCTTTGTTCTGCTAGGTATTCAAAAATCAATTTACAGGAAAAGCTCACTAGAAGTCAAAGCCAGGATTTCAAATGGTTCTTCCATCCTTATAGCTGAGCATCAGGCAGCCAAAATCCTGTTTGTGGATGAGCAAAGACTTGTTTAGACATGGTAGAGAACATCTTACTGGTTTTTGTACTGTCCTCACGCTAGGGAGGCCAGGTCTAAAATTGTTTTGCTGATTCATATTAACACTCTTCATTTACCAGTAAAAGCCCATTTCTAACATTCCACAGGCCATTTAAAACATCACAAATTTTACCAGTAAAAATGCCCCTGACCTTTACAATGCAATGTTTGGTGCCAACCAAGATACAATAGCAGAAATATCTGTAGCAATCCTCTACAAAGTACAGTGGACTTTCTGATAGAAAACTTACAGACCATGTTTGGGCTGAATTTTTCCTTTTAAAATATACTTTTACTTTCCGATAACTTCAGACTTTATAAAAACTGAAAAAATAGTATAAAGAATCCCTATATGTCCGTTACCCAGATTCTCCAAATGTTAACATTTTACCACATTTTCTTATTAGTCTCTATAATACATGTGCATAATTATTTGACACTTGCTATCATGATTCTCCTTTACTTAGATTCTTCAAATTTGACCAATTATGTTACTAATGATCTTAATAACAAAAGAAAAAAATATTCAGTGTTTATTTTAGTTTTCTTTCATCTGGGCTATTTCTAAGTCTTTCTTTGTTTTTCATAATCTTGCCATTTTGGAGAGTACTAATGATTGATTTTGTGGCATGCCCCTTAGTTTATGGTTGTCTGATGTGTCCTCATGATTAGGTTCAGATTGTGCATTTTTGGCATATTGATATTGTGATATCGTTTCCTTTTCAATACATTACATCAGGAGGTCAATTTTGTGCTGTCTGTCCAGTTTTTCCATTGTAAAGTTACTATTTTTCCTTTTGTAGTTAATGTGTCTTGTAAATAGATGATTTGAGGCCATAAAAATATCTTATTATCAAAATTTCAGTTATTAATTTAGCATCTATTGTTAATTTTTGAAGAAAACAATTGTTACTAAGGTTTTTGCCAAATGATAATTTTTTTAATCCTTTATTCTCTCTACTGAAAGAACATTCTCTTCTCCCTATTAAATTACTTATTTCATATTTAATTTTATAAGTATGGATTTGTGGCCCTTATTTTGTTCTATGGGTTACATAATCTGTTACTATCACTATTTATTTTGATGTTCAAATTTTTGGACTCTGGATTTGGATTTGAATGCTATTAGTTGCTCAGTAGACTGTACATGTCTGATTAGAATGGCTAACGGCTTCAGGAGCATAGCTTAATCTAACATCCCTCTCCCCCAACACACACACACACACACACACACACACACACACCATCTTTTATATATGCTGAAGTATTTTCATGTGAATTATAGACACTAACTAACATCAGATCCATCCATTCCAGGTAAATAAATTAAGGTTGAAATATAGGCCCTCCAAATGAGAACCAGAAACTCTGCAAGCTATGCAGAAGCATTTTGAAAATGCTTTGCAGCACGATTATCAGTCAGGTCCAAAACAAATTCAAATAAGGCTTATCATTTGATGTATCACTTATTGAGGCATACAGTTTTATTGGCATTTTTAAAAATAAGAATACAAATAATTTTCTTTATTTTTTTGGAAAAAAAATTAGTTTGAATAAGCTAGGGTTGAAAACACCTGAATACTTTTTTAAGTTAACCTTTTACTGGTTTCATTTCTGGTGATTAAAGGAAAGTAAGGACTTGAGGTTTCCTATTATTGTTCCTAAATTAGTTATTCAAAAAGTGAAGTAATTGCTGGATGTTAACTCAAACTGATTTTGGGCAAGTTAAAAACTTCTATCAGGTCCATATAGAATATGGATGGAATGTAGATGTTTCCTTATTTACTTCCCCTAAAATTTTCTCATTGTGTATCTAAATTTTATAGTAACAAAAATATTTGCTATGATCAAGTTTCATTTCTCCCGATTGCTATTATTATTTCATAAAATATTGTTCTAATAAACCAGTTCATAGAAGATCATGAACTCAACATATGGACAAAAATAAAGGCCAATAATAACCTTCTATTGTTGGATTTTATAGGTAATTCCCATAAAAATAAGGTCAGTTAGGATTTAAATTCAAGGAAGGTATAGCATTTCCAAGGCAATCAAAACTACATTGGGGTACCCTCAAACATGATAATCTTAATTTTATTCTAATTCTAATTTTTTTCAGTGGGCTATTAATTACTTTTTAGGGAAAAAGCAAAATGAAGAGGAGAGAATAATGGCAATGCATAATTTTTCATAATGCTTTACACCTCCAGGCTGTTTATTTTCATAGTTTCATTTCATTCTAATCATTGTCTTATGAATAAGGTGTCATTATCTCAGTGTTTCAAGTGAGGGAATTTAATTTCCAACATAATTTGCCCATGATTATTTAAATGAGTTCGCTGTATTGAAAATGGAACTGAAACCGAGGTAATTTTACCTCATATCCTGACTTTTCCATTTAATCATGCTTTACTTTGTGAAAATGTGAAATGTGATGGAAAGAACACTCAGAAAGTGAGTTGTCATCCTAGCTCTGACACATTTTATGTACTACTTTGAAGAAATAACTTCCTCCCCACCATCAGTTTTCTCTGAGATCTTTTTTTGGTTCTGAGTCAGTCATCTGGACATTGATTCACCACATCTTCACTAAGTGCCAACTCTCGGCCAGGCAGTGTCCTAGCCTTGGAGATACATGGTAAATGCTATCACTGTTCTTATAGAGGTTATATTAATGTAGGAAATATAGGCAATAAACGAGCCAACATATATGAAGATATGAATTCTATTAATATTTATTTAAAAGGAGGAAATCTTAAGATTTGTAGTTGGTTAATGTAACCTAAATTATTGAAATGTATAATGATCAAAATCTAGAGCTTTCAGTTTTATTGACTAATTCATTTTAGTGTGATTGATATAGCATTGTTGATCAGGTTCTGAATTTTATTTCAATTATACAGACATACATAATCTGTTTCCACTATATTTTATTTTTTTGAAAATGTGTTTGCTTAAAGAGGCTAAACTAATTCCTTTGCTTTGGGCATTAATATTGTTGAGCTTATATAATATACAGCTACTTTTAAACAAGATTTATTGAGCTATAATTCCAACTAACCTATTTAAAGTACAAATTCAGTGGGTTTTAGTGTGTTCACAGAGTTGTGCAACCATCACCACAGTCACTGTTAGGACATTTTAAACACTTAAAGAGAAACCCCATACTCATTAGTACTCACTCTCCATTTTCTTCACGTCCCTTGGCCTCCATTTTTGTGTTCTCTGACCACAATAGAATTAAATTAGAAACAGATAATCTAGACATCTCTGAAACATCCCCAACTATTTGGAAACTAAAGACAAACTTATAAAATAACTCTCAGACCAAAGGAGAAATCAGAAGGAAAATTAAAATGTATGAAAATACAAACAGAACAAAATGAAGTTTGTGGAATGTCTTAAAAACAGTACTTATCAGGAAATTAACAGCACACTGAACACCTACATTAGAAAAGAAAAAGTTCTCCAATCAGTAACTCAGTTTCCATTCTCAGAAACTAGAAAAAAAAAGCAAATTAAATCCAAAGAAAGTGGAAGAAAGGATGCAAATCAGAGCAGAAATTCACTAAATAGGAAAATAGGAAACAATAAAGAAAAACGATGAAATAAAAAGTCGGTTCTTTGAGAAAATAAATCAACTTGGTAAATTCCCTCCAGACAGATCAGGAATAAGAGAAAACAAAAATTACCAATATCAGGAATGAGAGAGGGGACATCATTACTACAGATCATGTGGCTATCAAAAGAATGATAAGAAATGTTTTGACAACTCAGATGAAATGAATAAGGTCATTGAAAGACAACCTTCCAAAGCTCACCTAAAAGAAATGCATAGTGTGAGCTCCTTTGTATCAATTAAAGAAATTGCATTTGTAACTGAAAAATTTGGCAAAAAGAAAATGCCAGGCCTGGGTGGCTTCATTACTGAATTTTGCTAAACATTTAAGAAATTAATACTACTAATTCTACTCAAGTTCTTCCAGGAAATAGCAAGGGATGGTATGTTTCCCAGCTTATTCTGTAAAGCTGAATTACCCTGATGCCATAATAAGAAAAAAAGACATTACAAGAAAAGAAAAAGACAGATTAATATCTCCCTTAACATAGACGTAAAAATTGTACTCTAAAGTTTAGTATATCAAATCTAGAAATAAGGAAAATGTATGTTGGATTAAGATGATCATATACTGTTTTTTTTCTAGGTTGGTAATATGATGAATTTCATTTATTGTTTTTGAATGGTAAACAGTCCTGCATTGTAGGAACAAAACTCATTGTATTAGCAAACTTATGAAAAAAAATAATCATCTTAATTTTTATTTTTTATTTTTTTAAAGATTTTAGTTATTTATTTTAGAAAGCATGAATGATAGGGGCAGAGGGAGAGCCCATGTGGGGCTCAATCTTGTGACCCAGAGATCACGACCTGAGGTGAAACCGAGTTGGACACTTAACCAACTGAGACCACCCATGCGCCCCATGATCATCTTAATTTAACATACAATTTTAATATAAACTCTCAACAATGTAGGAATAGGAAGGAATTTGCCTAGCTTGATAAGGAGCATTTATGAAAAACCTACAGTTAACATCGTTTTTATTGGGGAACAACCAAATACTTTCTTCTTAAGATCAGGAACAAATTGGATATCCACTCTCACTCTTCTGTTTAACATTGAACCAGATAATTCTTACAAATGCAATAAAGGAAGAAAAAGAAATAAATGATATCCAGATTGGAAAGAGTAAAACTGTTAGTATTTATAAATGACATGATTGTCTATATAGAAAAATGTGGTGGAATCTTTAAAAAAGCTATAGAACTGAAAAGTGAATTTAACAATTGCAGAATATGAGATCAGTATAAAAAAGCAATCGTATTTCTTTGTACTAGCAATGAACAATTTGAAATTAAAATAAAGAATACCATTTATAATAGCATCATATTGTGATATACTTACGGATAAATCTGACAAAAGATTTGAAAGACATATACACATAAAATTGAAAGCACTGCCGAGAGATTTAAAGACCTAAGTAAATAGACAGACATGCACATCCACAGATGTAAGACTCAGAGTTATCACTATATCAGTTCTTTCCAAATTAATCATAAATTCAACTCAGTCTCAATAGGCTTTCGTTCTGTTTTCTTTTGTTTTGGTAGAAGTGATTCTAAAATCACCTGGGAATACAAAAGACCCAGAATAACCAAAACAGTTTTGTTATGGGGTAATGGGCAATTACAAAAGGCATGAGGTAACTTTGGAGTTGAAATGGAAATATTCAATACTTTGTGGCAGTGGTTTCATGCATGTATATGTATTTGCAGATTGGTCACATTGGGTAAGTTAAATATGTCGAGTTTATTCTACATCAGCTATACATTAAGAAAACTTAAGTTAGAGATAAAGGTAATTCATTGACTATATTTCATTCTTTATATCTTCAGTTTGAAATACCTAACATTTTAAAACATTTCATTTTACTTCTCATGAATTTGGGTTGTTAATGCTTCATTACCTGAACCTTTAAAGTTATTTAATGTTATTTCAGGGTGGATTTCAAAAGCTGAAGGAATAATTTAATTAGGCCCTTTTACTATAAGTCTTGGTTTACTTCCTGAAAACCTAGCTAAATGATTACTAAAAATTAAAAAGACTTAGAGTGGCCATTTAAAATATTTAAAAACATGTTTGATTAAATCTCTTATTTATGTGCCCATTTGCTTTATAAGTATAAAAAGCACGTATAAAGTATCCAGTAACATACTGTTCAAAGATGGTCTCTTCAAAACAAACTTCCAAAAAATAATAATAAATTAGCCTGAGCAAGTTAGAATAATAATATTAAGAAATCTAAAGATAATTTTTTTGTTTTCTATGTTAACTTTCAACATTAGTTAATTTTAATTCATAAGCAGCAGGACACATTTGAAATGAAGTAGTTCTTGAGGCATGAAAATAAATATTCTCTAATTCCATGCCAATACCTCCACATAATGATTCCTGGCTTGAAATAATAGAAGTTTTAAAGTAGGTAGTTAAATACGGCCTGGCCAGGGAACTTTGTCATTCCAGATAGCACTACATACCCTCTCTTGGCATTGATACTTCAAGTCTTATTTTCCTATGTAAAAAATTTAGCAAGAGTCCAGCACTTTGTTAATCATAAAATACATCCATCTTTAAATTTATCTTAAAAGATAGATAGAGCCTTATATTCTGGTTGTGCTTTTTAACACAGGGGCAACTTAGTCTGTATTTCTATATCTTCTGTTTATTTTATTTTATTTTGGATGAAGGTATCAAATATAAGTAAACACATATACATTTGTATCTAGTAACATACATGTTCACTTCTTTGATACCCTCTAGAACCACTGCAGAGTACAAGACAGGCTACAAAAGAGATTAATTTTGTTAGTAGAGATATTTCAGCAACCTACCAGATATAATTAATGATGTCATTAAGATAATCAAATGCAGTCTATTTAAAGATATCAAAATGAATACGTGTGGTTGCTAAGCAATACGATAGGAAAACCTAGATGTGAGTGGTTTAGTCGATAATTTTAGACTAGTAACTACATCAGCCTCTGGCAAGGTTATACTTTGGAAGACAATTCCAACTTGAAAGCTTGAAAGAAGAATATGGACAGGTTAGGGACTTTGGGACTTGAAGAATGACAACATGGTGATCTCTCTAGGTTTTTCCTTTATTTCCCATATACCACTGGACTGGGTGCTAGACAGAACCTGGAATCACCAAAAAGCATGGACAAAAGCCAGTCAACCAACCAAAGAAACATGAAGAGCTTGCTCCTCCTGGCCAAAGGACTGAGAGAGAGGAAGTCCAAAAGAGGTCTAATGGAGGAATGTCACCCACCACTCTACAGATTAGGCTACTGGCCAGTCCAATCCTCTGTCAGCAGAGCAGTAAAGGCCTAGACCATCCTAGTCCATAACTGGGGCATCAGTGGGTGTTCCAGTCTGGTTGCAGCGGTGGTGAAAACAGTGAAGCCCTATGTCTCCCTGTCATCCACTGGCATAAGAAAACCCAAACACAGAGGCTTCTGCACTCTTCCCCAAAAGGTTGTTCAGTAACAACAGGTGGTCCAGGGATGTGCCTCCTCCATCGGCAAATGGTGACAGTAGGGACTGAGTGGGAACCCTAACAACACCAGAAGAAGAAAGGAGACCAGAATAACATAAGGTCACAGAAAACTAAACCATCGTTGGAACTAAAGACAACAGAAATAGACACTAACCTAAAATGGAAGGTTTAAATAGAATCAAAAGTTTCCTAACAAAACAGTCACAATGTCTATGATATAATTAAAAAATTACTTTTCATACCAATAGTCAAGAAAATGATAATTTGAATGAGAAAAAAAACTCAGTCAATCGATACTAATACTGATATGAATCAGATACTGGAATTATCTGACAAGGATTTTAAAGAGCAGCTATCATAAAAATGCTTCAATTATCAGCTACAAATACTCTGGATACAAATAAATAAGCCAAAAATCTCAGTTATAAACTGAAATCTAAGTTACAGAAAAGAACCAAGTAGAGATTATAGAATTAAAAATATAATAACCCAAATAAAAATCTTACTAGGTGGATTCAGTAGTGGAATGGGGATGACAAGAGGACAGAATCAGAAAATTTGAATGTAGATCAATAGTATTTACTCAGTCTGAAAAATAAAGATAAAAAACTGAAAAGAAAAGCCTCAGAAACTTGAGAGATAATAACAAAGCTATAATATTTGTATCACTGGGCTCTCACAAGGAGAGAAAAAAAGGGTGTGAAACTTAAGAGCTATTTAAATAATAGTTGAAAACTTCCAAATTTGGTGGAAGAAATAAATCTACAAAGAAACTGAAAAAACCCCCCAAAAAACCAAAACAAGATACAGCATTTGTCTCAGACCTATAGATCTTTCTAAGTTTCCAACCTCATTCCTCCTTGAAATAGAAATACCTAGGGAGATAGGTTACAGAATTTCTAGCACTGTGAAGCTTAATCTCATAATCTAGTCCAGGGCAATAATCAATGGCTTTCTCCAGAAAATAAAATACATTTTGCTGTCCTTTCTGATCACTGTAATTAACAAGGCAAATGGATACAAATATCAGTTATGAAATGGAAAAAATATCAGAAGGCTAAGACTTTTTTCAATAACATCGGACAATCTAGGGAAGTTTTATTTCCACACATAAGATGAGAGAAAACTCAAATAGCTGATGTAAGGAATGAAACAGGATAGCAGAACAAATCCTATAGCAGTTAAAAGGATGATAAGGGGATATTACAAATAACTTTATGCTTTTAAATTGGACAGTTTAGAAGAAATTGATCAATTCCTCAAAAACCACAAACTACCAAAACTCAGCCAAGATGAATTGATAACCTGAATAGTCCTGTAACTATTAAAGATGTTGAATTTATAATTTAAAGCTATGGACAAGAAATATCCAGGCCCAGGTAGTTTTAATGGAAAATTTTAGCAAACATTCCAAGAATTATTAAAAATATTATGCAACATCTTCCAGAAAATAGAAGTGGAGGAAACATTTCCTAACTTCCAATTTTATAAGGCAGGTATTACCTTGATAATGAAAGATAGTGTGCACATATGAATGCACCTGTGTGCATACACACACACACACACACACACAAAACCCTACAAATCAATATCTCTTATGAACATATACGTAAAAATCCTCAATAAAATTTTAGTATTGGAGGTAAGAGATTGGGGAATAACAGTGAAATCCTCTACAAATCCCGTCCTCCACAAAAGCAAAAGGGACATTTGCAAAAAAAAATCAACATAAAATTTTCCAAATTCTGAAAATTAATAATGTTGGCAACTATATGTGGAGAATTTATTCAAGAAAGGTGAACCTTGGTATGAGATTAGTGGCATTTTATTTTGCCCAATTTTCATCCTTTTCTCCCTCTTCAGTTCTCTGATAGCCTTGAAAACCAAGAAGCTCATTTCCAGATATGTCACATTTTTATTTAAAATGTTTATTTTTTGCCATCAAAAAAATTACAAGGCACACAAAGAAACCAAAAAGTATGGCCCATACACAGGAAAGAAAAGTGGTCAATACAAACTGTCCCTGAGGAAGCCCAGATGTTCAATTCACTAGACAAAGACTATAAATGAGCTATCAAAGACCAAAGGAAAGTATGAGAACAATATCTCCCCAAATAGAGAATATGAATAAAGAAGTAGATATATATTTAAAAAACAAATAGATATTGTGGAGCTGAAAGTATAGCTGAAGTGAAAAAGTCACTGGAGGTGCTCAACGAAGATTTGAGCAGGCAGAGGGAAAAATCAGTAAACTGGAAGATAAAGCAATTGGGATTATGTAGTCTGGGGAACAGGAAGATAAACAAATAAAGAAAAGGAACAGAGGCTCAAAGACATGTGGAACACCATCAGGCATACCAACAAAAATATAGTGGGAGTCCCAAAAGGAGAAGAGAGAAAAAGAGACAGAAAGAATATTTGAATACCATGATTAACAATTTTCCAAATTTGATGAACAAAATTAATCTGCATATGCAAGAAGCTCTATGAACTCCAGTAGGATAATCAACAGTAAGATCAACAGCTGATTTTTAATCAGAAATTGTGGAGTCCAGAAGTCAGTGAGATAACACATTTAAATTGCTGGAAGTTGTGGTGGTTGTATGAAGCTACATATGTGATAAAATTCTAGATAGCTACATACACATGCACCACACACACATACACAAGTGCATATTCAGCTGGTGAAATATGAATAAGTTTTATGATTTATACACACATCAGTTTCCTGATTTCGATACTATGCTATAGCTATACAGTGTTAACATTGGGAGAAACTGGGTGAAGTATGCACAGGACCTTCCTATATTTTTTTGCAATTTTATGTGAATCTTTACTAATTCCAAAATAAATATTTGAAAAAGTAGCCCTTAATCTTATGAATACTATGTAAAATATTACTGTTAGAGAATTCTCAAAGCTCCTGAAAGAATTGTCATCAAAGCTAATCTAGTTATAATTTTCCTTTTCTATTCTCCAAAACCTTTAGAATGAAACAGTGTGTGTACCATCAACCTGGTGCCAAACTACTACTATTACATTCTTGAAGCTGTCCTAGAAATTGTAGTGTGACCTTAAGCTATCCATTGAATTTATGTACTCTTGAGACTTCAACTACTGTCTAACAAAGCAATTTTATGCATTATATTAGGCAACATGTGTTTTAACTCTTTGAAAAGTAAGTGACATTTTATAAAAAACAAGATAGTAAAAAATTTTTATAATTTAAATTAAGTTTATTTTATATTAGAACATAATCTAACAATGTACAGAGAAAACTAAAGGCTTTCATGAACAAACATATTTCAAATGATATTGGCTTATTTCGTTTTATAAACTGTATGATGTTCAAGTCTGTGGCTCCCAATAATCTTAGTTATATATCTTTTGTTAATATTTTTCATATAATTATTGAATTCACAGACTTCCCTTCATTCCTAAAAATTATTCTCTATCCTCTGTTAAGTTCTATGTCATTTTCAAAAATAGAGTCTAGTTTTGGAATATTCTGATGTACTCTGCTCACCTTAGCAATATTTAAGTATCATGTTAAATTAAAGAACTTTTGATTACATTGACTAGTCTCTTATCCACCAACAGGAAAGAAAGTTGCAAGAAAAACTGCAGCTTTTGCCTATTTTTTTAATTTACTACATCTTAGAAAAGGTTTGATTTACACTGTAACTTGAAAAAATATTTTCGTGCTTTTGAAGATTTTGAGAATACCCTGATTGGTCAGCATGGTCAAACTATAAGAATGCCATGGACTGTTGTTGTTTACAAGATTTCTTTAACCAACAAACCCAATATGATAAAATATTCTCTAAATCCTAGGGTACAAATGCACCTATGATACTACTCATGTCATAGTGAATGTAGAATGACACAGATTACAGTTAGTAATATTCAATCAGTAAAAAATTAAAGTGTTTAGAGAAATCTTTCCATTGCCATCTCCCTTTTGGTATCGGGAATTCTTTCTCTTTCTTACACAAACCCGAGCTTTAGACTATCAGCTGTTCAGAAATCCCAATGAAGTGGCTGCTATGATAAATAAAATTTAAGATTTTTCATATCTGAAAAAAGGACAGAAAGTAAAAAATGGTCATATTTAGAATTTTAATGAAGAAAATCTGGTATAGACATATATTTTTCTGAAGAAAGTCTTTAGAGCAAATGTTTTATTTCACATTTAAAATTTTTTTTTTCTCTGCTTCTGATATAATTTGTCCTCTGACCACTTCAGGATAGTCAGCGAAATGATATAGTCATTTCTAGTGAATATATAATCCAGAATTAGGATAAGATCCATCAGCTTTAATAGGCGGTCCTTACAGGAAGTCAATTATGGAGAAGTTTGTGGTTGGAATCTAGTTTCAGTGAGCACAAGGGTTTGTTTCAGGCTTAAAACAAAGATAGGCTTTTATGCATAGAAAAATCTTGACAACTAAGGAGACTGCATTTTCAGTAGGATTTGTGTAAAATATGATTCCTTAAGAAGGAAAAGAAAAAGACTTGGTATGAGTTTTTCTCTGCCAGGATGTCATTTTGTTACAGCTTGAGAATATGATTAGAGTTCCATTTATTGAAGGCAAAAATAACAAAATATCTTTTTAAGTGCCACCATGAGGGCTTAGTGCTAGGCTCTTTACAAACTGTGTTAAATAATGTAGGTGTTGCCTTTCTTTAGGAGATAGCCTGTCATGTCACATGGTAAAATTCTCCCATTTTTAGATTGTGGTTGAATTCAGTAAAGGCCAGATCTATTAGAAAATGTAGATATACCACTAATTATATTACATCTATAGAGCACATCTTACTATATTGAACATTTGACATAAATAGATTTTGATTCTATAATCTAATATCAGTGATTAAGAAGCTCCTTGTATTTACTTTTGTTTTTATTATCTGTTTTGAAGAACATCTCTCTCCCATCCCTAGCCTGCTTTCTCATTGAAAAAGTTCAGTGGAAAGTGCATTGGATCAAAAATGTATATATCAGGTATTCAGAATTAAGTTTAATAATAAACATTGATTTGTGGTACACCACTGTCATCACTGAGCCATGCATGGCTACATTTAAGATTTTATTTTTAGTAATATCATTAACATTTATGAACCTACTATCAAACTAGAGATGTATAAGACTGACAATAACTTGCATTTATTGAAATGTTTCTCCCTTCGAGTAAACTCAAGTTCACTAAGAGTTTTCTTTTTCTTTTTTCTTTTTTCTTTTTTATAATGCACTGAACAGCACTCAACACAAATAACTATCTGGCCCCAAATGTCAACAGCGAGAAGGTGAGAAAATGTATTCTAGATTAGCACTTCTCTAACTGCAATGTGCATGTGAATCACCCAGGATTCCAGTTCAAATACAGGTCCTGGTGGTCCCAGACATTCTGAAAATCTTACAACCTCCTAGGTGATGCTGCTGCTGTAGATCCTAGTTTGTGGATCACTTTTTTTTATAGCAAGGTTATTTATGGTCCTGTGATAGAGTAAGCTGTAGTTAATTTTAGATCTTCTGAATCAAAATTGTCTTTGTATGTAGTTTTATTTTTTAATTAATTTCTTTCTAACACCAGTAATTTTATTTTTTAGTTTTTTAAGTTAAAAAAATGTTTATCATTGAAGTATAGTTCACAGTCATTGTGATGTTAGTTTCAGGTATAAAACATAGTGATTCAGTAATTATATACATTACTCAATGCTCACAATGATAAGGATAGTTACAATCTGTCAGCATACAATGTTTTTATATTGTTGTGACTATATTCCATATGCTATTCTTTTCATTTCCTTGATTTATTTATTTCATAACTGGAAGTTTGTACCTCTTAATACCTGTCACCTATTTTGCCCATCCCTCCATCCACCTCCCCTCTGGCAACCACCAATTTGTTCTCTGTATGTAAGAGTCTGTTTTTTATTTATTTTGTTCATATATTTTGCTTTTAGATCCCACATATAAGTGAAATCATATGGTACTTGTCGTTCTTTATCTGAGGTATTTCACTTAGCATAATACCCTCTAGGTCCATCCATGTTGTCACAAATGGCAAGATTTCAATTATTTTTATGGCTGAGTAATATTCCATTGTATACATATACCACATCTTCTTTTCATTCATCTATCAATGGGCACTTGGGTTGCTTCCATATTTTAGCTATTGTAAATAATACTGCAGTAAACATAGGGTGCATATATCTTTTCAAATTAGTGTTTTCATTTTGGGGATTAGATACCCTGTAGTGGAATTATTAGATCATAGGGTATCTCTATTTTTAATATTTTGAAGAAACTTCATGCTATTTTTCAAAGGGCTACACCAATTTACATTCCCACCAAAATGCACAAATGTTCCCTTTTCTCCATGTCCGCACCAATATTTGTTATTTCTTCTTTTTGATACTTAGCCATTCTGACTGGTATGAGATAATATTCCATTGTGGATTTGATTAGCATTTCCCTGGTGTTAAGTGATGTTGAACATCTTTTCATGTGTCTGTTCACTATCTGTTTGTCTTCTCTGGAAAATGTCTATTCAGATTTTCTGCTCATTTTTAATTGGATGTTTTTGGGGTTGAGTTGTATAAGTTCTTTATATATTTTGGGTATTAACTCCTTATCAGATATATTGTTTGCAAATATCTTCTCCCATTCGCTAGATTGCCTTTTTGTTTTCTTAATAGTTTCCATTGCTGTGTGAAGGCTTTTTATTTTGGTGTAGTCCCAATAACTTATTTTTGCTTTTGTTTCCCTTGCCTGAGGAAACATTTCCATAAATAGGTTGCTAAGACCAATGTCTAACAGATTACCACCTATGTTTTCTTTGAGGAATTTTATGGTTTCAAGTCTCACTTTTAGGTCTTTATTCCATTTTGAGTTTATTTTTGTGTATAGTGTAAGAAAGTGGTCCAGTTTCATTCTTTTGCATGTACCTGTCCAGTTTTTCCAACATCATTTATTGAAGATATTCTTTTCCCCATTGTATATTCTTGCCTCCTTTGTTGTAGATTGATTAGCCCTCTGTGCATAGATTTATTCCTGGGCTCTCTATTCTGTCCCATTGTTCAATGTGTCTATTTTTGTACCAGTGCCATACTGTTTTGATTACTAAAGCTTTGTTGTGTATCTTGAAATCTGGGATTGTGATACCTCCAGCTTTGTTCTTCAAGTCTAGTAGCAGTTTTTATCATTAATTCATGCTAAATTTTATTAAATTTACTTTATTACATTTCTATGAATTTTTTCTATTGAGATAATCAGTGGTTACATTTATATGTTAAGTCCTATATATTATTATGTATTATTTAGATGTTAGATATTTACATATTAAATGTTAACCCATCTTAATATTAACCCATCTTTACATTACTGGAATAAATCCTACCTTGTCATGTGTGATTTTCATATATGTATCTCAAATATGCTACTTGATTAAGGGTTTTTCATCTATGGTTTTCATGAGAAGAACCTATAATTTTCTTTGTTAAGTCTTGCATTAAGATTTTACAGGTCTGAACCCAAAGAACAAATAATCCGATCAAAAAATGGGCAGAAGATATGAACAGACATTTCTGCAAAGAGGACATCCAAATGGCCAATAGACACATGAAAAAGTGCTCAATATCACTCGGCATCAGGGAAATACAAATCAAAACCACAGTGAGATACCACCTCACACCAGTCAGAATGGCTAAAATTAGCAAGTCAGGAAATGACAGATGTTGGCAAGGATATGGAGAAAGGGGAACCCTCCTACACTATTGGTGGGAA
>CM052899.1:93098530-93214828 GCA_028534135.1 Potos flavus | reverse complement strand
CACCCGAATGTTTATAGCAGCAATGTCCACAATAGCCAAACTATGGAAAGAACCTAGATGTCCATCAACAGATGAATGGATAAACAAGATGTGGTATACATATACAATGGAATACTATGCAGCCATCAAGAGAAACAAAATCTTGCCATTTGCAACGACATGGATGGAACTAGAGGGTATTATGCTAAGTGAAATAAGTCAATCGGAGAAAGACAATTATCATATGATCTCTCTGATATGAAGAATTGAGAAGCAGGGCGGGGGATCGTGGGGGATGGGGGAGGGAAATGAAACAAGATGGAATCAGGAAGGAGACAAACCATAAGAGAATCCTAAACTCATGAAACAAACTGAGGGTGGTTGGGGGCTAGGGGGGTGTAGGGATAGGGTGGCTGGGTTATGGACATTGGGGAGGGTATGTGCTATGGTAAGTGCTGTGAAATGTGTAAGCCTGATGATTCACAGACATGTACCCTGGGGCAAATAATACATTATATGTTAATAAAAAAAATTTTAAAAAAATATGACAAAACAAAACAAAAAACCAAAAACAAACAAAAAAGATTTTACAGGTTTGAGTTATATTCTCTTTTTCCATTGTTTAGAAGAGTTTCTACTAGATTGTAGTGATCTGCTTCATGAAAATTTGGTAGAACTCACTTATGTCATTTGAGACTATTATTTTCTTATAGGATAATTTTAAGCTATGGTTTCAATAATGAGTCTTCATTTTTCTATTCTTTTGGACTCAGTTTTGGTAAGTTACTTTTTTTAAGAATTTTAAAATTAATCTCATATATTTATTTATATTTTTATTGAGTCTTTAGTATCCGTTTGATTTCTAATATTTTTGCCATCTTTTTCAAAATGTTATTTATATATATCTTCTCTTTTCTCCTTTATCAATTTAGTTAGAGGTTTGTACTTTATCTTTTTGAACAACCAGCATTTGACTTTTTGAGACTCATTTTGCTCTCTGTTTCACCAACATTTGCTCTTACCTTTATTACTTTTTCTATCTACTTTGCATGTTTAGTTAATTTAATAATTGGCATTTGTTAGTTTATTTTGTAATTATTTGAGGTATTTAATTTCCCTTTAATTGCTGTTTTTGCTGTGGCTTCAAATTTTGACATATAGTCTTTTCATGATCATGCAATTTTCATTATATTATCTTTGAAGGAAGAGTTACTTAGAAAGTATGCTCTTCCCATTTCCAAATATGTGGACATTTTTATTTGTGCTTTTATTAACTTCCAACTTAATTAAGTTGTCTATATCTAACTAATGTTATCTATATGATACCTATTCCATAATCCTGATGTATCTATTTTTCCTTTAAAGAGCTGTGTTTTAGTCTTGCTCTCTGATTAGCAAATTTGCCAATTTTTCCTAATAAGTCTATTAATTTTGATTTTATAAATTCTGAGACTTTTATTAGGTATAGTATGCTTGTAGTTATTACAATTTTTTAATAAACTGGACTTAATTTTCATGAAGCAATCCCATCAATAATATCAATTTTTCCCTTAAAGTGGAATTTGTCAGAAAACGAAACAATTACACCAGCTTTGTTTTGAATTGTATGTACCTACCATGGGATTTCTTACTTTTAGCTTTTCTGTCCTTAAGTGTCACTTGAGTCTCTTCTAACTGAGCTGTAGCTGGGGTTTTAAAAACCATCTAACAGTTCCTATTTTGTAACTGGTAAGTTTAGTCCATTTATTTATTTTGATTGTGATTGCAGGTATTTTGGACTTATTTCTGACTTGTTTAGTTTTCATTTCAGCTTGTCTCTCTTCTACAAAATTTCTTTTCTCCTTTTTTTCTTTGTTACTGTTACATTTATATTTATATCTGCATCTAGGAAAACAGGAATGTTAAAATCTTCTTGGCATGCTCCTATATCCCTTGAACTACCTCTCACTTCAATAATGTTAGTATCATCTAGATTTTCAATTCTGGGTTATTTAAAATTCCTTTCCTCTTTTCCTTCCTCCCTCCCTTCAATCCTTCCTTCCTTTCTTCCTTCCTTCCTTTTTTCCTTTTCCTCATGGTTGTTTTTATTTGTTTTAGATAGTGAAAGATTTCCAATTAATTTTTACCACTATTACTACCTTTCCTTAAGTATTGCAGCATTTCTTGGATGTTTTTTCTCTCTTATTGGTCCAGTTCCTCAGAAACTATTTTTAACGTGCTTTTTAAATGGCATAGTTTTAGAGAATTTAAATGTCTGAAAATATTTTTCATTGTATCTTCACATTTGACTGACACTTTGTAGGATGAGAAATTGTGATTTCCAGGGTCTCTTCATTTAATAGTTAAAGTATTTCCTCAGTGTAGTCTTACACCCTGTGTAGCTTTTTAGGGAGTCCTATGTTAACCTAATTCTTGTTCTTTGGTAGCTGTTTTGCTCTTTTGGTCTTGAAATTTTTAGAATCTTCCTTCTGTGTTTGATATTTGTCTTAGCCTGTTCAGGCTGCTATAATGAAACACAGACTGGATAGCTTGTAAACAACAGAAATTTATTCTTCACAGTTTGGGAGGCTGGGAAGTCCAAGATCAAAGTGCCAGCATGGTCACATTCTGGTAAAGTCCCTTTTCTTGGTTCATGGCTTGCAGCTCCTCCCTGGATCCTCACATGGTGGAAGGGGCTATGGATCTCTCGGGAGTCTCTTTTATAAGGTGCTAATTCCATTCGTGAGGGCTCTGCCCTCATAACTTAACTATCTCCCAAAGAGCCCATCCACTAATAACATTACCTTTGAGGTTTAGGATTTAAGCGTATGAATTCAACATATGAATTTTGGGGAGACAAACTTTCAGACTATAGTAATGTTTTAAAATTTTCTGAGATAGTTCTATGTGTGTGTGTTTTTTTATACCATCTATTTGGCAATCTATTTATTCAGCAAATATGTATTAAACACCTACCCTATCTAGTTATTGTTCTAAGTGTTTAAAATAGATCTATAAACAATACAGCCCTGCATATTTTTCACTTGTCAAATTTATAACTCGATAGAGAGGAAAGAGGTTGAGGAGTAGTGATATAAAATAAATATAATAAATAAGTAGAGTATATAGTTTGTTACACATTGTTAAGGTTAGAGTAGTTCAAGATTGTTGGGGGGGGCAAATTACCATTTAAATAAAGTGATCAGGGTAGGCTTCATTGAATAGATTCCATTTGAACAAGATTTGAACTCGGTGAGAGAGTAAGTCTTGGCTTGACTGGAAAGAGAATTCTGGATAATGAGAACAACCTGTGAAAAGCCATGAGGTCAGCACATTCTGGAGTATAAGAACAGTAGGGAACATTGTGGTTAAAACTGAGCAAAGTGGGAGAAATAGTAGGAGATGTGGCCAGAAAATACTAGGTAAGCCAGGAGATGTAGAAGATTTGAGGTCATTTTAAGAATTTGTTCTTTAAACGAACTAAATCCAACCTTTATTCAGTTTTTCTTAGTTTTTACCTAATGTTCTTTTTCTGTTCTGGGATCTCTTCCAGGTTACCAAAATACATCTACTCAACACTTACACTTAGGCTTCTCTGGGCTGTGACAGTTTCTCAGACTTTCCTTGTTTTTGATAACTTAAACAGTTTCAAGGAGTCCAGGTCAGATGTTTTATAGAATGCTCCTCATTTGGAATTTTTCTGATGTCTGTCTCATGATTAGATTTAGGTTACATGTTTTTGGGAGGATGACCACAGAAAGTTCCATTTTTATCATATCACATTAATGATACATCATATCCACGTGACTTACCACTATTGCTTTCAGTCTTGATCACCTGGTTGGAGTACTGCTTATGAGGTTTATCTACTATAAAGTAATGCTCTTTCCCTCCCATTTCCATGCTGTGCTCTCTGCTAGGTAGTCACTCTGCATAGCCCACATTTAAAGAGTAGAGAGTTATGTTCCACCTAATATCGTTGTGTCCACCTGTTCCACCTTTCCTGAGGACTGGTATCTGCATAAATTTTGTGGGATTCCTCTGAAATTTATTTCTTCTACTTTATTTATTTGTTTGTTTAAACATTTATATCAGTATAGACTCCTAGTTTTTTTTTATTTTACTTTAGGTTATAATCAGTACTACATTACATTTTGTGGTTATGTTGTTTTAACTTTGGCCATTGAGAACTCTTTCAATTGGCTCTTCTGTCCCTTTGACAAACTCTCATTGTTGTGTTTAATTTGAACACTTCCTTACTTTCTGGCACTTTAAGATGCTTCAAGTTCATTTTGTGTGTTTCCTGCCCAAGTTCTAGAACCAGTCATTTCTCCAAAGGACACTGGTTACTTTTACTGGGGAATGGCTTAGGAACCAACATCTGGATACTATGTGTAAACATTTTGACTTTTAATCAGAGTAGCAGTTATAGGGTTTTGAGAGAAGAGTGATGTGTTATGATTTAAAATTTGAAAAGTTTCCTGTAACTGCTATGTTAGACTAGATTATAGAAGGGCAAGAGTGGAAGCTATTAGGAGACTATTTGGCTATTAGGAGGCTACTACAGGTATCCAGACCACAGGGGATAGCTTGGACTAAGGTAGTAGCAGTGGAGGTGGTGAGAATTTGTTGGATTGTAACCCTTCACTTTGAAGATGGTTTATCTTCATTATTTTTTCAAATATTTCTTCTTTTTTCAAAAAATTATTCTCCTTCTAGGACTTTATTATGCAGATATAAGCATACCTGTATCTGTCCTACCATGTAACTATTACATTTTCATTTTTTTGTCCTTTTCTACCATTTTATGTGAAAATTCCTCAATCTCATCTTTTAACTCATTAGCTCATTCTTTAAACATCCACTTTTTTACTTATTCTATTCAATTTTTTGTTTTTTATTTTGCCAATTATATTTTACATCCTAAACATTGCTACTGTTAAACATCTACTATCACCTTATTGCCCAATTCCATCCTTCTAAATTTTTCTTTAGCAATCATCATCATTTAATGTACTAGATACTTTTTCTTATTTTTCTCACTTATTGTCTGTCTACCACTAGAATAGAATATAAATTCCATGAGGGCTGGTATTTTTGTTTTTGTTTTTTCATTGCTCTATCCCCTGAACTTATCATAGTACCTGAAACATAGTAGGAGTTCAATAGTTTTTGAATGAGTGAATTGATAGAATAGATGGTATAGATAATCTTGCACTTGAAAAAGGGAGGAATGACAATTTCATTAAGGGAATTTATGCTACCTCTAGTTTTAGAGAAGTATGTAATTTATTTATTGGGCTGCCCTAGTGACTGTTATTATACCATGTACTTAGCCTTGGGTAAGGCCACCTTTAGAATCTGACTTTTAAGTGTTGTTCAAATATACCCATGTCTGAGAAAGGAAATATAAAGATAATAAAGTGGGAAATGTGAAGTGGAAAGTATAGTCAAAGACGTGATATTCTCAAGTAGTCTGTTTGACAAGCCTTTAGGTTATATAATTATGTTTGTGATTTGATCATTTTCTGAAATAGAAACTGAGAGTTATTTAGTCTCTAAACTAGGTGCCATTTATGTAAACTAGATGAAAGCACCTCTTTTATTGAGTCTTCCTTCTGTTGCTGATTGTTTTTTTGCATTTAATAGCTTCCATGTTATTTTTTAAAACAATAACTATTTCACTTTTCTCTTTGCTTTGGCTTTAACAAGACTTCATTAGTTAGGGGGAAAAGAACTACTAACAAGGATGACTTCTTTTCTTTTGGAAGAGTTCTTACACTGTAAAGTCCTTTTGTCCTGATTCCCCATCCCAACTTCTGATATAGAGGTGATATTCCTTTAGAATATCTTTACAAAATTTGAGGGCTGCAGAACAACACTTTGCTTTTACCACAGCTTATCTTGTGCTAGCGTATCTGTTTCATTTGCATACACACACATAGAGGAGCACACAAATGTGTATAAATCTACATCCGTGTACATTTAACTTAAAAAACAGACTTTTATAATGCTGTTTACCCAGAAGTTAAAGCAAGGTGTGCCTCTCATTATATGTGTGTATGTTGTTATTTTTTGCATTATCTCCATTTCTTATTGATTGCCAATTTGTTTTCCTCTGCTTTTGCAGTCCTAAAGATTGATGCCGTTTTGGGGTCTAATTACCCAAGCTGTTCTCAATTACATATTCAGTGTATTTTTTCTGAAATGCCTGCAGCTTATGGCACTGCCCCAAATTGCTTGTTCTGCTGAGGTGCTTGCTCAGCACATCTTCTTTCCGCAATCATGTCACCTGCAATGAAGTCTCACTTTCCCTACAGTCTTTTTTATTTGCATTTACATATGTCAGCCAAATCCTGTCCTTTTGCACTTGGCATTTTAATTAAAGTTTCTTTACCATGAAGTTACCATAATTTATAGAGAATTTGTCAGAAAATGGAAAGAAGAAATCAATAGGAAAACATTTTAATGTATCATTTAATTATTTTTCCTTTTTCAACTCTTTCTTATTAAAGTGTATAATAATGTTTTTCAATCTGAAAGTGTTATTTTGCTTCATAGTAATTGGGTCTTCCCAGGGTGTATTTCATGATTAAATGATACATTTAAAATTTCTTTTATTAAGAAATGGAGGTAGTAATGCAAAAGCTGAATTCCCATCTCCCCAAAGGGACAGTTAAATAAACCCTTAGGTAAGTGAAATAAGTCGAACAGAGAAAGTTGATTATCATGTGGTTTCACTTATATGTGGAACATAAGGAATAGCATGGAGGACATTAGGAGAAGGGAAAAACGAAGGGGGAGAAATCGGAGTGGGAGGTGAACCATGAGAGACTATGGACTCCAGGAAACAAACGGAAGGTTTTAGAAGGGAGTGTGGGTGAGCCTGGTGATGGGTATTAAGGAGGGCATGGATTACATGGAGCACTGGGTGTTATACGTAAACAATGAATCATGGAATACTGCATAAAAAACTAATGATGTACTGTATGGTGACCAACATAGCGCAATAAAAAAATAAAAATAAATAAGTCCTTAGGTATATATCATACATAATATTTAAGAATATTGGCAAAAAAATTACATGAACTAGAAAAACATAGCCTTGAGTATAAGTTTAGCATCTAGTTTCTGGAAGGTATTATTCGATCCCATTTGGAATGGGGGAGAATGGTGCATCCAGGATATATTATGAATAAGAGCTGGGAAGTGTTTAGGGGACTTGTTCAGAAAATGATATATCAAGCAAATAAATATATGTAAAGTTATAGAAAAATTCAATAGCAAAATCAATAAGCTTGTGTATGTATCTTTATGTATACATGGGTACATATAAATTTATCTTTTTATTCAACAAATACCAAAGTCATGTTCATTCCAAACATGTATAGAATATTTACATTGGCAATATGCTCGTTCCCCAGAAAAGCTCCAATAATTTTTAAAACATCGGTATTATACAGGCTAATTCCCTAACCAAAATGTAGTATGATTAGAAATCAGTAATAAATGTCTAGCTATAAAAAAAAATCCTATGTGACTAGAAGCATACTAAAAAAAGAGAAAGACACTAAATAAATGGAGGAACTCAATGGGTAAATTATTAAATTTTTAGTAATGAATAACCAGGTAAACATTGCACGTTAAAATATGTGAAATATAGTGAATGCAGTACTCAGGAAAAAAATGATACATTTAATACATCTTTCAATTACCAACAAAAATTGAAAAAATGAAATAAATTGTTATTTCAAGAAGATAGGAAGAGAATAATAGTATAAACCCAAATAAGCAAGAATAAGGTGAATATAAAACAACTACCAATATCAACCTCCATCAACCAGATTGACAAAAATATTATGAAGCTGAATAATATTAAGTATTGCCAATGGTGTTGGCTGATGCAATAAAAACTGATAAAGAGATTTTGAAGAGCAATTTGGCAGTTACTTAGTAAAGCAATGCACGTATACATCTTGCAATTGCATCTTTAGTATAAACTGAAAAACTCAAAACTCTTGGAAAGGTACACACCAAGACTTTGCAAAAATGTTCACTGAGCTGTTGTTTGGGTAAACAGATGAAAATAGATGATGTCTATGGTACAATAATCTTTATGTATTTCAAAAACTATAAGACAACATTATATATTTTTTGAGAATAAATATTTATTTCTTTTCAATTTTTTATTTAAATTCAAGTTAGTTAACATGAAGTGCAGTATTGGTTTCAGAAGTATAATTCAGTGATTCATCACTTACATACAACACCTAGTGCTCATCATAACAAGTGCCCTCCTTAATACCCATCACCAATTTAGCTCATCCTCCCTCCCCTTCCCTCCATCAACCTTCAGTTTTTTTCTCTGTCATTAGGAGTCTCTTACAGTTTGTTTCCCTCTCTCTCTCTCTATTTTTTTCCCCTTCCTATATATTCATCTGTTTTGTTTCTTAAATTCTACATATGAGTGAAATCATATGGTGTTTATCTTTCTCTGACTGAGTTATTTTGCTTAGCATAATACACTCTGGCTCCATCCACGTGTTTGTAAATAGCAAGGTTTCATTATTTTTGATGACTCAGTAATATTCCATTGTGTGTGTGTGTGTGTGTGTGTGTGTGTGTGTGTGTATACACATACCACCTCTTCTTCATATCTTCATCAGTCGATGGATATTTGGGCTCTTCCCATAATTTAGCTATTGTTGATAATGCTGCTGTAAACATTGGGTTGCATGTATCCCTCTGAATCTGTATTTTTGTATCTTTTGGGTAAATACCTACTAGGGCAGTTGCTGGATCATAGGGTAGTTCTATTTTTAACTTTTTGAGAAAACTCCATACTGTTTTCCAGTGTGGCTGCACCAGAATAAACATATTTAAATAAATAAGTAGTAGATTAGAAATTGTATTAGTTAAGAGAGAGGCTAAGCTGCTATGATAAAGGGACCCAAATACACAGAGACTCAAATTAGGTAAAAGCTTATTTGTTCCTTAAACAAAAACCAAGCTGTGAGTAGTCACATGTTGATGGGATGGCTCTATCATGGCTCTATCATTAATACTTGGTTTCCAGTGTTCCCATATGTGGATCTTTGCAGATGTTAGACAACTGAAAGGACTTGTCCCTCTTCCAGCAGAACCGTTAAGCATGTTTATTCTTATGAAGCTGCTAATAAATGACTGCTTGTAATGTATTGTAATGATTGAATGACTATCAATAATGACTAACCAAGTATAAGTCCATTTTATTTTTTCTTTATTATGAAAATCAACATTACAAAGACACATTTTTACCTGCAAAACTTTAGAGTTTATGAGGCAATTTTGTGTATATTAACTCATTTCATTAAATTTGAGAATATGAATGTGAAACATTCATAATACATAATTCATAATATAAACACTAAAAAAATCTGCTTAGAGTTTCTAAAATTCAGTATAGGAAGAAAATCTTAGAATACTACTTGCACTTGGCCAATCAATATACTTCATCTCTAGCTAAAACAGGTCTTGTTGGCATTGATATTTGTCTTCATGGAACAGAAGACAAGTTGGGTAGAATTAAAAATCCACCATTGCTGTCAAAGACATGTCAAACAGAAGTGAAACTCTCCTTCTAAAGGCAAAATTCTGTTTTGCTGATAGCACAATTCCTATTATGTCATGGTGCCTGGCATCAAGTCCACACGGACTCAATCGACACATTAATTAGTTGATTGACTGATAATTCTGTGTCTCATCAGTGAAGGACTTAGCAGTTTGGTTGGTGTTTCATGTTCTGCCTCTGTCTGGTGTTTAAGCATCTTATTACTATGTCATAAGGACACAAGGAAGCAAGTTAAAACATATATAGTAAATTAATACTCATGAGGAACAGCTCAAGGGAAAGTGTTTACCAATTTGTAAAACTTATTTATGACACATGGAGAATATTTGCCTGCATCACTGCATTTAATATGATCAGTTTAGGTTATTTAATTCACTTGGTTTTTCCCTTTGAGAGCAATTCAAGAAATAACGGCATTGACCCTGATTTTATTTATACTTGATGCCGTGATTAATAGCACAAAATATTTCACTTTCTTTTCTTTGTCAGAATGTTTTTGATAAATGGGTTGCCTTGATCATATGATATGGACCTTACTCCTCAATTTTCTCAGTCATAATGCTACCTCTGAACAAAATTGACCCTCCAACCAAGTGAATAGAGCAATAAAATAAAGATGACCAATATAAACCAAAAAAAAAAAAATAGGACAAACTTTTCTTTGATGCATTTCTTTCCAAATACGGGCAAAATTTCTTGATATTCTATTAGTGGCTTTGTAATGAATTTTCCTCTCAATAAAAGATTTCGTCATAAAACATGTTTGAATTATTTTTCTTCACTGAGGAGTGTGCTATTTTGCACATTAAAATGGAGAGCAATGCAAAAGGGATAGATAGGATTACTGGCTTTGTCTGTTGCTAATTTCTTGACAAGGCACATTGCTCTAACAATATAAAGGTGTTTGGAACTTGAAGTAGGCCACTGTGCAGGGTATAGACCCGTTTGGGCAGCCTCAGGGGTGCAGTTACCAGGAAGGTTTTGTCAAATCCTTTAAACCTGAGCACAGCCTAGTGGTGTAGCTATTAGTGGCAGGATGACCTGATTGTTTGCTGGCTTCTCCTGTGAGGACTTTGTGAAAACGCAGAAAAGAGAAATGCTTAATTTGGAGAAGTATCTAGACTGGGCGCTTTAGGGTTTAAACCTCTGTCTTTCACATAAATGTTGGGTTAGGTACAAGAGATAATGTGAACAGTGAGACTTTTTGCTTCAGGTAATATTCTTCCCATTTCTATAAGCAGAAACAACTCCTCCCTGGCTCCCTGCTCAGGCCAGAGCCCTTGAGGTGTAAGAGGGTTTTAATGTCCCTGTACCTAGCACTATACTTATATGAAAGTGATACTTTAAGTGCTTATCTTAAATACATTTGTGCCAAATGGAAATGATCAAATATATCTATTTACTTGTGCTTACATTGTTAAAAAATGAATTTTTCTGCGTGAATGTTTTTTCCAGACTGGAAATGCACTCACTGAAGATCCTTGATCCTTACCTTTTCTTTAATATTTGTTAATGACAGCTTGAGGCACGTGGGTGGCTCAGTGGGTTAAGCCTCTGCCTTCGGCTCAGGTCATGATCTTGGGGTCCTGGGATCGAGCCCCGCATCGGGCTCTCTGCTCAGCGGGAGCCTGCTTCCCCTTCTCTCTCTGCCTGCCTCTCTGCCTACTTGTGATCTCTCTGCCTACTTGTGCCTACTTAAATAAAATCTTTAAAAAATATGTTTGTTAATGACAGCTTATGACAAAGCTTTCTACTTTCCTTGCCTTCTAAAAACTGGAAGTGAACATATCTTGAGCTCTTCTCTGTTTCAGTGTGTTATAATCCAGGCCTGGGTGATGGCAGGATGGGATGGCCAGAGGTCTAAGGTCCGGCAGACGCCTTGCAGTACAATGAGTATTGTTGCTAGTAGTGGGAGAAGGTTGAGCAAGGGGACAATGGGAATCAGTGATGAGCTACAGTAAGCAGCCTGCTAATGATACAGAAGCCACATCAAGCTAACCTGGCAGGAAGCAGTAGTTTGAAATCCAGGTAGATGTGACTGTGGCAGCAAGGAGTTCTGGCCAGAAAGAATAGAGATTCAGCCACAGAGAGGGAACAAACACACAGGAAAACGAGAATGAGGCAGGGTCTCAAAGGATCTAGATCCTGAACACAGGCCAAGTGGAACATAAGACTAAATCCTCACGGGAACTAAAAAATTAGGTTGGCTTCTCAAATCTCCATTATACAGGTTTAGAATTAACAAAATGAAATCTTCCAGTTTAAAATTTGGAAGATATTGAAACTACAGGCAATAGTTTAGGATTTGAAGCAGCAAAGGTAGTTAGAGTTGATAAGCCAGTCACTCCATGGGGAAGTACGTGAACTTCCTTATTCTATGGGGATGCACACCTATTTCCAGAGGCTACTTCCCCAATCCCTTGTTCTTTCCCTCCCTCCCTCCTCCATTCCTTCCTTTCTCTCCCCTCCACTCCCCTTCCCACCTCTCTTCTCTTCTCTTCTCTTCTCCTCTCCTCTCCTCTCTTCTTTTCTCTTCTCTTCTCTTCTTCTCTTCTCTTTTCTCTTCCCTTTCCTTCCTTCCCTCTCTTCCTTCCTCCCTTTCTCTCTCTCTCTTTCTTTCTTTCTTTCTTTCTTTCTTTCTTTCTTTCTTTCTTTCTCTTTCTTTCTTTCTTTCTTTCCTTCTTTCCTTCCTTCCTTCCTTCCTTCCTTCCTTCCTTCCTTCCTTCCTTCCTTCCTTCCTTCCTTCCTTCCTTCTTTCTCTATTTCTTTCTTTCTTCTCCTATCTATTCATTCATCTATCTATCATCTGGCTATCTATAAAGCGATTAGCTGTCTTTCACTGTGCCCAGAGTTCCATACTTTTTTTTAAATTTGACCCTATGTTTAGTTTCTGAGAGACTCTTCTCTCACATCTCTCATTGTCACCTGTCACTTATCCCTGAGCAGTTGTGTCTATTTTGAGGTGTTACCTCCTGCTTTCTCATTTGTGTCCTCTAATTTGTTGTAGATGACCAAACTTTGTTGACCTGTTAACAGGAGACACTTTAGGAAAATAGTTCAGTAGCTTTTCACATATCCAGAGACCTCGTAATCTGGAAGATACAGCAAGGATATTGTTATTCTTACAACTCTGCAGGAAAATTTTCTTAGATTCAAAAAGGAATCTCAGAAATATCATGCCATAGATACCCTGTATTTTGTTTACAGGTGAGTCTCTCAGGCATCTATCTAGATTTTATTAGTATTTATAGTTTACTGTCCAAAGATACTCCTTTGATTCAAGACCAAATCCATGCCTTGACTTAATTCAGAATTGGTTCAGGGAGAAAGAGGCAATTACTCCAACCTAAATATTTTATAAAGAAAATTGCTTCCTATGTGTTTAATATGTAGCCTAATACTAGACACATTACATCATTTATTTATTTACAGAAGGTTTTTCTTTCAATCAGCATTGGATGTTATTTTGAAGTTTGGAATAATAACACAAAGTTATCCAGAAGGCATTCTTTGTTGCTTATATCCTTCAAGTCTTTATGTTCTAGCTAAAAAGAAACAGACAAAAATAACAGTGGCAATGATGATTCACAGGAGTAGAACTATGAGCACAGGGAAGTGTACAATTAAGCAGTTGAAACTATACTATTTACAGGTTTACATCTTTCCAATCATTTTGTTGGCTTTCCCATCTTTTCTAGTTTTTGTCACTTCTGTTGTCTGCTTTGCTTTTAATCATTTCTCCCTCCTTATGTTTTTATATTTTTATTTCCAATTTTCTCTTCAAATAATGCATTTCCTTTAAATGTACTTTGTCATTATTTTATCTTACCCCATTCTACCGCTTTTATATTATATTTTAGTTGCTTCTTGATTGTATCTTTTCAAACACTGTATCAAGGATCAAATAAAACCAAACTCAGCAGTAATTCAAAACTGGAAATATTATATTAAAACTGCTAGCCTCAAGGAGATATTTTACATAAATATATGTTGCAACTTGACCTCAAAGTCAGGCATCTGGGCATTTTGCCTGGCTGAGGGTAGGCAGAGATTTGGAGGATGGGAAGGTTTTATGGCTTTTTTCATCTGTAGGCATATGCTTGTGTTCTTTTAGCTCAGAGGTAGCAATGGAAAAATATATATCAGACCATTAAGAGTGCACTGATGAAATTGTTGGAAGTTCGGTGAGTTTTTAAAATATATATTTATCTGCAGCCAGCAAATGAACTCCTATAAGTGATACTACTTACTACCTTTAACAATTAACATTCAGTTATAGGCACATTTAAATCCCCAGCATATCAGTCATGCTTGTATTTATAACTACCCTCATGCTACCAGTCAAACTTAGGATTTCTTTTGATCAGAAAAGATCTTTAGTACAAAACATGTTGAAATCACTAAGTAGACATGGATTGTAGAAAAAGTGGCACATGACTGAAATTGGTTAAAAAAAAAAGACAAAAATTAGTGGCTAAAATAATTTCCTTCATGTCCTTAATAGGAAGGGACTACTACCTCATCTGTCCAAAATGACCATTCAAAAAATAGCAGATATGCTGCTGACAAAAATGTCAGCAGCAGTGGCCCCAACCACCTTCTACTCATTCTCATGCTCATCCTGGACACTCCCTTGCTTTCTGGTCTTCATGGCACATAACATTCTGTGCAAAGAAACAAAAGGTGCTACACATGGTGAAGGTATGATACACATATAAATAAGGCAATGATAATGCTGTTCTTTCCTGCCTGGGCTTAGAAAGCAGGTTATATAAAGACTTCCTTCTCAAGTTGACATTAAAAATGTGTAAATCAAGTAGCAACAGATCCTGTATTCCTTCTGGCATTGAGTACCTATGTGAACCCTAGCAAAGTCTTTTATCTATTAAAATGATGTAACTGTAACAGACTATTGCAAAAGTTCCTTCTAAATGTAACATGCTGTGATTCAAATGCAACAGATAGAATAGCCAAATAAAAGATAAAGGGTTGTTATCTTATTTATTTATTTATTTATTTATTTATTTATTTATTTATTAGAGAGAGAGAGGGTGAGAAGGAATGGAGGGAGAGGGAGAGAATCTTAAGCAGGCTCCATGCCCATCACAGAGCCCAATGTGGGCCAATCTCAGGACCCTGAGATCGTGACCTGAGTCAAAATCAAGAGTCAGATGCCAACCAATGGAGCCACCCAGGCACTCTGGTTGTTATCTTCTTTAAAAAATTTTTTAAAATCCTTTTTAAAAATAAACTAGTAGAGTTCCACTTCCTGAATGGTGGCATTAGGAATCCTGTGATCTGTCCCCAGGGAAACAATTATAATTGGTAAAAATTATGAAAAACAACCAATTAAAATCTCTTAAAATTGTCCTAAGCAAATACAGCAAATGAAGAAACATTTATTTGAAAAAAAATGTGCCAAATCATAGGAAAAAGAGTGTCTGTGGCACTTGAGCCATGACCTACTGCTTTTGTGCTCACGCCCCTCCAGGTGGGTGTGACCAAAGAGATGAGGCTCTAGGTGTTTTCAGCTCCAACCAAGGGACGTAGTATCTCACCTGGAGGAGCAGGCCATCAGCATTTCTTATTCCCTCTGACACCAAGTTGAAGAGGCAAAATTCTGAAAAAAATGTAACCAAGAGGCTACGGGCTCTTTTCTTTCATTCCCTTTCCATGCGTGGAATGGAGGCTCTACCCCAAGTGTGGCAGGCCCAGAATGCTGGGACTCTGATTGCCTTCAGCCCAGGTCGCTCATAGGGTGGTTTCATGCTGGGAAAGGGAACTCTAGAAGAACGAATTCAAAGGAAACTATCCAGAAAGGGAAAAGACAACCCACTGAATTCAAGAAACTACTTGCAAATCATAGTTCTGTTAAGGGACTAGTGTACAAAATATATGAAGAACTCATAACTCTACAAAAAAGCAATACAATTAAAAAATGTGCAAAAAAATTCTGAATAGATATGTCTCCAAGGAAGATATACAAATGGCCAAAAAGCACACGAACAGATTCTTAGCATCATTAGCCATTAGAGAAGTGAAAATTAAAACCACATAGCATATCACACAGAAAATAGCAATTGTTTTCAAGTATATGGAGAAACTGGAACTCTCCTACACTCTGATAGAAATGTAAAATGGGCACAGAATGTGTCAATACTTCATTTCTTTTTCTTGATGAATTTCTTTTTATTGATGATAATGTTTCATTGTATGAATATACCACAGTTTACTTACCTATTTATCAGCTGATGGACATTTGAGTTGTTTCCACTTTTTAGGAATTACGAATAATGCCACTAGGCACATTGTTGTACAAGATTTTGTGTGGACATATGTTTTCATTTATCTTGGGTATATCTCTAGAAACAGAATTGCTGGTCATATGATATTCCATATGACCCAGCAATTTTGTTCGACACATGCTACCTTACAACATGGATGAACCTCAAAAACTTCTGTGAAAGAAGTCAATCACAAAAGACCACATAATAACATACCATTTTAATGGAATGCTCAGAATAGGTACATCTATAGAGACAGAAAGAAAGTTGCCTAGGGCTGAGAGAGCTGGGTTGGGATGAAATGGAGGAGTGACTGTTAATGGATACAAGTTTCTTGGGGTGATGAAAATATTCTGAAATTCATTGTTGTGAAGTTGTACAATTCTCTGAAAATACAAAAAACTTTAAATGGTTAACAGTATGGTATATGAATTATATCTTTAAAAAGGTTTTGAAAAAAAGTTCTTGTAAAAATGTGAATTTGTACTTTGGATAATGTGTTATAATGATATATTTTTCCATTTTGCTACTTGACTTTGTACTTAGTTTATAATATTACTAATATACAAAATTTTTATATACTTGAAATTATCAGTAATTTTCTTCATGGCTTTTGTGTATTGTGTCTTACTTAAAAAGGAATTACTTAATGCAAGATTGTATTAAAGTTCTCTCATTTTTTTGTTTTAGTACTTTTGTGAGGTTTTGTTGTTTGTTGGTTTATTTAATTTGTTATTCCATCTGACAAAAAAAAAAAAATTAAGTCTTTTTCCCATGGCTTCTGGCTGGCTCAGTTAGAAGAGTGTCTGACTCTTGATTACTTAAATAAATAAAACTTAAGAAATAAATAAGAATCTTTCTCCCTAATTGGCAGGGATACCTTTATCATATACCAACTGTTGACAATTTTTTAGGGCTATTTCTAGAAATTCACCATCTAATCATAAAAGTACTTCAGATCCTTTTAATGACTGTCACCACCAAATGTGTTTTCGTAAACTGAAATTGTCATAAATTATCTCATCTCTAACATTTTAGAATGTTTATGGTTTTTCTTGAATGCTTTTTTCACTGTGAACTTTTTGATCAGTTAAACTAGTTTCAAAAAATGGATATTGAATATTCTGTTATTTTTATTGGAGTCATATAAAATGTGTAGACTTTGGTTTAGAGGTCTTTAAAACACTGAGTATTCATATATAATAAGAAACTGTCTATTTGCGGCACCTGGGTGGCTCAGTCGGTTGGGTGTCTGACTCTTGGTTTCCACTCAGGTCATGATCTTAGGGCCCTGAGATGGAGCCCTGCATAGGGCTCTGTGCTCAGCGGGATCTGCTTCAGATTCTCTCCTTTTCTCTCTCCCTCCCACTCTGCTCCTCCCCTTGCCCATGTTCTGTCTCTCTCTCTCTCTCTCCTAACTTTCTCCTAAATATATATATATATATATATTTATATTTTATAAATATATTATAAAATATATTTTATATATATTATATATATTATATATAAATATATAAATATATTTATAAAATATATATTTTATAAATATATTTATATATATATATAATATATATATATATATTTAGTTAGTTATTTAGTTAGTTATTTAAAGAAACTGTCTATCCAAGTCTTTTTTGTCTGAGTCTTAAAGTTACCTGCACATAGAACTGACATATTGCTTGTTAGGTTTATTTCTAGGTTCTGTTTATTTTCTTTTGGTTTTGGTGGCTTATAAATGGAATTTCTCCCCATTTTTTCTGTGTCATTATTCGTAAACAGAAAAGCTGTACTTTTTTTTTTTTTTTAAGATTTTATTTACTTATTTGACAGAGAGGGAGAGATCACAAGTAGGCAGAGAGGCAGGCAGAGAGAGGGGGAAGCAGGCTCCCTGCTGAGCAGAGAGCCCAATGTGGGGCTCAATCCCAGGACCCTGAGATCATGACCTGAGCCAAAGGCAGAAGCTTAACCCACTGAGCCACCCAAGTGCCCCTGTACTTCTTTATATTAATTTAATAACTAGATAATCTTTTTCTAGTAATTTTAGTTGATCCTCTTGGATTTTCTAGTTATGAAAATAAAAATATTGTTTCTTCTGTTTAATTTTTATGCACTTTTCTCCTTTCACTTCTCTAATTGTATTGGTTAGTACTTCCAGAAAAAATAACTTAAAAATTTTAGTGAAGAAAAAAAAAATTATAGCAAAGATGGCCAACCTTATGTTATACTTTAATGAGAATGCTTTTAGTGTTCATCCAGTAAGCATACTACCAATTTGTTTTAAAGACATATGTTTTGTTTCTTTAAAGAAGTATCCATCTATATTACAATTTCAAGAAATTTTAACAGGAATCAAGATAGTTGCATTTTTTCAAAGTCTTTTTGATGTCAGGAAGCCTGGCCCTGTGTTCTTTTTCCTTTGACCTATTTATCAATTGTAGGCGACAGATACCACTCTAGCTAGTTTAAGCAGACAAGGATTTCACAGCAGATATTTCATAGCTTTCAAAATCTTAAAGAGCTGGCATTTCTGGCTCTGGGTTGAAATTTCAAGTAAGGCCCACCCTTTTGTATCATACTTGCTGCCCTCAGCTGGAAAGCAGCTGCCACTGCCATTCAACTAAATTTGAATCAGGAACCTGGTAGCCCTTGGGTCCACAAAGTTCTACTTCAAACCAAATCACAAAGCAGATCCCCATCCCCTGCCTCTCTTCTTTCTTAACTCAGTTCCAAATTCAGGCCTCAGAATCTCATTTGCATGCCTGATTGGTGGAACCAAAATCACACCCTGGTTCATAAATTCAGGTGTGCCTGAGAAATGCAAATTTTAGATGCCCAGCCTCTGAAGTACAAGGAAAGCATACCCCAAAGAGGGCTTAAATGGCTATTGAGAGAGGCAGTCTACAAAACCTGCCACACTGTTAACATAGTGAGTATATTAAAAGAGTTTGTAATATCATAGCAGCTTTCTAAAATGAATCCAAATACCTATTATCTTTCCACCCTCCTAGTCAAAGGTATAGGCCAGTATTTTGCATTAATATTATTAAATGTGATTTTTTTTTCTTTTTTCTTTACTGTTTTTGTCCGGTTTTGTGATGAGTGAATTAATAGACAACATTTGGAAGCTTTCCTTCTGACGTATTCTGAAACATTTTAGATAGTTGGAGTTACTTGTTCCTTGAAAGTGTGATGGATTTCACTTGTGACCTATGTGGTCTTTATCATTTCTACAGAGCAGCTTTGTTATTTTTCTCATTCAACAAACGTTAGACAATATTCAGTGTCTATTCCTTTTGTGGTCAATTTTAGAAATTATTATCTTCTTAGGAAAGAAGGCATCTATTTTTTCCAGGTTGTCAAATTTAATTGCATATATTTGAGCAAACTATGTTATTATTTTAATATCATCCCCATCTATAATAATTTCTTCATATGTATGTCTCTGTTGTATCTTCTCTCTTTTTCTCAATTAGATTAGATATGAGCTTAATTATTTTTTTTGCTTGTTTTTTTTTCAAAGAAGTACCTCAAATTGATTTATTAGTTTTTTTTTTTTTTTCCAAATTCATTCTTTCTCTTTAGGTTTTTTTTTTAAACTTTTTCTATTTTTGTATGTGTGTTGAATGATTAATTCATTCAGTGACTTTTTTCTACAACAATCAGCATCTAAATCCACGGATTTTTCTTCTCTATGTCATTATTATTATTTTTAAATTTTGTGTTTTCAAAATGGTTGGCTATTTCAGTTATTTTCTTCCTGAATCAAAATAAAAGATACTGTCCAGGCAAAAGATGTTTTTGGTATTTTCTTTTTATTGTTTCCTATTTGCGTTAATTTATGATCAGGTAATTTTATCTTTTTATAATAAATTGATATTTTCTTTATAGAATGATATAAAGTCAGATTTTAAAATACATAAAAACTTAAAAGAAAGATATGTTCTTTGTTTTGATTCTTTAGTAGCTGAGAAAGGTGAGTTAAAATCTCTCATTGTTAGTCCTTTACTTTCAATTGCATTTCCTAAAGTGTTTGCTTTAGACATTGAAATTCTATTTAATCAGATGTATAAATATTCACAATCTTCTTTGTAAATGTTACCATTTATTATTAATGAAGTTGTTATGTGTCTCATATACTTTTGCTTCAATTTCTACTTTGACTAGTATTAATGTTCCAAACCTTTCTTTATTGCATTTATTTTTTACATCATTAAGAGTAAAATAGTAATTTCATTTTCAACTCTTATGAGTCACTTGTTTTAATTTTTGCTTCTTGTACACAGGTTGCTACTGGGTTTTGCTTTGAGAGCCAATCTACTTGTGTTAATAATTTATCCTTTTTATATTACTTGATATGATAGGTATTTTTGATTGGTCTTAATTTTATTATATGTTCATTTTTCTTGATAAAAGTGAGAGAATACATAAGAACAGTAGATTTAATTGCATCTTTATTAAACTGGAAGAGCTGATTTTTTATCTTCTCTTTTATTCTAATTACCTTATTTGTCTTTAACTTTCTCAATCCTTATTTAATACAGGATAAAACTGGCTTTGAATGTTTTAAATAGTTTCTTTCTTTTTTTAATGTTTTACCTTTTATGCACATTCATTAGGATTGGAGAAGAATCTGATTTCATTCCTCCATTCTAACTCAGAAACCTTATAATTTTTCATGGATGCATAGCATATCATATTATAGATGTTCCAAATTTGTTAAAATATGCCTAATTTGTCAATATTATAGGTAATGCTAAGTGGAATATCATTGTACCTATATTTTGGTGTAATTATGCAACCATTTCTGTAGATAGAAACCTAGAGATATAATTTTGGGACTATTTATACAAATTTGCACTCTACCAACAGTATATGAGAAAGGTTGTTTCCCCATAGTCTAATCAACAGTGAATATTTGCCATATCTTAAATCATATTTTTTCACTTTGATCAGTAAAAAAATGATATTTTGTTTCTATCTCTGTTTCTCTTATTGGTTGTGTGTGTGTTTTCTGTTTTTATTTTTTTCTGTGAATTTTTCTTTTCCTTTTTAAGTTGTAGCAACATTTTATATATTCTAGCTATGCCTGTTCTGTTACACATGCTATAAATAGTTTATCCTTGTCTGTCAGTTGTATTTAAACTTTTTGTAGGTGTTCTTGACATGTTTTAGTTATCATGTAATCAACCCTGTCAGGTCTTTTTTGTTTTTTGTTTTGTTTTGTTTTTTGCTTATGATTTTTTTAATAACATGATTATTCTCAACTGCTACAAGGTGTCCAGGTTGTCAATTATGATGATGAGCCAAGTTAAAGACGGTAATTAAGCCTTACTTCACTTACGAGAGAAAAGTACTAGCTCCCTCAATATTTCATTTTCTCCATGGAATAGCATCAAATGAATGTCAGTCAGATGACTGGCAATGCATGTGGAGAAAATTGTCTCATTGTTGAGGGCGTCTGAACTAAAGGCTCTTGCCATTTTATGAACCTGGGTCCCCAGGGAGGGAGAGAAAGAAGGGCTAGGAGTGAAAACTACTGAACCATAGCGGAGAAAAGTGTCTTCAGGGACACTCCCCAGTGCCTCATAGGAAGTCTCAGTGAAGGCACCTGAAAAGTGTCTAACTAGAGACAGCCCTGAGAAGGAAGTCTTTGAATGGAAGCACTAACATTAGAAATACGGGTCTGTGTGTGTGCAAGGCCAACAGGGTGATGCAGGGACTTAGGGGCTGGGTTTTTCCTGCAGTTTCTCCCAGCACACTGGGTGTACACCAAGTTGGAACTGGGGATGGCAGCTTTCCACCCATGGTACTGCCAGATAAAGCCTTTATAATTACTGATGATTGGGCCTGATAGAGCATACACAGGATTTTGGCCTGGAGCCAGACTTCTCAGTTAAAAATTACATGTGTTTTAAGCTAGAGGTGTCACAATTCTGATTTCAAGATATAGTACAAAGCTCCAGTAATCAAAACAGTATGGTTCTGGCACAAAACTAGACACATAGGTCATTGGAACAGAGTAGAGAGTCCAGAAATAAACTCACGATTTTTTTTTTAGGTCTATGTTTACTTATTTCTTTTTTCTTTTTTTTTTTTGTTCAACTTTTTACTTAAATTCCAGTTAACATACAGTGTAATATTCGTTTCAGATGTAGAATTTAAGTGATTGATCAGTTATGTACAACACTAGGTGCTCATCACAAGTACCCTGCTTGATACCCTTCACCCATTTAGACTGTGCATCCCTTCCCTCCAGTAACCATCAGTTTGTTCTCTATAGTTAGGAGTCTGTTTCTTGACTTGCCTCTCCCACCTCCCCCTGCCACCATGTTCATTTGTTTTGTTTCTTATATTCCATATATGAGTGAAATGGTATGGTATTTGTCTTTCTCTGATTTATTTTGCTTAGCATAATACTCTATCTCCATCCACATCATTGCAAATGGCAATATTTCTTTTTTTTTTAAAGATTTTATTTATCCATTTGATAGAGAGCAAGAGAGAACACAAGAAGGGGAAGTGGCAAGCAGAGGGAGAGGGAGAAGGAGACTCCTCACCAAGCATGGAGCCCGATACTAACCTCAATTCCAGGACTCTGGGATCAAGACCTGAGCCGAAAGGCAGACACTTAATCAACTGAGACACACAGGTGCCCCAGCAAGATTTCATTCTTTTCGAAGGCTGAGTAATATTCTGTTGTATATATACCACATCTTCTTTATCCATTCATCAGTTGATGGACATTTGGGCTCTTTCCATTATTTGGCTATTGCTGATAATGCTGCTATAACATCAGGGTGCACGTATCCCTTCAAATCAGTATTTTTGTATCCTTTGGGTAAATACCTAGTAGTGCAATTGCCAGATTGTAGGGTTCTCTTTTTTGACTTTTCGAGGAACTTCCATACTGTTTTCCAGTATGGAACTAAAATCCAACTAAAACTAGGAAATAAAAATACAGTGGTGAATGCCCCAAGAAGGAGATATCTCAGGGCAATGAACAGAATGATAACAGCAAGGAATACCATCTTCTTTATCACATCACTCCAGTAGCTGCCAATATGCTAGAAAGTTGTGAACCACCACAGAAGGAACCTACTATTTTAGTATTTGTCAGACATGTTTCAAGAGACTTGGCATAAAGGATTAATAAAAAAAACAAAACAATCATACCTATACTAGAGGGGGAAAATATGGAAGAAATTCACCAACTAGAGGCAAAGCAAGGAGATGGAGGGGCTCCTTAGAAGCAATGTGGGCAATCTCAGGGGATTTATCACTGTTTCTTACTTGCCTTTATCACTTTCCCCCTCCCCCTCCTTCTCCTCCTCCTCCCCCTCCTTCCTTTCTTCCTCCGCCTCCTTCTTCTCCTTCTTCTTCAAGCTTTGCATCCAACATGGGGCTTGAACTCATGACCCTGAGATCAAGAGTTGCATGCTCTATCAACTGAGCCAGCCAGGCACCCCTTTTCCCTTTTCTTGAAGACAGCTTGTAGATGGCTACATTCTCCTCTGTCCCTGCCATAGGAGGACACAGGAGAAGGCAACATCTACAAGCCAGGAAGAGAGCCAATACCAGAAACAACCATGCTGGCATCTTTCAGCCTCCAGAACTGAGAAAATAATTCTCTGTTGTTTAAGCTACCCTGTCTGGTATTTTGCTATGGGAGCCTGAACAGATTAAGACAGCCTGATAGAAATCTTTTCCCTGTTGTAATTTTCACTCTGCTGAACTTTATTAGTTACTTAGAATTATTATAACATTGGTATAATTTTAGCTTCCTTGCATATTGTCAAATGTTGTCTTTTGTCTTGTGTTACAATGAAAAATTGCTAGGAAATTATTCTTGGATTATGGTGATTTTCTGTGAAAACCTGGGTTTATTTTATTTTTGTTTTAGCTTACATGAGAATATTTTATTCTCTTTCTTCTGTATCTAATCTATTCTATCTAGAGCCTTATAAAATTTTCTCTTTATCTCTGTTACTCAGAAAATTTTCTAGCTACCTCTTTATAAATTAATCCTATTTTAAACTCAGTGAGACTTTCTATTTAAAAATTTAAATCTTTCTATCATCTGGGGAAGTTTTCTTCCATTATCTATTTGATTATTTCTTCTTGCCCAGCTATCCCTCTCTTTTTAGGAAGCCCTGGATTAGTTTCATATCACTTATCTTTTCATTCCTGCCTTCTATTATTATTATTATTATTATTTTTTGCCTTCTATTATTTTTGATCTATATCTCCTTTTGATCTTCCCAGGACACAATTTCGTTTACAGCAGTTTTGAGTTTCATTATTAAAACTTAAAATTTTTGGAACTATATTTTCTTTTTCCTAAAACTCTATTTTGTAGTTCTCTGTGCAATTGTGCTATGTTTTAAAACCTTAAAAATTTACATTAGAGCTCATTCAAGATTGTCTTCTATTTTTCCAACTAAATATTTACTCAATGAAAACCACTTTTTTGAACGCCTGGCTTGGTGTAACTGCTCTTATCATCTGTAATCTTTCTCTGTCTATTCATGTGTTTGAATGAGAGTTACCTCAAACGTATTGCAGTCATTGTTTCAGGTTTTCTAAGGAACCTGACTTGAAGTTATTAGAGATACAGTTTGTATTTCTTTGCTGTTTGGCAAGCAACAACTATGCTGGCTCAGCTGAAATTAGATGTTTAGGATTTTTGCTTTGCATGCCTTTTAGCATAAGTGGGTGAGAGATAGCCTTCTCCCAGCTGCACTGAAAGAGAGCAGTTGATTTCAACAGTCAATTTCTACTAAAATGTGGTTAACTATATCCTAATTATTGGAATTTTATCACAACTACACATATAGAGGAAAGTTCTTTAAAGGCCCTACTCATTGAAGAGAATATGATGTACTCTGTCCTCTCACACACTAAATGTAATCCACAATAAAAAATGTATGTGAGAAAATCCAACCATGTGATGATCTTCACATTATATTTTAAAATATATCATCCAATACTGTTATGTTTTAATTTTCCCATAATCCCTGTGTTATTATTGCCAGAAGCACTTGCTTGTCTGATTGAGGAATAATCCAATACCATATACATTGTGAGCAGGCTGGGTAATTCATCTATATGTGTTAAAGGAATCCATCTACCATTCTGAGCTGGAATGCACTTGTGACTGTGAGATCAGAAGTCTTTGTTCAGATGCTATCAGGAAGGAAGATGTCCTCGCAGGCCTCTGGACCTGAGTCCTTCTGTGGGCAGGGGCATTCTTTGAGCTGGAATATTTTGATGCTGACCTCTCGCTGGCATTGACTGACCTATTTTCTTTGGAATGGAAGCTTTATATATGTTTGGGAGCCCCATCATTTTCCAGGAATAGGTTTTACTTAAAATACAAGTTGAGCTGTCTCTGGCCAAAATAGGGAGAGAAAGGAAATCATAGATGTGTGCTTAGGCAGCCATTTCCCAAAGATTTCTGGAAACATACTTTGAGTATAATTTTTAGAAGATAACATCATTTGTTTTCCATAAAATAAGATGAACAAGGCTCCTTTCTAATTTGACAATTTACTGTCCACAGAATGTTTCAACACTACCTGAATTCTTTCCTTTTTTGAAAAAATTTCATCTTGAGAACTAGAGCTGAAATGGCACATAAAATGAGGTAGCTTTGAATGCTTTTTATAAGAGTAAATGTTTTTGCAGGACTAGATTTAATTAACTACATTAGTTCAATAAGAAGTTCAATTTCCTATCTGCCATCTTTGATGTTCAGAATTATACTGAAGTTATCTGTATGAAAACTGGTGATTAGTATAGGAAATTGACTTTATAATAGTTCAAACATTTTGAAATACTACATTGTGAGTTTCCTTGTAATATGTGTTGATTGCACAGTTGGTATTTTGGAATGCTAATTTTTTTGGTGAAAATTATCAAAATGGACATATACATGATCATCTGTTCATTCCATCTATGTCTGTTTCTCTTTGACTTGCTCAGATTCCTAAGGGAGAAGAAAGTATAGCCAGCAACATTATCTACTTCCTGGCTTTGTTTAAGGATATAATTTATCTAGGTCTGACTGTTTACATAGTCAGAGAGTTCTGAGTCAGTGCTCTGCCCCCCTTTCCATTACTTTTTAGTTGAACTCAAGAAGTGAAAAATAACTTCTTCTCATAAAAGTATGGGGTAACTGTTGACGTTACAACAGAACTCTCACATAGATTTTTGCCAAGATTTCATCCTCCATGTAGAAAATTATTCACATGTTTATTCAGTGCAATCAGTTAACTCAAATGATTCAATAATAATCATGGAGAAGACAGTAGAAGTAATTCCATTATTGCAGAATTTACTCATACTGACTAGAATAGAGGTTTCAGTTCCTTTACAATATCTGAAGAAGATATGTAAAATAATATAAAAGTTTAAGGAAGATACTTATTCTTTCCCACACTCAGAAAGAGATAAAGGATACAAATTCAGTTCTTCAGTTTGGGGTTACTTCTGATTCCTATCTCTCCTCCCATTTTTGTCCTTTTCATGATAAGAGAGATGTCTTTTTGTACTTGGGGAGATTGGAGAAAATGACATTCTTCCAGCATAGCCTCAAATCCTGATTCTGCTTTTCTCTGTTATACAGATTACAGATAAACATGCCCTTTCTCTGTTTCTATTCCAATGGGGTATATTCTGGAATGAAACAAGATTCAGTGGGTGAGTGGGAAGGGTGGGGATTGTCATGCTGTTCTGTGCCTCACTGGAGTAGGCTGTGGTTCTCCAGCTACATGTAAAGCAATCCAGTTCAGGAAGATAGAAGTCAAAAACCAGATATGCTGTCAATTTAGGGCCTTTGCATTCACTGTTCCCTCTACCTGGAATGCTGTTCCCTCAAATATGCTGTTCAGGTCTTTGCTCAGATGTCCCCTTCTTCATGAGTCCTTTCCAGACCACCCTATTTAAAATAGCAGTCTCCTTCCTAGCACCCCCTTATACATATTCCTGGGCATGCCAAATAGTTTATTATTTCTTCATTGTCTGTGTTTTCCCAACTAGAATGAAAGCTCCATAAAAATATAAGTTAACTGTTCTATCCCCAGTGCTTAGAGTAGTTCTTGGCATACCTTTATCAGTATTTTTTTAATAAATGGAAGTTTTATTTTGGTTTTTGAATCACGCTGTGTTCTCAAAGCTAGTTTTGCCAAAAAACCTGTACTTTGAAAAACAAAGCTACTACTACATTCTTGTTTCTATAGCACTCCTGTGTATACTTCTCAAATTTTTTAGCGTCCTTGGTGAAAAGGATTGTGATTGATGAGACCCCTAAACTCAGAGAATAATATGTGAAAAATCACAGACCATTAGCCAAAGCTGGCAAGTTTTGTTGGGGAGAGGCTAGGTGGGAAGAATGCATTCATTTTCATCCATGGCTCTGACAATATTGTATACATAGTGGCTATCTCAGAGTTAAGTGATTATGAGTTTCCCTCTTTATTATATTTTTGAGGAGTTTACTTCAGATTTTCTAAAATGAACATATATGGCTTATACACTGCACAGAAAATAATAACCTCTATTGAAGAGTAATTCTAAAGCAAAGGAAAAGAGTTTCCTTTGGTAGTAATATGTCCCACTTAACATGTTGAAGAGAACTTTCTGTCCTCAGTTTGCTTAATAGCAACCCTATCTGAATGCTGATACTCACAGAACGCCTGCCCTTTTAGAGTTGGCAAACCCCAATAATTCCCATGTTCACACAGTGCATTTTCTCAGAATAATGCCTTTATCATAACATTAACTTATTGTTTTCAAGAATAGGATAGCCTTCTAATGGGAGTAGTTTATCTTCTAATTAAGGTGACTGGCAAGATACAGACATATGGTCTATTTAAAAAAAAAAAAAGATTTGATTTGAATTAGATCCTAACCATACTCTGCAAAAGGTTTTATTGGTTCAATATTATATAGTGCCTTTTGCACTAATTCCCAAGAAAATGACGTTTTTAATTCATTCAAAAAACATTTATTGATCATTTACCATGTTGAACTTAAGTACTTACCAGCAACATGGTATTAAGTTCAGACATGGTTCCTGACAGATGGTACTGTCTCAGGCAGTCTGCTTAAATCTCAGGTAGCTTTTCTCTTCCACTCATGCTATATTTTCAGTTGTCTTTCTTTAGTCTCAAAAGCCCTTATGAAATCTCTTTAACTTTTCATATTTCTCATGTAGTTTCATGTTTTGTATTATCTTGTCTCAGAGCAGATGAAGTAATTTTAGCTAATATCTAAGGACTTCTTTATAAAGGGATTTCTTTATAACGAAGAATTTACATGAGCCTTGAATATATTAGGAATAATCAGTCATTTTGCCTCTGTTATTTTATCCTGAACCTATGTGTCAGTATACTTAAAGTACAGGCATACATACGTACATTGCTTTCAAACTGGGGTCTTATATTAACACCTACCCGTCCATATGTTATGCTTTACTCTCTATCTGAAATTCCCTCGTCCTCATTCCATTTACTTTCTCTAAATCTTCTCTCAGATCTCCCTTGTTCAGTCCATCTCAAGTAGATTTGTCTCTCCTCTAAAGTGCTTATGTTGTATATTACATGGTAATTTGGCACTTATAGTGAAAAGAAACTACTCTCTCTCACTGTTTTTCACAGTTGCCATTTGTTTGTGTATAGCTACACATGCTATTTTAAAATGGTCAACAGGAAAATATATCTGGTACTTTACAAGTAGAGATAAACTTGGATGAATCTATATAATTTGGTAAAGAAGTTAAATATATTTAGTTTTAAATTCTTGGAATGTAAGCAAAGTCTTCTACTGATTAGAAAAAGATAGTCATGAATAAATACGCCAAGTATAGCCATCATTTTTGCTATGTATTTTTCCCTAATTATATGAGGAGATTTCTCCCTTTTGCAGAACTGTAACTAAATCATTTGCAAGAACAGAGCCTGGTATAAATGGGCAAGACAGTGCTGTCAGAAACCTGTTTCAGTGAAATTGTAGTCTTATGTGGCCCTAATAGCTGAAGCTGTTCCAAAGAGGCATCTGGCACCCAGAAGATGAGTTTCATGGTTTCTGTAAATAGGGCTAGAATAATCAATTGAGAGTGGTTGAGCACTGGTAGGGGTAATTTCAGTGTAATGATGCCTCACCATGCAGTATAATGAAGACTCACTCCATTTCTTTTGATATTTTGATTGCCGACAGCTTTTAAGCCCTCCTGTCTTTTTCTCTCTGCCCCATTACTGGACAAGCTGCTAAGAAAGCCCAGGTATTCCCTCCTTTGGCCCTGGTGATTCAAATAATAATGGAAGCTCCTGATCATGCAAGAGAGTGCTCACCCCAGCTCTATCCCCTAACTGCAATAAAAACCTTAGCCCTTTTCCTTTCTTTGCTCTTTCAAGCCATTTCACATCTGCTTTGGAGGCCTGCCCTCCTTTCTTCAGAAATGCCTCAATTTTGTAAGTAATAAGCTGTTTCATACCCTCTGGGTGTGTATGTGATGTCATTGGTCTACCTGAACCAAATTTTTGGTGGCAGGCTACGTGCTTTTAAAACAAGAGGCAGTGTTTGAATTATAAAATTTTGTGGTAGTTTTGTTTAAAATGATTGGCCTTCATGTTTTTCTATTTTTTAAATAGTAAAAACATAGGTTATTTATTACACAGTGGCTTTTACTTATCTATATATGTGAGAAAACTGAGACACATGGGTCGTAAAGCTATAGCAGAAAGCCATAACAGTGCTCACGTGGTGACCAATTCTTCAATTGCAATTATAAGCCTTAAACAGAAATAAACAGGCTTATTCATATGTGCTTATGTTAGCCACTCAAACCGATATAGGGGCGTTAAGTTCCATACTTAGAACCCTGCAAATATTAGGACTCAAAGGAAGAGCACCTGTTAAAGTGCTTGTTAATGAAAAAGTACATATAACCTAATCAATCCATTGACCCCTGAAGGCAGGGAATCCTGCCAAATTTAACTTCTGTATAACCTAGTCATCATAATACTTCTGCTACTACTACTACCTAACTTATTATTTATTTACTACTAAATTCCAAGAACATTGGTAACCCCTTTTCATGTATTATCATATGTAATTCTCCAAAAGCATCATTAGGTAGGTTTCAGAGATATCACTCATGAGCAGATGACACTTGTATCAGATAGTCTCCAGTCTGGGGTCACCAGCTGGTATGGCAGGCCTCCAGAAGCCTCCGTTAGCCAATTTGTGCACCTATCCTAGTGTGTACTTTACTTTCAGCACAGCCAAAATTTGTTGGAAATTATAATTACTTTTGTATAGAACATGTTCACAGAGAATCAACATGGCCTTGTAGAAAGACTATTGAATAGATTATCTGAACACAGATCTTCGAATTGCCATCATGTTACATATAAGTTGATTGTCTGAAAAAAGTACCCTTCTAGTGACTTCATTTATTTATAAAATTGGTGGGTTGGATTAGATCAAGGGTTCTTATTCTGGGAGTCACAGAACTCTGAAATTATATGCCAATATTATTTTTATGTGTGCATATGCATTTTTCTAGGAACAGTATTCATAACATATCTATTTATCAAAGAGTTTTGTAAAAAATTATAAGAATGTTCAACTGGGTGGTTAAATTCTCTTGTAGTTCTAAAAATATTATGACTCCATTCAGCTGGAGGATGACATGGAGCAGAAAGGATTAGGAAATGACAAGGAAAATATTAGATTCCATACTTTTTATTTAAACAATATTTGGCTAAAAAATATTTCCAAATCTACCATTTAAAATAAATAAAAACCTATAGAGCTTTTTTTTTTTAACAAAGCCCAAATCTACATCTTTATATATGAGTGGGAAAAATAATAAATCTGGTCTGACCAAGATCCAAACAGGAGAAAATATGGCAGGGACCCTATTTCAACCAGTCCCCTGAATTGAGCTGGATATCTGCCAGACCATTCTGAACACCCATCTTACATCAGCCTGAGGTGTAAGAGGATATATCTGGATCTCACAAACAGAATATCTCAGGCAGTTGGTCTTGAGGTATCAAGTGGGGAGCCATGATTCTGCTGGCAGATATTGGTAGATAAACAGAAGGGGGAGGGAGCATCAGTGATCTTGCATGGGAAGGCAAAAGACTCCCACGCTGGGGACTGGGCACAGACTCACAGACAAGTAGCAGGAGGGAAAAGACTTTAGAGCAGTCCCCCAGACTAAAACCTGGAGCTTCTGAGGACGGCTTGTGGTTTTAGAAGCACAAAGGGCAGAGACATGCCTGGACCTGGAAGTGAGAGCTGGGAGTGCTGCTGTGGGGCACACAATCCAGGATGCTGTGGTTTTTAGCAGCACAGAAAGAAACAGAGGTAGCGTGGCATGTAGAGCTCAGTGAAGAGCAGACTGCGATATCGCTGTTCTGAGACAAAGGTTTGGATATGGTCACCTTCTGCTCTGAGTCTCGAAAGAGATGTGGAAAGCCATCAGGGAAAGCTATCAGAGAACAAAAGCCCCCAAAACTGGTTTTCACTGAGCCCACCCCCCCCTCACAGGGGGCAGGGCAACTCTGCCCAAACAGGGTTGCCTGAGTAACAGCACAGCAGGCCCCTCCCCCAGAAGACAGGCTGGAAGAACAAGAGGCTGATAACCCTAAGGTCCCTATAAAATAGGTGCATCTTGCTTGGATTGTGGTCAGTAATTTAGACTTTGTACATTCCCTCAACTATTCCTCAACAGAATGACTAAGAGGAGGAACCCTCAACAAAAGAAGGATTCAGAGACTGTGGCCTCTGCCACAGAACTAATGGATGTGGATATAACCAAGATGTCAGAAATCGACTTCAGAATAACAATTATCAAGGCGATATCTAGGCTTGAGAAAAATATTAATGACAATATGAAATTTGTAAGGGCAGAAATGAGATCTAATCAGGCCGAACTTAAAAATGCTATGAATGAAATGCAGTCTAAGCTGGATACTCTGACTGCCAGGGTAAACGAGGCAGAAGAATGAATTAGTGAGATAGAGGATAAGATGATAGAAAAGAAGGAAGTTGTGGCAGCATGGGAAAAACAAAACTCAAGGAATCAAACTTAGATTAATGATTCAATGAAATGTCCCAAAATCAGAATTATTGGGATCCCTGAGGGGGCGGAGTGAGAGAGAGAGAGAGAGAGGTCTAGAAGATATATTTGACAAATTGTAGCCGAGAACTTCCCTAATCTGGGGAAGGAAACAAGCATTCCTGTCCAAGAGGCAGAGAGGACCCCTCCCAAGATTTATGAAAACAGAGCAATGCCACAACATATAATAGATCCAAGGAAACAATCTTGAAAGCAGCGAGAGGGAAGAGATTTCTTATGTACAGAGGAAGGAACATCAGAATAACGTCAGACTTGTTCACAGAGACCTGACAAGCCAGAAAGGGCCGGCGAGACATATTCAGGGTACTAAATGAGAAGAACGTGTAGCCAAGGATACTTTATCCAGCAAGGCTGTCATTTAGAATGGATGGAGAGACAAGGAGCTTCCAAGTCTGGCAGAAACTGAAAGAATATGTGACCACCAAGCCATCCTTGCAAGAAATATTAAGGGGGGGGAGTTACTGTAAAAGAGGAAAGACCCCGAGAGTGATATAGAACAGAAATTTACAGAGACAATCTATAGAAACAAGGAGTTAACAGGCAACATGACAATAAAAACATATCTTTCAATAATCACTCTCAATGTGGATGGCCTAAGTGCTCCCATGAAACAGCACAGGGTTGCTGATTGGATAAAAAGATATGACCCATCCATATGCTGTCTACAAGAGACTCATTTTGAACTTAAAGATACACCCAGACTGAAAGTGAAGGGCTGGAGAACCATTTTTCATGTCAATGGACCTCAAAAGAAAGCTGGGGTAGCAATCATCATATCAGACAAATTAGATTTTAAGCTAAAGACTGTAATTAGAGATTCAGAAAGACACTATATTATGCTTAAGAGGTTAATGCTATCCAACAAAAGGATCTAACAGTTGTTAATATCTATGCCCCCAACATGGGAGCAGCCAACTGCATAAGCCAACTGTTAACCAAAATAAGAGATGTATTGATAACAACACGCTAATAGTAGGAAACCTCAACACTCTACTCTTAGCAATAGACAGTTTATCTAAGCAGAAGATCAACAAAGAAACAAGAGCCTTGAATGACACACTAGACCAGCTGGACCTCATAGATATATACAGAAAATGCCACCCTGAAACAACAAAATACTTATTCTTCTCAAACACACATGGAACTTTCTCCAGAATAGACCACATACTGGGTCACAAATCAGGTCTCAACTGATACCAAAAGACTGAGATTATTCCCTGCATATTCTCAGACCATAATGCTTTGAAACTGGAACTCAATCACAAGAAAAAAAATTTGGAAGAAATTCAAACACTTGGAAGCTAAAGACCATCCTGCTCAAGAATGTTTGGGTCAACCAGGAAATCAAAGAAGAACTTAAACAATTCATGGAAAGCAATGAGAACAAAAATACATCAGTCCAACATCGATGGGATACAGCAAAGGCAGTCCTAAGGCAGAAATACATAGCCATCTAAACCTCACTCAAAAAAATAGAAAAATCCTGAATATACAAATTAACTTTACACCTTAAAGACCTGGAGAAAGAACAACAAATGAACCCTAAGCTATGTATAAGAAGAGAAATAATTAAGATTAGAGCAGAGATCAACGAATTAGAAACCAGAAATACAGTGGAACACATTGACGAAACTAGAAGCTGGTTTTTTGAAAGAATTAATAAGATTGATAAACCACTGGCCAGACTTATCCAAAAGAAAAGAGAAAGGATCCAAATTAATGAAATTATGAATGAAAGAGGAGAGATCACAACCAACACCAAGGAAATAGAAACAATTATTAGAAATTATTATCAACAATAGGGACGCCTGGGTGGCTCAGTTGGTTGGGCGGCTGCCTTCGGCTCAGGTCATGATCCCGGGGTCCTGGGATCGAGTCCCACATCGGGCTCCTTGCTCGGCAGGGAGCCTGCTTCTCCCTCTGCCTCTGCCTGCCTCTCCACCTACTTGTGATCTCTCTTACTCTCCCTTTCTGACAAATAAATAAATAAATAAATCTTTAAAAAAAAAATTATTATCAACAACTATATGCCAGTAAATTAAGCAACCTTGAAGAAATGGAAACCTATAAACTACCAAGACTTAAACAGGAAGAAATTTACAACCTGAATAGACCAATAACCAGTAACGAGGTTGAAGCAGTGATCAAAAACCTCCCAAAAAACGAGAGTCCAGGGCCTGATGCATTCCCTGGGGAATTCTACCAAACATTCAAAGAAGGAAAAATACCTATACTCCTGAAGCTGTTTGAAACAATAGAAACAGAAGGAAAACTTCCAAACTCATTCTATGAGGCCTGCATTACCTTGATCCCAAAACCAGGCAAAGACCCCATCAAGAAGGAGAATTACAGACCATTATATCCCTGATGAATATGGATACCAAAATTCACAACAAGGTTCTAGCTAATAGGATCCAACAGTACATTAAAAAGATTATCCATCATGACCAGGTGGGATTTATCCCTGGGATGCAAGGGTGGTTCAACATTCGCAAATCAATCAATGTGATAGAACACATAAATAAGAGAAGATACAGGAACCACATGGCCCTCTCAATTGATGCAGAAAAAGCATTTGGCAAAATAACAGCATCCTTTCCTGATTAGAACTCTTCAGAGTATAGGGATAGGGAGAATATTCTTCAATTTCATAAAACCATCTATGAAAAGCCCACAGAGAATATCATTTTCAGTGGGGAAGAGCTGAGAGCCTTTCCCTTAAGATCAGGAACACGACAAGGATGCCCACTTTCACCACCCTTGTTCAACATAGTACTAGAAGTCCTGGCAACAGCAGCCAGACAACAAAAAGAAATGAAAGGTATTCAAATTGGCAAAGAGAAGTCAAACTCTCTCTCTTCGCAGATGACCTGATACTTTACATGGAAAACCCAAAAGACTCCACTCTCAAATTAGTAGAACTCTTACAGCAATTCAGTAATGTGGCAGGATATAAAATCAATGCACGGAAATCAGTTACTTTCTTATACACTAACAATGAAACTGTAGAAAGAGAAATTAGAGAATCGATTCCATTTACAATAGCACCCCAAACCATAAGATACCTTGGAATAAACCTAACCAAAGAGGTAAAGGATCTATACTCTAGAAACTATAGAACACTCATGAAAGAAATTGAAGAAGACACAAAAAGATGGAAAAACATTCCATGCTCATGGATCGGAAGCATAAACGTTAAAATGTTTATGTTGCCCAGAGCAATCTATACTTTCAGCGCCATCCCAATCAAAATACCATTGGCATTTTTCAAAGTGCCAGAACAAACAATCCTAAAATTTGTATGGAACCAGAAAAGACCCTCAATGGCCAAGGAAATGTTGAAAAAGAAAAACAAAGCTGGGGGCATCTCGTTGCCTGATTTCAAGCTATATTACAAAACTTTGATCACCAAGACATCATGGTACTGGCACAAAAACAGACACATAAATCAATGGAACATAATAGAGAGCCCAGATATGGACCCTCAATTCTATGGTCAAATAATTTTCGACAAAGCAGGAAAAAATATCCAGTGAAAAAAAGACAGTCTCTTCAATAAACGGTGCTGGGAAAATTGGACAGCTATATACAGAAGAATGAAACTCGGCCATTCTCTTATACTATACATAAAGATAAACTCAAAAGGGATGAAAGACTTCAATGTGAGGCAGGAATCCTTCAAAATCCTAGAAGAGAACACAGGCAGTAACCTCTTCGACATTGGCCACAGCAACTTCTTTCAGGACACGTCTCCAAAGGCAAGGGAAACAAAAGCGAAAATGAACTTTTGGGACTTCATCAAGATAAAAAGCTTCTGCACAGCAAAGGAAACAGTCAATAAAACAAGGATACAACCCACGGAATGGGAGAAGATATTTGGAAATGACACTACAGATAAAGGGCTAGTATCCAAGATCTATAAAGAACTTCTCAAACTCAACACCCAAAAAACATAATCAAGTCAGAAAATGGGCAGAAGACACGAACAGACACTTCTCCAAAGAAGACATATAAATGGCTAACAGACACATGAAAAAATGTTCAACATCATTAGCCATCAGGGAAATTCAAATTAAAACCACATTGAGATACCACCTTACACCAGTTAGAATGGCAAAAATTGACAAGACAAGAAACAACAAATGTTGGAGAGGATGTGGAGAAAGGGGAACCCTCTTACACTGTTGGTGGGAATGCAAGTTGGTGCAGCCACTTTGGAAAACAGCATGGAGGTTCCTCAAAAAACTAAAAATAGAGCTACCGTATGACCCAGCAATTGCACTACTGGGTATTTTACCCCAAAGATACAGGTGTAGTGAAAAGAAGGGCCATATGTACCCCAATCTTCATAGCAGCAATGTCCACAATAGCCAAACTGTGGAAAGAGCTGAGATGCCCTTCAACAGACAAATGGATAAAGAAGGTGTGATCCATATATACAATGGAATATTACTCAGCCATCAAAAAGGTTGAATACCCAATGTTTGCATTGATATGGATGGAACTGGAGGAGATCATGCTAAGTGAAGTAAGTCAAACAGAGAAAGACAATTATCATATGGTTTCACTTATTTGTGGAACATAAGGAAGAACATGGAAGACATTAGGAAAAGGAAGGGGAAAATATCAGAGGGGGACATAAACCATGAGAGTCTATGGACTCCATGAATCAAACTGAGGGTTTTAGAGGTGGGGGGTGGGGGGATGTGTGTGTCAGGTGATGGGTATTAAGGAGGGCACGTATTGCATGGAGCACTGGGTGTTATGCGGAAACAATGAATCATAGAACAGTACATCAAAAACTAATGATGTACTGTATGGTGACTAAGATAACATAATAAAAAATTATTAAAAAAATAAAATTAAAAAGATCCAAAGAGAGAGACCTTAATGGTGTTGTTTAGAATTATAATCCATTTCAGGAAAAAAAATTGAATCCAATAATCATTCCTGGCATGGATAAATCAGTCAAGTGTCTTTAGTTTGGGAAAGAAAAGGTAGAAAATTATCCATTGCATTGGTTGACCTTGAATCTTATATACAGTTGATATTAGAGTTCAGATATCCAGGTATTAAAAAGTCATTTTCTTTTCTCTCAAATAAATAACTGAAAAATCTGAAACTTCTGATCATGTGGAGCTATGGGATTTCAGGGGAAATAAAGAGCTTACTATCTTTCAGTTCCTCATATTTAAAAATAATGATATCTTGGAGGGTAATAACAGAGTGCCTGTATCCTGATCATATAATGAGATGACCACCAGAGTTAGTACAGCAGGGAAGATGCTATTTAAACTAATCTCCTTGATTACTTTTCAAAGGTACAGAAAGTTTCAATGAGAGAACATCTGCTTCTTATTACGATTTTTTCCACAGCCAAAATTTTATGGAAGACAATCTCGGGGATCATAGGGAACACTCAAAAGCATTGTCTGGATTTATTAATTGTGCATGGCATCTGTCCATGAACTGTACTGTTGGCATTAGACTGGACGCATGTTTGAAAGAAATGGAGTTTGTCAGAAGGATTATGATCAGTATTACAATTAATTTTAATTAAACCAATTAAATAAACCAAATTTTCTAAAAAGTAGTGAGTGTTCCTTTCTATAATCATCACCCATTCACTATAAAACTTGTTGCAGTTTGGCTTCTCCACTTTGAGCATACCATCTTTGTTCCCTCTTTCTCTCTACAAACCTGTTTTCCATCATTGGTTATCTGATAATCTTGTCACCAATTTTAATGGTTATTTCTGAGTGATTGACCTTCGTATCTATTCAGAAGACACTGCTGATCTCCAGCTCCTTTTTTTTGTGACTGTATCTTCTATTACTTTCTATGATTATTTTTTTACCCCTCTGATTCTTCTCCATCCACCTAACCTCTCTTTCTTCTACCCTCTAAACATAGGTTTGCACTAAGATATTTTTAATTCTCCTTTTATTCTTTGTAAATTTCCTTCGTGAGTGATGTCATTATGAAGGGTTAATTCCAGATGGAACACAATCAATTAGCTCTCATATATTTACTAAAGTCATAAAATATAATTGAAAGGAAATGTGGTTATTTAACAAACAGGTCTAAGATAGTGAAGCAACCTCTCTAAGATGCACTAGTGAGAAGGGGAAATGAGACTGAGATCCAGGCATTATGATTCTAAATGCAATCCTTGTTCCATTTTATAAGGAACTGGGTGGCACAGCTCAGAGAAATAAAGGTGGAGAAGGAAGGCAAACGGCCATAGGTGAGGTGGCATAGTACTCTTTAGTTGAAAGCAATTAGGTAGACAAGAGATTGCTTTAGGTGACAGTTTGTTTAAATGATGATTTTCCTTTCATAATTAATATCCCATGTCACTGTTTAGTTTGTTCTCACTTCCAGATTGGCTTTTGTCATGGCCCCGTATCTCTTGGTTTCTTGAAATACTCTAATGGCCTTCCAAAAATTTTTCTGCCTTTTGTTTCTTTTTTAAATTTAAGTGTGTTAAAAAATTTAAATTACTTGAAACAAAGGAAACTTTCCTAAGATATTTGTAGTTTAGTAGAATACATAACTGTCTTCTGAGTGGTATAACTTCATTTCCTTCCATTGGCACTACTAATAATTTATTACCCATTTCCTAGGCTGCTTTACAAGTTTCCATTTGCACTAGCTATCACAGTGCCTGAAATTCCCTCTTCCTAATACTCACATTGCACTTTCTTTATTAAAAAGTCACTTTCTCAGTGAAGCTTTCTCTGACTACTTTTCTAAGATTTTGGCCCCTAACCCGTCAGATCCCCTTCCCTGTTTTTTTCTTTGCATAATACTTATGTTATCTCTAACATAGTATATATTTTATTTATGTGTTTTGCTTTTCATCTGTCTCCCTGAGGGCAGGGTTGCTGTGTTTTATTCACTCTTATTTCTCCAGTGTTAGAAGTCCTGGATCCTGGCAGGTACTTGTAATAGGTATCTCATGGTGTTCTACACAGAAACCTGTTTACTTCCGTGAGATCAAATAAAGAAAATACACTTCTAGAACAAGATGAAAGAAACTGAAGTTCTTCATCAAAAACATAAATTAAGATATCAGAAGAAAGAATGTCTACATAAACTTGAATTCTGTCTTCCACGTCAAAATCACTCTCTTTACTGACAGTCTTTGCTCTTGGAATCCTGATTAACAATTCTGTCCTTACCTTCAGTTGTCATTTCAAAACACTGAACACCTGAGATTTTAAGTGTCTGTTTTTGTTAGGAAACAAACGCTTCTGTCAGTGCTGCCAAATTCCAGAAAAAATATCAAGGAGACAATGTTTTTCTATTCCTTTTTATATTTCCTTTTGAAACAAAATACAAGTAACAAAGAAAGTTTAGATTGTTTTCAGAATTCATTACCCGGGCATAAAAAAATTCAGATGTCGGGAAGCTGGCATGAATCCTTTCCATTCTTGCTCTCAGAACACAGTTGGAAGACAAGGTCAGCTGGCAATTGTTCTTTATTTTTCTTACTCATTTTCTGATGCCTCTTCAGAGAAATTCCAAAAATGACTTTCTTCATTCCAATGTAAAAAGTAAAAATTTTCAAAAGATAAGAAAGAACATCAGGATTGACCCATTCACCTAAACCTAAACCAGAATTTATAAAGGTAGATTTTGATCTTAGAAAAGGCAGAAGATTTCATGGTGCTCTTATATTTTTGAATCACATACTTCCTTTTTCTTGCTGGATGTGGTGGGAAAGAGCATAAGTTTTGAAGGTGGACAGATTTCAGTCTCAACTTCAGAGTTAAGTAGCTGTGTCACCTAGGATAAATACTTTTACCTGTTTAATTATTAGTGTCCTATCATGTAATTATGCTTAATGTGTCTATTAGGGCTCTTACTATTGAATGAGATCATTTATATGATGTATATGATATAAAGTAGGTAAATAGATACTTAAAATTACTATCCTTCCCTTAACACACACACACACACACACACACACACACACACGCGCGCACACACACACACTCTTCTTATAACTTGTTAATTTATTTCACTTAATTACCAATTTAAAGAAAAAAGTGGTCAAGGAATTTAAATTTTGACTATGTTCTAGTCCTGTCCTATTTATTTAGTGTAGGCATTTTGGCAATTTTTTGACAAGAAGCAAAAAGTGACATATTTTTAAAAGGGTTGAGTAAAGCTGCAGGGAGTGGTCAGAAAACTTGGTCAAGATTCCTAAATTGATTTTCTGTGGCTAGATATTGAGGTTGTACCGTGAATTTCTATAATAGTGGTCCTTCTCCAAGACTCTCAGCAAGTCAAATTTAATAAGCTTGAAAATATTATCTTTAGGATTATTGCTATACTTTTTAGGGTAAATTACTTAGTTACCGTTTTTCATTTTGGGTGAAAATGTTGTGTTCCATTTGTTACAGTTTTCCCTGGCTAAAGGATTTAAACTGCCTGAAAAAAGGTGTTCCCTGCAAGTAAGGGAATGTAATTCCTATAAGCCTAAAGTATCTGAACATGTCTTAACATAGCCCTTCATGGGATCTCTTATTAAAACAGATGACAGAAACTAAACTGTAAATAGATACCTCTTGCTTAATGCATTCCTTATTTTGATGTACTCATATTTAAATAAATATTTGGCAAATATAAAAGTGTATTTTTTACATACATGCTCACTTATGTAAATCTTTGGTTGTGTTACATGGCTCCAAATTTGATTACAAGTAACATAGCATTCTGACTGGCAAGAGTGAAAAAGTGCCATTGTGAAGCATGTTTTCTTTCATTATTTAAAGCTCTAAGGTGTTTCCTTCGCCCGCCTTGAAAGAATTAAGTTTTAGGTGTTAATTAGTATCCCTGTCAAACTGTCAAGCAGTTACCAAAATAGGAATCAAAAGATTATTGAAGCAGAAAGAAAGTAGAATCTTTAAATATTTATTAGTTAGAATATAAAGATCCAAAGGGCTTGTTTCAGATAGTGTTTTATAACTTTATTTTTTTAACCAGGAAAATGTCTTAGGAATCTTATAGTTCAACACCACTGTATCCTCCACCACCATCTTATACTTTCTCTTCTTTAGGAGTGCAGAGAAGGGCTGTAAGGAATGCTTTTGCGTGGTGTCCCACAGAGGTGCCCCCTGGGATCCCTTATTCTCTCTCTTTTCACCCGTCCCCCAGGTTCTGGATACTTTCCTGCCCATGCCTCTTACCTGAGACTTTTGGAGGATTGCAGTGGAGCCTTTTCATCTGGAGAAGTTGCTGGACATCTGGGAGTTCTTAGGATATCCCCCCTCCCCCAGTGCCCCATAGTCATTGACTGGTCCAGGAGTATAAAAGCCAGGCTTCTTTGCCTCCCTGTGTGATCAACCTTGAGGTATAATTATACCCCAGAGTTCCTCATGGTTTCAAGGTGTCTGGAAATTTTCCTGAAAATTCACCTGTGCTGTTTGTCTCCCTTCCTTATTCTGCTCTCCGCACAGCCTTTGTGATTGCTCCTGCAAGCTTGTAATGTGTCCTTTCACTATAATCCTTGCTTTAGGTTGGCTTCTGGAAGAACTGGTCTGGTGGTACCTCCTATAGCATTTTATAAAGAAATATATTAGATCTAACCAGGTTAAGTGACTAGATCCACTCATGAAATTTGCAGAAAAGAGAGGGCAGAGGGTACATATACTCCATTGTCAACAGGCAGCAAAATCCATACAGCAGTGATCCTAACTGTGGATGCCCATTAGGATCATATAGGGAGCTTTTTAAAAAACACTGATGCAAAAGACACATTTGACAAATGTTAAATAAGAACCTCTAGGGGTGGGGGTATGATAGTATTTCTAAAGTGCCCCAGATGATTCTAGTATGCAGCCAGGATTGAAAACGACTGTCATGGAGTTAAACACTTGGTAATATTTTAAACATAAGTGATGAAATAGAAGTAGGGTTGGGTAAGAAATAGTAATCAAGTGGAATTTAGATTCGGCAGGGCTAGGATATTTTCTGTTTATTCTTTCTAATTTGATAGGGAAACAAGAACAGATAAGTTTTTAAAACAAAGTTTATAATCTTGAATGAATAAACGAGCAGAGCAGACAAGACTACTCTTTTTTTTTTTTTACAAAACCTTCTTTTATTGCTTGATATTAAACATGTAGAAGTGCTTCCACCATATGCTTTTCTCCTTCCTCACTCCCATTTTATTTTGAAATACATATCTCTCAGTGCTGATCTTTCCATTTTCCTATTTTTGACAATATGGATACCAGAAATGTTTCATTAAAAAAACTATCTATGAAAACATTAGGCCACTGATGTCCTTAGTCCAGCAGAAGCCAATAGGAAGACTGCCCCAAGTGCTGTAAAACCATGAAGACAAGCTGTAGCACAGTTCCAGCTGATCATTGCCTTTTGGGAACTCAGGGCCAATGTTGCCAGAAATTTGATTTTTCAAGAGTCCAAAAATCTAGATTTTATGAGAATTCACATATACCTAAATGATAAATAATTTTTTTTATATTTATGAAACTATGGTGACTGATGTGGTGTTAGGACAGTTGAAATAAATTTGTGCAATGGATTTTTCTCTGGGTAACCAGTTTTTTACTTCTAGTATACAGTATATTTGTAAATCTATTTCTTTACCACCTTTCAATGATCTGTAAATTTTGCTGGCTTTATATGATTTAACCTTGCTCCCCTTCACCTATGCATTTATTTATGTGTGCTTATGGATGCTTCATATAATATACATACATGGAAGTAAACATGCACGAATATTATTAGTTTACATAAATTTAAATATTAAAATTTCCACCATGGTCTTCTGGATGGAAATATCCTAATAACTTATGTAGCTTATGTAGGCTCTGTATAATACATAAGTCCATATTAAAAGATCTTTAGATGGAAGTGTTTTTTAATGCTGCTACATTTCTTATTTCCTTTTCCCTTCCTATTTTATAAAGCTTCTTGCTAATCAGTGTGATTAGCTGTTCAACATATATTTGCAGAAGTGCTGTGTTTATGTGAGTTTCGGGGTAAGACCATTTAAGAGAAAGGAAAATGGGATCTAAAAATTTAATAAGTTTAGTACTTATAAATCAAAATATAAAACTGGGATAGAGAATTTCATCTCTGAAAAAACTTATCATTGGAAAAAATAGTTTCTAGACTTTTTAATGTACTCAGTTCCCAGAGAAAAGATACACAGTGAGAATCTTTACAACTATAGAAGAAAAATGAGACAAGTAGCTTTTTATGTCTACTTATTTATCATTGCAATTATATATTACAAAATTGGAAATTTGGAGCTCCATGTATAAGCAAGATAAAGATGACAGATTTTTTTTTATAACTGTCTCACAAATAAATGGTTTATTCTGAATGAAAAATCTTAATATCTGGAAAGAAAGAGAATAGGAAAGGAAAGAGTATTGAGGGAAACCTTGTTAAAAGCCAGCTCTTGCTTAATTAGCAATCAGGAGTGGAACGACAACTGTGAAGGCCTGAACAGTCTGGTGTATTCATTAATGAATGTCTGAGTGGGATGGGGGCACAGAGATAATTACAGCAGTAAGTTTATATCATTATATTAGGCATGTTTCAGGCTACCAAGAAGGGCCCTGCTGTACTGAAGCTTGTAAAATAGGTGTGATATCATTTTGAATTCACACCAAATATTAAATAATAATCTAATTTGTGAGATCTGATAAAACAGTGTAGGATTTTATAAAAAGAGATTATGTATGTGCTATGAGTTTAAAGGACAAAGAAATTTCCTGAAAGAGGACTAAGTTGAGTTATATCCTAACTCATTTGATGGATTACATAATTTTTAGATCAAGCCCTTGGTACTATCCATGATTCTCTTTTATTTTAGTGAATAACTTTGCTTAGGTTGACACTTCAATATTATGTTAAAAACAATATTAAATATAAAAATCACATTTTAAAATTATGAATACAATATCCACCATCTTTAAACAGTAGGAAGAATAATTATTACCATATATTTTAGTCAACTTTTTGTTTGTGGGTGACTTTTTTCTTCATAATAATGGTTGTATTTCCATGGTGTTGACGCTAGGATAGTATACCCCCTCTCTTTACCCAGAACCTCATAATGGGGAGTAAGGGTTGGTGGTCTTACCTGCTTGGTGTTGCCTCACTTTTGGTTAACATCATGAGAATGCATCTAGTTTCCCCCATGAGTCTCTTAAAAAGGTAGAATTTTGGGGATGAGGGAATAATTACAGTAAAACTGGGTAGCTCTCAAATTTTAATAATCAAATGGATATTAGTATGGAAAAGGAAGGAAAGAAAAATACTCAGCAATCCCAAATGTATACTCTATTTTTATAATTTCATCTGTTTTTAAATTTAGCAATTTATTTTTTTATTACTAATATCCTATCTAGTCTGAAATAAATTAGAAATATGCTATAAATTAGAAACATAAATTAATTAAAAATTAAAAGTGATACAAAGGAATCATTAGAACATGAATAAAGAAGTATCAATGGCCATATAGTGAAGAGAGGAGATGGTTGTATAAAAATGATTAGGCTAGGGGAACCTGGGTATTTCAGTCAAAAAAGTAAGTTGTAGTACAGTATGTTAGTACTGAATCTAGCTTTTGCCCTCGTATGAAGCAAGAAAGCAAGAATTTTGGCATCAGCTGGTTTAGTGGTCTTAAATCTGTTAGCTTTTGTTTGGGAAAATCTTTCTCTCTCCTATTCTGAATGATAGTCTTGTGGATAGAGTATTCTTGGCTGCAGCTTTTTTCCCTTTCTGCAAATTTTATATATCACACCACTCCATTTTCTGGCCTGCAGAGTTTCAGCTGAAAAATCTGCCGATGGCCTTAGGGGGTTTCCCTTGTATGTAACTGTTTTTTTTTTTTTTTCCCTCTTTAAAACTACTTTTGCCATTTTAATTACTGTGTGTCTTGGTATGGACTTTCTTGGATTGATTTTGTTGGGTGATTTTTGTGCCTCCTGGATCTGGATATCTGTTTCCTTCCACAAATTAGGGAAGTTTTCAGTTATTATTTCTTCAAATAAATTTTCTGCCCCGTTTTTTCTCTCTTCTTCTAGGATCTCTTCTGGGATCCCTATAAGGATCACTAGGATCCCCAACTTATTACTCTTGATGGAGTCACCGAGTTCCCTAGGTCTATTCTCATTTTGCATAATTTTTTTCTCTCACCTGAAGTTTGATTACCTTCCATTACTCTGTCTTCTAGGTTGCTACTTCATTCTTCTGCTTCCTCTAGCCTGCTATTTATTCCATCTAGTATTTTTTAATTTCATTTATTGTATTCTTCATCTGTGATTGATTCTTTTTTATTTCTCTTTGTTAAGGGTCTCACTAATGTCCTCCACTAGTTTCTCAAGTCTAGTATGTATCTTTATAATCATTTCTTTAAATTCTCTATCAGGTATATTGCTTCTATCCATTTCACTTGGGTCTCTTGCTGTGGTTTTATCCTGGTCTTTCAGTTGGGACATATTCCTCTGTCTCTTTATTTTGTTTAACTCTCTGTGTCTTTTTCTCTCTTAGGGAAGTCAGTTATGTCTCCGGTTTTTGAGGATAATGCCTTATGAAGATGAGATCGTGTTGTGCAAAGCAGTGCACTGTTCCCTGTTCACCAGAACCTGGCACTACAGGCAGGGGTGTCTTCTGTCTGTATTGTGTGCCCCCTGCTATTGCGTCTTGGTCACTTTTTCCTTCTACCCAGTCATTCACAATGGCTCTTTTTTCCTGTTGTGTGCAGTTTTTGGTCCCTGTGGTATTAGTTGGCCAGTCCAGGGCCATGTTGGGGTTGAACTGAGTCAGGCCAGGCATTTGCCAGTGCAGTCACATCAAACTGCAGGGCACTTTCCCAGTGTTAGGGCCAGTGATCAGATAAGCTGTCTGCCCCCAGCCCCCTGCTTGGGCTGCCACCATCTGACTGGTATGTGTGCTTATCATCCCCTCACTCAAGATTAGGAGTTACGTTGGAGTGATTCTGGCTCCTGTTAGGGCTGCTAGCACACTGCCAGGCTTGTGGCCCAGGTTTGAATGGGCTCCAGCCAAGAGTGTATTGGAGGGGCAGGGCACATAGTTTTAATAAGATGCCTGCTGGTCTGCTTGTAGTATGAGACCTGCCACTGCAACTGTCCCAGGACTGGATGACTGGGGCAAATCAGCAAAACATGTGTGGGCTGGACATGCAATTTTAACAAGGTGCCCGCCAGTCTTCTGTGGAGGGGGGCCCACTGCCATTGGAACCAAGGCCTTGCATAGTGCCCTGGTTGGGAGGCATGCTGTTGGCAAGGCTTGCATTGGTCTTCTGGGGAAGGGGATCTTCAGTGCTGGGACTGAAGCAAGTGTGACTGGAAAGGATGGAGTCACCAGACCATAGAGGAGGGGGCTTGGTGTAAGCAAGTTAAGTAGTTAACATCTCCTGTTCTGGTTCCTGCAGATAGCCTTGCTGAGAGTCGGGGGAGAGAAATGGAGACTGCCAGCTCCTTTGTTCCTGGAGAAGTCCCTCTATGAACCCTGCCCCTCTGACCAAGCTCTGAGCTTAGTAAATAAATAATTTTACCTCTGTATGCCCCAGGCATTTTTCAAATTGCTGCTCCTATGCTGTATCTCCACAGGCTGTTTGTTTTGCAGTGTCTTTAAGGGCAAAGACTTAGCTTCCTTTCACCCTCCAGACTTAAAATTCCAAGCTTTATGTCCCACTGGTTATAAGAATTCACAAAATTCAACCCCTCTAGTTTTCAAAGTCAAATGTTATGGGTATTCATCTTCCCTGTGTAGGATCCTTGGTGTGAGGGTCTGTTTTTCTCCCTTCTCCATACCTTTTGCTCCCTCCCTCCTGCAGATGGCCTGAGATCTGTTTAGGTCTCTACTGCTGTCTCCATCCTTCCTACCCTCATCTATGTGGCCTCTTCCCTACCTTTAGTTTGAGTTAGTGGAGTTTGTTCTGCTAGTCTTCAGGTCATTTTCTGGATTATTTACAATGATGTGAGTATTATCTAGTTGTATTCATGGGATTCATTAGGATCCTCCTACTTTGCCATCTTTCCAACATCTGCCAGTAAAATGCTAGTTTTATTTTAATAATTTTTCCAGGAAGTAAAATAATTTGTAAACAAGTCCTAAAATCCCAAGTTCAAAAAGATAAGATATAATCAGCAAATTATATTAAATCTTTAAAATTATATAATGTAAGGAAATCCTTAAAAAGTTAAAAAAACTGAAAAATGGAAAAATCATCACTCACTTGACAAGAAAGATATATTGATGTATAATTTTCAAAAAGTTAAAAGTTGACCTATGCAAATATAAAATAAGCATGTTCTCCAAGATACAATTAACTCAATAATGAAATAACCAAATTTTTTAAATTATATTTTGAAATTTGGTAATTTTCTTAGTATAAAATTAACTCTCAAAAACCAAAAAGACAGTAAGACCCAATGGAAAAATTATGCAATGGACATAAAAGACAATTGAAAAAATAACTTAATATCAAGAAATTATTAAAAATATTCAACCTTACTCATAATGAAGAAAATAAATAGGACCAAAGAGTACATATAACAAACTAACTAAAATTTGAATTTCACTGAAACTTACAGAGACATTTTATTATCTGCATTTAACAAAAAAATTGGTCAACTCTCTGGAAAGCTGACTTAAGGAAACTTTTAAAATTGGTTATTCTAGGTAAATACCTTAAAAATCTTTACTCCTAGACATCTTCATTCTATTTTTTTTATATTGGAAGTGTCTGCAGAAATAATTTGCTAATGTAACTGATTTTATTTCAGATTTTTAAGCTTTAAAAGATTTCTTGGCATTCTTGTTGTGATACCCTAAAGAATAATAAAGCATCAACTTTCTTTACCCATGTTTCATGTATGAAATAAAGTAATTCCCGGTAATACCTCATTTTATTTTATAAAGATAAAGATTAATGTATATCAACTCTAGTTTGTGAAAATATTTGTTTTACTACTCTATTTTAATTTTGAGGAATTATAAAACAATGATAAAATTACTACACATACCTACATTCTGTTCTTAGGATCTGGGAAGTTTCCACAGAACCTTAAATTAATCATAAATTGAAAAGGTTTATTTTACTTTTTTTTCTAGTGAAACTAATACATTCCCATAAACAAAGACAGAGTACAAATTTACTTAAAGTTTTGGCTGTCATTATAAGCATCACAGACAATGGCTTTCAGCCATAAATTCATAGTATTTAGACATCTGTTTAATAGAAATGTCAAAACTTGGTTATAGATTTCCTAATGATATAAACAAACTGAGAACTTTCTAAAAGAAAGAGCTATATTGACCCAAAAGACAATCTCTAATGCAAAAACGTAGGCTGTAGCACTCTGAAAATTAGGCAGTCTGGAAGAAATGGATGCATTCCTAGAAACACAAACTACCAAAACTGAAACAGGAAGAAATAGAAAACATGAACAGAACCATAACCAGAAAAGAAATTGAAGCAGTAATCAAAAGTCCAACAAATAATACTCCAGAACCAGATGGCCTCCCTGCAGAATTCTACCAAACATTTAAAGGAGAATTAATACCTATTCTTCTGAAGCTATTTTAAAAAACAGAAATGGAAGGAAAACTTCCAAACTCATTATATGAGGTCAGCATTACCTTAATCCCAAAACCAGATGAAGAACTCACCAAAAAGAATTACAGACCAAAATCCCTGATGAACATGGATGCAGAAATTCTCACCAAGATACTAGCCAATAGGATCCAACAATACATTAAAAGGATTATTCACCACGACCAAGTGGAATTTATTCCTGGGCTGCAAGGGTGATTCAGCATCTGCAAATCAGTGTGATACACAACATTAATAAAAGAAAGGACAAGAACTATATGATCTCCTCAACAGAGATAGAGCCCCAAATCAGGCTCCCTGCTCAGCAGGGCATCTGCTTCTCCCCCTGCTTCTCCTCCTGCTCCTGCTCTCTCACTCGCATGCTCTCTCTTTCTCTGTTTCAAATAAATAAAATCTTAAAAAGAAAAGAAAAGAAATGGGCAGAACACATGAGCAGACATTTCTCCAAAGAAGACAAACAAATGACTAACAGACACACAAAAAAATGCTCAACATCATGGCATCAGAAAAATACAAATCAAAACCACAATGAGATACTACCTCACATCTGTCAGAATGGCTAAAATTAAGAAGTCAGGAAACAAAAGATGTTTGCAAGGATGCAGAAAAAGGGGAACCCTCTTACACTGTTGGTGGGAATGCAAACTATTACAGCCGCTCTGGAAGACAGTATGGCAATTCCTCAAAAAGTTAAATAGAGCTAACCTATGACCCAGCAATTGCATTACTAGATACTTATCCAAATGATACAAACACAGTGATTCCAAGGGGCACCTGCACCCCCAGTGTTTATAGCAGAAATGTCCACAATAGCCAAACTATGGAAAGAGCCCAGATGGTCCATCGACAGATGAATGGATAAAGAAGTAGTGGTATATATATATATACAATGGAGTATTACTCAGCCATCAAAAAATATGAAATCTTACCATTTGCAACAGCATGGATGGAACTAGAGGGTATTATGCTAAGTGAAATAAGTCAGTCAGAGAAAGACAATTATCATGTGATTTCACTGATATGTAGAAATTAAGAAACAAAACAGATGAACATAGGTGAAGGGAAGGAAAAATAAAATAAGATGAAAACAGAGAGGGAGACAAACCATAACAGACTCTTAACTATAGGAGACAAACTGAGGATTGCTGGAGGGGAGGTGGGTGGAGGGATGGGATAACTGAGTGTTGGCATTAAGGAGGGCACTTAATGTAATGAGCAGTGGGTGTTATATGCAACTGATGAATCACTAAACTCTACCTCTGAAACTAATAATACACTATATGGTAATTAATTGATTTTAAATTTAAAAAATAAAAATAAATAAATCGCACAATTTATAGAATACCTTTACATTGTTTTTATTTTGAGGTAAAGATCAAGGAGATGGAAGCTAAGGAATTGTTATTTCTTCCTTAATATATTTAGCAAATATTAATTGAGAATTGTTAGTGTATAAAGTTTGGCTCTGTGAGAGATACTCATTTGTATTAGGTATGGCTTCTGTACACAAGAAATCTATAATACAAAAGAATATATAACATATATATAAGCATTGTAACACAGTAAGCATATAATAAGTACCATATCAGTGAAAAAAAAAGCCATAGGAATTCATTGGAAAAATAGATCGCTTCTTTTTTTGAGGCATAAGCAAAGAATACTTAATAGATAGAGTGAAGTGAGAGCTTCAGCTTAATAGTCTTAATATTAATGTCTTCAGCAAATGAGCAAAGGAAAAATAAAACAAGAGAGAGGGAGATAAACCAAGAAACAAACTCATAACTATGGAGAACAAACTAATGGTTACCAGAGGGGAGGTGGGTGAGGGGATGGGCTAAGTAGGGGATGGGGATTAAAGAGTACACTTTAAAAAAAAGTCTTCAGTAAACAAAAAGGCAAGGATACCTGAAGATTTAGAGTGTATGAGAAAATTAAGCAAAAGGATTTGAGAAGATGAGAGAAGCTTTGGAATTCGAGTTATAGGGAATGGACTGATTTATCATCTAGAAATGAATAATATGATTGTTGAGTAGCTTTGAGAACCCAATTGAAAATAGTCAGCATGAATTTATGGTAGGTCGGTCAGCATAGTTCTATGACTAGCAAAGTCAGATGAGAGAAATGCTCTTCTTAACTATCCGTGGCAGAAGACTGTGGAAAAATTTAACTCTTTATTTGAGCAAAAAGTCTATTTTGAACTATAATAGACCATTAATCTTCACTGTTAATTCCTCAGGTCACTGAACTTTCACAGAGAGCCTGACGTCAATATCGAAGAACTGAGCATTTCAGTTTGTGTTTCTGCCTTTAGAGTGTTGCAGTACAAAATAATAAGGGACTTTACTTTATTTCATGCTCTAGGTGCTGTTGATTTTCTATAAATTATATAATCAGAAAGGGTAATGTCCTGTACAGTTCTGTTTCTCTCGGAATACAGTGTGTTATGTTCCAAGTGGTTGCACGTGATTTATAATTGTTGGTAAAATGGTTTCGTCAGGCAAACTGTGTTATGACTTATTTTCACTTATCATAACATTCAATGAATCACTATAAAAACAGGCCACAGCATACATGAAGCACTGCAAAAAAACACTTAAAAATTCATTTGCCTTAACATTGTTTTATGGAGGGTTTCAGTTTATTGGGAAAATAAAATGGAATTTTTTTCTCTAAAGATCAAGTACACATCCCCAACGTTTTTGCCCTTTTTATTATCCAGGGATGGTAAGAGCTAGGATTATAGTACATTATTTTATAATACTTTTATATTTTCTATCTTTTTAGGCATTTCTAACTCGATCACCATATAAGCTCTGAGTCTAACTCCAGGATATTCTAAAAGATGAGACTTCAATATGATATTTCCCATTTTCTTAGTATCACAGTTTTTTCATTCCCTTTTTGTTTACCATCTCCATGTAAATGGGAGAAAAGAGAAGGAAGAAATATTGAGAGGGAAACAAAGAAACTTTTGTTCTGGCATTTCAGTCTGAAGAAATGACTCATGCCCTGTATGGTGATCATTGTCTAATAGAGAATATGGCTCTTCTTTTATTGGAGATTACTGGTTTAAGAGTCAAGAAACAGTCCTTATTTTCAAGCACGTGGATGTGGATGGACTATGATCTTGGTCGCTGCATTGGTGGTCTTTACATAATAATGTATAGAACTGGAAGGGGACCACTAACACACTGAGCCCTGGACACCGTTCCCAAGGATGTGGCAGGTGGTGTTGCATCATCTTACTGTGATTATACCGTGAGACCTAATGCTGCTTCTCTGTCTCTCTGTAGACAGAAAACTTGGTGACTTAAATAGCCAAGCAATGGTCCAGAAAGAGCCATTAGCACTACTTATATCATCAGCCCATTAATCCTTACGACAATTATCCAGGCCTTGAGATTATCAAGTTAGCAGATAGGAGTAAATGCCTACAAAACACTCAAATCTATACGCTTCTTTCTCTCCTCTCCTACTTCAACCTTCATGACAATTCCTGCACATGTTCTCTAGATTCCATCTCTGCGCACCAACTCAAACATCTTAGCTAACTTGAGTGACCTTCTCAATTCTGCATTACCAGTGTTCTCTCTCCACTTAATTATTCTTTCCAGCACACCAACATGGTAGTATCTCCCACATCTAAAAAAAAAAATCCTGCCCCACATCTTTTTGACCTGCTAACACTTTTTACTTTCTTCTAATGTAGCCAAACTTTTGCCTGAATGTGCTGCTTTTGAGGTTACAGAGTAGATACTTATTTCTTATCTTTTGAGTTGCCTTGGTGCGTGGTCCTAGTTGCACTCTCTCTTCCCCTTTTAAGTGACTTGGCAGACATTAGACTCAGCAACACTGAATAAACTCATCAAAAGAACATAAAATGTCTCTCCAGCTCATACTAGTGGAATTAGTATGTGACCTTTCCTAACTAGATTACTGTCTTATGAGGCCATATCCCTGGCCAGGAAGCTTGCGCTATTGCATGATTGACCACACTTCCCTGAATTTTCTCATCTGTCCTATAAATATATGCAGCACCATAAGGAGAGGACTCTTCTCATGTAGCACATTAACACATTCCAGTGTTAATCTAATGGTGTGATGAATAGAAGGGAACTTGTGTTTTCTACTGACTCTGCTTCTGTACTTTCCCTAATAAATACATCACAGGGACTAGTGTGTATGCATCTGTGTCCCTTGCATAACAATCTCTAGTGACTTCTATGCTCTGACACTGTCATATCTTCATTTTACTCAAGTTCTCAGTAGCATTCAACATGTGAACCATTCCCTCTTTCTCTTTTCCTCTCTTTGTTTCCAAGACTCTCTACCAGTGGGTCTCAAACTTCAGAGCAACTCAGAATCATCAGAAACACAGATGACTGGGTCCCACTCCAGAGTTTATGTCTCAGTAGGTCTGAGGTAAGGCCTGAGAATTTGCGTTTCTACCATGTCCTAGGTGATGCTGATGGCTTTGTTCTGAGGACCACACTTTGAGAACTACCACTTTACACTCACATGGAAGCTTCATTTATCTTTACAAGTTTCCCACTTAATTGTGCTACCATTATGGACACGTCTCATTATCCTCTTTACCAGGTTAGGTTCTTTGAAATGACTTCAGTTCAGTGACTCTCTTTAGTATTCTTCCAGTCCCATGGCTTTACCCATTTTGTTTGTTTTAATCTCTCTAGCTTACGCATTTTGTATAAAGTTGCTGAGTCTTTAGCCTTGGGCATCACATGGTGTTGTGGTGAGCATTAGGTTATAAACTTCAATTACTTCGGCCAAGACAAAAATGGTTGTAATTAATTAATTAATTAAGAACTAATTAATAAAGTAGGAACGCTAACATCTGGTAATTAATCATAAACTTTATTACTATTTTAAAGTAGGTTCTGAAAAGAGAAATTCAGAACCTAAATTATTTCAGAAACATTAAATTTTATATAGGCAATTCCTGTAAGTCATAGCTCCATAGCTTTGATTCTGTTGGCACTTTTAAAAAATTTGTGGCATCATTCATAGTTTTAACTTTTTTTTTAAGATTTTATTTATTTATTTGACAGAGAGAAAGACACAGCAAGAGAGGGAACAAAGCAGGGGGAGTGGGAGAGGGAGAAGCAGGCTCTCTGCTGAGCAGGGAGCCTGATGCAGGGATCAATCCCAGGACGCTGGGATTGTGACCTGAGTTGAAGGCAGATGCTTAACGACTGAGCCACACAGGTGCCCAGTTTTAACTTTTTAGTGTAATCAATCTGACCAGATAAACTGCATTAAGTTCTGTTTTCAGTCATTGCCTGAACAGATTTATATAAGGCAGACATTCTGTCAAATTTTATAATTACTTCTTACATAATTTTGTTCAATGTTAGGAAATTTTATTGATAGTATGCCCAAAGAGAAGCAGTCACTTAATAAAATGAAGATGCTATTTAAACAAATGACTGTTTGACAGCATAATTCTTTCAAGATGGACAGAAACAGCCATCATCTTTTTATGTAAGGAAAGCAACATTTATTTCTAGAAGCCCATTCTAATCGCAGTATATTTTGAAGTTAGTAATTGTAACTTTCATGTTGAAAGAAGGCTAGTATGGCTATCTAGTATACCCTATTGCATACAGGCAGGAAGGAATATAAATCATCTTAGTAATTCCTCATTTCTTTATCATGTCTATTTTTCTTTAAAAAATTAATGAATTTATTCCATGTCTGTCTTTGTTAAAGATTGTCAGGAAATTTCATGACTTACTTAATTTTGGTATCAAAAGATTATCGTTTATGATGTCTATGAGTAATGCTATTCAATAGGAAAGTTCCTCAAAATCATTTATAAGTTGACTCATTTGAAAAATGTAAAGTGAAGTTTAATGTTTGTATGAGATTTATTTTTCAGTGAAGTTATTCACAAATAATTTACCTTATTTGAAAGATTATTTTTCGTAACTATATTTCTGAAAATTGGGCAGATGCATATAGCTATAGTGTGGCTGTCAAATAGATTTTAACTCTGATTAGGTTCCTAATTGACCTGTAAGAAACATTTGGTGTAAGTGAAAAATAAACACTTTTGTTTCAAACCACTGATATTTGGCAACTGTTAGTTATCATGGTGTGGATTTAGTCTATCCCAAGTATGTCAGTAAGCATATTTTGGGGGATTTGATTGTGGGCCTTTTTGTTTAAGTTTTTAATTTATCTGAATTAAAAACACTACAACTTGCTTTTAACCAACAGAATATGTCAAAGGTGATAGAATGTGCATTGTTATGTTTCATGAGACTGAAATGACCATCTTGCTAAGAGACTTTATTCTCTGGCTTTGAAGAAATAAGTTGCCATGTTGTAAGATGCCATATGAATAGGACCACTCAGCAAGGAGCTAAGGACAGCCTTAGGCCAGCAGCCAAAAATAAAATAAAATAAAATAAGGCCCTTAGTCTGGTAGTCCATAAGAAACTAAAAGCTGCCAATAACTGAAATCTTGAAAGTAGATCTTTTCCCATATGACTCCAGATGAAACCCAGTCATGTCTGACACTTAGATTGCAGGCTTGTAGGGGACCAAGCTAGACCTTGCCAATATTCTTGACCCATAGATACTCTGAAATAATAAATCTGTGTCATTTTTAGCTGCAAAGTTCATGTTAATAATGTTATGCAGAAATATGTAAGTAATACAATTGGGGATATAGTTCTAACATTTTTTTAATTTAACAAAAAGGAAAGGTTTCACTTATTTTGTTACAACAACTTGAAAAAGTAATAAATTTCTTTTTAAGATTTTATTTTTATTTATTTGACAGAGAGAGAGAGAGATTACAAATAGGCAGAGAGAGAGGGGGAAGCAGGCTCCCTGCTGAGCAGAGAGCCCGACGCGGCGGGGCTTGATCCCAGGACCCTGAGACCAGGACCCAAAGGCAGAGGCTTTAACCCACTGAGCCACCCAGGTGCCCCGAAAGAGTAATAAATTTAATTAAGGCAGTTATGAGACAAAACATTCTGAAACCTCAATGAATTTTCAGTAGTTTTAGGAGTCATATAGATTTTACTATCATAGATGATATAGAAGATTGGATGTTTTGAACTTTTGAATAATTAAGACATACTCATTAAAGAATACTTTGGACCATTTTGTGATTTCTTTTTTTTTTTTTAAAGATTTTATTTATTTATTTGACAGAGAGAAACAGGTCACAAGTAGGCAGAGAGGCAGGCAGAGGGAGAGAGGGAAGCAGGCTCCCTGCTGAGCAGAGAGCCCGATGCGGGGCTCGATCCCAGGACCCTGAGATCATGACCTGAGCTGAAGGCAGAGGCTTTAACTCACTGAGCCACCCAGGCGCCCCCATTTTGTGATTTCTGACCAGGTTTATTATATGGCTATGAGTAGTTTACGAAATATGTACTTTCTATATATTATTCTTCAGTAAAATGTGGAAAAGCATAGCTATACTGGTTTGAAGTATAATCAAATAATCTGCATATTTATTTTTTTACTAAAGCCTAGAGTGAATATATAAAATAAATAGAACCAATAAGGCAGTTTTTAACATCACAGCAAAAACTTTTACTCTAGGAATTATGTATGCTGGCATCTTTTAGTAGTAAAGCAATATCAGAAAGCAGTAAGTTAAAATTGTAGATGATGGGTGATAAGTAACAAAGAGACATATGATAGAGAGATACATAGATATATAGTAGATAGAGGGATAGATAGGTAGATAGATAGATAGATAGATAGATAGATAGATAGATAGATAGATAAATTGTTCTAAAATAGTGTATGTCTGTCCCTCATTTTCTCTCCTGAGAGTAGAGTTAGGGATTTGGTTTTATAGACCTTCTAGTGAACTGTTTCTTCAAGTTCATACCTGTTGTTCCAGTCTAGTCTTTTGATTTTTTTGGATTGTTGTTTTAATCTAACTACAGTACTTAAAGATGTTCCATTATTCTCCACAAAATTATGCTTATGAGTAATCCTTCACTGTTTGCTTTTAATCTCCTTTCATTCGGGTAGCTTTCTGAATACTGAATGCTGCAGAGAATCTCTGAATCACTCTTTATTGCAGAAATTGGATCATGATTTCATGTTTAGCAAAAGGCTTATTGCTCTGCTCAGTCTGATGTATTGTCCAATATATCTTCCCACATTTCACAGCAAAAGACTAACTACATAGTGAATGCATTATTGTGGGATACTGGAAAAAATGCACATGAATCTACATCTATTAATCATTGGTCTAAAGTCTTTATCTCCAGATCTGTGAGGCATATTATCAATCTCAGCTGAACCATAGAACAGTTACTGTGTTGTTGCCCTGGGTGAAAGTAATTGATGACAGTGTTAGCAGGTTTGTGGCAGAGGAAAAGCTATGTAATTTCCAAGCCTTTGAATCTATGGCCATGGAAACCATGGAATGGAGTAACTCTACCAAAGATTGGTGACTTCTCTATTAAAGATGGAGACCATGAGGCATGTAACTTGGGATCCTCAAATATGTTCTCTGTATATTTTTGTACCTGGGCCTTTGTCATAAACATGTTCTAACTTCACCCCAACCCCACCATTTATCTGTAATATAGAGAGAGTGATTGAAAATCACTGCTTACCTGTCCTTTGAGATACAACTTAGTTTCCACTTCCTCATATATTTTCTTGGACTTTATTGTCTTCCTTTTATTAATTTTTAGACCCCTCATCTCAAACACATTACTTAGAATTTAATAATTTCTGATGATATACTGGTCTCATCCTTTTTCAGCAGTTTAATCTCAAAATAATTTACATTTTTACATGGTATTAACTTTGTGTATACTCATTATTCACTCATATTTAAAGCATATTTATTGAGTGCTTTAGTATGCACCAGGCAAGATTGATTGATTGATTGGTTGGTCCCTTTGTTTTCTATTCTATTAATATTTACTGAATGTGTACTATATGTGTGAGACACAATGTCTAGTATATACAGAACAGCAGATACATTGGGCATATCTACCCAAAGAATTCTAGTATAAGAAAGGAAACCATAACGAATTTCATTTTCACAAGCATCTCTAGGCTCCCTGAAAAAAATAGTGAAGGGGATTGTAAAACTAAAAACAGGCTTTCAATCCCTCATCAAATGTCCTATAGTGGGGAAAGAACATAAAGATGTTCTTCTTTGTGTTTTCTAGGGAGAGGTGGAGCTGTGGAAATTTAGGGAGCTACTAAATTAGGGGGGAAAAATCCAAATACATGTGCCCAGTGCTGGCATGGATAGAGCAATATGGAATCACTTATAAGAATTTCATGTAATTCTACTCCAGTGTCCAGTTCCTGTCTCCATCCTCACCTTCATCTTTTACTCTTGCCTAATAGTGTGAGCTTCCTCAAAATCACTCTAAAAAGATGTTTCTGTTTCCCTTCCTTTACTTACATTGTTTCCCATTACAAGGATACCTACCCTGCTCCCTTATCTTTCTTCACCTTGCTAAAACTTGTTGGACTTTGTCGGGTCTGGAAGAAAAACCCTGAGATGGTGAATGAAAAGATTACTCCAGACACCCAAGTAGGAGAAAGGAGAGAGCCTGGGGACCAGACACTCTAGCAGCAAAAGGCCTTGAGCCAAACTCTACCTCCATTTTTATTATGCATGTTATCAAAGACTCAAGATCAGAAAGGAATGTAATGTTTCAATAACTAGGGCGGTGACATTTACAGGTATTGTGAGATTACAACTATCTGAGTTTGTGACTTGCAGGCAGGGAGTAGGTGACTATTAAGGATTTATATCTAACTTGTCCCTTGGGAGATAGCATTGGGCCACAAATAGGATCTGGCTGCTTTCAGCCCAGAAACCTAAAAGTAGGCCCAGTTTTCTGGTCACTCTTTCTTTGCTTTTCAACTAGCTTCTCCCAAGGAAGATTTTGTTTTTCATATTTTAGCTAGCCATACATTGTTCTGGTTGGTCACTCCTTCTTTGCTTTATAATTAACTTCTCCCAAGGAGGATTGTATTGATCATATCTTACCTAACGAGGCGTTGTGAATTCCCGCAGGACTTAACCTCCTCCATACATCTTTACTAATCAGATAGGGTTAGCTGCCTCTGAGTTTATGTGACATCTATGAATATTTCCAACACAGACTTTCTACCCAATGAATTGGAGTACCACACTAATCCTAGAGCAGGAACTCTGTTTTGTTCTTCTGTATAATAAATGCTTGATAAGAACTGGAATGATTCAAATCGATGGTTCTATAATTCTAGTTTAGAGGGTAAGACATAGGACATCTGGGTGGCTCAGTCAGTTAAGCATCTGCCTTCAGCTCTGGTCATGATCCCAGGGTGCTGGGATGGAGTCCCGCATCACATCAGACTCCTTGCTCAGTGGGGAGCCTGCTTCTCCTTCTGCCTGCTGCTCCCCATGTTTGTGCTCTCTCTCTCTGTCTCTCTGGTGAATGAATAAATAAAGTCTTTTTAAAAAAATGGAAGATAAGACATGTTCATAATGATTATGATACAGTGTATTCAGTTAAAAGCTTCATCAAAAAAGTTCAGACAAAATGCTATGGAAATTTGTAAGTTTGGATTCTTCATTTATTGTGGTTCTCTAGACCAGAAGGAATTTGATCTGTCTTCCTACTATCCTTTCTTTTTTCCATAGTTAAGTTTTTCTTCTCCCAAATTGGAGAAGTTCCTTGTCATTAACAATCCCTGACAAAGAAAGAATTCATAAGAGCTAATCAACACCTGTTTTTCAGTTCAAGCACATTTCTTTTTTTTTTAAGATTTTATTTATTTATTTGAGGGAGAGAGAGAGAGCCCAAGAGCAGGGGGAGGGAGAAGCACACTCCTCATTGAGCAAGGAGCCCAATGTGGGACTGGATCCCAGGATGCTGGGATCATAACCTGAGCTGAAGGCAGGTGCTTAACCAATTGAGCCACTGGGAAGCACATTTTTTAAGTTAGTAGCAGAGTCAATAGAATTCATATTTTCTTTTCTTTTTTTTTTTAAATATTTTTTATTTATTTATTTGACAGAGAGAGAGAGAGAGCACAAGCAAGGGGAACAGTAGAGGGAGAGGGAGAAGCAGGCTCTCTGCCGAGCAGGGAGCCCGATGCGGGGCTCGATCCCAGGACCCTAGGATCATGACCCGAGCCGAAGGCAGACGCTTAACCATCTGAGCCACCCAGGCGCCCCTTCATATTTTCTTACACAAGATTTGTTCTTTGTGATTAGAGGCACAAAAATAGTTTCGTGTTTCTTAATTGCATTTTTATATTGACATTTTGATGAATAAGTTCTACTCTTACAAATATTCTATTCATTAATAATTTATCATGATATTATTGACAAACAAATGTATTTTGGTATTATACAATTTTAATAACAATGACTTCCTATAGATGTTAATTTGATATTATTGAAACTTCTGGGGTTTTTTTTAGTTTTTATTTAAATTCCAGTTAGCTAACATACAGTGTAATATTAGTTTCAGGTGTATAGTATAGTGATTCAACACTTCCATTCAACACTTTCCTTCCATTCAGTACCTGGTACTCATCACAACAAATGCACTCCTTAATCTCCATCATCTATTTAACTCATCCCCCTACCCATCTCCCCCCTTGGCAACCATCACTTTGTTCTCTATAGTTAAGAGTCTGTTTCTTGGCTTGCCTCTCTCTCTCTTTTTTTCTCTTTTGCTCGTTTGTTTTGTTTCTTAAGTTCCACATATGAGTGAAACCATATGGTATTAATCTTTCTCTGACTGACTTATTTTGCTTATTAGCATAATACTCTCTGACTCTATCCATGTTGTTGCAAATGGCAAGATTTCATTCTTTTTTTTATGGCTGAGTAATATTCCATTGTATATATACCACATCTTCTTTATCCATTCATCAATTGATGGACATTCAGGCTTTTTCCATAATTTGGCTGTTGTAGATAATGCTGCTATAAACTTTGGGGTGCATGTATCCCTTGGAATTAGTATTTTTGTATTCTTTAGGTAAATACCTAGTAGTGCAATTGCTGGATCATAGGGTAGTTCTATTTAACTTTTTGAGGAGCCTCCACACTGTTTTCTAGAGAGGCTGCACCAGTTTGCATTTCCACCAACAGTGTAAGAGGGTTCCCTTTTCTCCACATCCTCACCAAAACCTGTTGTTTCTTGTGTTGTTGATTTTAGCCATTCTGACAGGTGTGAGGTGATTTCTCATCGTAGTTTGATTTGTATTTCCCTGATGATGAATGATGTTAAGTATCATTTCACGTGTCTGCTGGCCATCTGTATATCTTCTTTGGAAAAATGTCTATTCATCTTTTCTGCCTATTTTTTAATTGGATTATTCATTTTTGGGGTACTGAGTTTTATAACTTCTTTATTTTTTAAAAAGATTTTATTTATTCATTTGAGAGAGAGAGAGAGAGCACAAGCAGGAGGAGGAGCAGAGAGAGAAGAAACAGACTCCATGCTGAATGTAGAGCCCAACATGGTGCCTGATCTCAAGATCCCAAGATCATGACCAGAGCCGAAATCAAGAGTTGGATACTTAACTGACCGAGGTACCCAGGTGCTCCTTTAGGTTCTTTGTATATTTTGGATACTAATCCTTTAACAGATATGCCATTTGCAAATATCTTTTCCCATTCTGTAGCTGTGTTTTAGTTTTATTGATTGTTTCCTTTGCTGTGCAAAAGCTTTTTATTTTGATGAAGTCCCACTACTTTATTCTTGCTTTTTGTTCCCCTTGCCTTAGGAGACATATCTAGAAAGAAGTTGCTACAGCTGATGTCAGAGAGGTTGCTGCTTGTGTTCTCCTCTAGGATTTTGATAGTTTTCTGTCTCACATTTAGGTCTTTCATCCATTTTGAATTTATTTTTGTGTGTGGTGTAAGAAAATGGTTTAGTTTCATTATTTTGCATGTTGCCGTCCAGTTTTCACAACACTATTTATTGAAGAGACTTTTTCTATTGGATATTCTTTCCTGCTTTGTTGAAGATTAATTGACCATATAGTCATGGGTTCATTTCTGGGTTTCCTGTTCTGTTCTGTTTATCTGTGTGCCTATTTTTGTGTCAATACCATACTATTTTGATCACTACAGCTTTTTAATATAACTTGAAGCCTGAAATTGTGATACTTTCAGCTTTGCTTTTCTTTTTCAAGGTTGCTTTCACTATTTAGGGGTCTTTTATGGTTTCGTACAAATTTTAGAATTGTTCTAGTTCTGTGAAAAATGCTGTTGGTATTTTGATAGGGATTTCATGAAATTTATAGATTGCTTTGGATATTATAGACATTTTGACAATATCTGTTCTTTCGATCCATGAGCATGGAATGTCTTCCCATTTGTGTAATCTTCAGCTTCTTTTATCGGTGTTTTACAGTTTTCAGAGTACAGATCTTTTACCTCTTTGGTTAGGGTTATTCCTAGGTGTCTTATTATTTTTGATGCAATTATAAATGGAATGGACTGATTCCTTAATTTCTCTTTCTGCTAGTTCATTAGTAGTGTATAGAAATGCAACAGATTTCTGAACATTGATTTTGTACCCTGTAACTTTACTGAATTTGTGTATCAGTTCTAGCAGTTTTTTGGTGGAGTCTTTCAACAAATTGGACAACCTGGAAGAAATGGATGAATTCCTAGAAATATATGAACTATCAAAACTGAAATGGAAAGAAATAGAAAACTTGAACAGACTAATAACCATCAAAGGAATTGAATCCATAATCAAAAAACTCCCAAAAAACAAAAGTCCAGGGCCAGACGGCTTCACAAGCAAGTTCTATCAAACATTTAAAGAAGAGTTAATACCTATTTTTCAAACTATTCCAAAAAATAGAAAAAAACTCATTCTATGACGCCAGCATTACCCTGACACCAAAACCAGATAAAGACCCAACTAAAAAAAAAGAGAACTACAGGCCAATATCCCTGATGAACATAGATATAAAAATTCTCAATAAAATAGTAGCAAACCAAATCCAATAATACCTTAAAAAATCATTTACCATAATCAAGTGGGATTTATTTCTGAGTTGCCAGGGTGGTTCACTATTCACAAGTTAATCAACATGATACACCACATTAATCAAAGAAAGGATGAGAACCAAATGATCTTCTCAATAGATGCAGAAAAACCATCTGACAAAGTACAACATCCATTCATGATAAAAACCTTCAAAAAGTAGGTTTAGAGGGAGCATACCTCAATATAAGAAACTTCTGGGTTTTTAAAAGACTTATGAGGGAGAAGAGATCAGAAGAACTTATAAAACTTCAGTAGCACTTTAAGGTACAAATCCATTACTTTCCAAAAGAGAAAGTTGGAAAGCTTTAAATTATATCATGGAGTTTTTGGGTGAAATACTAAGAAAGATTTCCTGACAGTAAAGTATGATATTCATGAGCAAGAAAGGATAGACCGAAGCTTTAGAGCCTCATTGTTATTTTTTAAAATTTTATTTCATTTAAATTCAATTAATTAACATTAGTTTATTATTAGTTTCAGAGGTAGAGTTTAGTGATTCATCAGTTGCATATAACACCCACTGCTCAATATATCAAGTGCCCTCCTTAATGCCCATCACCCAGTTACCCCATCCCCCATCTGCCTCCCCTCCAGCAACCCTCAGTTTGTTTCCAACAGTTAAGAGTGTCTAGAGCCTCATCGTTGTTAAAGAAACATGGAGATTCCTATCTGCTTAGAATAGCTAAATTTAGGTAATGTCTGCCAAGTATATGAGGTAGGGCAGAAAGGATGACATTAGCTGAGTGCCTTCTGGAAGAATCTTTCAAGATTTTGGAAAGGTTTTTGAATTCTTTAAATGAATGAAGTAAAGTAATAACCTACAAAGGTCAACAATTCTTTTTGTTTTTGTTTATCCCTTGAGAAATTTCAGGGATTTAAATAAGGGTAACAGAAACTTAGTTCCTTCTTAGTGTTAAACAACAAAAATTCAACTGAATAAAATTGGCTTTATTTAATGATTCATGAATCAGGTAGCATCCCATCTAGCAATAGAAAGGAGCTCTGTTAAATTGTAGAAAAGGAAAGTTTTTAAGGGCAGAAAGAGGATGAAAAGAGGAAATTTTTAGTAAAGATTGAATCTTCCTAAGGGGAATGGACAGAGGGGGTCTATTGGGCAGATTATCTATAGGAGTAATCAGGTAATGCCATATTGACTAGTTAAAGGTTACATTCCTAGGGGGGTAAAACTGCATTTAGGCTGAGTGTTAAGTTTTGGGTTGCTGACACAGGGTTTAGTAGAAGTGCCTCCATTTTGGGCTTGCTGTCTCTTTTTTAACAGTAGATACTTTCAACAAAGAAAATAATAACTGATATTTTATAGGAAAACAATGTGTCTAGTACTGATTGAGGTTATTATAATGTGCCAATTCATAAAAATCATTCTTCATGTGAATAAAAATTTTAAAAGAGAATTTAAAAAAAAAATAAAAGAGAATTTTATAAGTGTGTGTGGTAGGTCCCCTAATGATATCTATACCCTAATCCCCTGAACCTGAACATAGGAGAAGGGATTTTGCACATGTAATTAAGGTTGCTAATTAGCTGACTTAAAGAAGGGATTTTATCCCGAATTACCAGGGTGGGTCTAGTGTAATCACATGGACTCTTCAGTGGAAGAGGAAGACAGAAAACTCAGTAAGAGATGTGACAAGGGAAGAAGTAGGAGAGATTTGAAGCATGAGAGGAATTTGGCCCACAGACGCTGGCTTTGAAGATGGAAGAAGGGAGCCATGAGTCAAAGAATCAAGTGGCCCGTGATACCTGAGCAATCTTTAGGAGAGAAGGTACATGCAATATACAAGAAAAGAATCATCGAGGACTGAGATTATTGGGAATCAAACTCAGCCTGGCTAAGAAAGCAAAAATTATTAAACTAAGAAGATATAGTCAAGGATTTTAGTAGTACTTAGAGAAAAATTACAAAAATAAAATTCTTATGAATCCTTAGTTGAGTATGCTCAGAAAAGATGAAATAAAAACACAAAGATACATAAACTGTGCTAAAAATGTGACATTATGCAACTATGCATATGAATTCCCAGATAAAGAATGAGAAACAAAGACAGGTAACACTGATTTGTTTTATTTAATTAATTTGGTAAGCTTGGAATTTATTTGGCCGCCTACTTATAATTGGCCTGTGATTTCTAATAAAATAATAGATAAATTATTATGCTTCAATTAATTGGAAACATATAATAATTGATATAATAAATAAAGCTAGCTATATATAAAATATTTGGATGTAGTAACCTAAATAAGAAATACCAGTTTATAACGAAATTCACTATCATAAATAGTGTGTAGGAAGCACATCATGGATTGCCAAAGGTGATGCTCTGTCTGAAGAAAATTATACCTCAGAAGTTCTAAGAAACTTCATTACTTCAAACAAGGACACATTGTATAAGCACCTAGAGTCTGTTTCTGATTAGACTATAATGATTGGTCAAATTTTTTATTGTATGAATGCACATGTGCATGGCTTATTCGCTATCACATCTTCCTATCTCTCCTCCTACCCCAAATGGAAGAAAACTAGTATCTTGATGTTTCTGTTTATTGCTTTTTATCTATTTGTCAAAAATTTTTTTTATCACCCATGTGTCTCTTAATATATCATTTAGTTTTGCCTGTGTTTTAGCTTCATAAAATGATATCATACTATATATGTAGTTTTCACGATTTGCTTTTTCTATTCAAAACTATGTGTCTAAGATCCATTCATTCTATTGCATGTGGCTCCAGTTCATTCTTTTAATTGTTGTGTGATATTCAGCTCTGTGAACATATCACAGTATATTATTCATTTTCTGTTCATGGATGCTAGTGTTGATTCCAATATTTTTCTATAATGAGCAATGACACTAAGACCTCTTTTTGTGTGTATAAATTTGTCTTTTGATACACATTTACAGGAATTTCTCTAGAGTATATACAAGGAGTTGAATTGATAGGTTACAGGATATGTGAATATTCATTACAAGATAATAAATTGTTTTCCAAAGTGGCTGTATCATTTTACATTCCTACCTCAGTGTATCAGAGCTCCTATCCATCTACAAATTGTCCAAAGCTCAGGATTGTCAAAGTAATTCTTTTTCTTATCTAGTACACATAAATCATTTCAGTATTAATTTACTTTTCCCTGATTACCAAAATAAAATATAATTTCGTATATTTATTAATCATTTGGGATTTTTCTTCTGTGATATGTCTAATCATGTCTTTTATTCATTTTTTATTATATTTTTGTCTTTTTTGAAAACTTATTTGAACATTTTCTTTATAAATTCTGGTTTATGAATCATTCATCAGTTACATGTATTATAAATACCTGACCTGAATTTGTAAATTGTAATTTCTTTTGCTTTTATTTTTTTCAGGAGGGATGGAGAGCAATTTATTTATTGAATAGAGGTTATTAAAGTTATTATTTATTGAATAGAAATTTTAATATAAGCACATTGATTAAAATATTAATGGCTGCATTTTTTGTGTTCCCTTGGAAAATAATCCTTTCTTATGTGGAGTAAACAACAAAGGGGTTTTTCCTTCTATTTTTGTCTAAAAGGTTTAAAGTTTTGCTTTTTATATTTAAGCCTTTAAATCTACCTAAAGCTAGTTTTTTTATTTGTTTTGAGGTTGAGATTCAATTTATTTTTCTTTCTGGTTAACTATTTCTCTCAGCACAATTTATTGAATATTTTCTCCTTTCCCTACAGTGTATCTTTTATTCATGTATCCATATGTATCCATACATATGTGGACCTTGTCCTGGGTTCTCTTCTTTGTTTAGAAAGAGCTTAAGATCTTTTTCAGTCTGTATTTAATTCATAGTCTTAATTTGAACATAGCTATCTCTTCATTATGCGTTTCTTACTATCTTGTTCATGGTTTAACTTGTGAGAATAGTAGGTGTTTTCAATAATTTTTTCTAATAAAGAGAAAAAAACGGACCTAGACTGTTTTAGTTCTGCTGTACTGTTTTTGTTTCTGTGTTCTTTGGTATACCCTCCCATAAATGTTGAAAATTCAGAAAGTAACCATCTTCTTATGAAAACAGACTCCATTAACACCTGTAAAAACTAAAGCCAAAACAAAAGTACATATGTTCCTTACTTAGCACTGTTGATGAATGCCTCATGTTTAAGTAGGAAGAATTTTAGATCTTTCCTTGGATTTAGGCAAAAATATATTATACATTATGCTTTGTAGGAGATTGTCCCCAATTTCTTAGAACTCTTCATTATATGATAGTTTTCTATCTCCAAACCAAATATATTTCCTTGAATGTGGCAGCTGGAATAAAAAGTAGGTTGTGAAGATTTAATTGGTTTTTAAAATATTGGTACTGCTTAACTATTGACTAACAAGGACTTTCTAGTTTAAATATTGATTAACAAGAACCTCTAGTCTGGCAAAGTTTTCAGGTTGCAGTTTTACTAAGGACTGTGGTCTGGCAGAAATTTTTCATTTAAACAATTGTGTATTATTTACCTTCTTAACCTCTTTGCCATGCCTCTTTGAATACGGTCAGAAAAAAGGCATCACAAATATCTAACATAAATAAAGCACTTAGAACCATACACCGGAACTAAATAGTAGATTCAGGTGTGAACTAGTAGAAGAATGTGTTATGGTTGGCATCATCTTTGGTTCTCTGAGACTTTGTAACTTTATGAGTGGTAATATTGCCCTATTTCTAAATAAGGTAGGAAAGATATCTTGGGCAAAACTAAACATTATTCAAGATATGAGCCCATAAAGAACATTTCAAACTAAAGGCCCACAAATTTGACTTTATCTAAACAGGTCTATATAGTGAAATGAATATATCCTCTCTGGTTTATTGCATGTCATTTTTTCCCTTTCATTGGAGTTAACATGGAACTCAAGAGCATCCTGAATTAACCCATCCTTCTCCCTTAAACACCACATCACATTGTTTACTTGGTCATGAATTTTCAACTTACTTTTGGAATTGTGTACAGTGATTACAGTGTTATTTGATTATATAATTATCACTTTAACTTCAAGTGTCTGATGTTAAGAACTCCTCAAATCATGTGATCCCAGACTGCACTGTTATTTGTGCATCTTCCCGTCATTTTCTATTAAAGGCCATGATCCACGTACATAACTGATATGTTTACTCCACCAACCAACCCCTCCGTTGATATGTACATAAAGTACATTTTTAAAAAATTTCATTTCTTGCTAACATGATTTTTAAAATCTGATTAACGGATAGATTGATTTACGGATGGATTCAAAATTAAAATTTTGTAAAGTAGAATTTCGCTTTAGATAAACAGAGGGCTAAACATCTCTAAAGGTAAGAAGGAAATCTAATTAAAATAAAGAACATCTTTTACAAGGATGGAAAGTTTGCCAACATTTCAGCCTCATTTGGTAAACTTCTCTAGATTGATTCACTCATTAGGAATTTTTATAGGTATTCAATTATGACACTGCCACTAAAATTTATGTTAAAGGAAGTCATTTTTAAAAGGTGCAAAAAAAGTAGTAAAAGCATTAAGTAAAAAGCATGGTACACAACAATGTATATGTATATAGACTGATTTAAATTACATTGAGAAAAACACCCTGTGCATAGGAAAATAACTGAAAGAAAATAACCAAAAGTTATGAGTGATTTTCATAGTTGGTGTGTTTATATTTATTATTATTCATTTTACTTTTATTTTCTAAATTTTCTGTTATCTATGATATATATTATACATTATACTAAATATACTGAAATATATAATAGTATTTTAGTATATGTAGTAAATGTGTATAATTATATTTCTGTATCTGTATTTTTATAGTCAAATTAAAATATCTGTTTAATGTAACTTATGCTATTTCTGAAATATCCTGAATTATCTACTGTAACTTTTATTATTATTATTCAAAATGCTATTATTATTATTATTATTCATTACATGTGAATGAAAATTATTATTGTGCAAAAGGCATTTAGATTAGTCAGGGCTACACAAAAGGGATTATTTGAAGCTGGAATGAAGTAAAAATTCTATTAGTACTTACAAAATATAATATTAATTTAGATCTTGCTTAAAAATTTATGAAAATGTTCGAAAATATCCAAATTGAGTAAAAACTCCACAATTTTTCAACATAACACATTAAATTGAAAAATAAAACTTAATGTAGAATTAAGGCTTTACAGGATGCTTTGAATAAACTGAGTAAGAAATTTTGAAATATTGAAAAGTACACAAAATACAGATACATATGCAAAAATTCTCAAAGGGTGAAATTAACTCATTACATAGAAAATGTTTTATATATTAGCAAAATGAATTCTTCGAATACTTTGTTAGGTGAATTAAACATTAGATGGATTTGTATTTGATTAGAAGACTTTAATTTATTGACCTAGAGTCCAATCTGAGCAAGATCTTAAAGGATTGATTGGATTTTAAATAGAAGATTAGTGGAGAGAGAGAGTTCAATAAAAGAAAAGCATGGCATATGTCAAGAGAGTTGGGGTGTTGCCAACAAGGTGGAGTTTCTAGTATGTGTAGAATAGTTAATGAGAAGAAAGTGGGGCCTAAACAGTAAGGAGTTGGAATGACTACTGTATAAATCTCCAAAATGAATTTTGTACCATGAAGAAGGAAGTATGTAGTATTGATACATTTATGCCATATGGACCTTACAGTACAGTGGGGGAAGACACAGATTCATCACTGAGCACGTACTAGATAATAGCCACTTTTCTCACTGTGAAAAGTGAGTAAAACAGGAAAAGATGCCTGCCTTCCTAGACCCTATATCCTATATTAAAGGTAATATAATTTCAATTATGATGAAAGTTTTGGGGAAGAGCAGTGTAGAGAGAGTAGGATTCAATTTATAAGAGACCAGAAGGTAGAGAGAAAATGAATTATTGTTTTATGGTCAGCTGAGGACTACAACAGTGAGAGATAGGCAGGATAGGCAGATAATCTTATTGATGTGATTTTGAATGTCACCAATATCACTGAGTAGTTAAATAAGATTCTTTGGACAGTATGTATATCTCCAAAGAACACAAGTCCAGGAAATGAAGTTGAAAGATGATTGTAATAAATTGTAAAATGTATTCTTATTGTGGGATGAGGGATGGACTTCCTATTGTTTCCTGAATCACATCTTTTAGGTCTTGCTGTAAAATTGACCATTAGAGGCAATTATTTTATGAGAAAAAAACTAGGTAACCCTACTCATTTCCAGATTAAATTAGGTTTCAACTCATTACAAAAATTGACATCTTGCCCCTCCCTCTCCTTTTCCCTGGGTTGATGTTTTCTTTTTCTAAAGCTCAGCAGGGAAGGGAGTGTCTACTTCTTTTTTTTTTTTTTTTTTTTTAAGATTTTATTTATTTATTTGAGAGAGAGAACAGAGGGAGAGAGAGAGAGAGAGAGAGAAGTAGACTCACTTTTGCACAGAGAGCCCAATGTGATCCTCAGTCCCAGGACCCTGGGATTCTGACCTGAGCTGAAGGCAGAAGCTTAACCACCTGCCACCCAGGCTCCCTGTGACTGTCTGCTTCTCAGTCTGGTCAATGCTGTGGCTGGCCCCACCTAATAATTTCATTATTCTCTTATGGTGACATGGATACATTTTGTGGTTTCAGGTGGAAAGAAGATCCAAAAGTAAAAATTAAATTTAATTTTAGAAAAATAAAAAATATGTTTTTGCATATGTAATTTTATGCAATTAAATTCACACTCACTGTACTAAGTATTTACTAAAACCATTACAGAAGGGGAAGAGTTTGCTGAAAATTAGCAGATAGCAATAATGATGGGGACAAAATAGTATAAATGAATTTCCATGTTCTTCAAAAGAAGTAAGTTGTTGGTAGGTTATGCAGGAAAGATGGGAAGCAGAGGAAAGTTCAGTTATTTGGGTATATCCATTTTGTAAGGACAAGGCACACTGAGTTTGCAGTAAGTGATGGAGGACAAATGAAGAAGGAAGACAAGAACCTAAACTTGCACATTGCCTGCCCTATAGCTTACCTTAACCAGAACCAGTGCTCAGCTCCAACTAGGCTTTGAATTGATTTCACCTTAACCATCTAGTCACTGTCACATAGTAGCAGTGTGAGGTCCTTTGTGTGTGACATTTCTATGTAACTTATGGACAATAGAGACCATGGGTGGTAGTATAAGAAACTGAACCCGGAACTAAGAAGCTGGGTGATGAAATTTGCTAAAGGCAGTATTTGCTACTTATGTGTAAATACACTGATGTTTCAAGCTGATATTGTTAGGGTATAAAATATTTGACAGGACCTCATTTGGGACAGGTTGAATAATATTACTTCCAATCTAAACATAGTTCCCTAGAAAAACTGGGGAGACTACAGAAGCCCAGGTCACAGAATATCATACAGCTTCATATCTCCTGGTGAGATTTGCTCAGAATTTATCCTTTGTGTTCATAGCAGTAAGCTGTAACCTCTGTGGGTTGTACGTGTCAAAATGCTCATTTCCAACAAGCCTCATCTCAGTACTCTGTGGGATGTTGACAAAACATCACAGAAACTGGCTTACACTGACAATTTAATACAACCCTTAGTGACTTCCTCAGCAGGTATCACTTGTTCCTTTGTCTGGTGGGCCACCCTTATCTGTATTTTCACTGTCTGTTATCTGTTTACAAAATGTATTTCACTGTCTTGTGGATTACATTATAACAGTTTATGTGTTTAAAAAACTTTTACATGGGTCTCTTATTTCTCAGATTCTACTTTTCAATAACATTTACACTTAAATTCCATTTGAACAAATTATGTATTTTCCTTTGGAAATGTGAATACCACAGAGAGAGGTAATGGTCTTTGTGAGGGGCAGAAGTTAGTCAGCAGAAACCATAAAGTCTAGTCATAGCATTCATCCCATTCATTTTGCTGTGATATCTGTGACCCAATCATAGTCTTCAAATGTTCACTCCATTTTCCGCTATGATATCTCCTCAGCTAACTTCTTAAGTCTCTGATAGAGACAGTTCAGCTGGAGAAGGTTCAGGTGCTTTCCAGTGACACTTAGGCTTCAGGACTCAGTGGATTCAGGGTGTGGATATCACAGTCTCTCTGACCAAGATCTAGACTTTGTCATTCCTAACCTATTGTTAACACATGATTCTGACATGAGAAATTTCTCCAAAGACTACTGACCCTCAGATTTCTGGAGAGAATTAAGATGGTTTTAGGTCATTCTCAGCCCTCACCTCCATCCAGAGACTCACCCAAGAGTGGCGGGAGAATTCAGAGGCACTGCCACCAAACATTGAAACATCCCCATCAACTCTTTTCCCTTGTTCTATTTTGGAGAATCTTGCATGCATGTGTGGTTCCTTTAAGAGTGAATTGTTACTATCTCTGCTTCATGGTGTCTTCTCCTAAATCATTCCTTCTTACATCTAATGGTGATACTTTTCAACCGACCACCATTTCGGCCAATAGTGGCCTTATATCTTTCAACCCAAATGAAAGATAATAAAATCTTCCTGGGGTTCTCTAACCAAGTCTCTGACCTCTTATCTCCCTTTCACTGCCAATTGAAAAAAAAAAAAAAGTAATGCATACTCAGTGTCTTGTCTTCCCTACCATTCTTACACTCTGTTGTCAAGGTTGTCATCCTGATGCTGACTGCAGTTAGGTTACTCCTTTATCCTAAAATCATTATTGACTTCCCATTTCCCACAGAATAATGCTTAGTCTCATTGCTTACAAACTCCTAAATGATCTGACCCATTTGCCTTCTCAACTCTACTTTCCACTGTTCCATTTAATTTCAACCTTCTTGGCAAATTTCAATTCCTTAATATGTTTCATATATGTTTTTTTTGCATCCATTACTCCATGCTCTATTAAATGCCAGAAAGTGTCTTTATGTTACCATTTTCATATGTTCTAATTTTAGTGAACTTTCAGGATTCAGCTAAAATTTTTCCTCAGATTGGATTGTCAAAACACACACACACACACACACACACACACACAGAAACTCTTCTGTCCAAGCTGCCACAATCCTTTCCTCATATTTCTCTTAGTCTCTTATTTTCTATCCCATAATATATTAATTTAAGCCCGAGTCAGCTCATGCTCAACTACATTTTATGTTTCTTAAATTGAAAAAAATTTTCCTCAATCCTTATATCCCCAGAAAAATACTTAATAATGTATAAAATGTAAAATAGTCAATAGATGTTTGTGATAAAAGTAATTAACTTATATTTGAATTCTTTCTTTAATAGATTATTTTGGGGGGCTCCTGGGTGACTCAGTTGGTTAAACATCCGACTCTTGATCTCAGTTCAGGTGTTGATTTCAGGATTGTGAGTTCAAGATCTGCATTGGGCTCTGAGCTGGGCGTTGAACCTACTTAAAAAAAAAATAAACTAAATAAAATAAATAGATTATTTGGTATTGCATAAGTAGATTTTGGTGAGCTTTTATTTTTACCTAAACCAGTTGTATCATATTATGTATGTGCATTTACATGTACGCACACACATCATTGCAGAACATATGAATGATTGATTTTGGATTTAAACAATTACAAGCTAGTCAACCATGTTCTAGTTTTTGGAAACTTTACTTTAGGGAGTGATAGCAGGAAGGAGAAGGCTATGTTGTATTTTCAGTTGCTAATTTACTTCAGCTTTTGGAAGAAAAGAGAAAACAACTTAATACCTCCATCAATCTTTTCTGGTCAGCCTGACCACGTGCAGCATTCATTTAGTTTTATTACCTAGCAAGCTGGCAATTTTGGGAGTATTCAGCATTGTCAATCAGCCCATCAGTATGATATGGAAGAAGCAGTGCATGCCATTTTTAGGGCTTCTCCTTTCCAATGTGGTTTTAGTTTATTAAGGCCATTTTCCAGATTAAATTATAATGAACTAGATTTTCACACATTTTACTAGAATTGGCCTATGTAGCTTAAAAAATTAAGTTGAGCAAAATGAAAATAAAATTTAGTATATTGTATGTTATTTTAAATCCTTAAACTGAATGTGTAATATGAACTCTATGCAGTTATAAGTTGATTTGCTGAATTAAAGAAGGGAAAGAAGGTCCTGGTATGAAAAAAGAATGAAGTCTAAAAAGGAAATTGTGGCTAGTTTAAGCCATGAAGAAAAATTAAAAGGAGAAAATGATATAACTAGTTTGGTATTAGTAAAATAACCTAAAAGGTGATAGAATAATCAAGACTTCTAGGAGACAGAGAAAAGAAGCAAGCAAATCAGTGAGTAATGTTAATAGAAAGACCACTTGTGGGGAAAAAAGAACCAGTATTTTATTGATTTCATAAAGAGCCAGAAAAAATACTGAAGACTTAAAACTCTGAGGTTTAATTCTTAAATTTTTGTTTAGAAAGTATTAAAATTACTGTTCATCTAAGTCACCTAGAAATATAGTTTTATTATCAAAGAAGTAAACATAATAAACCTAAGTTTTCCTAAAGGATCTTTACATCAGATTTAAGCCTATAGAGTCTGTATCGTAAGAAAATGGTAAGAAAAACAGAAGCTGAAATAGCCCTACAAAGTAAGTTTCTCTTTTAAAGCATTTAAAAAAAAATTTTGTTTTTGTTTTGCCATTGTTTGCCTCACAGTACTCTATTGTATTTAGATTCAAATTACAGAAACATTTTTTTAACAACTGCTCATGAGGCTTAATAATAATCTACCTCCTTTATAATTTATCGTTATGAAAATTGCTGAATTTTTCTCTTTGTTTCTTTTCATGGAGAAAAGGATGATTAGAAAGGTCACTTTCCCAAATATTGAACAGATGGATGAAAATAACTGAGTGATATCAAATACTTTATCTACTGGCTAACCTAGCAAAATAGATTTAATATTTCTATAGGGCTTATGAGGTACCATGTCATTTAATTACTTTTATTTCTGGGAACAAAATTTTTCAAAATATTTAATGGAAGAAGTCAAAGTAGGCATTAAAAAAAGTATTAAAAGAAGAGAAGGCATGCTCCCTGTTTTCCTGTGAGACCCTCAATAAAGATCTCTTTTATTTCTTGGGTTCTAATATGTCCAATTTTATTTTATGTCATAGAATCATATTTGAGTGATTTTAGTATGATTATGACATATACAGAATTTAGAAATATAAACTAGATGGCCTAACAAGGAATTAATGCCATTGGCTTAATATATTACTACAAGGAATTCATATAACTCCTTTGGGTAACCATTTCCTAGGATATTTATTTCTCTAACAGGAAAAAAAAGCACAGGATATTTTTTGAGCAATCTTTTCTTTAGCTAAAAGTCTCTTCTGAAAGTCAGGCTTGTTTTGCAAAGTTATTCATGGAGAAGATTGACTCAGAGGGCAGCATGACTTATATTACCATTACTCTGAATAAATGGTTCTCTTATGAGTAATACTGAGTTCATGATTTTTAAGCACTTACGGTTTTCCTTGAACCCAACACACTTGACAAAACATACATTAGGAAGAATTCAAGTTAACATGTTATGTTAAAAGGATTTATAAAATATGTTATAAACATCTTACATATTTATTAATATTAATGAGTTTCACTTTGAATTTTGAAGAAACTGAAATTTCTCAGTGGTAACAGGCATAATGGCAAAGTGCAGTAGTAGAGACTAGACTTGTGTGGTCTTAATTTAATCATGTCCTCTGGGGGTCAGTTTTCTGTGTAAAAAGAGGAAGTTGAAATAGTTGATGTATAAGGTCTCTTACAGATGTGTACATCTGAAATTCAAGTTGTTCTATAAATTTAAAAATTTTAATAATCATTTTATTTAGAATATATTAAGATAAAAAAAGTTGTGAAAGAATATCAATCACTATTACCCTTGTTAGTAACATCTTACATTAGTATGGAATACTGGTCACATTTAAGGGACCAATACATAATTATTAACTAAAGTTTATATATTTAGTTAGATTTCCTTAATTTCTTACCTAATGATCTTTTTATATTCTAACATCTCATATAGGATACCATATTATATTTAGTCATCACATCTCCTTGGGCTCCTCTTGGCTGTGATACTTTCCCAGATTTTTCTTGTTTTTGATGACATTGACAGGTTGTTCTTATTAATTTATTTATTTATTTTACATTGACAGTTTTGAAGAGTAGGGAAGTATTTTATAGAATTTTTTTTCTGTTGGGATTTGTCTGATGTTTCTCTTGTGATTAGGCTGAGGGTCTAGGTTTTTAAGAAGGCCACAGAAATGTCAATGTCACCACATCACATCAAAGGTACATACTATCAACATGATTTATCACTGTCAATGTTGACCTTGATGACCTGAAATAGTGTTTTTCAACAATAAAGGTACTCCTTTTTCTGCCTTTCTATATTCTCTCTTTGAAAGGAAGTCATTATGAGTAACCCATACTTAAGGAGTGGAGAGTTATGCTCCACCTTCTTGATGGTGGAGTATCTACAATAATTTGCAGTTCTACTGCATGGGAGATTTATCTTATTCATTTGTTTGTTTATTCAGTTATTTATATCAGTAAGGACTCAGAGATATTTATTTTATAGTTTAGGTTATTATATAATATTACTTATTTATTCCTAAAATTGTTCCAGCTTTGGTCATTGGAAGCTCTTTCAGTTGGCTGCTATGTCCCTTTGATATACTCACATCATTGTATATTTGTATGTGTGTGAATGTGTGTGTGTTTAAATACTTTTTGACTCTACAAAATGCTTCCAAGTTCATATGTATTTACTGCCTCAATTCTATAATAAGCCATTTATCCAAGAAGCCTGATTTTTTATTAGAAAATAGTATTAGAAACCAAAATCTGAGCACTAGTATGCTTGTTGCTACCAGGATGTCATTGCTTCTAGGCACTCTCAGCTAACAGAAAAGAAATATATGCATACATACTGACATTTATATAGCTATAAATATTTATAGGTCGTATTTAAATTTTGTTTGTTTAGAAAGTATTAAAATTACTGTTCATGTAAGTCACCTAAAAATATAGTTTTATTGTCAAAGAAGTAAACATAATACAGCTAAGTTTTCTTTTTTTTTTGGAAAAAAATCAATAAACATTTATTTGATACGGTCATATTTAATACATACAGTTGATGGCCCACCTCCATGCTACTTGGGGCAGGGGAGGCGGGGACGAGACACCTAAGTTTTCTTAAAGGATCTTTACATCAGATGTAAGCCTATAGAGTCTGTATCATAAGAAAATGGTAAGAAAAACAGAAGCTGAAATAGCCCTACAAAGTAGGTTTCTCTTTTAAAGCGTTTAAAAAATTTTTGTTTTTGTTTTGCAGTTGTTTGCCTCATAGTACTCCATCATATTTAGATTCAAATTATAGAAACATTTTGTTAACAACTGTTCATGAGGCTTAATAATAATCTACCTCCTTTATTATTTATCTTTATGAAAAGTGCTGAACATGAGTTCATACTGATGTCTCTGACTATAATCAATTACCACATGGGTCACTGAAGCCTTCTCCCTTTGCTTGTCTAAAACCTTCCATTCCAACAGTGAGAAACCTGATTCCCAACACCCGCCATTCATTTACTTAATTGTTCAAGTGCAGTACACATACATATAGTGGTGTTGGGTCTGTTAAGCCATAACCCTGTAGGAAACAACTTTATGAACTAGAGTTCATTACTTATGTGAAGTTCCTTTTGCTTTTAGTCTTACAGATTCCATTTGTTTTCCAAGTTACTTAAATGAACAACTTTTTCACATACTCCTTCAGTGAGGTTAGTTCATGTATTTGTAATATAGTTAGTTTTTTTTATTGTCACAGCATTTTATGCAGGGATCCTTTGACCTGTACTGATTTTTTAAAAAATGTACATATATTAAGGTTTACTCATTCTGCTGTAAAGTGTTGTGGGTTTTGTAAATATAAAGTATCAGACAGCCACCATAATATTGTTATGTAGAAAGGTTTCACCATCCTAAAAAAAATTCTCTGTGCTTTACCTATTTAACACCCTCACTCGCAACCCAAATTTCTGACATGACTGGTTTGTTTGCTGTCTCTATAGTTTTTTCTTTTCCAGAATGTCATAAGTTGAATTGTAAAGTCTGCAGCATTTTTCAGACTAAATCTTTCATTTAACAATACGCATTTGAAGTTCATTCATGTCTTTTTATGACTCAATAGCTCACTCCTTATTGCAGAATAGGATTCTATTGTATGGATATATCATAGTTTGCTTATCCATTAACCTATTGAAGAGCATCTTGTTTGCTTCCAGTTTTTGGTATTAGGAATAAAGCTGTTAGAAACATTCGTGTTCGGATTGTTGATAACATAAGTCTTCAAATCGCGTGGGTAAATACTTGGAAGTGTGATTTCTGGATCATATGTTAAGAGTATATTTAGCTTTATAAGAAACTGCCAAACTGTCTTCCAAAGTGGCCATACCACTTTTTTCCCCACGAGCAGTGAATGAGAGTTTCTCTTGCTCTTCATCCTAGCCAGAAGTTGGCAGTTCTTTTCTTTTGAAGCTGTTCTAATAAGTGTGTAATGGTATCTGACATATCTCATTACTATTTTAATGTGCATATGATATTTAGCATTTTCCCACATGCTTATTTGTCATCCGTGTATTTTTTAATAAGGTGTCTGTTCAGATCTTTTGCCAATTTTTAATTGAGTTGTTTGTTTCTTATTGTTGAATTTTTAAGAAGCTTTGTATATTTTGGGTAGAAATCCAACATGAGAGATTTTTTATCATGCATAAATGTTGGAATTTGCCAAATAGTTTTTTTCTGCATAAATTAATATATTTTTTTTCTTTTAAAGCTAGTTGATATGCAGATGATATTGACTGATTTATAAAATATTGAATCATTCCAGTATACCTGGAATAAATCCCACCAGGTCATGATGTTATGTATTTTATACCGTTGGATTAAATTTGTTAGGAGTTTTTTTAATTTGTGCTTATGAGAGATGTTCGTCTGTAGTTGTTTTTCTGTTTGTTTGTTTTTGTTTTTTTTGCAATATCTTGATCTGGATTTTGTTACAGAGTAATTTGACCTCCTTAGAATGAGTTAGGAAATGTTTCTTCTGTTTCTGTGTTTTGAAAGAAATCATAGACAATTTCTATTATTTCTTTTTTAAATGTTTAGTAGAATTCACTGTGACCCAATCTGGGACTGATGCTCTATTTTATCTTATTTTTAAATTGAGGTATAATTAACAAATAAAAATTCTATATATTTAAGGTATACAACCTGATGTTTTGATATATCTATCATTGTGTAATGATTACAATATGTAACTATTACAATATGTAATATAACATTGTGATATGATTACAACAAACATTAACATATTATCACTTCACATAATATTTTTCTTTTGTGGTAAGAACACTTAAGATTTACTCTCTTAGCAAAATTTTTAAGTATACAATACAATTTTGTTACCTATACTGAACCATACTGAACATTAGTTCTCCAGAACTTTTCTATCCAGAATAATTGAAACTTTGTACCCTTTCACCAACATTTCTCCATTTTCCTCAATCTCTCAGCCTTTGGCAATCACCATTCTATTCTCTGCTTCTATGAGTTCAGCTTTGTTAAAGTCCATGTATCAGTGTAATCATCTGGTGCTTTATTTTTGGAAAGTTATTAATTATTGACGTAGTTTCTTTGATAGATATTCTTGTGTGAATTTTGGCAGTTTCATGTCTTCTAAGGAATTGGTCCATTTCAATTATGTTTTCAAATTTGAAACATAGAGTTTCTCATAGCATTCCTTTATTATTCTTTCACTGTCCATGAGATAAGTCGTGATGACTCCTCTTTTATTTCCAATAGTTGTAAATTGTGTATTTTCTCTTTTTCTTAATAAACTGGCTAGGGCATGAATTTATGGCTCTTTTAAAGGGCCATCTTCATTGTTATTGTTGTTGCTGATTTTCTCTATCATTTTCCTCTTTCCAATTTCATTGATTTCTGCTTTTCTTTCTCCAGTTTCCTAATGTAGAAGCTTCAGTTATTGATTTAAGATTTTTCTTCTTTTCTGAAATATGCATTTAGTGCAAATTTCCCTCCAATCCCTGCTACTGCTGCATAGCACAGATTTTGATAAGGTGTATTTTCATTTTCCTTTGTTTCAGAATATATTAAAATTTCTCTTAAACTTTCTACTTTGATTCATGGATTATTTAAAAAGGTGCTATTTCCAAATATTGGGGGATTTTTCTGCTATATTTCTCTTGTCGATATCTAGCCTACTTTCATCTTGTTCTGATAGATAATATACTATTTATATTTCTATTCTCTTAAATTTGTTTTGGTATGTGTTATAACCTAGAATGCAATCTATTTTGGTGAATATACCATTTGAGTTTGAGAAGAATGTATCCTTCTGTTGCATGCAGTGTTCTAGAAATGTGAATTCAATCAGTTTGAGTCATAGTGCTGTCATTATATTCTTACTGATTTTTTCACCTACTTTATCAGTAACAGAAAGTGAGGTGTTGAAATTTCTAACTTTAATAGTGGTTTTGTCTGCTTTCCTTTAAGTTCCATCAGCTTTTGTGTCATTTATTTTCATGCTCTTTTGTTAGATGAATGCATTATTAGGCTTATTATGTTTTCTTGGAGAATTGACCCCTTTATTATAATGCCGTGTCCTTTTTATGACTGATAATATTTTTATTCTGAAGTCTGCCAAGTTATACAGCTACTTTTTCTTTTGATTAATGTTAGCATGGCATATCTGTACCTGTATCTTTCATTTTATCCTACATGAATCTTTATATTTAAAGTGAAATTAGTATAGACAACATATACTTGGGTGTTATTTTTGTATACACTCTGATAATCTCGCTTAATTGGTATATATAGACCATTTTACATTTAAAGTAGGTATTGATACAATTGAATAACATCTACCATGTTTGTAACTGTTTTCTATTCGTGGAATTTTTTTATTGTTTTTCCCTTTTCTGGCTTCTCTGGTTTTAATTGAACATTTTTACATGATTTCATTTTATCTTCTAGTTTAATGGGTCAATTATACTTCTTTAAAAAATCTGGTTGCCCTAGAGTAAAATATATATTTATATATAATCTAAATTCACTTTCAAATAATAGTGTACCACTTCACAGGTAGTGAAGACGACTTATTAGCAGGATATTTCCAATTCCTTCCTCTCATCCCTTATGACAATGATATCATTCATTTTACCTATCCATATGTTATAAGCATCTAATACATTGCTACTATTATTGCTATAAACAGTTATTTTTAGATCAGTTAAGTGTAATAAAAATAAATATTTTAATTTTTATGTATTCCTTCTCTATTCCTCTTCCTTTCTTTAATGGATTCAAATTTCTAATATATATGTGGCTTTATAGCTCGTTTCTTTTTAGCACTAAATAATATCTCATTTTCTGAATGTACTGCAGTTTAATTATCTATTCACCTACTGAAGGACATCTTAGTTTCTTCCAAGTTTTGGCAATTATGAATAAAGCTGCTTATAAAGATTCACGTGCAGATTCTTGTGTGGGCATAAGTTTCCATCTCATTTGGATAAATACCAAGTATGTAATTGCTGGACCATAAAGTAGTAAGAGTATGTTTAGTTTTATAAGAAACTGCCAACTGTCTTACAAAGTAGCTGTACCCCATTTTGCATTCCCACCAGCAATGAATGAGAGTATTTGCTTCTCTACATTTTTGCCAGCATTTGAAATTGTCATTGTTTTGGATTTTGACCATTTTAATAGATTTGTATTGTATATCCTATTGCTTTAATTTGCATTTCTATGATGACATATGATGTGGAACATCTTTTCATATGCTTATTTGCCATCTGTATATCCTCTTTAGTGAGGTGTCTCTTAAGATCTCTTGCCCATTTTTAGTCAGTTATTCATTTTCTTATTGTTGAGTTTTTAGAGTTCTTTGTATATTTTAGATAACAGTCCTTTATCAGTTATATGACATCATCTGCAAATGTTTTCTTCCAGTCTGTGGCTTGTCTTTTTATTCTTTTGTGAAGTTTATTCTTTTGTGACTAAAAAGACAATGCTTCATGTAGCAGTTTTAATTTTAATGCAGTCCAACTTGTCAATTCATTTTTTCATGAATTGTGCCTTTGGTGTTTTTTCATGAATTGTGCCTTTGGTATGTAAAATGTCATTGCCATATACAATATCATCTAGATTTTCTCCTAAGTTATCTTCCAGGAGTTTTATGCTTTTACATTTGATATTTAGGTCTATGATCCTGTTTTGAGTTAGTTTTTGTGAACTACATAACATCTATGTCTAGACTAATTTTTTTTTTTTCCATGTGACTATCTAGTTATTCCAGCACCAGTTGTTGAAAGACTGTCTTTGTTCCACTGTGTTGTCCTTGCTCTTTTGCTGAAGATTAGTTGACTACATTTATGTGGGCCTAATTGTGGGCCCTCTATCCTATTCCATTCATCAATTTGTGTGTTCTTTTGCCAACATTACACTGTCTTGATTATTGTTTTATACTAAGTTGGGTAGCATCAATCTTACAACTTTGTTCTCTTTCAACATTGTGTTAGCTATTTCTGGGTCTCTTGCCTCTCTATATAAACCTTAGGATCAACTTTTTGAATTCCACAAAATAACTTGCAGAGATTTTTTTTCATGGTATATTCTTCCATTTATTTAGAGCTTCCTTTTTTTAAACAATTTCATTGAGGTATGACTGACACAAAAAGCTGTACTTATTTAATACATACAACATGAGTTTGAAGACAAGTACATACTCATGAAACAATCATCACAAGCTATTCTGTAAACATATTCATCACCCCTGAAAGTTTCTTTCCACCCCCTAATTTATTTATTCATTTATTATTGTTTATTATTATTGTTAATTTTTTACTTGCTGAGATTTTGACTGGGATTGTTTGAATCTATAGATAAAATTGGTAAGAGCTGACATCTTGATAATATTGAGTCTTCCTGTGCATTAGCATGAAATATCTGTTTATTTTGTAAATTTTTTAAATTTTCTTCATCAGATTTTTGTAATTTTCCTCATATAAATCTTACATGTATTTTCTTAGATATAGATCTAAGTATTTCATATTTTGAGATGGTAACATAAATGGCAATGTGCTTTTCATGTCGAATTCCCCTTGTTCATTGCTGGTATATAGTAAAATAATGGACTTTTGTATATTAACTTTGTATCTTGCAACATTTCTATACCTGCTTATTAGTTCCAGGAATTTTCTTCTCAATTCTTCCAGATTTTCTACATAAATAATTACATCATCTGCAAATAAAAAAAATTTATTTCTTCCTTTCCAATCAGGACACCTTTTAGTTCTTTTTCTTGTGTTATTGCATTAACTAGGACTTTTAATATGATGTTAAGAATGAGTGGGGAGAGGACACATTCTTGCCTTGTTCCTGATATTAGGGAGAAATATTCTAGTTTCTCATTATTACATATGATGTTAGATGTATGTTTTTTGTAGATATTTTATCAAATTGAGGAAGTTCCCATCTTTTTCTAGTTTGCTGAGGGTTTCTTTCATGAATAGGTGTTGGATATTATCAAATATTTTTTCTACATCTATTGATATGATCATAGATTTTCCCTCTTTAGCCTGTTGTTATGATGAATTCCATTAATTGATTTTTGAACATTGAACCAATGTTTTATTACTGGAAAAATCCCAACTGGTTGTGATGTTTAATTCTTTTAATTCACTGCTGGATTCATTTTGCTAATATTTTGTTGAGGATTTTTAAATCTGTTTTTGTGGGAGATAATTGGGATTTGGTTTTCTTTTTTGATAATGTCATTGTCTGGTTTGGTAGACCAGTATTGGTAGATAATACTGGTCTCATAGAATGAGTTAGGATGTATTCCCTGCGCTTCTATCTTCTAAAGAGATTGTGGAGAATTGGTATAATTTCTTTATTAAGTATTTGGTAGAATTAACCAATGAGCTCATCTGGGCCTGGTGCTTTCTGTTTTAGAAATTCATTAATTTATTCATTTCAATCTCTGTAATAGATATAGGCCTATTCTGATCATCTATTTCTTTTTGTGTCACTTTTGGCCAATTGTGTCTTTCAAGGAATTAGTTCATTTGATTTAGGTTCTCTAATTCGTGGGCATAGAATTTTTCATAATATTCTTTTATTATCCTTGCAATATATGTAGTGATGTTTTGTCTTGCGTTTCTGATGTTAGTGGTTTATGTCTTTTTTTTTTTTTCTTAGCCTGGCTAGAGGCTTATTGATTTTATTGGTCTTTTCAAAATATGAGCTTTTTTAAAATGGATTTTCTCCACTCGCTATTTTAAGTTTCACTGATTTCTGCTCTAATTTTTATTATATCTTTTCTTGTGCTTACTTTGGATTTAATTTGCTCTTCTTTTTCTAGTTTCCTAAGGTGGAAACTTAAATTATTGATTTTAGATTTTTCTTCTTTTCTAATATATGCATTCAATGCTACAAATTTTTCTGTAATCACTGCTTTCACTACATTCCACAAAAATTGGTAAGTTCTATTTTCATTTTAATTTAGTTCAAGTTTTAAATTTATTTTGTGATTTCTTTTTTGAGCCATGTGTTATTTCAGAATGTGTTGTTTAACCTCCAAGTATTTGGGGATTTTCCAGTTATCTTTTCCGTTATCAACTTCCAGTTTAATTCCATTGTGGTCTGGGGGCAGACACTGTATAATTTCTGTTCTTTTAAATTTCTTAATATGTGTTTTATGGCCCAGAATGTAGTCTGTCTTGGTGAGTGTTCTATGTGAGCTTAAGAAGATTGAATTTTGCTGTTGTTGGATGAAGTAGTTGATAGAGGGACATTATATTCAGTTGGTTTATGGTGCTATTAAGTTCAACTGTGTCCTTCATGATTTTCTGCTTGTTGGATCTGTCCACTTCTGATAGAGGGGTATTGAAATCTCCAAGTATAATAGTAGATTTATCTATTTCTCCTTTCACTTCTATCAGTTTTTGCCCCATGTATTTTAATGCTCTGTTGTTACATGTATACATATTAAGAATTATTATGTCTTCTTGGAAAATTGACCTCTTTATCGTTTTTTAAAATATTTTATTTATTTATTTGTTAGAGAGAGAGAGAGAGAGAGAGAGCATAAGCAGAGGGAGCAGCAGGCAGAGGGAGAAGTAGGCTCCCCGCTGAGCAAGGAGCCGGATTCGGGATTCGATCCTAGGACCCCAGAATCACGTACTGAGCTGAAGGCAGTCGCTTAACCGCTTAACAGAGCCATCCAGGGATCCTGCGGATTGGTTAGGCTTTGATAAAACTCCCAAAAGTTTAGACTCAGTTCAGGCTTTGTTAAGAACTGAGTTCTTTGACATATTACATAAAGTTAAAACAGAGAGAAAGACAAAGACAGAGATATGGTATAATTATCTTAGCACTTGGCTCGATTGATTGATTGATTGATTTTATTTGAGAAAGAAAGAGAGAGGCAGTGAACACCAGCGGGGGAAAGGGCAGAGGGAGAGGGAGAAACAGACTCCCCACTGAGCAGAGCAGGGAGCCCAATGGGGTGGGGGAATCCCAGGACCCTGGGATCATGAGTCTAAGGCATACACTTAACTGACTGAGCCACCCAGGCACCCCATTGTTGCAGTAGCCTTCTGTCATCTACACAAGAATTGTTTTGTTTCTAATTCCTTTTACCTGTCACCTTTGAAATCACTAAGGAATTATGCCATCCTTTGGATTTCTAAAAAATAAAAAATTATAAGCCTGAATCCAGTGATAAAAGATTTCTTCATTTTGAAGAGAGAATATTCTAAAGCCCTAGTTTAGCTGTAATTGTTAATCAACTTTGGTTACACCAAACCTATCTGCTCCCAATAAAATAAGAGCCCAGATATAAGAAATTCCAAATAAATACTTTATGGAATTCTGATGAGGTACATGGAGTCATATAATGATTATATGAGTAAGTTTTTTCTCTTTATTAGTGTAACAAATTATTTCATTTACACTGAATAAAATGAATGAATGCATGGTTCAACATTTCAGCAATCTGCATGATGTCATCTCTATAACATTAAGATTTTCATATTATATACCCTTGGGGAATTTTCACAATCATGGTAAGTGTAATAATCTCTATGTCTATATGCCTGTGTTGTCATTCTTATAATGCTCTGCTGCTCTTTTCAGAAGTCTGGAATGATTTCTGGTTTGTGAAAATAGCATACTTTTTCTCTAGATACTTTCCTAATATATCTCAGATACTTATTTTAATGTTATAGTGATTGCAGATTCTCTCTATTTGTAATCATGTTTCCAGCCAGCCTGCCTTTGTGGCTTGATCAAATCAGAATTTAAAGAAAACTTTCACCCTTATATTAAAATCTCACTAAAAGCAGTTAAAGAGTGTTAATAAAAAGCATCTTTGTAAAAAGAGAGCTCATATAATCTAAGTCCAGAAAAGAAAATACTGACTGCAAAGTTTAGATGGCAGAACAGGAGCTGGTTTTAACAACTCAGGAAATAACAGATGTTGGCAGGGATATGGAGAAAGGAGAACCCAGGAATATGGAGAAAGGAGTGCAGACTGGTGCAGCCACTCTGGAACACAGTATGGAGGTTAATCAAAAAGTTACAAATAGAGCTAACTTATGACCCAGCAATTGCACTACTAGGTATTTATCCAAAGGATACAAACATAGTGTTCAAAGGGGTACATGCATCCCGAAGTTCATAGCAGCAGTGTCCACAATAGCCAAACTATGGAAAGAGCCCAGATGTCCATCGACAGATGAATGGATAAAGAAGAGATGGTATATATATACAATGGAATATTACTCGGCCATCAAAAAGAATGAAGTCTTATCATTTGCAACAGTGTGGATGGAACTAGGGAGTATTATGCTAAATGAAGTAAGTCAGTCAGAGAAAGACAAAAACCATATGATTTCACTAAGATGTGGAATTTAAGAAACAAAACAGATGAACATAGGGGAAGGGAAGGAAAATAAAATAAGATGAAAACAGAGAGGGAGACAATCCATAAGAGACTCTTAACTCTAGGAAACAAACTGAGGATTGCTGTAGGGGAGGTGGGTGGGGGGATGGGGTAACTAACTGGGTGATGGGCATTAAAGAGGGCACTTGATGTAATGAGCAATGGGTGTTATGTGCAACTGGTGAATAACTAAATTCTACCTCTGAAACTAATAATACACTCGATGTTAATTAAATTGAATTTAAATAAAAACAATTTGATTTTTAAAAAGATTTTTTTTTTCTTAAGATGGAAGTCACTATACAACCCGTAACAACCAGTTCTCATAAGTACAGTCTCCTGGCTAACAGCATCAGCACCTCCTAGGAACCAATTAGAAAAGTAGACCCATTGAATCTTACTCCAGATCTAATGAATCAGAAACTCTGGGGGTGGGACCCAGTTTATGTATTTTAATAAATCTTCCAGGGGATTCTGATATTCTAAAATTTGAGAACTCTCTTAGATTATAGGGATCCAGAATAAAAAAATTACTAAGAACTAAAAAGAGCAAAGATGTATTAGAGTTATGTCACACTGTTTTTTAACCTCCTGAATCCTGCTTCTTTCTCTCCTTTTATACTTTTACTGTTCTCTATTATTTCAATAATATGTTTCTTCTTTCATTAAATGTGGCCACTGCTAAAAGTTGAGTACCACTAATTTAAGCACTCAGCTTGAATTCCTGCCTTAAAAGATTATGTTTAATTAGAGAACAGATTAGTAATTAGCATTCAATCACTTTTAAAAAGTCTCAACACAACCCTGAAAAAATCATCTCAAGTAGAATTTTACAGCTGATAGAGGGAAAAGAATTTATGTATTTTCATTTACCTCAAGGTCCATTAAAATGTAAACTTTAAAAAAAATGTAAACTTTAACGCGTGCTGTTAAATATGGCATCAAATATGTATTTACTTAATGCTTTTAATATTACACTTACTGTTAAAAGGAGAAAATAATTAGAGTTGCTTCTGTGATTTTTCTCATGCGAATGAATGAATGGAAAATTTAAAACAAATAAAAATATAAAGGAAACTGAAAGGAAAAAAAATAAGGATAAGGAACATAGGAAGGAAAGCATTATGAAAGGGGGTGGAAACATGTCAGATAGAGTTGAAGAGAATCTGTCATGTAGAGCAATGTGAAAAAATAAAGCTGCATATGTGAAAATAAGTCACTTATATAAGTTAAATAAAGAACTTGAACTCAGAACTTATTTAATCCTGTTTCTACCATTGATTCAATGAGCTTGTTCAAATCTCTTGCTATCTCTGTTCTACCGTTTGCCCCTTTGAGAAAGAGGGATTTTTTTTTTCTTTCTTTTGCCTGTAAAGAAATCAGAGCCCAAGTATTTGAGTGCTGTATGTCAGGTCAAGGAAAAGGAATCTTGATACCTATTTACACCTACTGCCTGGGAAAATACAATGCTAAATACTAATGATAGTTAAATATAACTTTCTTTTTCTTAAACGGAAGATAGAATTGAAGGGCTTGCCTAACTTCTGTTTCCCATATCTTACTGGACTTTGTAAATACAAATGACATGTTAGAAAATAGAACTTTAGACTTCAGGAGACACTAGACATTATGTAACCAATTTTCCTATTTTAAAAATTCGTTGCATTTTAAGCCTTGAGAAATTAGATTCAAATAGCAACAAATGCTAGGCTCAAACCCAGTTCTTTAACACTATTCTGTGTTTGGGGGATAATTGTAAGGGCTGGAAAGAAAATATAAATGTTTTATTCTTACTTAAGGTTATGAATATTATGGTAACAAAAGATGGAAAACAACAACAGTATCTCTGAAAATGCATTTTGGTTTGCTTAAATTCGTACAAAAAATCAATTCAAGACTGTTATACTCAACTATATTGCCCTGCATAAGCAATGCAAGGCATCATCCAAGCAGAATGTTGTCCCTAAAATATATATATTCTAAAACTTTGAATATGAAACCCAATTTAGCTGAACTCAATTCTTGAGTGCTTACTATCTTCTTCCAAGAATATTTACCAAGAATATATTCTTGGTAAATAAAAGTGGATAAGCCACACTTTCATCCATAAGAAGCCCAGTCTCATAAGAAAATATGCATATACACTGTTAATTATAATAGAAGTCAAACTCTGATGCTATAATTAAATTTTGCAATTATACATACAAATTTTATATGTATATGTTCATTTTTGATTCAAATTTAAAGTTTGACATATTTCCAAGCCCAAAAGAACTTTGATAAAAAAGTAGTAAAGGAATTCTGGGTCTAGATTTAGCAACAATGCAGTTTATATATCATTAATGGCAGAGTGTAACTAATAATAAAATTCTGCATTATTCTCATTTTTGATATTTTGATTAATGTTTCCTCAAAAGTGAGCAAGTTCTATATCATAGATCCTAGACTTACTCAACTGGCTCATTCCCCAGATTGCTCAAAGATTTCCGGTAAAGTAGATAATCTGGATGAAGACTGGGGTAAACATATGAAATATGTAATTTTGCATAGGCTTGGGAGACATAGAGGGAATCGTTCTTACAAAATGACTTCTGGCAACTTGTTTGCTTTCTACAGAAAATGTCAAGTTTTGGCTAGTTCAACAAGTCAACCATGACTCACAGATAAAAGCATAAATAAGAATAGCAGCTGTACCTGAATATGGTGCCATCTCCTTAATTAATTGTTTTTATATGGTCATGACTGAAATACAGTCATGCATTCTTCTTGCATGACTGCTAATAGAAATGTTTCTCATTTTTTAATTCTGTTACATAAGATAATTCTAAATGTCTGTTTCTGTACCCACCATATGTTGGTATTGTGTCTAGCTACCACAACAAAACTTACATGTTTGTAAGAAACTCCAGATTCCTTCTATATATGGTGGTAACAGAAAAGACATTCCATTCTTACTGCTTCGCACATGGAAAATGCCATTTTTAGAATTTTTTCAAAGTATGCCAAGAAACTGCACTATTTGGCCTGAGAAAACTGAATGGCATGCATCTGCCAACTCCTGCTACTGTTGTGAGGTCATTGGTAAGCATCTTATGAAATGTTTATACCAACAGCTTTTCCATGATGGTGATTAACAGGCTTTTCCTGAGAAGTAAATTTTAATACAGCTACTTTTCCATTTGATTTAGAATAAATTATATCTATAAACATAAATTAATATATTCTTTTAACCAAGTATATATATTCTATTTGTTCTAGATACTACATAAACATAGGATTCAAACACACCTTGAAAAATCATCTAGTATAACACCCTACGTTTATTCAGTAAAGCAACCAATATGACTACTGCACACATTAGTTCCATAGTTGCTGAATTAGGGATGATTCAGGGCCCTGTGGTAGAATCAAAGTAGCCAAGGTAATAGTGAGACATTTGGGGGGTTAGGGAGCCACTTTTTATCAGCCTAAATAGTTTTTATAGTTCAATATAGTTCCATATTTTATGTATATACGAGCTGAATATCAGCTGTGGTAATATCCAAACTAAGCGTGGAAAGCCTTACTCTTTTCTGGGACCCTAATACATACCTTTAAATGACCATGGCACCATTTCCCTCTGAGTCCAAATAAGGTCTCAAATTCTATCTCAGATCTCCAGGGCCTCACTATCAATCAAAGCAAGCTGTCTATTTTAAGAAAAGAAAAAACAAACAAGAAAACCCCAACGACAGCAAACCAAAAAAAAAGCACGACTTCATCTGTGATCTGATGATAAATTTATATAAAATCTCTGATTATTTCATATGAAATCTAGATTTTGAAGATGATTTCTAATATTTAAAAATAATTCTTTAAATATGCTTTTGAATTTTTACTAAACATAATAGCCATTTTCAAAAAAGACATACAATAATGTATATATATAAGAAAGAAGTAACATACAACCAGAAGATCAAATTTGGGAGTCTCTTTGCCTCTACTTCTTTATCAGCTTGGACTTTTGGATAACACATCACAGTTCTTGCATTCTCATTTTTATGTAGTATATTGGGAGAGAAGTATTAGACTAAGTAGTATATCACCATCACTTTGCACCTAGAAACAGTCGGTCAAATAAAAAAAAATCCATTTACCACAGCATAATTCTTTAGGAAAACTGAATAATAATTGTCATTTTTTAAATATTTGTTAACAATAAAATATATATAATTGGGGCACCTTAATTCAACTAATACCAGGGGCCTTTCACTGGGAATTTTGGACATTCTAAACTTCATCTATCAAAACTTTGGTCTTCATACTAAAACTAGGAATCATTGAAGACCTGGATGATTGGACTGATTCATCCTGACTGAGAAATGTAATATCTAGAGCTATGAATCTATGAATTAAGCACTATGGACATGACTGGCTGAGTTTCTACCATGTGTTAGAAAGACCAGCATGAGACCCTCTTACTATAATGCCCACTGAGACCCTACTAATTAATGTTAATTTCTTTGTCCTCATTTTCTGAGTTCCATTGATTTTAAAGTTAAAAAAAGAATAAATAGAATTTTATAATTAAGCCAATGTTCATAAAAAGGCGTCGTAAGTACAGCATTACACATATTATTGATGACATTTTGGTTTTCCTCTGACATCAGAGACCAGTCTGCTACAGCTTAGGCCTTTAAATTTGCCATTCTGGTATTTTATTTTATTTTATCTTATTTTATTTTATATTTTATTTATTTATTTGACAGAGAGGGAGAGAGACAGAGCGCACAAGCAGGCATAGCAGTAGGCAGAGGGAAAGGGAGAAGCAGGGTCTCCGCTAAGCAGAGAGCCCAATGCAGGGCTTGATCCCAGGACCCTGGGATCATGATCTGAGCTGAAGGCAGATGCCCAACTGACTGAGCCCCCAGGCATCCCTCTTGGTATTTTAAACTAAGAGTTAAACTTATGAGTACCTAATTTATTCCGGCATTTTGTGGAGGACTTAATAATACATTTATTAATTTAACCCATTCCAGAAATTGTGCCCTTTGTTCTTAGTCTATTATGTCCCTTGGTTGCATTATACTATTTATTTCCATTTTTAAAAATACAGAGTAATGGAGATTTACTATATATTGCATTGCAAAAATAGTCAATGAATATATTTCACCCTTTCCTTGTTATCTTGTGTGTATCCTCAAACTGTTTCACACTGGCTAAGAATTGTGTATTTTCTTTCTGTGAAGCCAGGCAACATAGGTATTTCATGGCAAGCTGGACTTGTGGTCATCCGCTATACAGATAAAACCCACAGACATCATAGCCCCTGGTGCCATTCTGCAGATGTAAGGATAAGTGTGTGTGAGAAAGTGTGGTTGGGAAACGTTTCAACTCTGTGTTATAAGGGATAATTATGTTACTTAAAGTGGACCGTTTTTGATGCCCAGTCTGGTGTGGACGTAGATAACACCACGGAGAGGGATATGAAAATGAAAGAGATTTGTTATCTTCAAGGTCCTAGAAGAGGAAGTTACCTGCATGCCATGCAGGAGGCCACACAGAAGTTCTGTGTGAGTGGGCTTAGCGAAGCAGGTGAGAAACAGAGAGAGTGAGGATCTGTGGACAAATACCTTTATTGGGGATCCAAGTGGAGTGTACAAGCAAAGGAGTGAGGGGATTTCATTGATGCATTTGAATGTCACTAGATCTCAGTCAGGGGAGGGTAAGAAGGGGAACTTGTGGCAGAGACCAGCCTTATCATACTGCTGCACCTGGTCACCTGGGTGGGGTTCTCACAGCCTGTTTGTGAGGATGTTGAGACATTAGGAAAATATGAAGTTTTAAACATTTACAATATAAACTTTAATCCAAATGTTGCCAGTTTCCAGGTGTCTCCTCAAAACCACTAAACTTTCCTGCTCTTTATTAAATTTCACTGGTCACAGATCTTTGCAGTTATTCAAAAAATACATTAGTATCTTCATTTCCATGCTTTTCAGCTACTTAAGGTTAAATGATTCTAGAATCTTCCTGATATATCTTTAAATACTGGTTGTTGTCTTGCAGTCTGACATTTGAACAAATTAGTCATTGGTACTAAATCTTCCCCAAAAGACAAAAAACATCAGATTGAACATGCACATTTTAGTTAGCTTAAAATAGTTTTTAATCAAGAGAGAAAGGATAGAAAGGTTTGTCTTATTTTCAAATGTAAGTAACAAGTATTATTAAAATAACTCTCCCAGTTTTTATATCCAGTTTATAGATAGATTTAAAAAGGCATTTTAACCATTCAGTGTAACTACTTTTTAAAATGTACTTCTTTGTGTATTATTGAACTCAAACCGGAGAGCCCATTTTCAGTCAGGTATAACTTTATTACTGTTACCTCTTTTCATTCCCAGTGTCCCCCAAATTAGATCTACTTTTGTTTCTGATTGAATTAAAATACAGAATATTAGATTTTGGAAAAACCTCAAGGTCATATAGTAAACCCCTTTATTTTAGAGAGGAGAAAGGTGACGCCCGATCCCATAAAGATAAAATGTTTACATGTGCATATGGCCACCCAGAATAATTTCTGGGGCTCCTTATAGTTAAGTTCTGTGTCCATGTGACTACAATCTGTGGAAGGGATGAAAACAGAAGTATATCATGGTAGCTTCCAGAAACCTTCCCAAAGAGACAGCTGGAATGTCCCCTTTGCCCTCTTCTTTATTTTTTCCTATTTTGCTGCAGGAGCTCAGAGGTCACCTACTAAAGCCAAAAAGAATGAAGGTTGTAGCTCAGAAAGAGAAGAGAAAAGGGAATAAACTTTACCTTGCTTAAACTGCTGCTGTTTTTCTATAACTCACAGATAAACCTAATTCCAACTAGTACACAACTACATTGTCAGAAAGTAATCATAGTTTCCTTCTTTTTGTACTCTACTGTAATCTACATCAGTACAGAAAAGAAATGGAAATAAAAGAGATACATTCTCCTCAAATACAGGCCAGTGAAATCTATGCACTGTGAATAGATTAGTGAATGGGAGTGAAAGTAAATAAAAGTATCTACAGCTTCGCAACTGAAGATTTTTTCATTTTTATTTTTAACAGCTTCATTGAGATATACTTAATGTTAAATCAACTACAGATATTTAAAGTGTACCGTTCAACAGGGCCTGACATACGTAGATACCAGAGCCAGCTGTATACTTACATATAGAGTGAGATGAGTGAAGCACTCATCTCAAATGCATTTTGAGGGAGCACCAAAATACACATTTATCAAGATAAATAATATTAAAAACAAAAAAAAACCAGGATGACAAACTATGACCTATGGGCTATCCATCTACTTTTGTAAATAAAGTTGTATTGAAACCAGAGCTTGGAGTAGGGTGAGTTGAGTGAGATAGGGTCTTGCAAGTACAGATGGATCTTGTCTTCACACAAAATTTTGATGTTTGTTTATCATATTAAAAAAATAATTTGAATTCTATTATTCAATTTTTGAATTTATTGAAATTCAATTATTGAATTTATTAAAATATTATTTATCTTGATTCCTGGGTGTTTCTCTTCTCTCACACCCACTTTCGATATCTTGCCAACTATTGGCTACAGTCTAAGGAGAATTTACATTGCCTTAATAGAATGCTTACACTGGGAATTAGGATCACCAGCTGTTTCTGACTGACCTTAGAGGAAGGTCACACTGCACAATATTGTGCTAAATATTTTCCATGGCTAGCATGCTATTTATCACTAGAAGAAAAGATGTGTTGGAATATGGTTTCATTCTTAAGTTAATGTTTATTAGTAGGACTCAGGCAGAAAATTTACTGGAATTTGTACAAAACCACACATATCCAAATAATTAGTTAGAATTGCATTTTGAAATTTTATAAAGTGTTAATTTTAAAGTATGTTTGTGTAACAAGCATAAAACCAAGCTAAGTAAAGCAAATGCAATGTGATCAGGAAATATCTGATTTAAGCTGCATATATAATAGATATAAATATATATCAAAACCACACACAGTTTTGCAGGGACTTCCTGACTTAGATTCATGCAGAATGATGTTTCTGAAATTTTTGGGCTGTTACTCATTATCAAAAGAGTGTGTGTTGGAAAATGAGGAACATTAAGTTTGAATTACAGTTCTACAATAAATGGTGTATTTGCTTTAAACATAATCATCTGAGAGTTAAACATTGATTTAAAGAGCTTAACATCATGGGCTCTTCTGTTTCTGGGATAAATAAGAGTGTATTATGCTAAGTGAAGTAAGTCAGACTCAGAAAGACAAATACCCTATGATTTCACTCATGCAGAATCTAAAAAACAAAAATGAATAAACAAATACACAAAAAGCAGAATCAGACCTATGAATACAGAGAACAAACTGATGGTTGCCAGAGGAGAGGGGAGTTGGGGGACGGGCAAGATGGGTAAAGGGGAATATGAAAGAGTCTTCCAGTTCTGAAATAAATAGGTCATGGGAATAATAGGCACAGCATAAGGAATATAGTCAATGATTTTGTAATAAGGTTGTGTGGTGACAGATAGTAGTTACATTTGTGGTGAGCACAGCATAATGTATAGAGAAGTTGAACCACTATACTGTACACCTGAAACTAATGTAACATTGTGTGTCGACTATACTCAAAAAAATTTTAAATAAATAGTAATTGATAGGTTTAAATATTATTATACTAAAGTTCATTTTCTTTTTAAAAAAGACCGTTGAGAATATAAAGATGAGACTATTCCATTAATGTCTTATTTACATCAGCTTTGCATTATATCAATGTGTATATTGAGCCCCTTTTTCATTCATTCACCTAATTTATTCATTAATGTTTTTTAAGAAATGAAACTGGGTGATAGAGGTGGTGAGTAGTTAGTCATGTCAGGTCCAGGGTTTAGTCACTGATCTGGGTTTTTTTCTATACTTTTCTTTTTTTCTTTCCCTACCTCCACTTCTTACCTTCCCACTACCATTTGGTAGGAAGAAGCATCCAAAAAAGAATGGATAATAGGTCAAAAGGCATTTAGTAGCCTTGGTTTTGGTGTCATCCCATTTAGTTTTCCTTTGCTATTTTCTTTTTCTTTTTTTTTTTTTTTTTTGATCTTATAGCAAGAATTAATCTGCCAATAATCACCACTGAATCTATATTGGTAAGATACATGTCACATGTAATTCAGTATTATTCTACCTACAGAAAAATGGGGGATGCAAATCCAAAATACACCTCTTAATTTTTTTTAAATTTTATTGTCTAATGCTCAGAGAAAAGGCTGCTAATTAGTGGCTCAAAGAACAGTTTATATATAATGGCCAGAGATACAGTAATGCTAGATGGAAAAGTAACCATAATTACTTAATTACAGCTTTTGTGAGATGGACTTCTTGAATCTGCATATAGAACCTGGATTTCAAACCTTTTAGATTGTATGTAATTAATCAGACTACATTGTCCTAAAAAATGAAATATGCTACATAATTGAGACTAATTACATAAAGTTGGTACCCACTAGTCAAAGACCCATCAGGAGCACAATTGTAGTCAAACTTGGGTTTATTAATGTTTGCTACAGCACAGGAAATATAACCATGGAAACCATGGGGTGCCTCGGTAAGAAAATAATAGGAAGAACTTTTTATAGTATTTGGGCTTGTGGTAGGTGATTTAGGGGAGGGTTCAAAGATGCTGTCAGGAAGAACAAGTAATTCTATGATTGGATATCTTCTTTTTAAATTTATTTTTTTCTTCTTTTTAAATTTAAATTCAATTAGTCAACATATAGTTCATCATTAGTTTCAGATGTAGTATTCAAAAATTGATCAGTTGTGTATAACACCAAGTGCTCATCACATCACATGCCCTCCTTAATGCCCATCACCCAATTACCCCCCCCACCTCCCATCTAGCAACCCTCAGTTTGTTTCCTATAGTTAAGAGTCTCTCATGGTTTTTCTCCCTCTCTGATGACATCTCATTCCATTTTCCCTCCCTTCCCCTAAGATCCTCTGCACTGTTTCTTATATTCCATATATGAGTGAAATCATATGATAATTGTCTTTCTCTGATTAACTTATTTCGCTCAGCATAATACCCTTCAGTTCTATCCATGTCAATGTAAATTGTAAGTATTCACCTATTCTGATGACTGAGTAATATTCCGTTTTATATATACGACATCTTCTTCATCCATTCATCTGTTGGTGGACATCTTGGCTCTTTCTATAGTTGGGCTATTGTGGATATTGCTGCTATAAACATTAGGGTGCAGGTGGTTTGGTTCACTACATTTCTATTTTTGGGGTAAATACCTAGTAGTGCAATTGCTGGGTCCATGGAGTAACTCTATTTTTAACTTTTTGAGGAACCTCCATACTGTATTCCAGAGTGGCTATACCAATTTTCATTCCTACCAACAGTGTAAGAGGGTGCCCCTTTCTCCACATCCTCGCCAACATCTGTCATTTCCTGACTTGTTAATTTTAGCCATTCTGACTGGTTTAAGGTGGTATCTCATTATGGTTTTGACTTGTATTTTCCTCAGTCCAAGTGATGTGGAGCATTTTTTTGTGATTGGATATCTTTTTTTTTATTATTAACATAAAATATATGTATATTTATAACATACCTTCCCCAATGTCCATCACCCAGCCACCCCATCTCTCCCACCCTCCTCCACTCCAACAGCCCTCAGTTTGTTTCCTATGATTCAGTCTCTTATGGTTTGTCTCCCTCTCTGGTTTCTTCTTGTTTCATTTTTCCCTCTCTTCCCTATGATCCTCTGCCTTGTTTCTCAAATTCCAAATATCAGTGAGATCATATGATAATTGTCTTTCTCTGATTGACTTATTTTGCTTAGCATAATACCCTCTAGTTCTATCTATGTTGTTGCAAATGGCAAGATTTCATTCTTGATGCCTGCATAATATTCCATATATAAATATAAATAAATAAATAAATATATATATATATATATATACACATATATATATATATGAATGAATAAAGAAGATGTGATATATATGATTGAATATCTTAATGAATTTTATCTCAGAAGCCAGAAGAGTAAGGCTAAAGCTGTAAGTGGTTTAACATTCAAAAGGTCACAATTACTTTTATTAGCTGGGAGAGAGAGATTTGGTCATTTTTAGGTTTTCACAGTGACCTAGTATGTATCTGTGCTCAAAAATGATTATGAACTGATTTTGCTTTGTCTTGCTTCACTATGATCACAGAGTGGCCTTGTCAGATATTGGTCATCTGTGGGATTATGTTCAACAGAAGAACACCATGGCCTCAATATGAGTACCAGGCCAGCTCTGGGTGCCTTTTTACCTTAGTCAGCTCAGGCTGTTATAACAAAAATCCATAAACTGGTGGCTTATACATAAGAGAATTTTATTTCTCATAGTTCTGAAAGCTTGAAGTCTGAGATCAAAGTGTCAGTGCTCAGGTCCCTCTTCTGAGTTACAGACTGACATTTTTGTGTATTCTCACATGGCAGAGAGAGAGCTAGCTCTCTGACCTTTTCTTATATGGGCTCTAATTCTATTCATGAGGACTCCAACTTTATAGCCTAGTTACCTCCCAAAGGCTTTATTTCCAAATACCATTATATTAGGATAAGGATTTTAACATAAGAATTTTGGAGGGACACAAACATTCAGTCCATTGTACCTTCCTTCAAAGGACAGAGTAGAACAGGAGTAGAAATAAGAATAACATAACAGGAATAAATAATCCTAAAATTTGTATGGAACCAGAAAAGATCCTGAATAGCCAGAGGAATGTTGAAAAAGAAAACCAAAGCTGGGGGCATCACAATTCCAGACTTCAAGCTATATTACAAAGCTGTGGTGATCAAGGCAGCATGGTACTGGCACAAAAACAGACACATAGGTCAATGGAACAGAACAGAGAACCGAGAAATGGACCCTCAACTCTATGGTCAACTAATCTTCAACAAAGCAGGAAAGAATATCCAAAGGAAAAAAGACAGTCTCTTCAATAAATCGTGCTAGGAAAATTGGACAACCACATGTAGAATGAAACTGGACCATTTCCTTACACCATACACAAAAACATAGACTCAAAATGGATGAAAGACCTCAATGTGAGACAGGAATCCATCAAAATCCTAGAGGAGAACACAGGCAGCAACCTCTTAGATCTCAGCCGCAGCAACTTCTTGCTAGACATGTCTCCAAAGGCAAGGGAAACAAAGGCAAAAATGAACTACTGGGACTTGATCAGGATAAAAAGCTTTTGCACAGCAAAGGAAACAGTCAACAAAACCAAAAGATGACCAACAGAATGGGAGAAGATATTTGCAAATGACATATAAGATAAAGGGCTAGTATCCAAAATCTATAAAGAACTTATCTTTTTTTTCCCAGTGTTCCAAGATTCATTGTTTATGTACCACACCCAGTGCTCCATGTAATACATGCTCTCCTTAATACCCACCACCAGTCTCACCCATCCTCCTACCCCCTCCCCTCTAAAATCCTCAGTTTGTTTCTCAGAGTCCGCAATCTCTCATGGTTTGTCTCCCCCTCCGTTTTATCAAACTCGACACCCAAAGAACAGATAATCCAATTAAAAACTGGACAGAAAACATAAACAGACCTTTCTCCAAAGAAGACATCCAAATGGCTAACAGACACATGAGAAAGTGCTCAACATCGCTCCGCATTTGGAAATACAAATCAAAACCACAATGAGATGCCACCTCACAAGAGTCAGAATTGCTAAAATTAACAAATCAGGAAACGACAGATGTTGGCGAGGATGCAAAGAAAAGGGAACCCTCCTGCACCTTTGGTGGGAATGCAAACTGGTGCAGCCACTCTGGAAAACAGTATGGAGGTTCCTCAAAAAGTTGACAATAGAGTTACCCTATGACTCAGCAATTGCACTACTAGGTGTTTACCCCAAAGATAGAAATGTAGTGATCCAAAGGGGCACCTGCACCCCAATGTTTTATAGCAGCAATATCCACAATAGCCCACCTATAGAAAGAGCCAAAATGTCCATTAACAGATGAATGGATAAAGATGTGGTATATATATGCAATTGAATATTACACACCCATTAAAAAATGAAATCTTGCCACTTGCAGTGATGTGACTGGAACTAGAGGGTATCATGCTAGGCAGAATAAGTCAATCAGAGAAAGACAACTATCATGTGATCTCACTGATATGTGGAATTTAAGAAACAAGGCAGAGGATCATAGGAGAAGAGAGGAAAAAGCGAAACAAGATGAAACCAGAGAGGGAGACAAACCATGAGACTCTTAAGCCTGAGTACGAAGGGAGGGGTGGGGGGAGCGGGTAGCTGGGTGATGGACATTGGGGAGGATATGTGTTGTGGTGAGTACTGCGTATTGTGTAAGACTGATGAATCACAGGGGTGCCTGGGTGGCTCAGTGGGTTGAAGCCTCTGCCTTCGGCTCGGGTCACAGTCTCAGGGTCCTGGGATCGAGCCCCACGTCAGGCTCTCTGCTCAGCTGGGAGCCTGCTTCACCCTCTCTCTCTGCCTGCCTCTGCCTACTTGTGATCTCTCTCCTCTCTGTCAAATAAATAAATAAAATCTTAAAAAAAAAAAAGACTGATGAATCACAGACTTGTACCCCTGAAACAAATAATACATTATATGTTGGTAAATAAATAAATAAATAATAAAACATATTTCACATTTGGAAATAACTTAAAAGAAATAAGGATAGTTACTATTTCCTTCTAAGAAAAAAGTACTGGCGTTTGCTGCTTCTTCAGCTCAAGATATGGGAAAATAAATGTTCTCATTCAGAGTGGGAAAAGAGCTACCATGACTTCAATTTAACCAAGTTCTCAATACCTTTTCTCTTGAGAAAATGGAATTCCTTCTTTGCTTTTGTAAAAGTACTTTTATAATCACTCTTTTCTACTCCTTAGACCAGTGTTCACAAACAGTAAGATGATTGTCTTAGGAAAATAATGGATAACCAGAGGTCTTCTGAAACATGTAAAATACTCTATCTCATTAAGGAACTGTGTACTTGGTAATCTAATATACTAATATTCCCAAATCCTAGTAGATCTTTATTTTTTGTAGTTTATTTCTCAGATCTCTTGCTTTTCCATTTATGTATGGGAAGATTGGAAACGTAAATAATGAAATAGGTTTCATGACATACAGTGTAATTTACAATGCTTTCTGCCCTCTGTATTCATTAGATACAAGTTAGATACAAGCTCATGAATCAATGTACATTAAGGTTTTATTTAACTTAAGGACTATTTTTTTTTCTGTCAAAATTCCATTTTTCAGGCAATTTGGAAAGTGTTCTAAATGAATTTAGTTTTTCAAATCTTTAGCTAGAAATTCAAGAATAATGAAAAAAGAATAAAATGGTATTTTCCTGTATTTGGTTGAGCTGGATAATGGACTGTTCTCTTAAGACTTTTTTTTTTAAAGATTTCCTCCACTCCAACCCTCTATTTTAACAACTTTTAACCAAGCTGCATTCAGGTTGCTTAATTCCATTGTAGTATACCAGAAAACATTCTTCTTCCACTGAAAATTTATTTATACATCCATCCATTTTAGTTTTTCAATCTAAAAAACATTCTTTGCCATTATTTACAAAAGTAATATTAAGGGTTCCTTAGACAACAGTCTGTTTTATAACAAGATTTGGAACTCTGCCTATCCCATCATGTAATCATTTCAATGTGTTAAAATTTTTCTTCTGATTATAGTTAATCTCTTTTCATGGGTAATAGGTAGACTGATTATCTGATTCACGATAACCTACTAGACTCATGGTGTCCAGATTTTGCAGGTACAGAAAAATCAGGTTCCTAAAGAGTCTGTGTTTTGTGTAAAACAATTCATTTTATTTTATGTTTGGTGTAATTTTTCACTTAATTTATAGTGTGTTTTTTTTTTCCTCAATAGAAACACTAAATCCTTAATAAAACTATTGAGTTTTAAGTTGCCTGAAGGGAGAGAGTGCATGTAATATCTGCTAATTTACTAGAGGTCCAAAAACAGAACAACTCACAGGTAAATTGTCAAAATGTATATTTTAACTTACTTATAGGTAGTCTGTGCTATTTTATTTCTACACTTGTATTCAACAAATTAAGATGATTGTGTTTGAAATTCTGCTTTATTGAGCCTCAAGTATTTTTCTGACTTGCAAGTAATTTTATCTCCTCTTCCTATCCATGATTAACTGTGGAAAACTTTACATTTGGATGCTTTCCAGTTTTTCCTTAGGACTGCAGTAGAATGATACAATCTTGATCACTTGCAGCTGCAATTATAAAGACATGCTGAGCTATTAAAATCACAGATAACACAATTAAAAAATTTAAGAATCCTAAAATTCATCATAATTTACAGATAAAACAGACCCAGGGAGAAATTAAGCCATTTCTTTTAGGTTTTACAATAGGATTTAGAATGTGATCTAATTATCTCATAAATTATGTTGTTTATTGATATAATGATCTTCATTACTGTTGACCCATTCTCCTTGAATACGCAAAAAGCATTATCTTTAGGGATTGGTTGAAATAACCAAGGTGTTTTTATTGTTAATGAAAGATATTTCTGGGGCGCCTGGGTGGCTCAGTGGGTTAAAGCCTCTGCCTTCAGCTCAGGTCATGATCTCAGGGTCCTGGGATCTAGTCCCGCATCAGGCTCTCCCTCTCTCTCTGCCTGCCTTTCTGCCTACTTGTGATCTCTCTCTCTCTGTCGAATAAATAAGTAAAACCTTTAAAAAAAACAACAACAAAAAAGAAAGATATTTCTATAACATTAGCATTACATTTTAAGAATCAAAAGGATGCATTACAAGAACATATTTTCTCATAAGTAATATTACCAGAAGCCAAAATGATAGCAGAAACAGAGATATAGAGTACACAATGTAAAGATCTTATATACTAAATTACAGATGATACTAATGAAAAAAATAAAATATATCAGAAAATATGTATGAGAAATCAGAGAGAGTGAAGCACTCACATTTACTGATACAAGAAAGAATATATAAAGGGTGAGTAGAAGAGATAAAGAGGGTGGACTGGAAGGAATCTATAGGTTAGTCCTTTGCTAGAGTAGAACAAACTTTAAAAAAGATATTCTATTACAATCAGTTACCTAAAGTAGACTTCTATTGGCTGCAGGCCAGCCAGTCTCTGATACATAGTTCTGCTGTAATGGGAAGCTGGCTTATTTACACAGTTCAGGTATAGCCTCCTCTGTAAGTGGGGCTACTTAACCTCTACATACAGGCTCACATCCATGGATTCTTAGCTTGATAGTTCTGTATCAGATTGACTCTTTTGCTTTCTTGCTAGAACCTTGCTTATTTTGCATAATAGTTCTGTTCCGTGTATCTCTTTGCCTTGCTCTTTGTTGCTTGTCTTAGTCTTGTACCCTTTGTCCATTGGTTGGTTTTGGTCTTATTGTTGATGAAATTATCTTTCAGCTAAAAGTAAAAGAAAATCCAACTCACACTATTTAAACAGTAATGGGGATGTATTCATTCCTGTTACTGAAAGATTCAGGATAATTTGAGTTTCAGGGATTATTTGATTCAGCAGCTCAACGGCATCACCTAGTTGCTTTCCCATCTTTATGGTCTTCTTTATATCAACTTAATTCCACGGCAAGTAATTAATTAGCTGCTGCAATACATAAATTTTGAATTCTGTGAGTGTTTCTGGTTGAGCTTCCTTCTATATTGCCAGTTTGGGACCCAGACTCCTCTCAATTTTGTGGTTCCACTCTCTTCTAAATCCTGAGTTCTCTAGAGTCAGGCAAAAGAGAACACAGGAGATGCATATTTAATTCTTATGACTTTTCTCAGAAGCAACACGAACACTTCAGTATATATTGCAGTCACCAGAATTTAGTCACATTGGATATGTGATATACATAAATCAGAGGGTATAGAAAATGCCTTATAGCTCTAGGAAGAAATAGGAAACAGGTTTTGGTGTTCTCTGCTAGACTTGACTTCCAGTGCAAAGAAAAAGTTGCCGTAACACTTCTAGGATTCATATTCTATACCACGTGGTCCCAAACTGGAAGAGTAGATTGATTTCTGTCAACCAACCGAATGAGAATGAGAAAACTCTTTCTGAAAATCCCCAGCATGCCTCCACTTGCCTCTTACTAACACAGATAGGGTCTTAAGTCAATTACTGAGGTAGACACGTACACTATGCCAGGAAAATGCCATGTATTGCTTCATAGTCATCAAGCAATGAAGAAAGAGGACCAGTCTTAGCCTGCTCTACCCTTTTTAATGAATGTGATTTTGAATTTGTTGGTATTTTCTATTTATTCTTTATTTCATTTATTTCTGCCCTTATTTCCCACCTTCTTCTTTCCTTGAGTTCACCCTTTTGTTCTATTTGCAACTTCTTTGCTTGAATAGTTGGTGCATTCGTCTTTGTTAATTCCTGATAAAAGTATTTAAAGGTACCAATATTCCTAGAAGTATGGCTTTAGTTGTTTCCTAAAAATGCTAACTTCATATATCTTTTTATATAGCTATCACGTATCTATAGTAGTAGGTATACTACATTGACCTACTTATCTATATATCTATCACTTTTTCATTATTAAGTTCTAAGTATCTTTACATCTCCTTTGCAATTTTCAAGTTTTGCAAAAAACTATTAAACAATGCTATTTAGTTTAAAAATATACAGGTTTTTCTTAGCTGTTCTTTTTTATTTCTTTTGTTCTTTTACAGAAATTTTTTTTATTTTAAAGAGAGAGAGAGAGGAGGGAGGGGCAGAGAGAGAGACAATCTCAAGCAGATTCCCTGCTGAGTAGGAGCCCCACCTGGTGCTCTGTCTCATGACCCTGATATCATGAGCTGAGCCGAGACCGAGAGTTGGTCTCAACTAAGCCACCCAGGTGCTCTTGTTCTTTATTTCTAATGTCACTTCATTTTGGTAAAAAAAAGAAGTCTATAAAATATTGATCCTCTGGAATTTATTTAAGCTTCCTTTATGGCTTAGTACATGATGTATTTTTATTAATGTTCTATCTGTTCTAGGAAGCAATCAGTAATGTTTTTAATGTCTGTCGAGAAAAGCTGAGAGATAGATAGGTAGATAGATAGATGATAGATCTATACAAATACATACCAGCTCAAAATTTTTCATTATATACTTTAAGTCTTCAATGTCTATATTTATTTTTGGTCTACTTATTCTATCAGTTTCTGAGAAAAGTATTCAAAAAACCAACAGCTATAATTGTTGATTTATACCTGTCTTCCTGCTGTTTAGCTATAGCTTTGAAATATTTGGAGTCCATATTACTAGATGGGCATATGTTTATAATAGATAGATCTCCTTGCTCCATTATATCTTTTACAGGAACTACCCTTATCATATCTTTTTCTATTACAATCTGTTTTATCAAGTACTGATACTGTTTCCCCAGCCTTCTTTTTAGTTATATTTACCTATATTTCTCTCCATTCTTTTATTTTCACCTGGATTGGGTGTTTTTAAGTAGATCTCTTGTATGGAACATATTAATGGATTCTGTTTCTGAATCCAATCAGAAGTCTGAATTATCATATATTATTTTTGCTCATTATCATGCAAATTTTCTGATCACAGTTTCATCTGTAAGCTGTAGAGAGAAATAAATCCAAACTGCGAGGTCTGGAATGGGAGGTAGTAAAAGAGCAAAAGCCTAGGCAATCTGTACATATTTCCATCACCTCAGCAGGGATTTTTTTCCTCTGTGGTTATTATTCTATCAGAATCAACGTCAACAGTGTAGGATGTTGCTGCCAATTTCAATTAATAAAAAGCAGTGGAATTGCTTTTGAAAGGGAGAATCGAAAACAACATTTTATAAGTATCTTTCTTAATTTTTATTTTCTTACCACCATCTTTTGTGACCTCAGGCCATTTTCAGCCACTCACCATGCAAATACATACTAACTTAGGAATTATGCTTTTATTGTTAAATCTTTAAAAAATATCTGGCCCAAGTTCACAAATATTTTTCCTATGTTTGTTTATAGAAAAAAATGTTTTGCATTTATGTCAATGATTCATCTTGAGTTAATTTTTGTGTTAGTCAAAAGATAAAAATCAAAATTCGTGTTTTTTAATGTGGTTATCCAGTTGTCCTAGCACCATTCACTGAAAATGTTATCCTCTTCCCATTGAGTTGCTTTGTCAACTTTGTCAAAAATCAATTGACAAAAAAAAAAAAAAAAAAAATCAATTTACCATATATGTGTGAGTCTACTTCTGGTCTTTCTTTACTGTTTCATTGATTTATTTCTCTATCTACATGACATAACACGCTGTTTTAATTACTGTTGTCTTTTAATTGATTTTGAAATTAGGTTTTAAGTCTCCAAGTTTATTTTCTTCAAAATAATTATGGATTCTGTAAATCTAAATTTTACAATCATCATGTGAAGTTCTATAAAAAAAGATGTTTGAATTTTTTTTTTTTGGAGGGTGGGTGAGGATTGGATTTAATCTATAGATTCAGTGGGGGAGAATTGACGTCTTAATAATACTGAGTTTTCCATCCCTGAACATGATACATATCTTTATTTTGGTTTTGTTTTGTTTTTTAACTCTGTCTCAGTAACGTTTTGTGGTTTTCAATTTATAGGTCTTGAATATTTTTTGACAAATTTATCACCAGGAATTTCATAACTTGATGCTATTTTAAATGGTATTCAAAATTTTAGTTTCAGATTTCATATTGTTAGTATACAAAAATATGACTGATTTTTATATATTGACCTTATATTGTATAGCCTTGCTAAAATGACTTATTTCTTTTTAGGTTTATCCCAATTTATTTAAATTAAAATGTAGCTTAAAAGCTGTGTATTAGCATAAACAAATACATACATTAAAGACTATTATTGTAAAAAAAAGCTAATTAAATAATAAAATATATGAAATGCTAATAGGATATTGAATGATAGAAATCTTTAATTATGGTGCTTGAAGACTAGAAGATATTATTAGATGAAAATAAGGACAAATGGAGATTAGATTATGAGGCGAATTTCTGGGTTCCTTCAAAGATTATAAAATGACTTATTTTTATAGATTCCTTCCTGTTTTCTACATAGACAATCAAATTATTTATAAATATCGTTTTACTTGTTCATTTCCAATCTGGATACTTTTATATATTTTTTGTTGCCTTATTGCAACAAAATAGAATAGAATAGAATCTCCAGTATGATGTCGAGTAGAAATCAGGGGCAAATATGTTTTCCTTGATCCTGATATTGAAGAAGGTATTCAGTCTTTCCTAATTACATTCAAGGAAATGCCTTCCATTTCTTATTTGCTGATAGAAATGTCTTTTTCTGCATCTAATGAGGTAAAAAATATATATATACTTTGTGAACAGGGTGAATTACAGTGGTTGATTTTTGAATATTAAGCAAAAGTTATATTACTGCGGTAATCCCCACTTGATCATCATGTTTTATTCTTCTTGTAAACCATTAAAATAGATTTGCTAATATGTCAAGAAATTTTGCATGTTTTTGTGAGGTATGTGGGTCCATGGTTTTCTTTTTTTGCATTCTTGGATATTAGAGAAATACTAAGTTCCTGGGATAAATTGTATTCTCTCTTCCTAAATTTTATGGAAGAATTTATGTAAATTTGGCATTATTTCTTCCTTAAATATTTAATAGAATTCATCAATAAAACCATCTAGGCCCCAAGTTTCCTTTTAGGAAAGTTTTTAACTGCAAATGCAACATATTTAATAAATCTAGGACCATTCTGTTTAACTGTTTCTTCCTGATGAGCAGTTGGTGTCTTACAATGTACTTCATCTAGGTTGTCAAATTTATCATCATTAATTTTGTTCAAAATGTTTCTTTATTATGATTTAAACATCTACAAGACCTGTAGTTATGTCACCTGTAATATTCCTGATATTGGTAATTCTTACCTTCTTTCTTTTTTTCCTGAGAAGTCTGACTAGACATTTATTAATTTCGTTGATCTCCTTAACAAGTTTTTGCTTCATTGATTATCTCTATTATTTTTCTATGTTCTATTTTATTGATTTGTGTTCTTAAATTTTTATTTACTGTCCTTAATTTGAATTTAATTTACTCTTTTTCTAATATTTTAAGATGGAATTTGAAGTCGTTGATTTCAAATATTACTTCTTTTCTAATAAGACATTTAGTTCTATAAATTTCTCTCTAAGCAGTGCTTTATCTGCTCCTCACAAATTTTTATACATTGTGCTCCAATTTTTATTTAGTTGAAAATACTTTCTAGTTCCTATTTCAATTTCTTCTATGACCAATGGGTTATTTAAAAGTTTGTTATTTAGTTTACAAATGTTTAGGGATTGTCTAGATATCTTTTTAATTGATTCCTAGTTTAATTCCATTGTTGTTTGGTTCAGTCATGAAGTTTTTGGGTTATGCAGCAGTTAGGTAATTGATAAAGAAATTCTCACAAATATCTCAGCAAAGTGAGATACCGTATCAGTCAGGCTTTTGTAAACAAAACAGAAGAACTTTAATATAATAAATATAATAAACTATAATATAATAATATTGTAATATAATAAACTATAATAAACTGCATAGAAAGGCATTAGAAAAGCTAGAAAAACAGAAGTCAAGAAAAGTATCACTAACTTTCAGGAAATCTAGAAGTTGCAGCAATGACAAAGGAAACGATCAGTTTCAGGACACCACTGCAAACTTATCAGTTGCCTGCACCACTGATGCAGGTGATTCACAGAACACGTGAAGTTGCTTGAAAAACATCATGTTTATCTTTTGCCCACATACTGGCTTACGGCCAGAGCAAAATGGCTCAGATTCTCTTTCACCTTCCAGATATTGTGTGGTGCCTCTCAAAGGTGGAACCTAAACGAGTACCTTGCTGCAAAAGGATCTTGGGAAAAATAGGTTCTAGTCTTTCCAGACTCTGGAAAGACAAAAGGATATTTTTTGGAGCCCAGTGTGGAGCCCAACGTGGGGCTTGAACTCACGGCCTTGAGATCAAGACCTGAGCTGAGATCAAGAGTTGGATGCTTAACTGACAGCCACCCAGGCACTCTGGATAAGGTCATTTTTAATCCTTCTTTGGCTAACTCCTAGGTAGGATAAAGATTCTCCATCTCTTTTTTGTCTTGTTGGAATGTTCTCTCCTGAGTCATTTTACAGTGGTGAATATAACTACTGGGAGTGAGACTAAGGTTGATGGACAAAGTACAAACTCCATTGCTGTCATTCCAAGTCCCCTAGGGTGCACATAATAGAATCTCTCAGTGGTGTGTATATATGCAAACTATGCAAGGAAATGTAGCATTCCATTTCACAAGACAATAATTTCATCACTTTTAAAGTACTTCCATACATATCATCTCATTTGATCCTTATAACACTTTTCAAGAAAACAGAGTCATGGAAATGAAGTTAACATTCTAATAGTCATGTGATAAGTGATTATCAGGAGGACAGAGATAGCAAACTTATGCTTATCCAATACTCATGTTATTTTCAACTTTCTCATCTCCAGTGGATATGAGGATACAATTAAATAATAAAAGGTCAACTTCTAATATTATATAATTGCATGATTTGTGGCAATAAGGTGTCTGAGAGATATTCTCGAATGTGTGGTAATTGTTAATTAGAGTGAATCATATAATTAGGGTACATGGAAGCAGCTTGGTAATCAATGTTATCTAATTTAACATTAAAAGTTGTTCCATTTTCTTACAATGGCATATCAGAAATATTCCACCACCCCTATAGCAGGTAATAATTTGGTCAAAATATTGATTTCAATAAAATTTTAATTCTCTTCATCTTTACAGTATTAGCATTGAGTTATATGTCTCCCATTGATGAAATGTATGTTCCATTACTTTTTCTTAAGATTTTTGTGGCTTTCAATATATTTTTCCACAGAGATGATTAGGATAGCTGATTACTCCTCAAAACTAAAGTGAATTTAAATAATATTTTACATTTGATAAAGTAAAAAGGCAAGCATCCTGACTTTAAGACATTTTAAGACAGTTCTGGTATTTCCAAGAGCTACATTGATTGCTGAAGCTATTAGTTTTAAAAAGTATTTAATTATCCTAGGTTATTTAGAAAGGAATAGCATTTTAAGATTAAGAGATAGGCTGAAAATGCCTTGCCGAAGTTTTTTTTAAAATCTAATACTTTACATCTGTATTGTAGATGAAAAATAGAATTTGATTCATGCAATAAATTAATTGGTATCTGTACATTAGTTTGAGCTAAACAGTGGAAGATATAAGCAGAATGATAATCTCTATAATAATTACATATTTTTATATAAACAAATTTTAAAGCTTTTGCTATTCAAAACTTTTAAAGATTTTAGGTATATAAAAGAGTTTTTATGAGACAAAAACCTGAATATTTTCTATAGATGCTTTTTAGAAATATAACATGAGAATAATGAGAATAATTGTTAAAGTCTTTTTATCCTTTTCTGTGTAATTAGGTTTGAGACACAAGCCGCTTTTGGCAGTTTTTGGCCCTGAACCTTGGATTTGTGTCCTCAAATTTGTAATGACAGATAATGATCAAATTAGTGTGCATAAATCCAGATTTTAGAGATGATGTCTATGCCTGACATAAGAATTTATTCAAATCCTGGAAGGTATTTCTCATTACATTTAGCTTAAAGCTGAAGTGAGGTGACCTTCCAGGAGACACAGATACTTTATAAAGGATGCCAGCACGAGTCTCCATGATTGTTCAACCACAAAAGGTCTGCAATTAATTTTCTGATGAAAACAGTTTGAAAACCTAAGGATATTACATGTATGTATTCACATTTAAATATTTCACGTAATTTCAGGGAGTTAAGGACTCTCTTAAAACCTAAGATTGACCCAGGGATTCTTCAGATATACTGCTAATTTATCAGAGCGGCACGTGAATATTTTTGGCTCCCCATAATTTCCATTTGGTATAAGTCATTAGCCTGTATTGAGGTATTCTGTTTATTGCTGTAAGAATGCACTTAGGGACATTGAAATCCTTTGCTCAGCATCCTCTTCATAAATAGCCTTGAGGGAAGTACATTTTGATCTAAGGAACAGTCCAGTGTTGTGTTTCCCTTAAACAATAGGTATTTATCTTTGGGTCTGAGTTGTGTAATTGATTATGATTTTCTCTGAGAGTTTTGTCAGCAACCCACTATTATCAAGTACATAAGACTTCATAGCACTTATTTTGTGAATTTGCCCCATTGCTAACTTCATTTTACATTGATTCTTGTTTTTCCGTTGCTATATTTTCTCAATGCTTGTATGCTTGTCTTGGGCAGTGAAACAAGGAGACTGCCTCCCTGTGCTTCTAACCCAACTCTAACTTTCTTAGAAAAGCACACACTAGGGAGAGGGTGGAGCAGAGATTTGGAAACCAGAGTATCCCTTCCCCCCCCACACACACTTCTAAACCTCCTAGCTGCTGAAGTTTAACCTCCTAGGATGGGTTGAGTAGGAAAACAATAGTGATTGTTTAATAATAGAAAATTATTGAAAATAAACTGTGCATGTGGATTGAGATAAAGTCATGGAAGAGAACTTCAAGGTGAATGTGTCCCCTAGAGATGTTCACTGTAGATGTTCACTATTAACTGTGGGTGGAATGACTGTTCAACATAGCACACTTAGGACAGTTGTTGAAAAAAAACCTATTTGTATATTCATAATTGGCCTTGATGCCAGTCTAGTGTTTAGTTGGTTGTCTGGGACATAAAAGTTAATTAATTATAAACAATATTTTCTTCTCTCCCAAACCACTTCCAATTCCCCAGGAGATTTGGTGCAACTTTGTAAGTTCAATATGCTCATTAAAAAATAGATATGAAAAGGGGCACCTGGGTGGTTTAGCTGGTTATGTGTCTGACTCTTGATCTCAGCTTGGGTCTTGATTTCAGAGTCATGCGTTCAAGCCCCACATTGGGCTCCATACTGGTTGTGGAGCCCATAGAAAAAAAATGGATATCAAAAGTCTTTAGCATTTTTACTTATATGTATGGATTCAATAAATTCTATTCAACAAATATATATTGAGAGTCAAGTATGTAAACACGGCCCCATTTGATAAGTCTTTAGTAAACTAGATTATGATCAAAAGTAGCCTTAAACTCCATGTTAGCTCCTTGGATTTCAAAAAGCTTTAAGATTATGGGAAAAGAATTCTTGCTTTCTGCCACTATTACAATTAAATTCTGGCTAAATTCAGTAAGTTGAGATTTAAGATCTATCCATGGGTGTCCTAATACCCATTATTAACAGAAGAATACTCAATTTTTGAAGTTCTACTAAATGACGGGGCGCCTGGGTGGCTCCGTCATTAAGCGTCTGCCTTTGGCTCAGGTCATGATCCCGTGGTACTGGGATCGAGCCGCACATTGGGCTCCCTGCTCAGTGGGAAGCCTGCTTCTCCCTCGCCCTCTCCCCCTGCTTGTATTCCCGCTCTTGCTGTCTCTGTGTAATAAAGAAATAAAATCTTAAAAAAAAAAAATTTCTACTAAAATGCCAACCAACGTCTTTATAGAAATTAACTCTAATTCTTACAACAACACAAAAGGTAGAGTTAAATAAAATAAAATAAGATAAATACTAAAATAAATTAGAGACTTAGAGAAGTTAATTTCTCTTTGGCTTGAGCAAGTTATTTAAAGTATAGTTAGTAGTAATAGGGGTGATAATAGCAATATAGTTGTGGTAATATGTGGTCTGTCCAAGATAACAAAGGTGCTAAGCTGCTAAATGTTCAAGGTTAGATACATAGTTCCTTATCTCTCTCCAAAGTTTTTGTTCTTTTCTTCATATCACACAGCTTCTCACAGAAACTGAAATGTTCAGTTGGTTCACCTTTCTTCACCTTCCTTAAGCTTCTACAAATAGTCTAATTTCATAACTAGCCACAATCACTTCCTTATTTTATTCCAAGTTCTAATTAGGTCTCAAAACACCATTTGTTATTGAAAACAACTCATTCTTCACCTACAAATGTGATCTTTGAGTCAAGGTCCTGACTTGTTTAAAATTCATCCCAAGTGGCTTGCTGATGTGAGTTTTAATGTCTTGCCTCCAAGAAACATGTTCTCTAGTGGTCCCCAACCATTTACAAAGGCAGAGAAGGTTTAGTAAAATATTTTTCCCATCCTAAACTGATCTCAAAAGACCATTTTTAAAAATAGTCATTAATCCTTTGGTGAACTGATGCACAGCTGAGCCGGAGGAATAAAACTTGTTAGCATTTGATGATCTAAGGGGAGCTTAAAGGCAGAAAAATATTTCTAGTCTGCAAGATTAGAAAGCACCCAGTAATGTAAGAAATATTTCTATCACTGCTTCAAGCAACTTTAGACTCTCAAATCCATCATCAATGTATTTGTTTCTAACTTTGAAACAGATCATACAATACCAGTAAGAACAAAGTACAGTGTTAAATATTGCCAGATATTGACAAATCATTTTGTAGATGGACCAAAAAAAAATCTTATTTATAAATGAATAATTACAGACCCAATTAGGGTCTAAAATAATTATGCCTAAAGAAGGATGCCTATTGTTTAACATGTCAAATTCCAATGTTATTTTATAATCATATAGGTGATAGATGTCGTAAATGAAATAGTCTTCTGTGTTTGGGAATTAAAGCTTGCTAGTGTTTTTGAAATCCTTATAGTACAAGAGGTAGGCCTTATATATTTGCTTACCCAAGTAAGAAAAGTCTTCTAACAGGTAATGGAATATTTTGCTTGTGATGGCATATTCTTTCATATATACACTATTTTAATAAATTTTATAAAACCTAAGGTTTATAAAAGTCTAAAAATCATTATAGTTAATATAAATAATTTATTCTTAGGTATTATATTTAAACACAAATGTTGAAGGAGTTTTGAGAAAAGTACAAAAAAAAATTAAATATGGCTATTAGTTGTATTATAAGATTGTTATCTTAAGATTAAATTTGAGTGGTCAGGATGATAAGGAATTAAAGAATTAAGTGTGAGGTGACTAGGAACTAGAACATACTCCCACTGGAAGGCAAGAAAAAAATAAAAACAAGTAGTAAAGCAGTGCTTTCAGTGTCAAAAATAAAGCAGAGGTTTCCTTCATGATTCCTTATATTGTGAGGCCCTACACTGTCATCAGTTATCATCAATCAAATGCAACCAATTTTTTAACCACAATCCTACCACCTGGAATTAGTAAGACATGAATGAAGTAATTATGAAAATAGAGGACTATTACAATCATAAGGGATGACATCCTGGTAGGTGAAACAGCTGCCTGGAAATATTTCAGAGTCTGCTCAGAACCAATAAAATTACAGTTATTTGGCAATAATTCTGTTCATTGCTTTTATTAGGGTATACATTTCTCTTTCTTTTAATCTTCCAAACTTTACTTTTTTCCCTAGAGACAGAGTGCAAATTACTGGAGTAGTAATAGTGACAAAGATTGAAACACAGCAAGTGAACAATAAATATTAGTTGATGGTGATGCTGATAGGGAACATAAAGAAAGCATTTAGCAGAACAATGATGAACACAGGTTTTTGTATGTTTTGTTTTAGAAGTTAAAGTAAAAACTATTTAACCAAGAGTTTGAGGACTCCACAGGTACCCAAGCTTCATTAAGATAGTCTGTGTAAAAGGGATTATTCTAAAGAAAAATTAGGCTGTAGATAATACTTTTTACATGACTATTTCAACCTCAAACATGTGTTATAATGCCAGGAGCATATAATACAGAGCATTGTGCAGTTCATTCATACATCCTTTCGATTAATACTTGTTAAGAGTCTTTTATATGCCAATCACTAGGATACAAATTGAACAAGACAAAGTCCCTTTTTTGTGGAGTTTATAGTCAGTTTTGAAGTTGACAAAGTCAAAACAGATTTTAAGAAATACATAACATATCAGATAGTAATAAGTGCAATCCACGGGATAAATTGTTAGAGATTGGTGGTAGTGATAGGATGGTATTTTATATAGGGTCATCAGGGAAGATCTCTTTGATAAGATGACGTTTGAGAAGAGATCAATGGAAATGACAAAGTGAGCCAGTGGATATTTGAGGTAAGGCATTATAGACAGAGGGGAAAAGAAAACACAAAGATCCAGAGACAGCATACTTGGCCTGTTGGGGAAACAATGAGAAGTTCAGTGTGGAGTCGGTGAGGAGACATTATAGAAGGTGAGTTAGAGCAGTGGGGATGGGGGGGATGGGTAGAACCAGGAAGGATGTGTGGGCCTTTGCAGGGATCTTCACCTTTACTGTTCATGAGACATGAGATGGTAAGCATTGGATGGTTTTGCACAGGAGAGTGAAGTGATCTACCACTTCTTAGGAGAATTGCTGTAGTTGCTGTGTTGAAAATAAACTATAATTGCACGAAAGTCAAAGTAAGGTAAGGAGACTTGCAACAGTTCAGAGGAGGGAGAATGATGATTTGTTCATAGAAGGTAATTGTAGCAGTGGAGGTAGGTGGTAAGTGATAAGATATTGAATAGATTACGAAGGGTATGCTGAGAGGATATGCTGATAGATTAAATATGGGATGTGAGAGACAGAGTCAAAGATGAGTCTGAGATTTTTTTTTTTTTTTTTTTTTTTTTGCCTAAAACCTGGAAGAAAGAAGTAGTCTTTCACTAAGACAGAAAAGGAGGATCGGGCTTTGGGGTTGAGATGCTTATTAAATATCCAAGAGGAAATACTGAGTATACAGTGAGGTATAGATTAGGAATTCAATAGCAGTAATGGAGGAGACATTGTCAAAATGATTGGTGTCTATTTGGGAAGGCAAAAACAAAACAAAACAAAAAACTTGCAAGTTTTCTCTATGAAAAGATCTCCATGGCTTATAAGAGAAACTTTCATCAAAAAAGTAAAAGTTTAACCTCCAAAGATTATGAAGGTTAAGAATCTCTAATGAAGAAGATAAAAAAAAGAGGGGCGCCTGGGTGACTCAATGGGTTAAAGCCTCTGCCTTCTGCTCAGGTCATGATCCCGGGGTCCTGGGATTGAGCCCCGCATTGGGCTCTTTACTCAGCCAGGGAGCCTGGTTCCCCCTCTCTCTTTCTGCCTGCCTCTCTGCCTAGTTGTGATCTCTCTCTCTCTCTGTCAAATAAATAAATAAAATCTTTAAAAAAAAAAAAAAGAAAAAATCCTATGACTTGCCTATATGTAAAGTTTACGTAAATGAATATGCTGCTTTAGAAGTCAATGCACAAACCAAATTAAATCACCATGTCAGAAATCATTCCCCTTCTTGGGAACATGTATAGGATTTTACCTGAATATTTTCACAAAGTCAATCTAACTGAGATCAATTAAAGGAAAATATTTTTCTTTTAAACTTAAAAGAACCTAGTGATAGAACCATGATGATAGCCTGTCCAAAATTCTATTGAGTAATATTTGTAAAAGAAGGATACCAATATCTCCTTAAAAGAAACATGGTAAAATAATTATGCAGATATATTGGAGATTTCTTTGCTACTGAAAAGGAAGAGAAATTTAAGAGAGAGATAT
>CM052899.1:93060701-93098030 GCA_028534135.1 Potos flavus | reverse complement strand
TGAATATGTTAGGCAGTCTTCTAAGAGAGAGGTAATTTGCAGAGTTTCTGCCACAAATTTTCCTGAGGTAGCTTCTCTAAACTATCTTTTTTTCTTCCCAAAAATCTATCAGCAAGAGCAGCAACAGTGATTTGTATGGATGGTTTCCTTGTATGTTCTCGACCAATACAAGGAACTCCTTCATACAAACCATATTAACCATACATCAAATCTTAACTGCATGGTATTCAAGGTGAGTGCAACACGGGACTTTTATTCAGTGATAATCCTATGTTCTTTATGTGAGACATTGAAGTTATGGCATTTGGGTCAACCAGACTTCTGAAAACAATTAAGGTAATATAAAATGACTAATGAGGAAACATATATGGGGGCTGAGGACTGTATCAGGGACACATGGTCACTAGAAAGTTCAATAGGTTGGCCACTGCCTCCAAGACATATTGATAATCCAAATTAGTGACTATCAGGTGGCATTGTTTTCCAATCTTGTCAGAAATCCTAATTGCTGAGTACTGTAGGCACAACTAATTCACAGCTAAACCTCTGGTATAGTTCTCTTTTTCAACACCTCAATAAAATCCTACAAAATTTTGGTCATTTTTTTAATTTACTTTGGGACTCCAAGAAATCTCAATAGCCCTGTGGCTATACTAGGCTGGAGCTCAAACCAAAACTTGTACATCCACCGTTCATTACATTAATGATAACGCCTCAAACCAGTTAATAGATTTCTCATCCGCAAATAGAGTGTTTTTTACTCGGTTGTACTAAGTATTCCTACTTAACTAAATCACACCTCTGATTGAAGGTAATTTCTAATCTTGATTACATTTTCAAAATGCAGTTACCTGGAGAAGAGAAAGGAAATAATACCAATAAAGACCTTATATTTGTCCTAATGGCGACATGGGGAGAAGCTGGGAGCTATTTAAATTTGATACCCACTGGGAATTCACAGAAGAGGCCTGAAGTTAATACAAGGATCTCTGATTCATGGAATTTTTTGATGCTTCCATGAGCAAGTATAGATCTCTATGCTCTCCTGTTCCCTAGAAGGGGATTGGAATGTACTTTTATTATAACTGTGCGTTATTTCCCAAATTGTGTATTGTCATTCCCTAAGATTCTATGAAACCGAGAAAAATATACCAGCATATACAAAGAAAAAACAACTGGATTTCCTTTTCTCAGGGGCATGGTAATAACCTAGCTATACATAAGGACTGAATGAACTCTGAATCCTTTTAACTTTATTGATCTTAAGTCCAAGAAAGAAGGGGAAAATGTGTTCATATTACTAAACTGTTTTCCATTTTAGCTAGCCAGAATATTGGGATATGCCATTCACAAATGCTGTAATAATGGCTTACATTTTAATGTGTACCTGGACAATGTAGAAGAAAAGGAAGAAAGGAAAAAAGAAAATCATACTATACACCAGCACTATTCAATTGAATATCCTGAGATGTTGGAAAGTTTCTAAATCTGCACTTTCCAATATGGTAGTCACTACCCAAAGGCAGCTGTTGAACATTTGAAATATATGGCTAGTATGACTAAGGAACACTTTAATTTTTTTAAATTATAATTAATTTAAATTTATATTCGAATAGCCATATATGATTAGTGGCTACCATATTAGACTGTATAGCTATAGACACAAAAACAGCAAAGATCCATTTTGAAGTTGGGTTCGAAAGGGATACATATTTAAAAATACCAAGAATTGGGGCGCCTGGGTGGCTTAGTGGGTTAAAGCCTCTGCCTTTGGCTCACGTCATGATCTCGGGGTCCTGGGATCGAGCCCCGCATAGGGCTCTCTGCTCACCAGGGAGCCTGCTTCCCCCTCTCTCTCTGCCTGCCTCTCTGCCTACTTGTGATCTCTCTCTCTATGTCACATAGGTAAATAAAATCTTTTACAAAAAATACCAAGAATTTCCAAGTTTAACTATTTTCCTAATACCTAGCGGAGAACTAATCCTTGTGTTGCAATTTTAGTACCGACATTCAATTTATTCTAGTTAATGATTAATAGTACCTAGACCGTACTTCCCTAATAGATTGTAAAAGCTACCAGAGAGAAATAATATTCTTAAAATGTACCTCTAATGTACTGTAACCTGCATTACACATTTAAATATTTATTACAACAATTTGCTTGAAAAGAGTATAATGTATGCCTTTATCAGATAAGGATAATTTAGACCAACAAAATATCTAAATGTGCATATTATAAAAATAAGGAAATGATATAGCAAACCGCATATTCTTTATGAAGTCCGTGTGTGTGTGTGTGTGTGTGTGTGTGTGTGGTTATTAACTGTGTAAATCTCAAGCAGCAGACAATTTCTTTCCAGAGTACCCCAGAGTTTTGTTTTTTGTTTAGCTTTGGCAAAGCTGTATGACTATATTGGTGCTTAAAGTGCTCACTAAAAAAAAAAAAAAAAAAGGAGCTTTACAGCAGCCTCAGACTTCAGAAGTAATCTTGAACAAATCAGTAAAGCACTATAAATGAAGTTAATAAAATAAAATAATAGTAGTCATAAAGTCTATTTATTATAGTTCAAGTTACAGCTTGTGACCCCTTCTGTTAAGGGTAATCTTTCTATGATATAGCTGACAGCAAAAAAATATATATTTCATATATTTCTTGAGTCAAACCAAGTAGCAATTGCTTCTCCACACAGTCTTCTGTTCCTTGCCTCTCTCAGCACTGCCTGGGGCCACCACTCACTTTATCATAATTACCCCCACAAAACTCCAGTGCCACTATCCTTCTATTATCATGTTGCAATTGTCATATAAGGAAAGTCCCATTTCTCTTTACTGCCCTCTCCCATACTTTCTCGTAACTCTACCAAGAACAACAGGTTACAGACTCAGTGAAGATTTCTTGACAACCGGAGGGAACTGTAGTCTAGAATAATGGTATGAGGGTGAATAAGAAACCTAAGACTGGATGCTGATGTTCAAGAAAAAGCTTTATAACCTCTAGAAGATCCTGCATGGGCTGGCTGTCTTGTTAGTCTTATTTCCATCTGGAGTACAATCTCATAACATCCTCTCAGAGAGTGGTTCCTTTAAACCTTCACCCCTAACCTCAGGGCTTGCCTCAGGTTCTAATATCTGTTTTTTTTCCCAAAATAGACAACCCTCTGGCTCTAATCAACTACAAGGTCACATTTGTTTCCTTATATCCAAGATACTCAGAATAGCCCAGAATGGCTTTTTTAGGCCAAATTAGAGTCCCTTTGTGATTCTATCTCCAGTGTGACTAACCATCTTTGGGGTGGATCCAGTTCTTTTCACTGGATTTTCTCCTCCCACTAGTTTCTCAAGTGAAAATGAAAAAAGCAAAAAAAAAAAAAAAAAAGGCAAAAAAAAAAAAGAAAATGAATAAAGGAAATCTCTGTATTTGACAATATTTTTCTGATAGTGCTATGGCTTGGTTTTCTGAAATCTCCTGATAATTCTTAAATCCATTCAGATTTACAACTAGAGAATAGAAAAAAAGCCATAGGATAAGAAAAAAACAAAAATGTGACAGCAATAACAAATGACTGGTCATAAGAGAAAACGACATAGCTGAAATTGGAACGACATAGATGTCTGGCAGAAGTTTTGGTAAAAAAAGCAAGATATGCCTTACACATAGGATTTTGTCAAGGATGGGGGAGGGAGAAAAGAAATGGCTCCATAGTGTAGTCCACAACTGATATAAAATAATTGCCCTGAGTCATCAAGTAAAAGCTTAATTACAATTAATATATTATCTTTATTAAGACAAGGAAGGATATAATGAACTTTTTAAGGATACACACACACACTCACAATATTCTTGTTACCTAAATTCTGCATAATTTGGTTGTTTCTAAATTAATTTATGTGATTATATCACAATATTAGCTGAATAGCTTCTGAACTAGTTAAAGTATTTTTTTTTTCCCTCACTGTGACTCATGCTGACATTTAATTGTGGTGTGTAACAAATGACTCTTTTAAGCAGTAAGATTCACTTATTTTTCTTGAAATATGTTTGTCTGTTAAATTACTATTCAGTAATTACTAAACATTTACTTAATTAAATTACTAAATTGCTATTAATAATTTGTAAATTTTTGCTAGTTTAATATATTTCTATCAAGTTGGTTTTACTAACTGTAGTTGAAACTTCAGTAAGACCAGAAATATCCTATTACTTGTCATTCTCTCAGTGTGCTCTAAATTAGACACATAATTGAAATGGAAAGCAGCTATTGGCTGTAAAGTATTCTGGTCAAGAAGCAAACTCCTAGCTATATCTTAATCTTGTCACTAATAACCTGACATGGAAATTATTTAGTTTCCCTGTGTCTCTGTTTAAACTGGAAAAAATAGGAACATTTTCTCTCTTAATTTCAATGTTGATGTGAAATATATATGAAAGAACTGTATTTGAAACTGGCAAAAAAACAGATGATCATTTAAAAAAATTATTTTCAGGGATCGTAGGAATATATCTCTTATGTAATGAAAACAGAAGTTTTCTCCATCCTTTTCCTATACAGTTTTTTCTTATAATAGAAGTGGCACAAAATATGGTCAGAATCCCGATTGGTAACTTTCATAGGAATATTGTAGTAACAGATAATGGCCGTATATTATCAGAATTTCTAATCCACATGAACTTCTAATGGAAAAGAATTGCCCACCTACATTGGAGAGTGAATTTTCCATGATTCTGCCTTTTTTGTATATTCCATTCACAAGAAGATTCAAAAGGAGTTTTTTTTAACTCACTCTACTATATTAACATTTAATTATATATATAAAATGGTTAAATATCAACTTTTAATATTTAATTTGTTAAATAAGTTATGAAATATATTCAAAATAATAAGTTATATAATTACCTTATTAATATAGAATTTTTTTTTCACATTTCTCAAAGATATTTTAGCTAAGCTCTCCATATGCATCTTCTAAAATAGTCTCATCATCATTAGAGTTACTTGTTGTATCCTCTAATGCATTTGTCAAAAGCACATTTTATTGGTCCACATTTTTTTAGATAAAACCATTTTGGATCTGTATATGATATACTCACTGGAAAATTTATCCTAACTCTACACAACTATACAACCACAAAACATGAGTACATTTTTTTTTATATTGTCCTATGTATATGCATTCGTGATCTCCCCAACACAACCACTTTCTGCTTTGCTTTTTAAGTAAATTTTAAAAGGCCTATTTACAATTAAACACTTGCAGTTGTGAAGTCATGCTTACTAGAGTAATGAAGAGATCTGTATCAAATTTTTTCTTGGGGTTTCTTGGTGGTAAGTCAGTTAAGCAGCTGCCTTCGGCTCAAATCATGATCCCAGGGTCCTGGGATCGAGCCCTACATCGGTCTCCCTGCTCAGCAGGGAGCCTGCTTCTCCCTCTCCCTCTGCCTGCTGCTCCCCCTGCTTGTTCTCTTGCTCTCTGTCAAATAAGTAAGTAAAATCTTAAAAAAATTTTTTTCTTGCTTTCTCACCAAGTAATCAATCACTTAATACTAGTACTGATGTATGTAGTTTCAAACTAATGTATTTTTTTCCCTAAACAGAACTTGATTAGTCAAATTCACTAAACAGAGAGAGGACCTGCAATAGACTTTATAAGACCTGGATATAAAGTAACTATATCTGTTATCTGAGGGTTAGTATTTTAGGAGAAAAAAACTGTTTGCCTTATATTTGAACATACCCAACAATAATAATGTTTAGTTCACAGAAATGGTTTTAAAACAAATTCATACTAATTGTCAATGCTTCTGAATTCTACATTTGATTTTATTTTTATTTGGATCTGAAACTGATTATGATTGAGAAAAAATTATAAATACAATTTAGGAAATTCTCTAAAGGTATTTCTATATTATATAAAAAGTGAAATACACACTATGTACTCTCTTACAAGATTGAGGCCCCTATAGACTATATTTCTTTTGATAAAAGATATTTCTGCGAGGAGAAGCAAATTACTAGGGATGGTATCTGGAAGCAAAATTAATTCAGTCTTTTTTTTTTTTTTAAAGATTTTATTTTTTTATTTGACAGAGAGGAGAGAGATCACAAGTAGCCAGAGGCAGGCAGAGAGAGAGAGAGAGGGGAAGCAGGCTCCCTGCTGAGCAGAGAGCCCGATGCGGGACTTGATCCCAGGACGCTGAGATCATGACCTGAGCCGAAGGCAGAGGCTTTAACCCACTGAGCCACCCAGGTGCCCCTAATTCAGTCTTAATTTAATCTTAAGGATTTTCCAAATTTAGTAACTTCTAAATTTAAGCCCACTTTAAAAAGTTGTTCTTACCGGTATATTAGCCAACTTTTGTAAATGGCGGCAACAAAATTGCAGCCACTTCCACAGTGCATAGTTTTTATTGTTGTGGGCATAATTTGGAGGCTGTTCACTGCTGGGCTCCACTGGGTTCAGCCCAGATCCATGAGTCCTCTCACTCCTGAATTGCTTCTAAAGGAGGTGCCACCATCTGTGACATGATGTACTTAGGGCACAGGACAGCTGCTCAGGTGGGACAGAGCCAACCCAGGCAAGGCATTTAAAACTTCTACTTGAACAAATGTATACCACATCCACTCACACTCCATTGACCAAAGCAGTCATATGGCTAAACCAGTGTTAGTGGGGCAAGAGGTTATATTCCCTGCAGATGGTGAATCATGACAAGGATGGGGAGGAGACAAGTAATTGCAAGCAAATAATACAATCCACCATTGATAATCACTTTGCTGACCATCTTGTAATTTGTAACACTTGCTTAATTGTCATTAGAACTAGAATTAATGTCAGCAAGTGTGAAGAACACATACTGCTTTTAGGTACCTACAATGGCTATGAAATTGGATGAAGATCAAGCATGTGAGAGTTAAGAAAAGCTATTCAGTATGTTTTCTAAAGTACTTTTAGTTTCTGATGATGCTATTATTAATACTTCCTTTATGCTTTTTAAACTTCTCAGGATAATTTTCATTTATAAGTCCTTTTTGGGAGTTTTTCCTTTCTATACCATTCCTGTCAGTGTAGCATCCAAGTCTGGTTCTCCTCCAGCTCTCCCGGAGAGTCGGGAGATATTTAATTTCCCTTAGTATTTCTGCTAAACTAGCTAGACTAAACTCTTTCCTATATATATCCTATGGAGTTGATATGTATCTTTGAGGAGCTAATATATAAGAAGGTACCTAGCATATGGTATGCATTTTAAAAAGTCACATCACTTTTCAGTCCTATGATTTTATTTTGAAAAAGTTGATATATTTGTTTCTTTAAAAAATACTTTATTGTTGTTTTTTTATCATGATACTCTCAAATTCTTAAGAATTGTTTACCCTAATATTTCTCATTGTTTCTGAAAGCCTGGGGATGGTAATGAACATAAGTTGAAAAGCAGTTTTTCTACCACTTTCTGAAGATCTTTCTAAACCAATCATTTATCCCAGATTATCCAAAGCAATTCCAAGTTAAAATAAGCTGCTTCACTGTCCCCATAAGTATACTTTCATATATGACATCCATGTTTCATGTTTTGGTTCACAAAAATACATTATCCTTGGAACTTCTGAGTTGGTGAACATGTAGAGATTCAGGAAGTGGCATACTAGGAGAGGGCATGGAAGGTTTGGGCCCTTTCCCCTCCTATGCCCTGTGCATCTCTTTAATCTGGCCATTCCTAACTTATATCCTTTTATAGTCTAGTAATCTAGTTTTAAGTTCTGCTTCCAGGTGGTGTTTCTTTCTAGGCAACTCTACAGAAGAATTACGAGAGAATCCAGAAAGTAGTTTATGATGATTACAAATTTGTCACTAAGACAGATGTATAAGCCCTTGAATTTAGGGCTTATACATCTCATTTTCACCAGGTGTGTATGCGTGGATTTTTCATGGATGTAAGACTCTGTGACAGGTGAAATTGATAGTAAAGCGATTTGCTTATGAAGAATATAGGAAAAATAAGGTCTGATAGAAGATAGATGTTGTGCACAGAGTCCAATTAAAGGGTTGCCAGAAGTTAACAAAGAGCTGGCACTTAAATTAATTGAGGGAGAGGAAGAGAAGGAAAAATCTACTTTTTAAAAAAAAATTTTTTTTCTTTTTCTAAAAAAGAAAATTAAGAGCCTTTCTAATAACCAATGATTGGTTTAGAGTTGTTTGAGAACACTGACTTCAAAATAGACAAAGAAAGTAAAGAATTTAAGCTTTTGAATCCAGTTGTTTAAAAAGTTAGTGAAGAAGAAAGAAGACTCTTAGAGTAACAAATACTTTACGAAAAAGAAGAGAAGGAAGAACTAAAAGGAAAACTGAGTGATGCAGAAAGTTCTAAGAATTCAGATGATGAAAAAGACTAAGTTGAAGAGGTAAGGAAACAGCACAGACCTTTCCACCAGGAGGAAAAAGCAGCAAGAACAACTGAGGGAGAACCAGCAGACAGTCCTCAAGCCCCAGTTTTATGATGTCAAAGCAGAAGAAATCAGAAGCTTCAAAGATTCTGCCGTGAAGCAGAAGCTGATGAATAAAACCCTTGAAGATCATTTGAAACTTGAAGCAAAAAATGGAACATTGAGTGTTTCAGAAGCCATGGTTGTCAGCAAACAATTGACATTCATGTTAAAAAGTTCGGAACAGCAGAAGCAACAGGAGGCTGAGAAACTAAACCAAGAGAAGGAAACATTTTGTCATTCAGTGCTCACCTGAAGTCAAGACACAGAAGAGGACTGCTGTTGCATTGAATTTAGAAACAATCCTACCCCTGATTTGGAAGGAGCACTCTACTCCAAATTGGTCATTATCAAATTGGTCAATGTTATGATCAAATGCATCATTAAGATACATTAGAGTATCTTAAACACAGACAAGGAAATGAACATTTTTAAAGTTCCACGTAAATTCTTGATACATATACACAAGTAAATATTTGACAACTTGTCTCTGTGCCTTATGGGTAGGACTTTGAAACTGGTTCCCCACCAACTGGTCAGTGCATGGCCCCAGGCTGCTTTTCATACGTTGTTACTTTCCATGAACACTGTCCTTTTCCCCCTGATTTTAATCAGGTATACCAGATTGTTGTCTTTTAATACTGTGAAATGTATACCATGAAATGAAAGATTCTCCTGTGCTAAAAATGAAGATTGATCATATTCTAGGAACTTTTTTTCTTACAACACCTGCTGCCATTCATGATTAAACCATTCAGAAATACCATCCCTGTCTTATATGATGTGTATATATTGCCATGTTTGTGTTTATAGGTATATGTTAATAGGTTTGTTACTTAATGTGTATGTTTGAGATTTTTTAAAAAATATATATTTTATTCCAAGAGAATATAATTTAGTGGTAATAACAATTTGAAGCAAGAAGTGGAAGCTACTGGTTATTCTTTTAACTTTTCAAAAGATTACAGATTTTTTATTTGTTTCTTAAGTTTAATTAAAGATAAACTGGCTGGAGAAGACATTTAGTAAGAGCCTTCATTTGAACAACAAATACACTATCCTTAAATATAGCTGTTTCAGTTGAATATGAGGAAAATCTAACTTCAAAATCTGTCACCCTGTTAATTTTCTGGATAGATTTGGCATTTGGTTTATCTGATTGACATTATTTATGTCATTCCTGAAGCTGAGTGTTGAAGAGGGCCATGGACACAAATACTGAAAAATTATTATGCAGCCAGGATATCTGTCCTCCCTATGAGAGCCTCCAGACTAAGTGGGTTTTGTTAATTCAGTGACCCAGGTTGGTTATGTGGGAGGGAAGGGAAGTAAAGAAAAATGACAGGAGAATGGAATCTATAGCAACTGTGGTCCTCAGGTATTCTCTTTAGTGTGCAAGCAAGTAGTAGTCATTTATTTTTACAATTAAAAATACATTCATTTTGGGGCGCCTGGGTGGCTCAGTGGGTTAAAGCCTCTGCCTTCAGCTCAGGTCATGATCTCAGGGTCCTGGAATCGAGCCCCGCATCGGGCTCTCTGCTCGGCAGGGAGCCTGCTTCCCCCTCTCTCTCTGCCTGCCTCTCTGCCTACTTGTGATCTCTCTCTCTGTCAAATAAATAAATAAAGTCTTTAAACAAAAACAAAAACAAAAAAAAAAAACAACACATTCATTTTATATAAGATGTTCCGTATTTTGGAAGATATATGTTTTTAATTTAAAAAGAAAGATTGGTGCCTGGGTGGTACAGACAGTTGAGCGTCCAGCTCAGATCATGATCTCAGGGTCGTGATATCAAGCCCCCACAACCGGCTTTATGGTACACCCAGAGTCAGCTTGAGATTCTCTCTCCCTCTTCCTCTGCCCCTCCTGCTCATGCTCTTCCACTCTCTCCTTCTCTCTCTCTCTCTTTCTCTCTCTCTCCCTCTCTAAAATTAATACATAAAAATTTAAAAAAAGAAAAGAAAGATCACTACCGAAAATCCTATTAGCATTTTGGGCTATGTATTTTGAGACTCTTTTCTGTTTATGCATATTTATTTTCTTTAAAAATGATTTCATACTGTACATATCAGTTATTAACTTGTTTTTGTTAGCTAACACTCTAACTTGGATATATTTCCCTACAATATATTCTATTACATCATTTTGATGATTGCATGAAGTATTTTACCCCATGGAGATTACCCAACTTTTTATTTATTTATTTATTTATTTTTAAATATTTTATTTATTTATTTGACAGAGAGAGATCACAATTAGGCAGAGAGGCAGGCAGAGAGAGAGGAGGAAGCAGGCTCCCCACTGAACAGAGAGCCCGATGCGGGGCTTGATCCCAGGACCCTGAGATCATGACCTTGGCCTAAGGCAGAGACTTTAACCCACTGAGCCACCCAGGTGCCCCAATTACACAGCTTTTTAAACCAGTTTATTTGTTTATTTTTCTCTCATATATCATTTTTAGCATAAATGTTTTTGAGACAAGCATTTTTATAGGTAAACCTTGGGAAAATGCATAATTATTTCTTAGGATAAATTTCTAAAAGTGTAAATCCTAGATAAAAGATCATACATATTTTTCAATTTTAAGAACATATTATGGAATCTTTCTCTAGAAAATTTGCATTAATTTATATTCAATTCAGCAGTATTAATGAGGGGAGCTGTTTTTCCACTCCTTCACTGATTATCAATCTTTGTAACCTTGACCAACATGAAAGCCAGTTAATAATGAGCTGAATTTTCTTTTTTAAGAAACTGTTTTCCTCGGGGCGCCTGGATGGCTCAGTGGGTTAAAGCCTCTGCCTTCGGCTCAGGTCATGATCTCAGGGTCCTAGGATCAAGCCCCGCGTTGGGCTCTCTGCTCAGCAAGGAGCCTGCTTCTCCCCCTCTCTCTGCCTGCCTCTCTGCCTGCTTGTGATCTCTCTCTCTGTCAAATAAATAAATAAAATCTAAAAAAAGAAAAAAACTATTTTCCAGGGGTGCCTGGGTGGCGCAGTCAGTTAAGCGTCCTTCTTCTGCTCAGGTTATGATCTCAGGGTCTTGGGATCTAGCCCCATATCGGGCTCCCAGCTCAGTGGGGACTTTGCTTCTCCCTCTCCTCTCCCTCTGCTCATGCTCTCTCTCTCTCTCTCTCTCTCGTGCACTCTCTTTCTCAAATAAATAAAATCTTTTAAAAAAACAACAACTATTTTCCATTACCCCTATTTCCATTTTCTGTCTAAGAGTCTATGGAAGAAGAGGTTAAAATCTCAGTGGCTATCCCTACTCATTCAGTGGCCTGAGCAGTGGGACTTGCAGACCAGTCTTCCATGACAGGCTGAGAGCTCTAATCTTCAGTAAGGAACTACCGGATAGGCACAAAGGAAACCTGTACACCTTCAGAGCAGTCTGAGGTTTCAGTTTGAGTTAGCAGGAAATTTAGGGGGCTGGAGCAGTCCACTCACCCTGAATTCCTTCTTGGTCACAGCCTTTTCAGCAGCAGCCTGTTCTTTTCACTCTCTTCAGGATCTCTGTAAGGAGAGATCACGCATTACCTCCCATGGATGTTCAAGGGAGATTCTACCATGCATGCTCAAAGCTCCCTGGGCCAGCATTTACCATATTAGACCTGCAGAATGAGTTCCCTTGTTGCGTGGGATGGCAATGTCCACACAGTGCAGAGCGAAGTCTGTGTCACAGAGAGCAGCAGTAGGCAGATTAACACAACACACCTCTGTGATAGGCTCCCGGTGAGCCCCAGGATCAGTAACTACTACAAGTCACAGCTCCCAAAGGCTGGATCTGGTTGGCAAAGTTTCCAGAAGTGACCAGCAATAGGAGTGACTTTAGTGGCACAGCAAACTTCAATGCATCTCACCAGCCAGTATTCCTAGAAGATATGGCACTGATATCAGCTCCATTTTCAATGGTACAGACTTCCAGCAGAATCTTCTCCCAGGTTCTCTTCAGGTTTATGATATAGATGCTATCTCTTTTCCTTTGTAGATGTACTGTTTCATTTGGAAGTCAAGTCTGCTACATCTAAGTGGGGTCCTGCTGCAAGAGATTTGAGGACATCGTCCTCCTTCATTTGTGGGATATTGAAGGCTCCAGACAGTCTGAAAATTTCCCTTTAATTATAATGGGAACCCAGAATATCATATGGACCCCTCTCTGGGTAGCACAGAAAGGTAACAAGTTGTATTTTAATTTACATTTCCATTATTATCAAGTTAGAATTTTATTCATGAGCATTGTCTGTTTATATTTCTTCATTTGTGCATTACCACTTATGTTGTTCTCCTATTTTTCTTTGGAGTCTTTTGCTTATAAGTTGCAAGCATCCCTTTTGTAGTAACCAGTTTAAAAAGTAATCACTCAGATATGTTGCAAATAAACTTGCTCAATTTGGGTCTTTCTTTTTAAACCTATTTAAGGGTATTTGATGAGCAGCTTTTTTATTTATGTTTTTTATAATTTTGGGTCAAAAATGAACTGTTGAAAATATATTTTAAGGAAAACTAATCTGGCAATGGTAGGCAGGCTTGTTTAGACATGGAAAGCTCAATTAGGACATTAATTCATAATCAAAAATTGAAGTAAGGGTCTGCAGTCAGAAGCCAGAGATGGAAACAAAGAATGAATCAATTTTTAAGGAAAAAAATGATCAGAATTGGTTGAATGTAAGATCTAAAGAAATGTAATAGTCATAGACGATTACAAAGTTTGAGATTGAGAAAAATGTACCAGTGCTAGAAATATAAACATTGGCATGCTCTACCTTTGAGTCTCAAAGTTTGTTTTGTTTGGTTTCAAGTAAATTGAATTTAAGATAATCTACAAAACGAACACTGAAGAGTTCTTAGAATTTTTTTTCTGCTACATCTTTAATTAGTGTTTTGAAATAACCACTCATGTTTTGTTCTGTTTCATTATTTAACCAGTATCTGCGTTGTCAGCTAGTAGCCACTAGGTAAAGAGGATTTTCTCGGACTTCCAACTTCCTACTATGGTTGTATTAATCCTCCTGTCCCATGTTGGTCAGGGTCATAGGTGAGTGGTTGCAATTAAATAATTGCATCTGTGTCATCAGACTCTGGTATCCAGTCTACTTCTGTCCCTTTCCCTATGTTTCCAAGTCACCCAGTACTGTATCTAAACTCAAGCTTAGTACATATGTGGGATCGTGAGCAATGGCAAATGGTTTGGCTGATCAGGGTCCTGTAAAATAAAAGATTAAAAGGTCTTGAAGGAGGTTAAAGGAGGCCTGGGGTAGAGACATGTTGTTAGACATATGAGAATGGTCATGAACTGTGAAGAACAAAAAGCACTGATACGTTACTCTCTCTGGACATAGGAATGTGATACCCTTTTTATGAAAGGTTGTCGTAGGAATCCCATAGAAGGATTTCTCTGTCTAACAACACCTTGTCTACAATTCCAAAAATACAAAGATCTCTGAAATTCAATAGTTATTTTTCTTTTTGCAAACTCATTTGGCAATAGAAATTTACTTGAACTGACATAAGGACATTTATAGTTTTAATTGTGTACTTTTAATTGAGATAAAATTGATATATAACATTATATTATTTTCAGATGAACAAGGTAATCATTTTAATATTGGTATATATTGCAGAATGATCATCACAATAAGTGTAGTTAACATCATCACCACCCATAATTACAATGTCAAGGAGCTTACTGCCTGTGTTTTCTTCTGGGACTTTTATGGTTTCAGATTTTAAGTTCAAGTCTTTAATCCATTTTGAGTTCATTTTTGTGTATGGCATAAGATAGTGATCCAGTTTCATTCCTTTGCATGTGGCTGTAAAGTTTTCTCAATACCAGTATTGAAGGAACTGCCTTTCCTCATTGTATGTTCTTGGTTCCTTTGTCATAAATCAGTTGACCATATATGCATATGTGGGTTTACTTTAGGATTTCTATTTTGTTCTGGTTTTAACTACTATTAATAAAGCCAATAAATTAAAGATCCCAAAAATACATCATTTCCAACACACTAAGGATGATATTGGTGAGAGTAGCACCAACATTACTAAGAATTTAGGTAACGGCTCTCTTCCATAGACAGGGGCAGGACAGGGTGCTACAAGACTGAACTCACTACTAACAATAGAAAATGAATAGGATCCCCAAACAACAGAGGCCAGTGGCATTGGTTAACCATCAGAAGCCTGGTGCATGCAATTGCTCATAATGACCGTCAAGTCATCCATCACTGTTGTACCAGTGCCTCTTCCCCTGCTCACATCTATGGCTACAACAGAGATCCCTTATAACCAGTGATGGAAAGGTTTGGGTTCTTGAATGGGTCCACTTTGTATGAGAACATAGACGAGAACTATACATGGATAACAACTGCACTATATCCTCATTCAGGGTAAGATAGTACTGATGACATAAGATATCTAGGAATAAACATAACCAGAGAGATGAAAGATCTGTACTCTGAAGAGTATAGAATACTTAATGAAAGAAATTGAGGATGATACAAAAAAATGGAAAAACAGTCCATGCTCATAGATCAGAAGAACAAATATTGTTAAAATGTGTATCCTGCACAAAGCAATCTACACATTCAATGCAATACCTATCAAAATACCACTAACATTTTTCACAGAGATAGAACAAACAATTCTAAAATTTGTGTGGAACCAGAAAAGATCCCGAAAAGCCAAAGGAATGTTGAAAAAGAAAACCAAAGCTGGAGGCATCACAATTCTGGACTTCAAGCTGTATTACAAAGCTGTAATCATCAAGACAGTATGGTACTGGCACAAAAACAGACACAAAGATGAACAGTATAGACTAGAAAACCCAGAAATGGACCCTTAATCTTTGAGAAAGCAGGAAAGAATATCCAATCGAAAAAGTCTCTTCAACAAATGGTGTTGGGAAAACTGGATAGCCATATGCAGAAAAATGAAACTGGACCATTTTCTTACACCATACACAAAAACAAATTCAAATTCAAAATGAATGAAAGACCTAAACGTGAGACAGGAATCCATCAAAATCCTAGAGGAGAATGCAGGCAGCAACTTCTTTGACCTTGGCTGCAGCAACTTCTTGCTAGACACATCTCCAAAGGCAAGGGAAAGAAAACCAAAAACGAACTATTGGGACTTCATCAGGATAAAAACCTTTTGCACAGCAAAGGAAACAATCAACAAAACTAAAAGGCAACCTATGGAATGGGAGAAGATGTTCATAAATGACATATCAGATAAAGGGCTAATATCCAAAATCTGTAAAGAACTTAGCAAACTCAACACCCAAAAAACATTTCTTCAAAGAAGACGTACAAATGGCTAACAGACACATGAAAAAATGCTCAACACCACTTGACATCAGGGAATTACAAATTCAAACTACAATGAGATACCACCTCACACTGGTCAGATGGCTAAAATTAACCAACTTAGGAAACGACAGATGTTGGCAAGGATGCAGAGAAAGGGGAACGCTCTTACACTGTTGGTGGGAATGCATACTGGTACAGCCACTCTGGAAAACAGTATTGAGGTTCCTCAAAAAGTTGAAAATAGAGCTACCCTATGACCCAGCAATTTCACTACTAGGCATTTATTCAAAGGGTACAAAAATAGTGATTCAAAAGAATACATACACCCCAATGTTTATAGCAGCAATGTCTACAATAGCCAAAATACGGAAAGAACTCAGATGTCTTTTGACAGATGAATGGATAAAGAAGAGGTAATATACATGTACATACATATACGTGTATACATATGTACATGTATATATGAGGTGATATATATATAATATATATATCCCATTATATTGTATTATATAATATACATATAATGGAATATTAGTCATCAAAAAGAATGAAATCTTGCCCAGTCATCAAAAAGAATGAAATCTTGCCATTTGTAATGATGTGGATAGAACTAGAGGGTGTTATGTGAAGCAAAATAAGTCAGAGAAAGACAAAAACCATATGATTTCACTCATATGTGGAATTTAAGAAACAAAACAGAGGAACATAGGGGAAGAAAAGGAAAAATAAGATAAAAAGAGAGAGGGAGGCAAACCATAAGAGACTCTTGACTATAAGAAACAAACTAAGGGCTGCTGAAGGGGAAGTTGGGGGAGGTGGAGATGAGGGGAAGTTGGATGATGGGCATTAAGGAGGGCACTTGATATAATGAGCAGTGGGTGTTATATGCAACTGATGAATCACTAAATTCTATCCCTGAAACTAATAATACACTGTATATTAACAATTTAGTTAATTCAATTAAATTTATTAATTTGATTTATTGAATTTAAATTAAAAATTTTTACAAAGGAAAGAAAACAACCCCTTAAAAAAAAAGATAATGGTGATGGAAAATCATCCCATTGAGCAGAGTTTCAGATAGTGCCCTGGTAATCTACTTTATGTAAACAGAAAGGTGGCCCAAGCTTAGCATATGTATGGAATAATGGGCAATGATAAATGGCTTGACTGATCAGGGGCCTGGAAAGAGAAATGAAATGAAAGATCAGTTTCGGGGCACCTGGGTGGCTCAGTCAGTTGAGCAGCTGTCTTTGGCCCAGGTCATGATCCATGGGATCGAGTCCCATGTCGGGCTCCCTGCTCAGCAGGGAGCCTGCTTCTCCCTCTGCCTCTGCCTGCCGCTCTGCCTACTTGTGCTCTGTCTCTCTGTCAAATAAATAAATAAATAAAATCTTTTGGGAAAAAAAAAAGAAAGATCAGTTTCAAGGAGTTCTGGACTCCTTACATGTTATGTGGACATGTAAAAATAGTCATATACTGTGGAGATCTTCATATTACATCATACTGGGCACCAGCAATCCAACAACATTGAAGAGCCAATAAACATCGTGATAAACAAAACTGAACTGGCTAGTTGAAATGAGCCAGCTTCCATTCAGCAACCATCCCCATGTTGACACAATGGATACATAAAAGAAATATCCATGATAACAGAGATGCTTGGGCCAATAGTATGGGCTGCTGCTTTCCAGAGCCTTAGAATGTCCAACCTATCAGCAACAGAGACCAGAGCTGAGCCTTCTATATGGCATCGACTAGCTAGTTGGTGGTCACCTGAATACATTGGACCTCTTCCACCTTGAAAGTAATAATAATTCATTTTGATAAGAATCGATACATATTATGGCTATGGAGTTGTGTTTCCTAGGGATGGAGCCCTAACCAGCACCACTGTCCCAGGGTCTATAAAACATCATCCCTCACCATATAATATTGGGTCAAATCAAAGGACCTGTTTTTTTTTTTTTTTTAAAGATTTTATTTATTTATTTGACAAAGAGAGATCACAAGTAGGCAGAGAGGCAGGCAGAGAGGAGGAAGCAGGCTCCCTGCCTAGCAGAGAGCCCGATGCGAGGCTCGATCCCAGGACCCTGAGATCATGACCCGAGCCGAAAGCAGAGGCTTTAACCCACTGAGCCACCCAGGCGCCCCCAAAGGACCTGTTTGATAGAACAGGGAGTTTGCAGCTGATCCATAACACATGGTCCACCAGTCATATTATACATCATGTCATTTGAAAGATGCTGGCTAGATAGAGCAATGAAATAGCCTGCTAGAGGCAAAGTGCTGGTTTACAGGAGATACTTTACAATGAAACCATTTTCTCCAGGACACAGTGTCCCTTTAATTCAAAGATCTTTATATGATGCTGTGCCTTAGTAAGGAAAATATGTTGGTCCAGAAACCAAAGTGTAGAAGCAGGATTAATCCCACTTATTATCATTCTCAGTGATTCACTTGCCAAATTTGTGCTTCTCATCCCTGTCGTTCTGGGTGCTCTTCTTTCAAAAGGGGAATCTTTCCACCAAGATACACAACAAGAGCCCTGTTGAACTATAAGCTAATAATTGCCACCTAGATATTCCATCCTTCTCTTGCAAGTGACCAGAATGCAAGTGGTAGCATATTGGTAAGGGTAATTGACACTTTTCACCAGTAGAAGTAATTGAAGGGGACAGCAAACAATATTTTTAATATGCAGATAATCATTTGGGTACCTATTGGTGCCCCCTTACCAAGTTTTGGTGGTTAGTGGAAGAATTCAGTAACCTCTTCCTGAAAAGTGCTCGGTGACCTAAGGCTCAGAAACCTTGGTGAGGGTGGTCTGAACAATGCCACTGGAATGAAGTATTTATTCTCTCAGCTGCTGGGAAGTTTGCCAGAAGAAGGCCTCCAGATGTCAGCCCTTTTTGGTCACAAGAAGACGACAGCACCTAAAATCCTTTTTTCCAGCAGCAGCCTCTATTCAATGGTTGGTCAAAACAGGTGGTATGAAAACTCATCCTCCTCACTCGAATTTGGGACAACTCTAACGGACTGTACCAAATCTAGAACTTCCCATGTGGTTACCTAAAGCTCTTGTTGGAACTTAATTAACATTCCCCTCTGCACAATCCTGCCTCCTTCAACTCTCTTCACCAGGTTTTGGTCCCAAGAGCATATCCAAATAATATCCTTCCCTGAACCTCTGTCACAAAGTCTGATTCTTATAGAAAGTAGCCTGAGACAATATATTTAAGGGGCATTACCTCAGACATTGCTGAAATGTTATGTACTATATGATATAAATACCATATTTATTTTTTTTTAATCTGAAAAATTTTGAATTCTAAAACACAGTTGGCTCCAAAGTTTTCAGATAAGGGATCAGGGGCCTGTGTTTACCAAAGATAATAGTTCTAATAAGGAATAGAGACTATGAATCTTTTATACAGTTCCACCTTTTGAGTCTTCCTTCTTCTTTGAAAAAATCAGTTTTCCTCTACTACTGCTGGGCTCAAGAACCTTTCATAAGCTTTGCTCTCCAAGAAGGTTCACATTTCCTTCTCATAATATCAAACACTTGATATTTAGAAGATTTAATATTCATCTTTACATTTTATTACGTTATATCTTTCCCAGTACAAATAAGTATTTTCCAAGGAATAACCTGTCTGAAATTTTCTAGATTAAAAATAAAAATTAGCAAATTATCTTCCCCTAACAGCTCGGGATTATTATATACAGTTTTCTCTTTGACATGTTATAGAAATTGCTTAGTTAGAGGGGAACGTAATCCCTAGAATGATCCCAACCAATACTTAAAATTGTACGTTTTATCCACATTTGTCACAAAGATAGCTTCCTCTTAAGCATGATGGTTTTTGAAGTGTTCTCTGGCATTATGGCTCCATCAAGTGGTAAAATTGACATGAAGCTTTCAGTTTCATTTCCGTACTAGAATTTCTATAAGGGCTTTATCTGTAACTAATACGTCTTTGTTTCAAAGCACGGACAGGCAATTTTTAACTTGGAAATTCTAATGATTTTTTTAATAAACAGAGAGATGGGTTATTTTAAAATTTTTGGTATAGAAACTAAAGAATCACATTTTTCCTACTATTTGCAATTTGATTCTCTGAATATCTTTATTTTACCATTTGCTACTCCAAAAGGGTATTGTCAGGCCTCAGGTCCTCACTGACTTTTGGCAAGAGACAGTTCCTTACCACATGCGTCTCTCCATATGGCTGCTCACAACATGGCATCTTGCTTCTCTCTTTGAGCAGTGGATCCAAGAGAGAAGGAGCAAGAAAGGAAAAGAGCAAAAGGAAGTCACAGCCTTTTTGTGACCTAATCTCAGAAGTGAAATCCTATCAGTTTGGCATTTTTTTTCCTCATTAGAAAATCTTAGTCACTGTCTTAGAGGCTGCCTACCACAAGTGCTTTCCTGAAATAAATGTACAATCTCTAAAATGCTCATACTGTACAAAATTTTAAATATATTATCATTCACTTGCAGAAATTACTAATTTTATTGTTAATAATATGATTTACTATTATTCATGTATCATATATTTACTCATTAATTGTTACAACCCTAGAGGCGTCTGAGTGGTTCAGTGGATTGAGCATCTAGCTCTTGAATTTGGTTTAGGTCATGATCTTATGGTGGTGTGACCCAGCCCAGTATCAGGATTTGCTTAGGATTTGCTCTCTCTCTCTCTCCCTCTCCCTCTGCCCCTCCCCCTGTGCAGGCATGCAGATACTCTCTCCCTCTCTTAAAAAAAAAAAATTGTTACAACTCTATTAGATAAGTACTATTATTATTCTCATCTACCATATAAGAAAACTGACACACAGAAAAATTAAGTAATTTAGCAGGACTTGAAATTCCGCCATCTGTCTCCAAAGGAAAATATAAAGTTTAACACAATTTTTAATTGTTATAAACAGAATTTGTAAATGGCAGATGAGAAACACCATTGAAAAGAGAAATAAAACAATTTTAGGGATAATTCTCAGGTTTCCATTACTCCAGCTGATACATTTTTGTAATATAAATATGATCAACTGCTGCTTTGCTTATAATAGCTTTCATTTAGACTGGTATCCTGATATGATTGTTAATAATAATTCTTCACCCTCAAAAGTGTCCAGGTTTGGGTGATAAATCATAAACCTTAAATATAAGACTATCAAAGTGTCCCAACACATTTGAAGAATATTTCACATTTCATTATTAGACAAAATTTAATCTTCCCACCATACCTCCAAGTGATTCTGACATGGTCCTAATAATGGGCTGATAATCACTGTTGATGATGGAAACTGTAAGAACAGTAATGGCAAAATAGTATCACAGTACAATTTGTCTCAGTTCGTGAGCAGCCCAAATCATTTAGCTAATTCCCACACACGTAGAGTCAGAAACACAAACATATTGAAAAAATCAATTATAACAATACCAAGCTGTTTTAGGACTTCTCTATCTCTTTGTCCTTTACAAATACAATATAAAATGTGAATCTGGTAAATTGAGTAATTTTATCAGTAAAAACCCAACTAGATAGATTATGCTCCAAGATTAAAAAAAAAAAAAAAAAAAGCTGCTTATGTTTGTTAAACTAAGTTAGGCAGGCGAATGCCTATATCATCAATAAAACATATTCATTTTTAGAATTATTAAGGAATAAATAGATTTAAAATTGTTGAAACATATACTACAAAGTAAATGTATAGAAAAGAACTAAGAACATGTAAATTTCCAGATAATGCTATAGGAAGAAAGGTTGTGCTTTGATCTTTAGCCAGAAGAGGGCGTTGCATGACTGCTATATGCTGGTGTGTTAGTATACATTTTTAAAAATCTCGAAGACCAAATCTGTGAAAAAAAGTGATGAATCGTAGCACCCAAACACTATACACTGAAATCATTTAATGAAGATAATTTTCCAAATGATATTGCTTAAAGTATTCAGCTTTCTTTCTGAGAATTTAATAAACTTTATTTCAATATACATGTGGTTTATTAGAGTCAAGGGTTTAAGATGGAGGAGGGCAATTCAATTGTTAAAACTTAAAAGATAGTAAAAGCCCCTACTCTAAGTTCTTTATTCTACCAATGATACGACTAAATTTCAGAGACGTTATGTGGTATGCCTGAGATCCAGGGCTGGCACTGTCATCTGAGACTGAGTTCTCCTCTAACTACCCCTCTCAGACTGGCCCGCCCATAGTCTTCAGCTCATCATCACATCGGGGCATCACCCTGGACACTGACATAGGGGCTCAGCTCAGAACCTGAGGGAGCACTGGCAGCACCAGAAGTGCCAATTCACTCCCAAATACTGAAGTTAATACAGTTGGAATATAAACATTTTTATCATGCTTATACTTAAGAAATGTTTTAATAAAACACAAATTCCCGTTTTCTGAAATGAAATCAAAACATTCACCAGTGAAAGGGGGACTGCACAAAAGAAGAGAGCAAAACCCTATATTAGTCTTCCCGCTGGCCCAAATAATGTCAATCTCTGGTCATAGAGTGATAGCATTACATAACTAAAAAATTAGCAATCAGATTGTGTCTCTTATTTATAAATATTTTATACATAAAGACTCTAGGGCCCTTGGAGGTTAAATGATTGGCTTGAGAACACGAACCTGGCAAGTGCCAGAGTAATAGATCACTTAAGGTCTGTGGAAGGCAGAATTCTATGATGACCTTCTCCCCTTGTGTTGCTTACATGATTAAATTACCTGAGAGGGCAAAAGAAGTTTTGCAGTGCAATTAATGTTACTAATCGTTGACCTTAAAATGGAGAGTATCCCTGGGCACCTGGGTAGCCCAGTTGTTTGAACATTTGACTCTTGATTTAGGCTCAGGTCATAATCTCAGGGTCATGAGATGGAGCCCTGTGTGGGCTCTGTGCTCTTATTCTCTCTCTCTCCATCTGTACCTCCCCCCACTCATTCTCTCCTTCCCTCTCTCTCTCTAAAATAAATAAATAAATCTTTTTTTTTTAATTAAAAAAATAAAATAGAGATTATCCAGGTGGGCTTAACTTAATCACATAAACTCTTTAAAGGAGGACAATTTTCTCCTACCATGGTCAGAAGAGGATATCAGAGATTTTCAAAGCATGAGAGGGATTGGACATGAGGAAGAAATGATATCCATTGCTGCGATGGAGGGGCTGGGTGGTGTGAAAGCAGAGACTAAGAGCAGCCCCCAGCTGACAGCTGGCAAAGAAATGAAGACCTGTAACTATGACTGAATTCCACCAACAATGTGAATGAGTTTGGAAGCAGATTCTCCCCCAGAGCATCCAGGTAGGAACACAGCCTCAGCAGGCACCTTGATTTCAGCCTTGTGAGACACTAACAGGAAATCAGGTTGAAGCCACATGGGATTTACCTGTAACTATGAGATAATAAAAGAATGTTCTTTTAATATGTTAAATTTGAATAATTTGGTCCATAACAACAGAAAACTAATACTAGGTCTAACCCGAAAGCAGAAAGCATTTGAGGTTTTAAGAAAAAGGAACTCTCAGCAAAAGCGTTTTGTTACACAAATGATAAACGAGCAAAGAAACTAAATGGAAGACAGGAGATAACTCTGAGTATCAACTGCAGAAAGCAACAGAGGGGTGATGGGAAGTGTGTTCCCAGAGTTGCAGGAGTGAAGTCACACAGCTGAAGTTGGAGCCACAGCAGCCTGTCCAGTGGGCTCTGAGCCATTGCATGAGTTGTGGTAGTTTCTAGACACTCAGCCTGAGGCACAGAAAGATGTGCATTTTCCTTCTTGTCACCTTCCAGTCTTCCACTAAGGCCTCCCATTGGCCAGACTCTGCTAAATACTGGCGGATACAGGAGCCTGAGAAAGATAGCCTGCAGAGTCAGCCTTCTGCCACACACAGCAGAACAAGGAAATGACAAGAAATGAATTTTAAGGCAAATAGGCTTAAGACAGGCACAGATGGCATCAAAACCTTCAAGAAGACAAGGCAGTTGAAGTTCAGGCACTGTGCCAGATTATTTATTTATGTTATCTCTCTTAGTTCATAGATGATATTAATTTCTTTTTCTTCTTCTTCTTCTTCTTTTTTTTTTTTTTGTATTCCTGTTTTACTGACTAGGAAATTGAGGTCCAGGGAGGTTAAAAAATGTTCCCCAAATTGTGTTGCCTTAAATAATAGACCTGGTTTTGAACACAGGTTTACATAACTATCACCAGCCAACTTAGAGGAGTAACTAGGAGCACTACAGATGCTTACCATTTCAAACAGTAGGAAAATATGAACAAGGCAGGAAAATGACATGCAGTTGTATATTTTACTTTCTTAAATAAAGGACTTTCATTTGACTGAAAAAACCCACATTTTAGATTGTTTTTTTCAATAATTCAACACTTAAATACATATACATTTTGTGTTCACCTGTTGGGATTAAGTTTATGATTCCCTCAGTCATAATATGTTTCCTCTTATAATGACAGAATTAAATCTGCATGAATCTTCTACAAGATTAATTTGTACACACATTCTCAAAGTTATTTTCTGAGATTTACATTCCGAAGATTTATGTTGCAGTAATCTAGTGTGAAGGAACTACATGCTTCTTTTTAGCATTAATTATAAAACATATTAACAATAAAATATGCCATAATAGAAATACAAGGATAGAAGAAAGATTTATAGTATAGCAGGCATGCCACCTATCTCTGAAATTCAGTTGTATCATTGGTAGAATGAAGATCTTACAGTAGGAGACTCTTAGTGTCCTTTAACAACTGAATTGTCCTCCTCCATCTTAAACCCTTCACTATAATAGAACATAGCAACCATATGTATATTGAAATAAGGTTTACTAAATTCTCAGAACATTTGTCAGGTATAAACAACTTTGACTGTAGTGGGGGAAGATATTAGTACTTCTATTTATATATTTTTTCCTAAAATCAGAAAGAAATTAGTCTTTTTATCTGATAGCATATTAGACTATTGCCTATTGAAATGTTGAATGTCCTAGTATCTTCAAGGAGATCAATCTCCTGCAAACCAAAGATAGACTCACTAGATGAGAAATAGATTGAAGAGGCAGGAGTTTGTTATCCAGTTTGTGACAGAGTCACCAAAGAAGGCTGTTCTTAATTGCCAGATCAAGGATGCACATTCAACATTTCAATAGGCAATAGTCACTGTGATGTGAAAGACTACAGCTGAGCAAGGCTAGGTAGGATACAGAGAATGGCTTTTCATACTACAACACAATGTGGAATAGTTATTTTAGCATAAATACATAAGAAAATATTCATGCAGGATTCAATCTTGCCAACGTAAAGGGTACTAATACCTTTTATAAATGGGCCCTGAATAGAGGTCACCCTGAGACTTTCCCCAACTTCCCAGTTCCACCACAGGATGTAATTATTTCCTTCATTGCCATCCTAACTTCCCCTAACACACACACACACTTTGGACCCTTTTCAATAACATAACTAGACAGAGATTACTAACCAACATTCCAAAACACAAACCAAGTATAAGACCTACTGGGAAGAAGCAAAGATTAAATGGGGGAGGAGTTGTGGGAGAGAGTCTGTGATGAAAGTGATTGCCAGCAGTCAGTGGGTAGTCATATGAGATGCTCCAAGCATTTAAACTTAAAACTGTATATGTTTTGGATAGAATTTAATAGAATTGAAAACCCCTTCCATATTTCTACACCTTTGTGGACACTAATATAAAGTAAAGGCCTATGTATATGTGTCAGTTTTCCTGGCTGATTTGATTCTGTGATTATGGACTTCAGTTCTCTTCTTTCTTCAGTAGAAGTAAAAATGCTAGAATGACATCTAGCAGGGAAGCAGATGCTACTATCCAAGATAGTTGAACACGGTATAGTGTAAGTCTACATTTATATCTATATTTAAATTAAAATATCCATTATTCTAAAAGAATATCATTATTCTTTAACCAGAGAACCAGAAGTATGTTGTTCTGGGAGTTTACCTTGGTTTCCTTCCAAAACCTCCTATAGGACATGTCACTTATACAGTGTTTTAGAAGTCCAGTTGTTTGGCAAGGATTCTTAAAAATTCTTAAAGATAAATAGCTTTTGTCAAAAATAAAAGGCATATCCATGAATGATATGGCAGAGAGGTAGATAGGCCAAAGCAAATGTGGTTAGGAGGCCACCCTGTTATGCCCTGGGAATATCACTTAAAACCACCAACCATAAATTAGTTTGAAAACCGTGGGTTCTTTGTTATCCTAGGTACTAAAAGCCAGAGTGTTTTGAGTTTTTAAGGAGAGGCAAAATTATAATCTATAATTTTGGGGATGATAATTTTGAACCATGAAAAATGCATTAGGCAAATGTTTTAAGTGTGAAAATGAAGAAACAAAACAGGTTTATAGGGGAGGAAAAATAATTTTCCTTTTACCCTTCTGAGTTCTTGGCTGAGACACCTTAATAAAAGACAGCTTGACAAGAGAAAAAACAAACAGAAGCTTATTAATATGCCTACCTCATGTACACATGGGAGATACCAAGGGGAAATGACTAATTCAAAGTGTTGGCTTCTCAGGCTTAAATACTATCTTAATAGGGAAAAGGAGAGGGTCCCTCTTAGGGGAGAATAAATGAACTTTAGAAAGACGAATGCACCATTAGAAGAATCAATAAGAGGTATGATGGCTTGTGACAAAGTTTGGGGGTTGTGTTGACTTTTAGTCCCTTCTCCTCTGATAAGGGTCAGTATTCCCTGGTTGACGAAATAGCCAGGGAGGAAATTTATGACAATTAAGTTCCTTTTGAAGGATCTGAGGATCTGTCTTTAGGCAGATAAGAGGAAATTCAAGGAAAACTTCTCCCTACATCTGCTATTTTCAGGTGCTTACAGCTCAAAATAATATATGAAAGCAGACAATTTTGGGATGACATGTCCTCATCTCCTATAGCCATATATTGAGGTGATATATTCTGCCACCTTTCAGATTTTAAAGAGTTTTTAAGACATTTCTCTTAAAGTTGTGTATGAGTTGAAAGTTAAGGATATATATGTCAATCTTGGTGCATGATTGGTTTCAAGTAAGTTTTTGGAAGAGTAGAATGCAGTAAGGACACATTTGCCAAGTTTTTATCACTCATTCTGGTAGAGGGCTTAAAGATTTTGAGTTAAAAAAAAGATTTTGAATTAAATAAGGAGTTTATAAAAAATGCGCACATTGCAGAAGGGACCGTGGAACTTGACCACAAAACCAGTATAGTTCAAAGAACTATGGCCAGGATCTGTGAATCAAAATCAGGGAAAAAATTAACTTGAATGCCTTTTTAAATTTCTCACACAGTGCAATTAACTTTGGTGGAAGAGAAGGTGAGAACACAGAGAAGTTTTTAAGCCAAATAGGTTGACAGAAGTGGTGACTCAGCACCAAGCTTGTGCCTTAGTGCAAAGTGTTAGAGACAAGTCCATGGGACTTGAGAACCTTCAAGCTCCACCTTTGGGAAGAGAGGTAAGCCATCAAGACAAAAGACTCCCTTTAAGTTCCAGGCAACCCAGTACAGATGTCACTTCCATTATTATACTAGAGAGATTCTCCTTGATGGCTTGATGAAATAAGTAGCCATTATGAAAAAGCCAAGTGCCAAGAAACTGCAAGCAGCCTCTAGGAACTGTGGGAGACAGCTGACAGCCAGCAAGAAGCTAGGGACCTGAATCCTACAACCACGAGGGAATGAATTCTGCTAACAAGCTGATTGAGTATTATTGCTTGAATTGTGTCCTCTAAAAAGTATATGATGAGGTCCTAACCCCCAGTACCTCAGAATATGATGTCATTTGGAAATAGGGTCATTGTGTTTGTAAGTAGTTAAGGTAATACTGGATTATAGTAGGCCCATAATTCAAGACGTCTAATGTCAAGAGAAGAAGAAAGACACACAGGGAGAAGATAGCCATGTGAGGACACAGGTAGAAATTGGAGTGATGCATCTAAAAATCAATGAAGGCCAAAAATCACCAGCGAATAGGCAAAGGATTTTTCTACAGTTTTCAGAGGGAGCATGGCTCTGTTGACACCTTGATTTCAGACTATAGCATCCAGAATGATGAGACAATTTCTGTTGTTTTAAGCCACTCAGTTTGTATATTTTGTTATGGCAGGTTTAAGAAACTAATATAGTGAGCTTTGAAACAGATTCTTTCTCAGACAAGCCTCTAAATGAAGATGCAGCCTGGATGCCTTGACCAGAGCCTTGTGAAACTCTAAGCAGAGGATCCAGCTGAGCTGTGCCCAGACTCTTGGCCACAGAAACTGTGAGAAAATAAGTATGTTGTTTGAAGCTGCCAATTCTGTGATAAATTGTAACACAGCATTTCTGAACCTATATCTTCATCAATTGGGAACATATCATCATAGCAGCCATCTTTAAAATGTATATACCTCATTCTGAAGATTACAATTCCATTATTAAAATATGTCCTATCCTAACTGGTACCTCCACCATACCTTCAAGAGTTCAGTAACTTCTAGAGGTGTAGTTTATGATAAAGTCAGTGGGAGCCATGGTACACCTCTGTTGTGAGGTGGGCCTCTCGGTCCACAGCAGTGTTTTACAGGATCTCTTATTGGTGGATGAGATTTTGAGAGCCCTTGGAAAATAGTGCTGGCTGAGAAACTAAGCAGGGGAGGCAAATCCATACATAGACTATGTGTCAAACTTGGTCAGTATGAATTTTTGTCTTTTCAGAATAGAGTGGTTCTGATTTATAATCAACTTGCCAGCAACTGACTGGTTGTCCGCTTGAGGTATAATACAATTTCAAGAGATCAGTGTTTTGTTTTGTTTTTTTTTAAATAAGAGGGTTATTTTTTTTTTTAAGATTTTATTTATTTATTTGACAGAGAAGATCACAAGTAGGCAGAGAGGCAGGCAGAGAGAGAGGGGGAAGCAGGCTCCCCACTGAGCAGAGAGCCCGATGTGGGGCTCGATCCCAGGACCCTGAGATCATGACCTGAGCTGAAGGCAGAGGCTTTAACCCACTGAGCCACCCAGGCGCCCCTAAGAGATCAGTGTTGATCTATGTTTCTGGTAGATCAGATGTTCAGCAGTGGTGGTACAAGGATCCACCGTGATAAGAGGGAGCCCATGCTATTGGGTCCATGAATAGCATCTATCCCCGCCTGCATGTCTACTCTGTTAATGAACACTTAAAAGAAATGGGGTGGTCAAGAACAAAGACTAGCTGACATGAACTGGCCAAGTCATTTTACCTACTTTTCTCTTCCCCAGTGGCCATCAATATATCTGCTCAGTTTTTCTTATTTTTGTTTTTATTATTTAACCTGGATTCCTAGAGGTTGATTCTGTATCTTCATATCTTAATGATCAGACAATGATTATAGCCTTAAGGCTTCCATCCTCTGCCAGTTTATCTGTGTGAGTTGATAAACACATCCAAAATTGAAGCCAGTTTCCAGTCCATTTTTTAATTATAGTGGACATACAACATTATATTAATTTCAGGCATACAACATAGTATTTGGACAATTACTCAATGCTCACCACAATAAGTTTAGTCACCATCTGTCACCATACAACATTATTAAAATATTATTGACTATATACCCCATGTTGTACTTGTCATCTCCGTGACTTATTTATAACTGTAAACTTATACGTCTTAATCCCTTTCACTTATTTTACCCATTTTCCCACCCATCTCCCCTCTGGCAACCACTCATTTGTTCTCATTTAAGAATCTGTTTTTCTGTTGGTTTTGTTTTTTAGATTCCACATATAAATGAAATCATATATTTATTTTTCTCTGATTTATTTCACTTAGTCTGATACACTTTAGGTCCATCCAAATTGTTGCAGATGGCAAGACTTAATTCTTTTTTATGGATGAGTAATATTCCACTGCATATATATATACCCCATCTTCTTTATCCATTCATCGGTTGATGGGTACTTGGGTTGCTTTCTTATCTTGGCTGTTGTAAATAAAGCTGCAATAAACATGGGAGTGTGTTTGTCTTTTCAAATTCATGTTTTCATTTTCTTTGGCAAATACCAATAGTGGAATTACTGGATCATATGGTATTTCTTTTTTAATTTTTTGAGGAACTCCTTACTCTTTTCCACAGTGGTTATACCAATTTACATTCCTACCAACAGTGCACAAGGGTTCCATTTCCTCCACATCCTTGTCAACACTTGTTTGTTTGTTTTTAGCCATTCTACAGGTATGAGGTGATATCTCATTGTGATTTTGATTTGCATTCTCCTGATGACTAGTGAGGTTGAGCATCTTTTCATGTGCCTGTTAAGCATCTGTATGTTTCCTTTGGAAAATTGTCTATTTAGGTCCTCTGTCCATTTTTTAATTAGATTGTTTGGGGATTTTTTTGGTGTTAATTATATAAGTTCTTTATATATTTTGCATATTAACTCCTTATCAGATATATCATTTACAAGTATCTTCTCCCATTCAGTAGGCTGCCTTTTTGTTTTGTTGATGGTTCCTTTTGCTGTGCAAAGCTTTTTATTTTGGTGTAGTCCCAATGGTCTATTTTTGCCTCTGTTTCCCTTGCTATAGGAGACATATCCATAAATATGCTGCTAAGCCTATGTCCAAGAGATCACTGCCTGTGTTTTATTTTAGGAGTTTTATGTTTTCAAGTCTCATATATAGGTATTTAACCCATTTTGAGTTTATTTTTGTGTATGGTGTAAGAAAGTGGTCCAGTTTCATTGTTTTGCATGTATCTGTGTTATTTTATCAATACCATTTATTGAAGACTGTCTTTTTTCCCATTGTATATTCTTGCCTCCCTTGTCATAGATCAAATGACCATATAGGCGTGGGCTTATTTCTGGGCTCTCTATCCTATTGCATTGATCTATGTGTCTGTTTTTGTGTCAGTACCATACTGTTTTGATTACTATAGTTTTGTTGTATATATTGAAATCTGGAGTTGTGATACTTACAACTTTGTTTGTTTTTCTCAAGATTGCTTTGGCTATTTGGAATCTTTTGTGTTCCATACAAAATTTAGGATTCTTTGTTCTAGTTCTGTGAAAAATGCTGTTGGTATTTTGATAGAGATTGCACTGAATCTGTAGTTTGCTTTGGATAGTATGGGCATTTTAACAATATTAATTCTTCTGATCTCTGAGCATGATATAGCTTTCCATTTGTTTATGTCGTCTTCAATTTCTTTTATCAATGTCTTATAGTTTGCGGAGTACAGTGTTGACAAGGTAGATGGACAGTGTTAGCACTTGCTCCTGCAAGCATCCAGCTATTTAGGGTGGAAATAGTCTTGAAAAAAATGGTACCCCTAAGCACTTTTACTCCCAGAGAAATCTGCAGATCCCTGTCCCTCCAGGACACATTCATGATCAGTAAACCCCCTTCCTGTATAACCCAGGCACTTTTCAAGCTGCTGCTTCTGTGCTGTATCTTGTAGCTAGTTAATGAGTTTGCTGGCTCTTTAAGGACTGGGACTTTGTTTCCCATCACCCTCTAGCTCTCTTGGAGTTAAGCTCACTGATTTTTTCGAAGTCAGGTGTTAGGAGAACTTGTCTTCCCAGTGTGAGTCCCCAGGGCTGGGGGTGCCTGCTATGGGGTTTAATCCCCTCAGTCCTCCATGCTTGTGATGTCCCTCCCACTTATGGTTAGTCTCGCTGGGAATTTGGTTCCCGACTGCATCTTTGCCCCTCCTACTCTTGTTAATTTTGCCATCTCTCTATGACCAGCTGTGGAAGACCTGTTCTGCTGGCTTTTGGGTCATTTTTAAAGTTAGTTGCATGGATATAGATATTTCCTCAGTGTGTCCATGGGATAAGATGAGCTCAGCTTCTCCAGAAATACCTATATTTTGTAAACTTTCCAGACTTTTAAGTGACCTTGACACTTTAATTGAGCAGCAACTTTTTTAGAAACTCATTATTATTGAAAAGTTCAAAAGCATTCATAGAAACAGCCTTCTGTCTACTATTATAAACTCACTCATTTGTTTATACAATATTTATGTAAATTACATAATTACAATGACAATTACAACGATGTAACAGGTCTTTGGAAAAGTGCAACTCATTTTTGGTAAGCATGTAATTGGACTGATAAATGCTATAGAGCACAGCATAGCAGAGATTAATCTCCTAGCTAAATGCATTTAGTAAGTCAGTATACTTTATATTGTACATCAATGTATAGATTAAGTTATTTGGAGGTTAAGAGAGTATCTGTAGTACCCTTCCTTTTACCATCTTGGAAAATGAGGGTCATGTTCTAGGTTGACTTTTATATCTGCAGTCTCCATGTACAGTGAAAGAATAGCATCTCCTCAATGGAGAACTTTACCAGGGTCTTTCTAACCTCATTTTGCCTTATAGTTACAATTTTCAAACTTTTTATTTATTTATTTATTTATTTAACTAGTTTAGTGCTGAAATTTTTTTTCATTCAAGACATTATAAGCAATCATAATAGATTAAAAAGAAAATTCTGATTAAGGAAGGGTCTTTAAGTCTCATTTAGTTTGATACTCATTTGCCAGAGAAAATGGCTGCTGAGGTAGAGTTACATGAAATCCAATTTTGATACCACTACTCTAAGCGATAATTCAAGTCATTATGTTGTTGCCTAGAGAATATTTGCTTTTTTCTAGATTCAAATCTCTTACACCAAATTTGTTTTTGTTTTGTCTTTTTCTTTAATAAGGTATGAAGGATGTGAGGTTGGGGGAGGACTAGTTGTTAGAAATTTCCTTTGAGTGATTTCTTACTACTTAACTTCTAACCTGAGCATAAAAATAACCAGAGAAAAATGACCAATCTTTTTCTGTGTGAACTTTATATTGCTGTCTACAGCAGCTTTCCTTCTAAATTAAGTGTTCTCTTTTAACTCTGACCTTGAAAGCTCAATCTAAATGTCATAAAAAAATAGTGGCTTCAAGAGCTTGGAATCTGTGCACTCTGTTGGATCATCACTGTCTTTTAGGTCTAAGACTATTTTATAGCGTTATGCTCAGCTGGCCACAATTCTGACTAATGCAAAATTGGATTATTGCACCACATAACGAAGATAACAAGGAAGGGATATCTGTGATTGCTGTTATAGATTTGTTGACAGAGCCAGCATTTGAGAAGAGCTTCTAGCCTTAGAATCACAGAATTTTCAAGGTAAAAAAGCTTTAAAATCATTGATTCCCTAGAGGTAGTAAGTGATATACTGACATAGCCAGTAAATGCACAAATTGTGATTTCCTTAGGTCTTATTTTAGTGCTCTCTTCCATGAAAATGGTCCTTAACTTTTTGTTGTTATTGTTGTTCTTGGACTCCCTTGTGAATATAAGGAAAATAACAAACCCAACCCCTGGAAAAATATATATGTACAAACATACCGGAGTTTGCACAAATCACCTGGCTGAGACTCTCCATTAACTTGTCCATGGATCCAGTTTGAGGATGAGAGAAGACTTCCTTTCTTCAAAGTGCCAGTGAAAGAGCAGAATATTATAAGTTCAGTCTATTTTTAGTGAGATATATGGTGCTAAGACATCAAGGACACCTAGTTTTTCTTCATTAGAGAAAAGTAATACATATTCTTGTTGACAAAAAGCTCATGTAGTTACAGGAATTAGGGAAGCAGTGCTGCAAACAAGGTAAGCAGTTCAGGAATATGATAATAGAGTTAATTAATTGTATTGTAACCAAGTTTAACATTTACCTAGCTATATTATCTTAAAATTCTAACAACCAAAATACTCTAAGGAAAAAAAAAAAGAAGAAAGAAAGAAGAAAAGTGCAGCATAACTTCAACAGATGACTTTTAAAAAAGTAATTACAAAGCAGTTGAAGTGGTATCTTGTTCTTGAATAGATGTTAGTTCTCTTATGAGGGGAACAAAGTCAGGAACAACATATGTTGCCATCTTGGTGACATCTAATTAATTTAATTCATTTAATTCACCCATTTTTATATTAATTTTTAATTTTAATTGGAATGTGTATTCCATTAATATTTAATATGACTATGAATCTTTTTGGATTTATTTCTGCCATTTCAGAATTTTTTTTTGCTTATACCCTTTGATTTTTGATTCTCATTCTCTTATTACTATTTTCATATTTTTATATTTTTTTAATAATTTGACACTTTTAAGTGGTTACTCTGAGGATAACAGTAGCCTAAATTTACACAGTCTACTTAGGCTTAATATTGTAACATTTCAGATAAAAATGTTGAAAACCTTGGGCACCTGAGTGGCTCAGTGGGTTAAGCCTCCGCCTTTGGCTCGGGTCATGATCCCAGGGTCCTGGGATCAAGCCCCACATCAGGCTCTCTGCTCAGCAGGGAACCTGTTTCCCTCTCTCTCTCTGCCTGCCTCTCTGCCTACTTGTGATCTCTCTCTCTCTGTCAAATAAATAAATAAAATCTTTAAAAAAGATTTAAAAAATTAAAAAAAATGAAAACCTTGATGTATGTAAGTCCATTTACCATTTCCATTCCTTTATAATATCCTAGGTATTATATCTTATATACACATGAAAATCTCATAATTTTTGCTTTAAACAGTTCTGTATTTTAAAGAAATTTGGAGGAAAACGGGGTTTATATTTTGCCAAACCATTTCTGATTATCTTGATTTCTTTCCAAAGATATGTATTCTATTAGATATAATTTCTTTTCAGCTTGAAAAACGTCCTTTAGTATTTCAGGTAGTATGAGTAGGATGGTGATCAGTTCTCTTAGTTTTCTGTGTCAAAATGTGTTTTTATTTTGTTTTTATTCTTGAAGAAAATTTAGCTGGATAAAAATTCTGGATTAACTTTATTTTTTCCTCATTTCAGCATTTTGTCACTGATTTGTCGCCTCTCTAGGAAATTGTAGTCATTTGAATTCTTGTTTCTCTTATGTAATGAATTATACTTTTTTGTTGTTGTTGTTCTAGTTTGCTAGTTTTACCTCTGTTTGCTTTTCAGTAATTTGACTCTGATGTGTCTGAATGGGTTTTTTTTTTCTTCTTTGTAATATTTGTTCTTAGGATTTACTCATTTCTTGAATCTATACATTTATGTCTTTCAAAAATCTGAGAATATTTTTGTCATTATATCTTCTAATTTTTTTCTACTGGGACTCCAATAAATATATGTCTTCAAATTATGTATGTTTTTAATCATTATTTTCTCACATATTGTTATCTGCCTTATTCTTTTTGGTCCTCTCTTTTGGGACTCCAATTACACATTACAACTTTTGATATTGTTCCATTTGTTTCTGAGGCTCTGTTTTTTTCCCTTCAAATCTTTTTCTCCTTTCTTTGAACCAAATGACTTGAATTGATCTATTTTCAAATACACGGACTATTTCTTGTGTCAATTCCATTTTCCTGTTAAGGCTTTTCAGTGAATTTTTAATTTCTAAAATTTCTAATTTTTTTTTTGTTTCTAAAATTTTGTTTCTAAAATTTTTGTTTCTAAAATTTCTATTGGTTATTTTTTATAGTTTATATTTCTCTCTCTAGAGTTCTTATCTCTTCATTTGTTTTAGACATATATTCCTTTATACCATTAAGCATAAATATAATATCCTTCAAAATTCATTTCTGTTAATTATATCTCCCTCATCTGTGCCATTATAGGGTTGTTATACCTTAATAATCATTTCTTTTGACAATAGGTCATATTTCTTTGATTCTTCATGTTGAGTGATTTTAGATTTTATTCTGGACATTGTAAATGTTATGTGTGGGGAATCTATGTTGTGTTATATTATCTGAAGACTTTTATTATTGTTGTTGTTGTTGGTTGGTTTTACTTTTTTAAAATTGAATTGTTAGTTGGTTACTTTACCAGACTATTAAATTGATTAGACAGTATTTCTTAGGAGGCAGGTAAAATCTCAGTACAGTTTAGCTGGGCTCCCTAGACTCCTTTCATGTGGTAGCTCCACTTTCACCCAAACACTAGGGAAGTTAATAAACAGAGTTAGGGGTACCTCTTCTCTACTCCTTTCTTGTGGTCTCCCCACACTTTTCAGTAGTTTTGACTTTCCCAAGTTCTGTTGTCTTGATCTTCAGACCAGAAAGAGTACAGGAATTCTACAGAAGATTTAGCCATGCCACATGATTAAGACTGTGTGTGCCCTCATGCTAGCTGCCATGACAACAGGAAATTTATCCAGTACTGTTTCCTACTTCCAAGTGTCAGCTCTGTGTCAAGGAAGACAAAAGGAAGAGGACCTGCTTTTGTCACTCTCTAGTGCCTCAAAGCAGGATGTTTTTTGTACATCATCTCAAGTTTTTATCTGCTAGAGGGCAATTTGATAATTTACTTAGCTATTACTGAGGACAAAAATTCTGCATGCATGTTCAAAAGATAACTTTTTTTATCATAGAATTATAGTTTGGCAGTTATTTACTGACAACATATTAAATATATCATTATCTTCATTCTGGTTTTTATTGAGAAGACTACCGTCAAGTTATCTTTTTTCTCTGTTCTTAGGACTTTTTCTTGTTTTCGATATTCTGGAAATATACTACAATGGACAAAGATGTCAATTTCTTTGTATTTATTCTGCTTTCTAAATATTGGACTTTATGGGCTTGTGTTGGGGTTAATGTAGAGCATGAAATCATCCATAATATCTGGCTTGCTAAAATGTAACATGGAGGTGAGGGGGGATAGTTTTCAGAGAAGGGCATAGGCCATTGGAATACCAAGGAATGCCACAGGGAGTTGCCTTCCCCAAAGCTTTCTTAGCCCAAACACCCGCCCTGTGATCTAAGAGATGTAGGCATTGTCCCCTAGCCTATGTTTTGCAGAATTTAGAACACACAGATTAGCATATTATGTTATTCCTGTAAATAGATCCTCATAGTTCCAGTAAGACCCCTTGTCACACATCATATGCTTGAGAAACAGTGATAAAGATTTGTGTTTATCCTGTAGGACCAATAAAAGTGGAAGCAAAGAAGGGCAAAGGGTCTTGTCTCTGAGCATTGACACCCCCCCCCTTACCTTCTCTCTTTCACAGCAAAGTTTGGAGTAATCTTTCATCCATCGGTACAGGGATTGCTGGCCATTCCTGGCAGGTTTGAGGATTTCTGATTTTTATCAGTTTTGAAAATTTCTCTTCCCTTATCTTTTCAAATAATGCTTTTCATTTATTCTCTATCTTTTTTCTTTTGAGACTCCAGTGAAACCTCGATTACAACTCCTATGCTCTCTTCCTTGACAATTTACTTTTCTATTTTCTCTCTCTCTCAACTTCCTGCAAGATAATTTTACTAGAAATATTTTCTGTTTTACTAACTTAGTATAAAGGTTTGTCTATTTGATTATTTAATGAAAACATTTAGGGTTTTCTAAGTAATTATTTTTAGAATATGAGTACCCAAAACTCACACTTGAAACAAAAGCCAAGAAACTGATAGCAATACTCATCCAAAAACCTGGACACCCCCATCCTGTTGCCCTACATTCCACTTATTGAGGTAAACCTCACTTGAGGTACAATCACTTAATTTCCATTT
>CM052899.1:93030339-93060201 GCA_028534135.1 Potos flavus | reverse complement strand
TTTTTCCTCCTATCTGAGGAACAAAAACTAAAGGTTTTTCTCATACTAAAAGTCATAAAACAGAGACAAGTTTTGGATAAAATGGATTAATTACATTTTCAGAGATGATATCTCTAATCAAAGAACTAAATTCCTATGTCCAAATTTAATGTCATCTTTTCAATAGATACCATATACTTTTCTACACTAGATATTTGTATTTAAAAATGTTTCCTTTCTTAAGACCACATGATGGCAATATAACTCCAATGACTTAGTTTCATTTTTAGGTCCCTACATCCACAGTAATGTTGAAAGGATACCAAGAAGTTACTGTCGAATAATTTGCCAGCATTTTGCCCTAGGGGTTTTATTTATTTATTTATTTTTTTACTTTACCATAGTTTGTAACATATCGAGATATTTTTAGAAGTTAAAGTTTTCGTTTGTCTTTTTTTATTTTTTATAAATATCATGTTGTCTTTAGCAAACTTGCACAGGGTAAACCAGTCTGGAGTTAAGGACCTTTATTAAGATAAAGGATTTTCATTGGAACATGTGACTATGGAAACACAAAGATGGCAAGAATCATTCTTATTTAGTCTCCCTCTTCCCAAACTCCAGATAGAGTTTCTTCAGTCAATTTCTAGAGTGTATCTTGAACAATTAGGAAGGAAAAAAGAACCACATGATATGGTAGGCCAGAAAAACATTTGCTGCCAAAATAAAATGTAAATTTGAAAGTGACAAGTGCAGTGAAGGAAAGTACAAGGTATTTTGAGATCATATGAAGGATCTAGGAAGGTTAGTCGGACATCAGTTGCTTAAAGCAATGCTGATTGTGCTAAAATTGGAAGGATCAGGTAGAGCTAATCAGCCGAAGTTCAATGTGGAGAAAGGAGAAAAAGTAGAACAATAGAACATAAGAAGTTCTGAAGTTAGGCTAGGCCTACATTGATGAAGGGCTTAGGAAACCACGATCTGTGGCATATCCTTCAAAATAAGGGATAAGTTACCACAATTTGTAAATTCTAGTACTAAGACAAAAATATACAATGGTTTATAGGCCTCCTTGGATTTTGGAAGGAGCATATTCTAAAACTGGGAACTCTGATATGGCTAACTTTGAATCATCTCAGAGCAAGAAAAGGTTCTCAGCAGTTCCAAGCGGTGGTTCAGGCAACATGCCCCTTTGACCATTTCACCTAGCAGATTCCGTGATGCAAAAGGTATCTATAGTAAAGTTACCATTTTGAGCCCTAATATTGAAAGTTTTAGTGCAGATTGTTTGAGTTTGGGGCAAGATCATGCCATCTTGATCAAAATGCAACAGAGTAGCATTTTTAGCATTAGATTAGATCCTAGTAGAGACAGAGTGTCTGACCTTTAGACTGCAAATGATTATGTGGTCAGAATATCCAATCACGAGCAAGTACTATTAGATCCCCCAAGTCAAGTAGGCTCAGCATCATCTCAGAGTAGTATGGAAGTAGTACATTTGTGTTCAGGTTCAAAAATGTCCAAGGGCACAGGTTAGCTGAGTGAATACATGGCCAAGTCCCTCATGACACATAACTCTATTGCATCAATGCATCAATACCTCTCCTTCAGCACAATTCATCTATGGCCTCATAGGTGTTTCTTATTGACTCTTTGATTGAGGAGAAAAAAGTCCAAACTTAGTGCACAAATTGATTGACCTGCCATGTAGAAAATTACACTATGATGCCACTGCTACTACTACTTTTCGGAGTGTACATGAAATATACTCCAAGTAAAATCTTCCCTGGGGATAGAGTTTTGGAGAGTGTTTCCAGTCTTCTCATTTGTGTGCAGAGAGAGGTGACACAATGTAAGAATTCACATAGACTCATGAGTACTGGAAATGTCTTAATAGGTCAGAAACCTGAGATGATTGGAAGATGAATTGTCAGAATATTTGAGGAAGAGGCATGTGTATGGACCCATGGAAACTGGGACAAACATGTGAATTGCCAATCAAAGGACATCCAAAGAGGTGCTGAACAACCAAATAGATAGGATAACTTAACCTGTAATGCCAGCTCTCTTCTGACCTTAGCCATCCCAGCCCAAATTAGGCTCATGAATGAAATAAACACAGTAGCAGAAATAGAGACTATGCCAACAAGATGGAATCCCTCTCACCCTTACTTCTTCCTCCCACTCAAGCTGATCTAGCTATCTCTGCTGCTGAATATCTGACCTGCCAGCTAAATATACCAATGCTGAGCCCCCAGTATACCACAATTCCTCAAGAAGATCTACCAGACACTAAGTGGGAAGTTGATTACATCGTATCCTTCAATTCTAGAAAGAGCATCAATTCATACTGTCTTATATTCCAGGTATGAATTTTTCTTTCTTGTATCCAATTCTTCATCCAGTGATGATACTACCTAAAGACTCACAGAATATCTAACCTACCATAGGGGGATCTAGCATAACATTCCCTCTGGCCAAAGGATTCATGTTTAAGCAAAAGAGTTATGACAGTACACCATGAAAATAGGATCATGGTTCTACAACATACTGGTCATGCCATATTAGTTCTGCCACTTATCATACCTACCATAACCTGCCAGACTTACAGGGTAATGGAACAGCTTTCTGAAAATGTTGCTGAGATGCCAACTTGGAGATGACATCCTGTGTGGATGGATAGTGCACTATATTTGGCACCTGCCTTAAGCCAATGACAATTACATGGCATTGTCTCAAGTAGTAGAATATATTAGTTCTTAAAAACAGATGAAGGCAGTGATGGCCCTGTCATATTATTCACAATTTTTGCTTGGTATTCCAGAATTTTAGGGTTTGTAATTCTATGGTTCAGGGGGACTGCTTCCACCAAGAAACATAGCTAAAGTCACTTTAGAGTCCTCATGTTAGACCAGTGGGCAGAAAAGGAAAGCACTATTTTAACAGGGCTATTTGAGTTTGATCATCATGCAGCAGTAAAGTCGAGGCAGAGAGGGACTATCTTTGGAATCCACATTTTCCACTTGAGTGTCTCTTAATATTCTCATGTTCAATTGTAACTGTAAATGGACAAGTACAGCAACTATATCCTGCTAAGAGCATGGAAATGAGAAACTCGGAACTTTTAAGGTTGAGACTCAGTTCAACCCACCAGCCAAGTTATTATAGGGAAGGTCAAATAATTTTCCCTCACCTTTCCAGGTTTTTGGCTGAGACATACCTCTCCACCCATAATAAAAGACAGATTAACAGGAGGAAAAAAAAATTACATATGTACTTACCTGCAAGAGCCCCACAAAAATGTAAGATTCAGAAGGCAGCCAGATAATTGAGGCTTAAATACCATCCTGAGCTAAGGCAAGGGATGGGGCTCTAGGGCTTCAGAGAGGAGAAGGCAGCTCATGGTAAAAGTGAGAAGAGGAAATATTTGGTAAACAAAAGTTGTCCTGCCATGTAGATAAGTGTCTTAAAAAGTTATCTCTGGTAATTGTTCTTCTTTGGGTACAGGCCCCCTTTTAATGTAAATTTCCTTAATAAATGTAGATTTCCCTTACAAATAGGCAACTTTTATTCTGTTTTCAGAGCATCTCCTGTATTTCTAGTTTCTTAAAAAACAGCTCAAAATAATCTTTATACCGAAGAAGCATGTTTTGGCGTGGCATAGTCTGCTACTCTTCTACTACAAATTCTATCTTGGGCAGCAAATCACATCGCAACTTAGCTCTCATGTATAACTGAGGTCTTTTCCATTTCTGCGTGTTTCTAAGGTTAGCCAGAAATTTGTACAGAGTTTACCAACAAAATTTGGAGCTTGCTCTATTTGGCTTTCTCCTATCCAAGATTCCCATCTCTGTTTCCAAAGTGTGGCTGTCCTGAATGCTGTCTTGTTTTTCACTATACAGACTAGAAACCTTGTATAAAAGTTTTAATTGCCCCATTCACTAGTGCTGCCTTCTGCCTGACCTCAACTAATGCCATTAAAATAGGTACTGAGCCCATACAATTCCTTTTTGCAAATATTGATTACCCTCCAGAATCTGTTAATGTAACCTAATCATAGGAATATTAACTTCATATTTCCAGTTCCCATCCACGCTCAAGGGGAGGATTATATCAGGCATGTACACTGGAGAGAGGAAAATATTGGGGGACATCTTAGAATTCTATCTGCCAATAATTGCTATGCAAAAAGTAAAGTAAAGTAAAGTCAACCCTTTGAATTTTTATACAAATCCCACTCCATGATTAAGAACCAGTCATGAGTTTCATTTCCTTTCTCCATCATGTTATCAACTTGTACAATAATATGACATTTAGATGCATTTATACTCTTAAGAAGAAAAAATCATGCTGTTATTATATTTATTTCCTCATATTTGGGGGATTATGGCATTTTTTCTTTTGAGTTCTATTCTCTGCTATTTTTACTTCTTCATCTTCACTGTTTCATCCATAACCACACATCACTACCTTTTTTATTGTACTTTCCTTTTGTTTTCTTTCCTTGTGAATAATGCTTATATATTGTAATACTTACACGTACCGTATAGTATACTTAAGGCAAGTTAACTGTTTAGTGTTTTTTTTTTCTTTTTTAATTTATTTACTTGAGAGAATAAGAGAGAGAGAACGTGAACAGAGGCATGGGGGGATGGAGCCAGTAGGGCAGGTAGGGTGGGTGCAGAGGGAGAGGGGGAGGGAGAGAGGGAAATCTCAAGCAAACTTCCTGCTGAGTGCAGAGCCTAATACAGGGCTCAGTCCCAGGACCCTGAAATCATGACCTAAGCCAAAATCAAGAGTCAGACACTCAACTGACTGAGCCACTTTGTTTAGTATTTTTAAAACCAAATTGAGTTCATTTTATAAAATCACAAGCATAAATTGATTCCATGGATTTATAAGTTATTTGAAAAAAATCACTATGATATCTAAACTAGAGGCATCCTAAAAGTATTAAAAACAATTTCCAATAATTATTCTTAAGATCTGAGAAAGCTGCATACAATTTATACTATTCTTCTTAGGAATGTTTTTGAAAAGACTTAGTACACTGTAGCTTTCATGTAGCTTTGGGGGTGTTTACAATGCTGTATTATTGCTCAGGGATCAGCTTTGTGGTACTCAAGAACACAGGATACAAATCCTTTTAAGACAGTTTCCTTATCTGTTAGAACCCTTAAAGATTCTGTTTTAAACTAATTCCATAACATTTTTTAAAAGATTTTATTTTTTTATTTGAGAGAGAGAAAGAAAGCAGGAGCTGGAGGTAGGGCAGAGGAACAAGCAGAGTGCAGAGCCTGAGGGAGGCTTGATCCCAGGACCCTGAGATCATGACCTGAGCTAAAGTCAGATGCTTAACCAACTGAGCCACCCAGGTGCCCCTAATTCCATAATATTAAAAAATCTGCTAAGTTATTAAACTTGAGCCAGTTGATAGAGCTCAGTTTCCAGGAATAAGATCAGATTTTAAATACTTCATTTATTTTAACATAAGAATTCTTATACTACACGTACTAAGATACTTGATAATGAAGAACAATCCAAATTAATAAAGTAGTGAAAATCTTGACTTTCACACCTATGAACTTTTTTTTTTTTTTAAGATTTTATTTATTTACTTGAGAGAGAGTGCATGCAGGAGAGGGAGCACAAGTGGTGGGGAAGGGCAGAGGGAGAGGGAGAAGCAGACTCCCCGCTGAGCAGGGAGCCTGATTCAGGGCTCAGTCCTAGGAACCTGGGATCATCACCTGAACCAAAGGCAGACATTTAACCAACTGAGCCACCCAGGTGCCCATGAACATTGATTTTGTCAAATGACAAGACTAAAACAATTAGTAAAGAGTGGATGTCCTTTACTCAAGGGAAAACAATCTATATATTAGGGAAGTACAGTGGTTCACAAGCAGTGGTGTACTCTTCTAGAGGGAATTTGGATAAGAGAGAGTTTTATAAAGGCATGCAGAAACATGGCATGATTGGCTAGATGTTCAGGTTTGTTTTTGTTGTTGTTGTTTGTTTCTATTAAATAAGACTACAGGTCCTATTTTCTAGGGTAAGGTAAGCTAGCTAAAGATGAGTGGGAGGGGGACGCCTGGGTGGCTCAGTTGGTTGAGCAGCTGCCTTTGGCTCAGGTCATGATCCCAGGGTACTGGGATCGAGTCCCGCACTGGGCTCCTTGCTCGGCAGGGAGCCTGCTTCTCCCTCTGCCTCTGCCTGCCTCTCTGCCTGCTTGTGCTCTCTCTCTGACAAATAAACAAACAAAATCTAAAAAAAAAAAAAAAAAAGATGAGTGGAGGATTGTTGATTGGTATGTGTTAGGTTTTCTTGATGTTTTCTGGAAGTGCATGCTGACTTAGGTTTAGATTTGCAATGTAGGCCAGCCCACGGGGGCAGCCATTGGATTGGGGGTCCTGATATTTGCATTAACTTAATTACTTTCTTTAGTAGATGCATAAACTTGTATCATTTTAGTGATACAAGTGACTTAATTTTTCAGATGAGAAAATTGAGGCTGTGAGACAAAACTAGAGGATTACAGATTAAGCAGTTTTTAATTGATCTTTACTCTTTCCACCATTGTTCAAAATATATCTATATGGCTATACATAACTTTTATTTTATTTTAAAGATTTTATTTATCTATTTATTTGACAGAGAGAGAGAGAGATTACAAGTAGGTGGGGGGAGGGGGGGGGGGTTGGGAAGCAGGCTCCTTGCTGAGCAGAGAGCCGGATTTGGGGCTTGATTCTGGGACCCTCAGATCATGACCAGAGCCAAAGACAGAGGGTTTAACCCACTGAGCCACCCAGGCGCCCCATCTTTTTTTTTTTTTAAGATTTTATCAATTTATTTGACAGAGAGACAGCAAGAGAAGGAACACAAGCGGGGGAGTGGGAGAGAGAGAAGCAGGCTTCCTGCTGAGCGAGGAGGACTCGAGTCTTGATCCCAGGACCCTGGGACCATGATCTGAGCTGAAGGCAGACACTTGACGACTGAGCCACCCAGGCGCCGCTGGGATTAGTCTGATTAGTCTTGAGAAGACTAATGGTAGCAAAATAGCTAAGAAATGGAACAAATGCTTGAATATTTTCAAAAATGTATTTAATCTGTACAGAGTAAATTTGTTTTCTTTCTAACATTTAGTAAGCACTCAGGACATGTATTAAAAATTATTTATATGAATGTAATTGAATGATTTTGTCTGTAAAATTTAATTTAGAGGGTGAGATATCTTGGATAAAGGAAAGTACATGGACTCAGATAAATTGATTATGTTCCTGTTTGGCTCCTTACAATCTCAGGGTGTCCTTGGACAAATTAATTACTCTCAGTTTGCAGTTTTCTCTTAAGTGCAAAGGGATACTCAAATATAATTACCTAATTTGGTTGTATTAACAAGGAAAGTATATGTAGAATATCTAGAAGATTTTTTAAATTTTAGATATTTTTTTTAACAGAGTTCCCTTTTGGGTCTCAAGTTCTAATATTTTTTAACTCACAGATTAACGGCTCTATGAATTTAAATTACATAATTTATTCTCTTCTAGAATGATAGATGACAAACCAATTTCTAATCAAGAACAGTAGTCATCCACTTCCCTTTAAACTGGGGTGCACTTATTTGAAAATAGTTTTATGTGTCTGTAGTACAATATGTGTTAGTCCAATTTTTAAGTTAAAATTTTATTATTGCTATCATAATTTAATTCTTATTTTCTATTCTTCCCAATATCTAAGCAATACCTTATATCTGAAAGAGTGAAATATTTGAAGAATGAATGTGCTAAAGACAATCAGATACTTGACAAAGATACAATGATCAAAGAATCATTAGCCTCTTTGAATTTCATACGAACATTTATATTCCATAAAAGGAGAGTTTCTTTGCTTAGAGTTAGTTTAGATACAATAAAAAATTTTAATAATTGTTTAACAATATTTTAAAATCCCCTACAACCTTTTTTTTTAAACTTTTATTTTTAAAGTTTACTTGTATGACTAGAAACCAACATCTGAAAAAGATACTTTTGAAATTGGTCATCTTAATCAGAGAAAATAATTAGTTGAATACTATTAGTTACTTAGTTCTATGTTAAATGCTAGTGGAGACACTGAATAAAATTATATAATTTAAGTGAAGAAATGAATAGGATTTATGTTAAAAAATGCAAAAAAAATGTGGAATTGTTTATAAATAAAATACTTTGTCAGAAATTCAGTATTTTAGGCATATAGAAAAAAGAAGCTAAGCAATTAAGTGAAGAAGTTGAGAGAGAGAGCATCCATGGACACCTTCAGGTTCTCAGGCCTGACTGTGAGAAGTGTTGAAGAGGGAATTTGTTTTTTCTTTTAGCTCAAGATATATGGTATTGTGACAGAGATGTGGTATTCATGGAAGTAAATGCAGGAGACCAGAATGAAGGGTTGAAGTTCAGTGAGAATTTTAAACTATTTTTGAATGAAAACTTGATCAAACTATAGCAATACATTGTTTTAGTCTTCTCTGGCTGCTATAACAAATTACCATCTGGATAGGGTGACTTAAACAACAGATTATTATTTTTCATAGTTCTGGAGGCTGGGAAGGCCAAGGTATTGGCAGATTTAGTTCGTGGCGAGCACCTTCTTTTGGGCTTGTAGACTGCCACTTTCTCAATGTGTCCTCACATGGCAGAGAGGGAGAATAAGAACATGCAAGCAAGCTCTGGTCTCCTCCTTTTCTAAGGATACTAATCCCATCATGGAGCCCTACCCTCATTACCTCATCTAAAATTAATTACCTCCCATAGGCCCCCTTCTAACTACCATCACTTTGAAAGTTAGGGCTTCAACATATGAATTTGAGGGTAGCACAAACATTTAGTCCACAATGCATGTTAAAGGATAACGTACTCAATATCTGTATAACTTGACAGGTTCCACAATTATGTAAACAATGTAATATTTCTGCATGGTTATACAAGGATGAACAAGAATCAAAGTCTTTTAGGATAAGAGATAATTTGTGTCTAGAATCATAGCTAAAAATATCTGAAGTATAAGTTGCAGATTCCATAACTCCTATTGTAAGGGAACTTCAGTATTATCCCCTACCAAATAGACTTTTTTTTTTATATAAAGCAGAATATCTCAGGAAGTGAAGGAGACATTAACTATACAAATGCGAGTTTATTCTGATAAATGCTGAGGAACAACAGGTCAGCAGGAGTCTATTCCCTGGTGCAGGTAAAGGCAACTCCTCAACCATCCTTTATCAAGTAGATAGAATAAGGCCTTATATGGTCCTTCCCTTGTCAGTGGCCTGGCTCAGGGAGGAAGTGGGAAGGGGTTTACTGGAAAAATATACAAAACTTCCAAATAAGGATATACAGACTACAAATGCGTAATAGATCTAACCCTGATTTTATTCATTTCTTTCATAGGATTAAGTAAATTTTCAGTTTTAATAATTCCATTTAAATTTTATCATCACAAAAAGGAGAGGATTAAAAATATAAATATGAAAGTTGTATCTTTGAAATGGTTCCTGTTTCTGAATAATTTTAATCAAAAAGAATTTCTTCTAATGTGACACACATAGTTCCATAAAAATAATGGAATATCTGTCAAACTGCAAAATTTTTTCTTGGCTGGAATTTAGTGTAGGGTGCAATGCCCTTTTCATCTCCACCAAGAAAAATATATTAAAATATTTTTTTAAACATGGAGCTTGACAGAATTTTTTTTTGTAATTAATCTTCCTAGAATATGTGTATGCTAGAAAGTAGATTTTGTGAAGTACACAATTTATTTTGTGGTAGTATACACTATTTTATAAATCTCAGCCATTTACTTAGGCAACATTATGAATGCTCTCTAATGTGGGTGTCTGAAGAATGTACTGTGTTAGATGCCAAATAACCTCATTTTGATTCCATTTAAGTTATTCTCTTGGGATTACCCTAAAATCAGTAGTTGAACAAAGAATTGTAAGGAAAAATCTTAGGAATATTTAATAATAATGACTGTGAGAAATATGTATCCTCAAGTACATGAAGAAGTCTTGCACTGTTTTGGCAACGTGAGACAAAACAATATAGGATGAAGCCTGTGTAATATTTGTACTATGTGCTCTGTACTGCTCCTACATCTACATTTTCTAGAAGTACTCCTTAGACTAAGCTATCTTACATTAAATGAGCTAAATTATATTAAGAAATTTGCCCAGTAATTGATATATAGTTGGCAAATCAAATGTCATTTCCCTTCCCTCACACTTAAGTAACTTGGTAATTCAGCCTTTGTTTAAATATGTAATATAAGCATATTTGTATCACATCGAAGACATTTAAAAATAAATTTTATTTAAAATACCAAATTTTGGGGGGGCCCTGGGTTGCTCAGTTGTTAAGCATCTGCCCTCGGCTCAGGTTGTGATCCCAGAGTCCTGGGATCGAGCCCTACATTGGGCTCCCTGCTCGGTGGGGAGCCTGCTTCTTCCTCTCCCACTCCCCCTGCTTATGTTCCCTCTCTCTGTCAAATAAATAAATAAAATACTAAAAAAAAATAAAAATAAACATCAGGGTGCATGTACACTTTCAAATCTGTATTTTTGTATCCTTTGGGTAAATACCTAGTAGTATAGTTGCTGGATTATATGATAGTTCTATTTTTGACTTTTTGAAGAGCCTCCATACTATTTTCCAGAGTGGTTGCACCAGTTTGCATTCCCACCAACAGTGTAATAGGGTTCTCCTTTCTCTGCATCTTCACTAACATCTGTTGCTTCCTGTGTTGTTGATTTTAGCCATTCTGACAGTTGTGAGGTGATATCTCTCTGTGGTTTTGTTTGTATTTCCCTGATGATGGGTGATGTAAAATAATGATTTTTAACAACCAACAATAAGCAACTAAGTGAGAGCAACCATTAAAATCTAAGGCCTCGGGGGCGCCTGGGTGGCTCAGTGGGTTAAAGCCTCTGCTTTCAGCTCAGGTCACGATCTCAGGGTCCTGGGATCAAGCCCTGCATCAGGCTCTCTGCTCAGCAGGGAACCTGCTTCCCCCTCTCTCTCTGCCTGCCTCTCTGCCTACTTGTGATCTCTCTCTCTAATAAATAAATAAAATCTTAAAAAAAAAAAAAAATCTAAGGCCTCAAAAATGAAGCTGCCAACATCAATATAAAAAAATCAACAGCAATTAAATTTGTGAGAATATTCTTTAAAATATTCAAACAATAAAAATTCCCAACAAAAAATTAATATGGTTTTAAAAAAACTGTTCATCTTGGACCCAGAATTCTCTCATATAAAGGGAAAGCTATTCAGATGACCCATGTGATTAGGTTCAATTTTTTTGCTGAAATCTGGTTCCTAATAAATTAAGGTTCTTAGAAGGTCTTATGAAAATAGAGACTAAGTCATTTTTCAAATAGGCCCGAAACCATAGGGACAGCTAATAGAGAGCAAGATACAAACGTCTTCTTGCTTACATTTGTCCTGTGCACATTTTTAAGTTACTCATGCAAGACAGCAATGTAGGCTATTTTTGTTTCTTTCTATTGCCTATGCTTCTCACAACAATCTGAGAGGTAAGCTCTGTTTATCTATATGCACACAGTTTCTTCTCATTACTTAAAGACAAATGTCACAACTCATACTTGAAATTTGTAAAATAATATCAACCATTTTGCCTGTTAATGCAATAAAAAGTCATTTTTGGTACTTAGTGTTTCCATAAACAACTTACAGCAACCTTTAAAAATGGGTTTCAAACACCATTTTATGAAATTGTGTATCCTGCATAGCACCAGGTGTTCACCCATTTCCTAAAAGACCCCAAAGTGGATACAGAAGGAAATAGACACTTCAGGGTAAAACAAAATGTATCCATCGCAGTTCTCTACTGTGGATAACAGGAGAGACTGGGAGCCTCCAGGTTTCCCTTGGGGTGCCTATTGCTCTTCCCCTAGAAGGGGGTTTTTGCAGCAGCTCAGGTGTCCCACACATTTTGCCAAATAAAGGTTCTTCTTCACCACAAAAGACATTAAGATACTTAGGGTAGATTCTGAGTAGCCATAAATTGTCTGGGATTCCTTTAATAGTTTTTTTCCTGACAAGAAAACATTATGTATAGATTCCATCTCTAGAAGGATACGGAGTCTTTTTGGTAATTCAGTTTAGTAATTCAGCTCCTAAGTATTACTTTTGTCTCTAGGATGTTAACCTTAAGTTATCTGCCTCTGAGTAACTTGGGGTATTGACGTTCTGTCCTAAGATTCAGGTATGAAAGGCAGACTCCTTGGTGTAATTTTCTCTAGCAAGTTACAGTACAAATGAGATCAGTTTTCTTTTTTCTTTTTTTAAAGATTTTATTTATTTATTTGCGAGAGAGAGAGAGCACAAGCAGGGTGAGGGGTAGAGGGAGATGCAGACTCTCCACTGAGCAGGGAGTCAGATGCGGGGCCCAAACCTGGGACTCCAGGATCATGACCTGAGCCGAAGGCAGCCACTTAACTGACTAAGCCAGCCAGGCGCTCCAAGATCAGTTTTCAGTAAATTGTGTATCATATGCTTATATTTAACAGATTTTATAAGATAGATTGTTATTTATGAATAAGTTTTGGTTTGATAAAAGCTACTAATAGCAGAGTAAAAGACAGCTTTCTTGTTAAGAAATATGAGTTATGTAAATTGTGATTAGATAGCATAAAAATATGATGGGGAAAGTTATAAGTTGTAATGAATGGATCACAAATATTTCATAGTAACTGTACAAAAAAAAGAGTGATATTTGTCAAGGGAACTTATGGTTTCCCTTTGACATGTAAACTGCTTGCAAATATTGCAAATATTCCTCACAATTTAAAAAAAAGGCTGAACACACTATAAATTAACAACTTAGATCTATCGCAATTGAAGTCACAGGACAAACCAGTGCCCTAAAGACTGTAAAGACAGGCAAATTCATAGAATACAGATCAGCTTATCTGAAACAGAAGCTACTGGAGCCAGTAATGGGTAGGAACATTAAATGATAGCTCAGTGCATTGCTTAGGGCTAAGTGTGGGGTAGCTTGAAAGTTAAAAACTATTGGCAACACAATGTCACAGTCTAAGGGACTATTCTCACACTTTGATGAGTTTAATCTCCACGAGCCCTACCAGGTTCTCCTGGAGGTTAAGAAAAACAGACAGGAAAAGAAAAATAATAAAACTCCTGTGTTTGGCCACGTAAAGGGAAAAGTAACCATTCTGAAAGAGCACGAAGGCTCTCCCACAACAAGGGCCCACCTAACAAGGGAGAAGACTTCATCAGAATCTTATTGGATTTGGAAGAAGTGCTGGAAACCCAACTTCAACCCCCTCTAGCCTTTCCGTCTTCCCTAAAAAGGGAGATAAAAAGCTGAAAAGGACATGTGACGGTTACAGCCCAGGGAGATAAACTTTGAAAAGTGGATGATGAATTAAAACTTGTACAGGTTGCATTTTTAGCACCCATAAGATATCAAAGGGTAACAATGCAGTGACTCTATATGCACAGGCAGCTTAGGAGAGCAATCTGGGCAAATACAATTAGTTTGGGAATAATCAGGATAAAAGTAGTATTTGAACCCATGCAAAAAGTATGGCCACACAAGGCAAGCTAAGGGTGACAAGCTAAGGCATCCAAGACTTGAACCTTAGGTAATACCAGCTTTAAAGAATTGTAGAGGAAGAGGGGCGCCTGGGTGCCTCAGATGGTTAAGCATCTACCTTCGGCTCAGGTCATGATCCCAGGGTCTTGGGATCGAGCCCCGCATCGGGCTCCCTGCTGGGCGGGAAGCCTGCTTCTCCCTCTCCCACTCCCCCTGCTTGTGTTCCTGCTCTTGCTGTCTCTTTCTCTCTGTCAAATAAATAAATAAAATCTTTAAAAAAAAAAAAGAAGGAAAGAATTGTAGAGGAAGAGAACCAAATGGAGACAAATAGAACATTAAGATATATCAGATAAGAAACTAGAGAAAATGGCCTCTTGAGAACTAAGGTAAGTATTGGAATATTCATTGCAGATGTGGCGATGGAGTAGTGGCACATGAACTGAGGACATTGTTAAGAGATTAATGTGATGGGCCAAAGTGTTTTAGATAAGGTAGGAAAGGACCTAAATACAAGACCGGAGAAACGTGAAGAAGTCAAGGGACAAAGAAAAGTTGTGGCTGGAGAATGTGATGTGTGAGTTTGAAGTTTCAGTTCTTATGATAGAGAATGTGCTTCAGCCAATGGAGATCTCTACTGGAACAGAGATGAAGGTGATTGGAATCGAGAGTAGTAAGGAACTACAAGCCAATAGTGGATCAGTCCTCTGACACTGACAGTGACATCATTGAGGGAAAAGGAAGGAAGAATGTGATACAAGGACAACTGATGTAGTGACAGAGATGTTTTGATTTGGCAGTACAAAAGATAACAGTGGAAGTTTCTTCCTCATTCCTCTACCTTTTCAGCTTGAAATCATACCTTTTAAGTAAGATCATCTGTATACTTTTCATCTTTAAATGCATGAAAGTACTTAAAAACAGGTAATCTGGTTTTTAAAAATATATTAGCTAAAACAAAAAAGAAACCTATACTTTGAATTTAGATCTGATACTCTTGTTAATCTAATACTCTAAAATATCTTCCCTGTGATTCAATTGATAAACATTTTGAACTTCGAGGAAAAGAACATGAACTCTGGCATTACAGTAGAACTTGTTAATTCAGAAGTGGTCTATGTCTTCAAGAGTGAAACTCTGATTTAGGAAATTTGAAAATGTAATATAAAATATAAAAACAATTATAATTTTCATGATTCTTATTTAATTAGTAATTTACATTGTTTTCATTCAATAGTTTGTTCAGTTATACTGTGATATGGAGTATATACACAGTTAATTCTCATTATTCACAGTAGTTATGTTTTAAATGTTGCCACAAACACTGACTTAAAAAACCATTCCTCCTAGGGGAAATACAGGGTTAGATTCCTACAAACCTCTGGTCACAACATTTATCAACTAATCAATACATAAACTTTTTTATGTGTGTTTCTGTTTAAAGACATTTCCTTTAATATATATTTTTGATTAATTAACTTTGAACTCATGGCCAACAGCACTTTCAACTCCTATTTTAGTGAAGCTAATTTAACACATGTGTTTTCTCCATGAAGCATATTATAGCCTTCTTGCATATACAAATGCTACATAGCATTTTACCACTTTACTTAGGACGTTTTCAACAGCAAAATTACCAACAAAAGGCACAAAAATGCAAAAAGAATATGGCACTATACAAACTGTGAGAAGGACACTTAAGCTGAAATAGGAAGACCATCCTTGTTTGATTCAGCTTGGAACACACATTTTGGGTGTCTCAGATTTTTCGCTGGTCTGTGCACGTCCCTGAATATGTGAGAAAATGCCATGAGTATTGATTTTGATGTTAGAGACAAATTTTAGTGAGTAAGCTAAACTACAAATATGAAATCCATGAATAATGAGGATTGACTTTGTGTGGGTATGTGTATGCATATATACATATGTATAATGTTCCATAGGAGCTGTTTACAACATTCTATGGTTTAGCAAATCCTTTTGTCTTTTTTTTCCCACCAAATATATAAAGGAAGGGCCTTTTAGTTTACTCAAGCCAGTAAGTGGGAATAATCCTTTTCTTTATCCACAGCATTGAACATAATTTATTGTCAAGTGTTTGTTAGGATACTTTTGGTTGTATGTGACAAAATCAACATGAATTATTTTAAATACGGAGAGTAACTTTTATAAACATCTCTAATGCAACTCAAGACAAGAATCAATGTGGGTTTTCATGTTGAACTGTAATGAAAGACTTGAGTATCTTCAGGTTCTTTCTGTCTTTTTCATGTTTCTACTTCTGTCTCACATTTGTATCATACTTGTCTCTCATTAGCTTCCTCTCCCACAGTGAACTTAACAAAATATAGCCACCCATATTTGTTGAATGAACAAAATTCGTAAGAGAATAGATACTACTTTTTCCCAGATCAGTATTCACAGATCCAGAATATAAATTTTTGATGATCAGAAAGGGTCAAACTTTCTTTTTTTTGAAGATTTATTTATTTATTTGAGAGAGAGAAAGAACATGAGCAGGAGGGGCAGAGGGAGAGAGAATCTCAAGCAGACTCTGCACTGAGCATGGAGGCTGATGCAGGGCTCAATCTCATGACCCTGACATCATGACCTGAGCAGAAACCAAGAGTCCAATGCTTAACCGACTTTGCCACCCAGGGGCCCCAGAAATGGTCAAACTTATAAGTAAACTTTCTGGAACTGAGTGTTTATAGTCAAACAGGATAAATTTTTATTCTATGAATATTGCAAAAATAGTTTTTCATTGCTAACTATAGGGATTGTCATTTGTACCCAATTGTCCTGAAAGAATAATTTATGGGGCAGTCATACCAGACAGTTTTTAAAAGTGCTTTAACATATTGGAATAATTCTGCTATACGTACTTACCTATCACACTGTTACATATCTACCCATCACATCCTAGTTTTTCAAATTACAAGATATGTTACTGAAAATCTGAAATTAAAACAAAAACGACCACAAAATCTTATTAGCACATGAGATTTTTTAACTAAGATTTTCCGATTTAGAATACATTTCTCTAACATAAACTGGATAGTCAAAAAGTATAATTTTTCAAGCTTTTTACTTCAAGAAGGATCATCATTATTAAAATCACCTTAGACTACAAAGTATTTTCATTTGGGAACAAAAGCCTACAATAGTGTATGGTAAAATTCTGAAATTAAAATAGTACACCTAAGGTATAATCCTAGTAGCATTATTATTAATATTATATTAAAAATTAGAACAAAAAATTAGAATTAATTATTTATTATAGAGCACTTTGAATATGAATAGATGAAATTATGTACTTTTTCTCAAATTTAGTTGCCTCCGATAAGCCACGCATGTTTATAATTCAGTTTGTGCATTACTTGTGTCTGATTTTTTTTTTTTTTAATGTATACCTATCCCAAGGTGGCTTCTATTTCTCAGGGTTCCCTCTTATGGATTATGCTCCCAAACCACAGTAAGTGTATATTAAGGAAAACAAACTAATAAAAACATTAATGTATGGGTGTATTCTCTATAAACATATAAACAAAAAGTGCCACTTGTTTATTAGTTTAGGAATAACCATATAACTGATCACTTATTCTATCCATTAACATTGATAAACTAGTTGCTTATAAAAAGATGTTCAAATCAAAAGTTTTCCATTTGTAAAACTTACGATAAGCCCCTTCTCCCATTCTGAGCTACTCATCTTAATTCCTAAAATTTAGTAATTATAATCGAGGTCATAACTAACCTTTTGCTACAACCCATAAAAACAAACAAAACTCAGAATTTATACAGTATTTCTTTTTCTAATAATTAAGAAATTCTGAGGTCTTCACACCAACATTTATGCTGTAGGGTTACAGCTTGTTTTGAAATTAATCACTGAATTCACTCCAGTCGAATTTTGATAGTGCTTTAGGAAGGGATTTCTACCAAATGAAAACCTAAGCACTGTTTACACTACCAGAGATTTCCGTGCTTTCCCAGGATATCTCTGTTGTGAATTGAAATTCTGCAGCAAAGACTAGATTGCAAATGCAGGGAAAACCAGATAAGAGAAAGGAAGGGCAAATAAGTCTCCCTGACAGGCACTTAATTAGCATCTTAATGGGGTATCTACACTCCTGAGAAGAAGTTGTGCTGATGCCTGTTCTATCTTATAAGGGCAGAGAATCTAGAGTTTCTTTTTTTCTTTTGTAAGAAACTCTAGATTCTTTTTCTGCAGTAACAACTGAATGTACAAATAGTACTTAGATAACATCCTTACAGATGAATCCCCTTTGCTGCTCAAAATCCACTGAAATCATTAGAAATAATTGTCAGGGTAGGTAGAGAATTAAGTGAAGTAAGCTTTATTGAGAAGGGTTTTATTGTTATTGAGTGTTAGATCTATCTTTTCCTTGTCCTTTCACTTGTGCATTATCCTAGATGAATAACAACTTCACTGAGAAGTCGAGATTGATGGACTCCCACCATGGTATCTACCTACATACCTGTGTCAGTGTCCCTAAACTTGAACTTCTTTCCTGTTTTTAAGAAAGAACTCTTCCTGCATTGGGGTTTTTTTCTAACACATTATACCTTGAGCATACAAACATATTGTATTTCTTCCATCCTAAGACAAAAACAAAATGACCCCCCAAACTGTCTTTTGTCTCCCTTTAACTCCCAGCTCCTGTACCACTTTAGAGCAAAACTCTTTGAAAAGATTCTCCATGCTGACTGAATCTCCTCCTATTGTCTCTTGAATGCACTCCATTGATTTTTTTTTTTTTGTACCCACTGATACATCAAGACTAGTCTTAGTGAGGTAATGATAACCTTTCCTGTACTCATCATAGTTCTCAGCTGAGGCTCTGTAATAAAAGACAGATTAACAAGAGAAATGTTTACTAACATACGTATCACGCATGTAACACATGGGAGTATGCAGATATGAGTAACTCAAAGACATGGCTTAGAATTCTGGCTTATATTGCAGCTTCAACAAAGACAGTAAATTTAGAAGAATTACAGGACAAAGTAGTTTTAGGCTTCCAAGGGCAGCAAACTGTGGTGAGGTAAATATATGGGAAACTAGTAGATAAAGGCTAGTTAGTGAAGTTTGTTATGTAGATTCCTCTGGTGCAGTCTTGAGTCTGATAAGGATCTAATGTGGTCTGGGTGACTAACCTTTGTTCTTCCTGGTAGAAAGGGAAGGAGGGACATCTCTGAAAATGTATGCCATTTTTAGGTAAATAAGGGGAGGGCATGGGGCTTTTCTTGTGTCTGCTTCTCAGTTGCCTTCAGCTCAAAATAATCCTTATGCCAAAGTGGCACACTGTGGGGTGGTGGATTCTGGTTTTCTTCAACCTCCACATTGGTAAATCCTATACTCATTCTCAATGCTCAACTTTCTTGACCTGTCAATAGCAATCGATATAATTAGATCTCTCTTTCCTTTTGATACTTGCTTCACTTGGCTGCCAGGATACCACATTCACCCGCTTTGGCCTTCTTAGTCCTTTTGCTGGTTTTTCATTTTCTATCAGACATCTTAATGTTGAGAGTCTCTTTATTCTGTTGTCCTTCATCCCCCTTGTGATCTCATCCAGTCTTATGGTTTAAAATACTGTCTGTATGCTGATGACTCCCAGATTAATATCTCCACGTTAAACCTCCCTCCCTGAATTTCAGGTCATCTGCCTATTTGACATTTCCATTTGAATGTTAATAAGCATCTCAAACTTGCCATGTTCACACTTAGTTCCTAATATTTCCCCCCAAACCTGTTCTTCCTATAGTTTTCCTCATCACAATTTATGGTAACTATACCTGTAGTTGTAAAGGCCAACAAGCTTGGTATTCTCTTTTGAGTCCTCTCTGTTCCTTTCATCCCAAATTTGAGGCAAGTTCTGTTGACTATACCATCAAAATATATCCGTAAGTCACCTACTTCTCCCTACTGCTATCCTCTCTACCACTACCTTGATTTTGTAACTGAACCAAAGGAAAATTCATCTGCCCAGTGTGCAGCAAGCTAATTGACACTGCATTTTGGTAGTGAAGAAAGATACCCTATTTATCAGTGTGATGCTACCCAGGAGAAAAGGGAGTTATTGTTAAAATCCTAAACTCCCTGATGGCTTATCAGTGAGGATTTTTAGGGCAAAAGTCAAGAGTAAGGGGGGTCAGTGTTTTGGGTTCTTCTGATTGGTTAGGGGTTGAGTAAACGTCAAGATTGATTATCTTTCTGGCACTGGTCTTTCTGATTTCATCAAGATTGTGGTTGAGTGGTCATTCCCTTCTCTGGTCTGTGTTGCAAAACATCTCAGCAATGTGTGTCAGTGATGCTATCTTTGTTAGCAAAGCAGAGGCCATATGCCTAGTGACTATAATGACCGTGTGGGCTATTTCATTTCTTGTTCTCTCGGGCTACATTTTCATATCTTAAGTCAAGCATCCTGGTATTTTTTCCAATAACTACAGGCTACATGCATTTCTGCAGACTTAATTCTGTTGGCAGTTTGAGTTTAACTGCACATTTCTCACCTGAATTATTCCAATAACCTCCCAACTGGGAGGTTTCTACTTTTGACTCCAACTCACCATAAGCTGAACAGAGTGAAACAGGAGGAAATAATAGAAGAGGTAATATTGAAAAGGGAGAGGCAAATGGGGTCTTGTGGGTTATATTAAAGATTTTGACATTTACCACAAGTAAAATGACAAGCCATTATTGACTTCTTGGAATTGGATGACATGATTGGACTTCTCTCTCTCTCTCTCCCTGACTTCCCCCCTCTCTCTCTTTCGATAGTCTTTTTGCCTATAATACCCTTCACTGAAATATCCACATATTTCAGCTTCCTTGTTTCATTCACATTTCTGCTTTAGAGTTGCCTGCTGAAGAAAACCTTGACTGGTCACTCTATCTAAGCTAGTAATATTCCTCAAGCCCATCTTCTATATTCTTTATTCTCTCTCACTGCTCTACTTTTCAGTATTTGCCATTGCATTTTTATCTTTTTTTTTTTTTTTTTTGTCTGACCTCTCCACTGGGATGTAATAGGGGAGAGAAATTTTTCTACTATTTCCTGTAATACTTGGCATATTGTATTAAATATTTTTTAATAGTACAGTAATGAATAACTGATTATAGCTGCTATTTATTGGATTTGTGCACATAATAGAGAATGATAGCTGGGTCCATAAGCAATGCAATGTTTATAATTGGGTAGGTTTGCTTGCTCACAGTATCTAATTAAAACCCCTGGATTCACATAAATAAAAATATTGTTGTATTCTGGTAGCAATTTTTTAAAAAGATTTTATTATATCAGAGAGAGAGAGCACAAGCAGGAGAAACAGCAGGCAGAGGGAGAAGTAGGCTTCCCATTGAGCAAGGAGCCTGATGTGGGACTAGATCCCAGGACCCTGGGATCATGATCTGAGCCAAAGGCAGATGCTTAACCAACTGAGCCACCCAGGCATCCCATATTCTGGTAGCAATGTTAAGAAATGAAGCAAATGGCTTCAACTGATAATAGCCTTGTTACATACAGGTAGAATAACTTGTCACCATAATCAACCTGGCTACATTATCAGAAATTTTTACATGTAAATACATGAATGTACTAATGATAAATGTCATGATAATGATTCAGTTAGCCTGTGTGATGGAGAAAAAATAATTTTCCCCTTATCCTTCTAGGTTCCGTGCTGAGATATCCCTCCTCTACCCCATAATAAAATACAAATTAACAAGAGAAAAACAAAATTATTAACATAAATACCTCACATATAGTGGGAGAAAACCAAGAAAAATGAGTAAGTTCCCAGAAATGGCTCAAGCCATCAGTTTAAATGCAGTCTTCAGCTAAAGACAAAAGAAAGATGATGGGAGAAGGGGCAAGGAGAGGTCAGTTAAAGGAAGTAGCTAGCCAGCAAAAGCACAGTAAAGAAAAAGCAGAGTAGAGGGTATAGTGATTATGTAGATTTAAGTCAGATGCCTTATTCCTTGATAAGAATTGCCTGTGATTTAGTCATCTTTCTCTTTTTTGTACAGAGAGGGAGACCCCTTACAAATGGAAATTTTTCTTAAATGTAAGTTTCCTTTACAAAAGAGTAACTTCTGCCATTTTCAGAGATTTCTCTTGTATCTGCTTTTTCTCAAGTAACCAGATCAAAGTATTCTTTATGCTAAAGGGGCATATTCTTCGGTGGCACATTCTGCTATCTTTCACTGACCAAAAAATAAACAAATTGAATATAATTCAATTCAGATAACTTTATAAAGGATGGTTTCACAAAAAAAAAAAAAAAGAGAGAGAGAGAGAGAGGGAAACAAGCCTTAAGAGACTCTTTTTTTTTTTTTTTTTTAAAGATTTTATTTACTTATTTGGGAAAGAGAGAGAAAGCACAAGCAGGGTGAAGGGCAGAAGGAGAAGCAGACTCCCTGCTGAGCGGGAGCCTGATATGTGACTGGATCCCAGGACTCCAGGATCATGACCTGAGCCAAAGGCAGACGCTTAACTGACTGAGCCACTCAGGCGCCCCAGCCATTAAAGAGACTCTTAATGATAGAGAACAAACTGAGAGTCGATGAAGGGAGGTGGGGGGATAGGCTAGATGGGTGTTGGGTATTAAGGAGGGTACTTGTTGTAATGAGCACTGGATGTTGTATGTAAGTAATGAATCACTGAATTCTAAGCCTGAAACCAATATTGCCCTGTATGTTAACTAACTAGAATTTAAATTAGAAAAAAAAAGAAAAAGAAAAGAATCATAAAATGTAAAAAAAAAAAAAGAATGGTTTCGATAAAAAATAGAAACTTCTCAGTTCTCTCAAAGCATTGTAACACTGTAATGCAGTTATTTCATAGGATAAATTTGATGAATACTGCTTAAGATTTGCTGTGTTTAACCCTTTGAATCTGGATCCAGTGTGGCCCTGCAACCTGCCTATCACTTTATTTTCTGTCTCCTCTCTTTTACCCACATTAAAGCCTACAGAGAGGTTGACTTTTCCTCTGCCCTTTTACTAGCTCATCCTGGCTTCACTTTATCTGCCAAAGCAGACAGTGGCCTATTTGGTTTTCACATTGTGTATGCTTTTTGTGCTAGTACCACGCCTCCTCATAATCCTAGCAATATATGGTCTGAACACCTATTGTGTTCAACATTTTTTTGGAGATTAAAATTTAAGTATTGTCTTATAAATAAAAAGAATTTGATAGCTTGCTGAGTGTTTGACAATGCATACCCTTGCCAAACAATAACCAATGAGAACAATTACAGTAATTATAACTTTAAGTACAATATTTAATGTTAAATCTTTTAGGCTCTAAGTCAAAGTAGGCAACTGAAACTGATATTAGCTTGAACTTAACAGAACACACCCCTAGCTTCCATCTCAGTAACTGGGTGTTAAGTTTTAAGTTTTAAACTTAACTGGGTGTTAAGTTTAAGTTAAGTTTTAAGTTTTAAGTTTCACAGGCCTCGTAAAGTTTAGTAGAGTAACCCTTACTCCAATCTTTATATATATTAAATAGGGAACTTATGTATTTTTCTTTTTTATCTTTATTGAGTTGTAATTGACATATAATATTCCATGCATATTTGGTTTACATTTAAACCTCTATAATGCCACAGAAGTTACAAATGTACTGCAGACAGTGCTATAATACAAGTGAATGTATGAAGTACATGAAGTAAAACTTCAAATACAGATATTTTAAGCAATTTCAGCAAGTTATTACAATATAGTATTCTAAATTTTAATTTATAAACCCAGTTTATAAAGAAAAACTATGCAGTTCTCACCCGCAGTGCTGGCTTTCTCAGTTTTAAAAGTCAATATAAAAATCCAGCATTGTATTAGTTTCTTGCCACTGCTTTAACAAATTACCAAAAACACAAGGGCTTGAAACAAAACAAATTTATTATCTTACAGTTCTGTAGGTCAGACATCTGACACACATCTCACTGGGCTAAAATCAAGGTGTCAGCACAACAGTGTTCCCTTCTGGTGGCTCTAGGGGAGAATCTGTTTCCTTGCATTTTCTAGCTTCCAGAGGTTACCGGTGTTTTTTCTGCTTATGGACCCCTTCCTCCTCCTTCAAACTTAGCCATGCAAGTCAAGTCCTCTTCATGTCACATCACTCTGACCTTGCTTCCATCATCAGATTTCTTCCTTTTACTCTCTTCTTTTGTCTCCTTCCACTTTTAATAACCCTTATGATTATACTGGATCTACTTGGATAATCCGAAGTAATCTCCCTATCTAAAGGTTATTGATCAGCAACCTTCATTCCCTTTTTCCATGTAATTTAAGGTTCTAGAGATTAGAGTTTGATCATCTCTAATAAGACGTCATTTTGCCTACTGCAAATATTATTCATTTTGAATCAGTAGATACTCAAAACAAATACAGGATCTAGAAAGGAAATTTGCATAAAATTATTAAACAAGTAACGTTATATGCATTTTCCAAGTGAGGCACTGCAGTTTCCAAAAGAAAATACTGCCATTTGTCCAATCATTTGAACTCATTTGAACTCACATCTGTCCTAATCTGTAGTCTGTATTCCTTCCATTAATTATATTACATTGTATAGCGTTTGTTTCTCTAGAATGTGCTCTGGAGATGGATTACTTGACTTCTTGGTTACTTAAAACTGTCCTTAAACGTTCATGACTTCATATATCAGTGCCAATAAATGCCTTCTCCATAGTTAATCTCAGTGAGGTCAGTGGATTTGTTTAAGAAGCTTCTTGTTGAAAAACAGAGATTCAATCTTTCAGTGTTTTATCATGGTATAGTTAAAACATTAATTCTGTCACATTTATAATGGGAACTTTGTATGAAAGAATACAAAACACTCCTTGACCTCTCTCTTGCAGGGAGAGTTAGTGTGCTCTCTTGTTTGGCTGGGGTTAACTTTAATCAGCAACTTAACAGAGACATTTTGGAGATCTCACTTGCTGATACATAAGAAGCAGGCACTTATTTGCATAATGCATCCTGCCAAGTTCAAGTGAATACAATAGCATAATTGAACACACGTTAGTGAAATAAGAGAATAGAGAAATCCAAAAGAACAAATTTGTCAGGAACAAACTTTTTCAGTACTCAAAAGAAATGATATTTTTTATATATAGTTCTCAGAATTGTTTGTGGTAATTAAAAATACATATATCATTGAAGTATTCTGTAATGGGCCTCTACAATTTTATAAACAAATGGCATGTCACATCTATAAACTGAATTTTTGTATCTGAAATCAATTTAATCCTAATGTCTTAGTAGAAATCTAGCACACTGCTTTGTGTATTAGAGGTACTGTATAATATTTGAAAATTAATACTTAAGCTCAAAATATAAACCTAAGGAAGAAGACATTTATATTAACAGGGATAATATTTACAAAAGAAATTCAACTAATGGGTCTAATGAGAAATCAAAGAGAAAGTAAAAAATACCTTGAGATGAATGAAAATGGAAAGGTAACATACCAAAATTTATGAAATGCAGCAAAAGTAGTTCTAAGGAAGATGTTTATAGCAATAAATACCTACCTCAAGAAACAAGAACTGCACTGGGTGTTATATGCAACTAATGAATTGTTGAACACTACATCAAAAACTAATGATGTACTACCTGTTAGCTAATTGAACATAATTTTGAAAAAAAAGGATTGAAAATGATAAAAAAGAAAAAAAGAAACAAGAAAAGTCTTAACCTAACTTTACACCTTAAGGAACTAGAAAAAGAAGAGCAAACAAAGCCCAAGATTGGAAGGAAGGAAACAACAAAGATTAGAGAAGGAATAAATGAAATAGACACTTAAGACAGTAGAAAAGGTCAGTGAAACTAAGAGCTGATTCTTTGAAAAGAAAAACAAACTTGGCAAACCTTTAGCCAGGATCACCAAGAAAAAAAGAGAGGGCTCAAATAAATAAAACCAGAAATGAAAGAGATGTTACAACTGATACTACAGAAGTACAAAGGATCATGAAATGACTGAACAATTATATGCCAACAAACTGGACACTTGGAAGAAATGAATAAATTCCTAGAAACATACAACCTACCAAGACTGAATCAAGATGAAATAGAAAACCTGAACAGCTTGATTACTGATTCGATCTCTTTACTAGTAATCAGAAACTTCCCAACAAACCAAAGTCCAGGACCAGAGAACTTTACTGGTGAATTCTAATGCTTAAAGAAGAATTAATACCAAAGCATCTCAAACACTTGCAAAACATGGAAGAGGAGGAAAGTTCTCTAAACTTCTTTTATGAGGCCAGGATTACCCTGGTACCAAAGCCAGATGAAGATACTATAAGAAAAGAAAATTATAGGCCAATATCCCTGATAAACGTTGTTGTAAAAATCTTCAACAAAACATTAGCAAACTGAATTTAAAATACATTAAAAGGATTATACAGTATGATCAAGTGGGATTTATTCCAAGAATGCAAAAATGGTTCAATATCCACAAATCACACAATGTGAAATACCAAATTAACAAAATGAAGGATAAAAATCATATCATCTTAATAGATGCAGAAAAGGTACTTGACAAAATTCAACATATATTTGTGATAAAAACTCTTGACACAGCAAGTATAAAGGGAACATACCTCAACATAATAAAGACCATATATGATAAGCTCACAGCTAACATCATATTGAATGGTAAAAAGCTGAAAGTTTTTCCTGAATGAATAAGACAATAAGACATGCTTTTACTTCTTTCAATCAACAAAGTATTGGAAGTCCTAGCAAGAGCCATTACACAAGGAAAAGAAGTAAACAACATGCATTGGAAAGGAAGAAGTGAAACCATCACTATTTGCAGATGATATGGTATTATATATAGAAACCCTAAAGACTCTATCAAAAAACTGTTAAAACTAATAAATGGATTCAGTAGAGTTGCGGGATATAAAATCAATACACAAAAATCTGTTGGATTTCTATACACTAATAAATTATCAGAAAGAAATAAAAAAAAAAATCCCATTTATAATTGCACCATAAAGGGAAAAAAATACCTAGAAATAAATTTAACCAAGGAGGTAAAAGACCTGTATATTGAAAACCACAATACTTTAATGAAGGAAATTGAAGAAGACACAAATAAAGGGAAAGATATAATGTGCTTATGGATTGGAAGAATTAATATTGTTAAAATGTCCATTTTGCCCAAAGCAATATAAAGATTCAGTGCAATCCCTATCAAAGTTCCCAGGGCATTTTTCACAGAAACAGAACAAAAATCTTAAAATTTGAATGGAACCATAAGAGATTCCAAATAGCTGAAGCAGAGAAAGAACAAAGTAGGAGGCACACGCCCTTTGATTCCAAACTATATTACAAAACTGTAGTAATGTCCTCCATGTTTTTCCTTATGCTCCACACGTAAGTGAGAGGACATTGTGAAAGGGAAGGGAGGGATGAATTGGAGGAAATCGGAGGGGTGAAGAACCATGAGAGACTGTGAACTCAGAACAAGGGACTGAGGGTTTTGGAGGGGAGGGGGTGGGGGTTGGGCGAGCCTGGTGGGGGGTATTGAGGAGGGCACGTATTGCATGGAGCACTGGGTGTGGTACATAAACAATGAATCTTGTAACACTGAAAAAATAAAATAAAAGTATTTGGGGGAAAAAAAAGAAAAAACAAAACAACAACAACAACAACAAAAAACTGTAGTAATGAGAACAGTTTGATATTTTCATAAAAACAGACATAAATCAATGGAACAGGATGAAGAGCCCAGAATTAAACCTAGACATATGATCAATTAATTTTTGAGAAGGGAGTCATGAATATACAATGGGAAACACAGCCTCTTCAATAAATGGTGTTAGGAAAATTGGGCAACCACATGCAAAAGAATGAAGCTAGAGCACTATCTTATACTTACACAAAAATTAGCTTAAAATGGATTAAAGACTTGAACATGAGACCTAAAACCATGAAACTCTTAGAAGAGAATATAGAGAGTGTAAGCTCCTTGGCATAGGTCTTGGGAATGATTTTTTTTTTAAATCTGACACCAAAAGCAAAAGCAACAAAAGCAAAAATTAACTAAGGGGCTATATCCAGCTGAAAAGCTTCTGCATACTAAAGGAAACCAACAAAGGAAAAGACAACTTACTGAGTGGGAGAAAATACTTGCAGTCATATATCTGATAAGGGGTTAACATCCAAAACATGTAAGGAGCTCAAACAACCGAATAGCAAAAATCACCCACTTAAAAAGTGGGCAGAGGATCTGAATAGACATTTTTCTAAAGAAGACATACAGATGGCCAACAGGTACATGGAAAGTTGCTCTGCATCATCAGTCATCAGGGAAATGTAAACAATACCACAATGAGATGTCATCTCATACTCACTAGAATGGCAGATATATATATCTCCTAGAAATAGCAATGTTGGCAAGGATGTGGAGAAAAGGGAACCCTTGTGCACTGTGGTGGGAATGTAAACTGGTGCAGCCACCATGGAAAGCAGTATGGAGGATCCTAAAAAAATTAAAAATAGAAATATCACATGATCCAGTAATTGTGTAACTAGGTATTTATCTGAAGAAAACAAAAACACTAACTCAAAGATATATGGACCACCACCATGTTCACTGCAGCATTCTACAATATCCAAGATAAGGAAACAAACCAGTATCTATTGATGGATAAATGGATAAAGAAGATGATGTGTTGTATATGTACAGTGGGGTATTATCCAGCCATAAGAAGAATGAAATCTTGCCATTTGTGACATGGATGGACCTCAAGAGCATTACACTAAGTAAAGTAAGTCTGACACAGACAAATACCATATGATCTCTCTTATATGTAGAATCTTTAAAACAAAAAAAAAAAAAAACCCCTCAAAACTAAGCTCATTGATACAGAGAACAGGTTGGTGGTTGCCAGAAGCAGGGACTGAGGGAATAAGAAATAGGTGAACTGTTCTGTTGTTGTTGTTTAAATAAATTTAATAAACAAGTTTAAATAAATTGAACAAAAAATAAAAATGAATGATATTGATACCCTTTGTGAAGTTAGATGTTTACATATGTTAGAGAAAATTGGAGAATATTTTTATAGCTTAGTTAGGAGGAAAATATCCAATAGCTTTTTTATAGCTTAGTTGTGAGGAAAATATCCAATAGCTAAATTTCTCCACATTATTCTGTGCACATGAAATCATCAACTGCCAAAGGCCTCACATACAACTGAGGGATTTATTAGGACTTTCACTGATAAAGACATTGACTTTTACATTTTTTAGGCTGTTTAGGGAAGTTTTCAAAAGTTTACTGTTGCAGCATAGTTAGACTTCACTTTGAATCATGTCAGCTGTGAGCACTAAAGCACAAAATAGCTGTAAGTATAAGAAATAAGAAACAAATACAGGTGTCCACTGTGAGACTGGATGACAGGTAGCTACTTAAATAAGATCCAAAAAAAAAAAAAAAAGACAGTTCTCTGATTGAATGTTTATTTCCACGAAGTAAAACTTCATGAATTATCCCATAATATAAAAAGAAATGGAAATTTCTTATAAGATGGCTATCCACTTCAAATAGGGAGGAAATGCCTTGTTTCATAGTAATTTAATTATTTAAAGAGAAAATATCAAGTTTTATGGATAGATGAGCTGGGAAACTTCACTTCAGTCTTTTTTATTTCACTCTTATATTCTTCAAAGGAAACAAAAAGCAAACTTGACAAGACATCATACTGTGTCTTGGATGTTATGGTCATTCCACAAGGATGCGTGGATTACCTACAATATGACAGGCCCAAGTCTTCATTAAGAGCCTGCTATTTGCTAAGCTGTGCACTAGATGCTGAGGATACGATGAACACCACCAGTCTCTTATCTCAAGGAGTTTATAATATACAGATGTGTACTTGGGCAGAAGGTACAGAGATAACATGTACACTTGCACTTCCTGTTCTTAAGAAATCACCTTGAAAGGGTACCAGAAAGCTTTTTAAATGGCTTTCTTTGGAACTTGAAGCACATATTGTAATATTCCAAATGGAAGCATATGACAAATTCTCTATATATTTCTCCTCTATGCCTCAACTGAAACCTGGCTGACGTCCAAATACCTGACTTCACTATAGTCCTTTCAAGAACAAGCTTGTTTGTTCTCCCACATCCCAAATTCCTAAAGAAATTTCACCATTCTCTGTAACCATCCCTCAAAATAATATACTCTTGAAAATATAACCAGGAGGAGTTGTGCTGGTCATGCA
>CM052899.1:92869728-93029839 GCA_028534135.1 Potos flavus | reverse complement strand
GATTATCATCTCGTATCCAATAAATATGGGATTAAGGAGTTGTTCGGGGCGGCAGTCTTCTCAACTGCCGACCCCTGCTCCCAATCTCTATTGCAGCTGACTTGTTTGTGCCTCATTCTTCTCCCGTGCGCTGTCAGGAAGCAGCAATTCTCCTAGTTTCTCTTCACCAGTTCTAGATCATTATTCTTCTATATTCATGCAAGAAAAACCCCTTCACCCTTTATAGTTTATCGTATCCAAATTTCTTATCCTCTAAATTGATTTCTTTCTCTCACTTTTCTGGCAAATGAGTCCTCTATATTCATTGAGGGGTTTGGCCATCTCCTTTTTCTCTATTTTTCTGAAAGATTTCCATATATAAACAGAGGTCCTACCCCCCAGTCACTCTATTTATTTGATCTTCAAATCGAGTCACTTTCATCTCTACTGATTATCAGTAGACACTCCCAGGGCAACACACTGGAAGTTAGCATCTGAAAGTTTCCCAATCCAGGAAATTAAATATCCTACAGACCCTTCATTCATCTAATGCCCCTCCCTTCTACCTTCCTGAGGCTCCTTCTCCTAAGTATTCTTGGTCTTTGAGTTGATGCTTTGGTCACCCTACCTTTCCCGTTCTACTTCTTTCTCTACACTTTGGAAATTCTGAAGTCCCTAACTTCCCGTACTTTCTCTGAGACTCTTATAAATCCTTCACCCCATGTATTTCTTCTCTATTGACCTGCTGATGTCTAAACCATCAGTCTTCCTCCCATTTCATCAGCTCTCTTCACGTTGCTGCTGAGCAATGCTAGAGAAAATGTCACAACCACATGATTGTTGGTCCTAAAAGTACATGCTCTGTAATCTCAGCTTACCTGTCAATTCAAATAAAAAATAAGCACCCTTGGTCAGCTGCTTTCATTTCTTCCCTCCCTCTTCCAGTTCTCACAGGTACCAAGGCACTCTTCCAATAACTCTCCTCTTACTCCTGCCTGACCAGGCTTTCTGTTAGTTGGCTACCCTGCTTTATACTTGGGGGTCAAATCTCTACTCCTTATTATCTTCTTATTTTCCCTTTTAGGAAAAAAAAAAGTGGCCCATAATCTGGATCCAATACATCTCCTCTCCAAAGTTGTTTTGCTGTATTGTTTATCTCTTTATCTGTTAGATTCTTTCTTAGTGTATATAAATATGCTTATCTCTTCTTTGACAGAGGAGGGATGTGTCTGTCCTTAACACCCATCACTATAATACAAACTTTTGTGTTTTATTGGTTTTTGTTTTTATTTGCTTAATGAGATTTCTTAAGGCATAATTTATATACAGTCACTGTATTCCCTCATAAATCATTTACTTTTCATTTTCTAAGAATGTGTCTCTATACCCAAAATACCTCCAATTTTTCTCTGGGGCCTTTGCTGTGATTGGAATGCTTCTTCGGCACCTCTTTTCAGTATGACTATTAAGAAGCACTTACTATACTACATTCTAATTCCCTGTTTGCTTGTATCGCTTGACAAACATACAGGAACCATGTTTTGTCAAAATTGTAGTCTGTCTCACCGGCACAGTGAGGTGAATGGAATAATATTCCAGCAGGTGCTGCAATAATATTAGAATGAATGAGTAGACCACCACAGAAAATGAGCCTAATGTGCATTATTCCTATGAATGCATGGATCTATCACTAAAAGTGTGTTATGATCATTTAAGCTAAGTTTCCAATTTTCTAAGAAAACCTAAAAGTCTTATCTCTGCTAATTACTTAGTAGTAACCTTATAAGGTCACTTCCTTTCATTGCCTTATAGGTAAAATCAAAAGATTGGAAGAGACTATAGTCCCAAACTGTTTTGAAATGGCCTTGTTTCAAGTATAGTTTTCAAACACAAACCACATGCCACTTGTGTAAGTGAATGTTAGTCTACTTGCCTGAGGCAAGGTCAAGCTGTGGTCATTTAATTAGACTCCTTGATTACTATCTTTGGCGTTCTTTAGAGCAGTTGCCAATGAATCAATGGTAGATGCTAGATTTGCTGCCAATTCAGAAGTTCTAATTTTTTCCACCTCATTTCATATTGTGCATTGCAAATAGAGAGATAAGAGAAATTTTTAAACCTTTTGTAATTTTGTGAGAATGAGAGTGATGAGAAGAATCAGATATCATAATCAAAATATTGCAATAAAATAATTTTATTCCAAAGGAGGTTTAATTTTATACAAATATACCAGGAAATGAAAGTAAAATAGATAAAGAATTTTAAAAATGTGCTGCACTGTCTTAGTTTAAATCCAATTTTCTTTTTCTCTGCAGATTGGACACTGTTCTATTTTTACTGCTCAGGCTATCACTTTCCTAAAGCAGATGAATAAGCCCCAGAGGACAAAGGTATCACTCTGAAGGGCGTGAGCTTTGCAGCAGGGAAGCTATTGGAATTCTATTCTGTTGACTCTGTCTCCTCAGATCAGATGAGTGAGAGAAGCTGAGCCCGTCAGCAGATTTACACCTACTGCACACACTCATACCAAGTCAGACAGGGCAGTAGTATCCCCAGAATTCCCAGTTTATGGACAATATCTCCAATTTGAATGGTAACACCATTCAGTGATCTGCAACAATTCTCCCTTTTAATACGGATTTTTATAGAAGAGTGTATGTGGCCTAAAGCAATGATGGAATAGTAATAAGATCAATGTTCCATAATATGGAACACAAAATATCTAGCCCCATTATTTAAATAGAATCATACCCAAATGCACAATGTCTAAAAATACAGGACTTTAACTTTAGGATTAATAATTCCTAAAGCTTCAGTGAAAATGAGACTATATTCAAGTGCTGTATTCTGTGAAATATAGATTGCTCCAGTAAGTTTTAGAAAAAGTTTCAATAATGCTAAAAGGTGACCTAACCTCCCATAATGTAGATTTTTCACTCTTAGCTAACCAAACAACTAAGTTGACACCATATTTTCCTAGCTTTCAAATTATATATGATTTTATTGTATTTTCCAACTTCAATAATAGTGGGTCTGAGACTCAGTGTGGAAAGGATCAATAAAATAAAGAACATAAAGCTGATTGTGGCTGCACCAATTAAGTTCGTACCTTACAAGGTAGGGTCATTCTTCTCCCTTCAGACAGAATTCATTTAAATGTGCAGGAAAGTAGAACTCTATGCTTACTAAATATTTCTATAAAAGAGGAAACCAAGAATTCCCACCATTGATAAATGATAACTCTGTCTGAAAGCCTCAAGTATTAGGAAAATTCTGTATTTTTCAGTGGAGTACAGTGACTCATGCACAATAAATACCCTTCACACCTTAAAACAAAATTTCCTATTACTTTCACTCTTTTACCCTTCAAGGGTCCCAACTTCTATAATTTTTTATTGAGATGTAATTGATATATATTAGTTTCAGATGTATAATATTCAATATTTATATATAGTGTGAAATGATCATCACAATGTCTAGTTAACATCCATCACCACATAGTTACAGATATTTTTCTTGCGATGAGAACATTTAAGATCTACTTTCTTAACTTTCAAATATACAATACAGTATTATTAATTAGAGTCCCTATGCTATATATCACCAGGACTTCTCTATTTTAGAACTGTACCTTCGTACCTTTGACCAGTTTCACACAACGGGTGCTTCTTAGTCATCTTCTTCACTTATAAGATTAAAAAGTCACAACCAGACGTGTCAGCCCAGCTATTTTCCATTCATCTCCTCTGTCCCGTAATTATTTATTATATATACTATATTTCTTGTTGTTCTTTTTTTCCCCTAAGTGAAATACTTTGTATTTTACAGATAGGGTTTCTTGTTCAATTTGTTCTTTAGTTTACTAGGGTGATTTGGATTTTTCAAATGCTAACCACATCATAGAACAGAACGAGACTCATGTCATAAAAATAGTGCCAAAAGCATCATGAGGATTCAAAGAATGGGATGTCATTTCTATCTATGTAGATGAGATCAGGCTTCACAGAGTAAAATCTGAGCCAGAGGAGATAAGATTTGTCAAGCAACAAAGACTCGGGGAGAAAACATTGTAGTAAGAATGTAGGCAAGTACAAAGATATGAGAATGCTGGGTGTTTAGAAGAAAGATTAAGTTATTCGGTTTGCCTTAAATATAAAATGAATAGGTTATGGAGGTTGAGTGGAAGATTATTGATATTTTATCAAAAATATAAAATTATAATGATATATTTCCTCCATTGTTCATCTGAAAGAAGAAAATACATAAAATGCAATCTCTGGTTAAGTTTCTGAGATGAACTCTCAAGAAAATTATATTCATTTTGAGATAATAAGTTCTGATTACTTGGAATAAGTCAAATATTTTGACTTTCTTTTAGAGTATAAGGAAAATTATGTAGAATTCTTCAGTGACACTTAGGAAAGCAATAAAATATTTAGCAATCCACTTGTGTTTGGGCACCTACAGTATTCATATAATTTGCATCTCTTGCTGATAGTGGTCTATTCAGTTTAGGTATCTAGTTTAAGGATCAGAAGACAATTAACAATTAATAACAAGCTCAAATAGCTTACCTGATATCCTCCTATGGTATTAGCTGCTTGTTTCAGCCACTTTACATCAATACGGCTAAATCAAAACAAAGGTTACTAAACAAGTAAAGTACAAGGGTACTTTTAAAAATCTGCAATATCTGGGGGTTTTCTTTGTTGTGTAATTCTTTTTAAGGTTACAGAACAAATAATTTTTAAATACTCCCATTCCATAAATGATATAAATATCACTTGGATTAAGTTATTTTTAATAATTGGAAAGGGAAATGTTTATCAAGACATACTGAAATTACTACTTTACTACTACTACTACTTTAAAATTGTTATTTTAATTTTGTCATTTTTTTTCTTGTTTTGACATATTATGAAATACTGTAATGAGTGACAAAGATGGTATCATTATGTTTAATATATCCTAGGACTTCTTTATCTACTTCCTCAAATGATTAATCATCTGGACTTAAATATATGTTCATTAATGTTTTTTCTTCCATTTTCCTATGCAAAATTTATTGCAAACAAACAAACAGAACTTGCTTTCACTGGATTTTAAATTCCAAAGGAAGCAAAACACATGCTAACTCAAAAATGAAAATGTGCTCATATTAAGATAATGTGTGGCAAACAATCAGCTATAAAGCCTCTTAAACAAGAGATGTCTTCAAGTTCTGTTTCTGTTATTCTTTTTTTAGAGATGATGCAAGAGGAGTGCATGCCAACTATATTGCATATAAGAGCTTTCTTATAGAACACCATTGCAGGGGCCCCTGCAGTCAGTTGAACGTCTGCCTTCAGCTTAGCTCGTGACCCCAGGGTCCTGAGATCAAGCCCCATGTCAGGCTCCCAGCTCGGTGGGGAGCCTGCTACTCCCTCTCCCTCTGCAGCTCCCCCTGCTTGTGCTTCCTCTCTCTCTCTGTCTTTCTGTCAAATTGATAGATAGATAGATAGATAGATAGATAGATAGATAGATAGGTAGATAGATAGATAGATAGATAAAAACACCATTACATTTGGGTTGATATCATCTTGACAACTCAAGAAGTAAAAGACCAGGCGCCTGGGTGGCTCAGGGGGTTAAAGCCTCTGCCTTCGGCTCAGGTCATGATCTCAGGGTCCTGGAATGGAGCCCCACCCACATCGGGCTCTCTGCTCAACAGGGAGCCTGCTTCCCCTCTCCCTCTGCTGTTCCCTCTGCTTGTGCTCGCTCTCTCTGCTCTCTGATAAATAAATAAATAAAATCTTAAAAAAAAAAAAAAAGAAGTAAAAGACCTTACTTCAGTATCTGAGTTTTGACTATAACATGAATTAGAGATAATTTTGGCTTAAAGAGACCTGGTCATAAGAATATTTTAGTTTGGGATATAGCTATTGTTTTTCCCCTCAGGTAATATAAAAAAATTGAGCCAACAATAATTAAGCAGTTGCCTTTCTGAATGAGTCTTAGTAATAAATGTTCTACTGAAAAGTGCCCAGTTTTGATGCAACAACCCTTAGGCATTTTTATGGAAATGAGAAAATAATGAGAATCATTATAAAAAATCTGAACCATTCATTTATTTATTTACTTAAAAATATTAAGCAACTACTAGCATTGTGCTAGGTGACAAGCTGTTAATTTAAGAACATGCTGACTTTGGGAGTGCCTGGAAGACTCAGTTCGGTAAGCATTTGACTCTTGGTTTCAGCTTTGGTCATGCTCTCATGGGTTGTGGGATGGAGCCCCCCTGGTCATGCTCCTTGCTCAGAGGTGAGTGTGCCTCAAAGATTCTCTCCCTCTGCCCCTCCCCCATTCATGTGTGCCTGCACGCGCATGTGCGTGCTCTCTCTCAGTTTAAAAAAATAAATTTTGGGAAAAAAAAAGAGAACATGCTGACTTTGTTTTATGAAACAGTATTACTGTTACCTTTTTACTTACAGGATGGAACATTTAAGAAAAATAGCCTGAAAGGAAAAATAGTTGATGATCTATAATCAAATTTCTTTTGGGTACTTAAATTCATTAACTTGTTTATTTAGCTACAATCAAACCATCACTTTGGTCTACATGTTTGATAATTTCAAAGTGCAAAAAATGGCTGTTTCATGTCAGAGATATACTTGTTTAAAAAAGTCATCATTAATAAAACGCTATCAATTGAATAATGCCTAAAATCTTAACATTTCAGCAAATAGATCGTAACTACTCTGAACATAAAGTAGTTACAGATAAATAGGTCTAAAAGAAATAGTTGGTCAGAGTTTCACTTTCCTCTGCATACTCAGAGCATCATTAAAAGTAAAATAGGTGTTTGTCTATACAGATGAGATGTACCTCTAATTTGTGACAAATAAGACTGAGAGCCATATTAATTTTTAAAGCCAAATCAGAAGAACAAATAACTATTGTCCACTTAGTCAAAAATTAGGAAATTTCTTTATAAAAGAATTGATTACCTATGAAATAAGTTAAATAGATTTTTATATAAATAAATGCTAATAAATGTAGATAATAACTAAATATAATTCTAGAGAATGAGTTAAGAGATTGGACTTTAGACAGTTTTGGTTCATATCCTCGTGCTTCAACTTAATTCCTGTATGTCCTTGGGAACATAGTTTACCCTCTTGGGCCTTAGTTTTATCAACACTCCTGCAGCCTAGATTCAAGCATTCTGAAGGAGGAAATGGCACTTATATACTGGTTGCTGGTTTCGGACCTATATTGCATCCTCTAGGAGCATATCTCTATAGGGAATATTCCTCCACATGTATTTAATAGAGCCTTCCTTGTTACCAATATTATAATCTTATTCTTTCCACTTTCCTGTCGACCAGCTGGTAAAATTGCTGAACATAAGTAGGTCATTCTATCAAATCCAGTAGGTTAATACTAAGTATGGGAAATAGAGTAGGTCTACCAAATTCCATGGCTATGATCCAATTGCTACATTTTGCTGTAAAAGGTTGGCTTAGCTCTATCTGATGTTGAGATACCATGGCAAATGGATGAGGCTTTCTGTAAGCAGATGGTATTGCTGGCAGAAGGTCTATGGATGGAGATTGCCTATTAAAGCTAGAATCCATGCCTGTCTCAGTAAAGCCGATTTTATGTCCCTTCTGTATTAGAAAAGATCCAATAAAATCAATCTGCCACCAGAGGTCTAGCTGGTTATTCTGGGGAATGATGATATTCAAAGCTCTCAGTAGTAGTCTCTGCTGTTTGCAGGCTGTGCACTTAGCCCCAACTGTAGTCATATCAACTTTGGTAAAGGAGAGTCCACATTCTTGAGCCCATGAATAGCATCCATCTCTGTAACAATAAGCATTTCTTCCCCAACATTAGAACTCATTAAGCTAGTATAGGGGTGGTTGGGGGGAAAAGATTGACAACATTCACAGGATAGTTCATTTGGTCCATCTAATTTGAGATTTTCAGACCCATGCATTTGTCAGAACTCAGCTGAAGACTTATGGGGTTCCTCAGCAGGTCTCTGTAGCTCTCTGTCTGCCACTACCTACTCTCCTGTCTCCTTCTAAGTGAATTCTAGACTTCTTGCCTCCTCTCCTGCTAGACTCCCAGCTTCTTCAACTCAGAGAGGTTTTCAGAAGTCTCTCCCTGGCTTCACATTATCTCTTCTGTGGTGTGGAAATTCTCTCTAGGCAGTAATCTAGAGTGATCAACTACTTGCCACCAAAGGAAGGAAGGAAGGAAGGAAGGAAGGAAAGAAGGAAGGAAGGAAGGAAGGACTTATTTAATTCTTGGATCAAAGAGAAAATTATAAAAATTACAAACTGAAAAAATAACAATTAAAATATTGTATATCCAAACAATAATGTGATCAAAGCTCTAGTTAGAGGTAAATTAATAGCTCTAAACTGCTTTTTTATTAATGAGAAAAAAATAAAATGAATAAATCTTATGTTTAGTATAAGAAATCAGAAGGGAAATAATAATAAAACCTAATAGAGAAAAAATATAAATAATGATTAAAATACAAATGAAATAAATATATATAGGTCTTAAATTAAAAAAAGGAAAAATACAACTCTAAGGATTTAAAAATCATGCATTAACAAAATGAGAATAATTATTTTTTTAATTTTTTTTTTTGGCTAGTGGCCTGGCATATTACAATTGCCCATATTTTGTAGTTCTGTCTTTTCACAGTAAGTTCACAAATATAATCAACTATTGTGACTTTTTATTAATCTATTCCTATTATTAACTTCTAACTATATTTTCCAAACTCGAATATTTATTATAGCCCATTTCTATAACAGAGGCCATGCTGCTCTTTAATCTCACCCATCAGCAAATCCATTTCTTGTATGTTATTATTTGTTCTTCATTTCTTCATTCTTCATTTGAATTTCTGCTTTACAAATCAAGTCTCCATCTTTGAAGTCGAACTTTGAAGTAGACTAGTTGAAGTATGTGCTTTAGTGTGACTGATCTTAGCTAGGACTTTAGTTCTGCCAATCACTGCCAACTTGAGCAAGTCACTTCATATTTTTGAGACTTGGTTTTCTGACAGTTTAAGTGGAAGTGCTAATACTTATCAACCAACCTTGTAATTAGGTCTAAGTAAAACAGGCTCTACCAAAGAGCCTGACTCACAGGAAATTGTGATTAAATATTAGTTTCTTTTTTCTTTACCTTTATCCATCTTGGTGATCTTTTTTTTTTTTTTTTGAAGCCACTACTTTGAGCCCTTATTTGTATCTTTTCTCCATCTGAAACAGGTACTTGTACTATTAGTCCCTCTCTTCTGAAGGGGCCTACCTCATATCCCAACTATGTAATGCGTCCTTTTTACCTAGCTTTCCTACTCCCGATGATGGTTATCCCCCTTTAAAATAGCACTTAGATTTTCTTGCTTTCTAAACCAGACCACAGATCAGTATGCAGAATTAATGCAATATGTAATCAAGCATGATTATGCATTTTTAAACAAAAATGTATCCAGTGTTCACTATACTTGTTAAAGATTGGAGTCATTGGATGACAAATTACATTTGCAGAGGCAATGATCAGAGAAATAAAGAAAATAAGATTTGCAGCCAAGTAAATTTTGATTCTAATATGAGCATAACCAAACCATCTTTTGCTACATTATACCAATTATTTTACTCTGTGATCCTCAGACTTTTCTTTTAGAAGAAAAGGAAATAACATTTTATCTTTTGAAGTTATTGGGAGGACTAAATAAGTTAATGCATGTGGAACATGATTATAATTCCTATAACAAAGACAAGGTACTTTGAGCCCCTTTATATTTATATGAACAGGAGAGCCAAGTTCAGGTGTTATTTATTCATTCTTCACTCTTCCCACCAAGAGTTTACTTGGCACTACCATGTGCCAGGCCTTGTAATGAATTCAATTGTGAGTAATTTCTGTTTCAAAGAGCTTACAGTGCCAGTGGTGGGGGGAAGGAGGCAAGAAACTAGTCATTTACAATTTAAACATACCTTAAGAATCTGTTGCCTGCCTATTTAAGCAACTATATATTTTTTTTTTTCAAAGATTTCATTCATGGAGTGCCTGGGTGGCTCAGTCCTTAAGTGTTTGCCTTCAGCTCAGGTCATAATCCCCGGGTCCTGGGATGGAGCCCTACATTGGGTTCCCTGCTCAGCAAGAAGCCTGCTTCCCCTCTCCCACTCCCCCTGCTTGTGTTCCCTCTCTCACTGTGTGTCTCTCTGTCAAATAAATAAATAAATAAATAATCTTAAAAAAGATTTCATTCATTTATTTGTCAGAGAGAGAGCACAAGCAGGGGGAGCAGCAGGCAGAGGGAGAATCAGGGTCCTCTCTGAGCAGGGAGCCTGATGCGGGCCTCCATCCCAGGACCCTGGAATCACGACCTGAACTGAAAGCAGATGCTTAACGGACTGAGCCACCCAGGTGTCCCTAAGCAATTATATTAATAGAAATATTAAGTAAGCCACATATAATTTCAAGTTTTCTTTTTTTTTTTTTTTAAATTTTTTTTAAGATTTTTTTTAAGATTTTATTTATTTATTTGACAGAGAGGCAGAGAGGCAGGCAGAGAGAGAGGGGGAAGCAGGCTCCCTGCCGAGCAGAAAGCCCGATGCGGGGCTCGATCCCAGGACCCTGAGATCATGACCTGAGCCGAAGGCAGAGGCTTTAACCCACTGAGCCACCCAGGCGCCCCAATTTCAAGTTTTCTATTAGCTGTTTGAAAAAGTAAAAAGAAAAAATTGATTGTTAAGTATATTTGATTAAACATATTCCAAATAATCATTTGAGATGTAATCAATATAAAAATCATTAATAAAATATTTTACATTTTTCTTTTACTACTAAGTCTATATTTAATTTATGTTTACATCACATATTAATTCTCAGTAGCCACATTTCAAGTGCCCAGTAGTCACATATAGCCAGTGGCTACAATATCAGACAGCACAGTTCTAGAAAATACCAAGATATATGAGATATGCCTCTGGCCTTCAATAAGTTTACAATGTTGTAGGAAAAAATTAAGAGATCTACTTAAGTAGCTACAATACCATGTATGCAATATGTTATATAAATGGTATAAATAAAATCAATTTATTATTTGTATATGTGAATAATTTCTGGACATGATAATAATGATAATAAACACTAATTTAACACTTACTATATGCCAGGAACTGTATTACATATAATGCTATTATCCTCATAAAAGCGCTATGATATGTACTAATTTTACAGAAGAGAGAACTGAAGTCCATGGAGGGTAGGTATCTTGACAAAATCACAGAACTTTCAGTGGAAGAGCCAAGAGTTTAACTTCAACATTCTAATTCCAAAGTCAATGTGCTTAATTGAGACAGTCGGCCTTCAAATTGTATACCTGAAACTAATTTAACACCGTACATTGATTATACTAGAATTAAAACAAAAAGAAGAAAACGCAAACCCAATTAGAAAATACAACCCAAGTGCCTTACACTACTCACAGAATTTGAGTTTAATTGTTGTACTTTTTAAAATGGCTTGTAAACTCTACTATATCACATAGAGTTGTATAGGTATCTACAACGACTGAGTTCAGTTGAGAGTAATTGAAACTCCACCCAAAAAATGGCTTAAACCAATAAGATGATTTTTTTTTAAACATTTTATTTATTTATTTGACAGAGAGAGAGAGAGAGATTACAAGTAGGCAGAGAGGCAGGCAGAGAGAGGGGGAAGCAGGCTCCCCGCTGAGCAGAGAGCCCGATGCAGGGCTCCATCCCAGGACCCCGGGATCAAGACCCGAGCCGAAGGCAGAGGCTTTAACCCACTGAGCCACCCAGGTGCCCCATGAGATGATTTTTAATGTAACAAAAAAATCCAGAGAAAAGCAGGACTAGAGCTGATAAAGTGGCCTAGAGATGTCCATAGAAATCCAGGCTCCTTGTATATTTTTTCCAGTTAACCTTAATTTGTGGTGTTTATCCTTGTGGTCTGAAGAATGCTCTTGTATCTCAAAGCATGCTTCTGTGTTCTATACATGTGAAGGGAGAACAGCAGAGTGAAATGAACACAGGAATTAGGCCAAGAGAATTGGCTCATTGAACAGCTTTCCCTGAAGCTCCATAGTATGAATTCTGCTTATATTTCTACCCAGAAATCTGTCACAATGGACACTTGTAGTTTTAAGGAAAGCAGGAAAGTGTGTGGCTTTTTTTCCACTAGGTACAGTACTTCCTTACCCAAGTGGGGAAGAAGGAAAGACAAAACTAGTAATATCCGTACACAATGATCCTGTATTCAGCAAACTTACCCTGTATTATATTTTATCAACCATTTGTGAGAGTGTGTAGTTGTCTGTACTAGTTGTTTTAATATTTTTTAATTATGATCATAGTAAATAATGTATTTTACTTTGCAACAGTTTTTATTTTTATTTTTTTTATTTTAAAGATTTTTATTTATTTGATAGAGAAAGATCACAAGTAGGCAGAGAGGCAGACAGAGAGAGAGGGCGAAGCAGGCTCCCTGTTGAGCCTGATGTGGGGCCTCAATCCCAGGACCCTGAGATCATGACCTGAGCTGAAGGCAGAGGCTTTAACCCACGAAGCCACCCAGGTGCCCCTTTATTTTATTTTCAAAGAATGATGTCACTGATTTAATTAATTGAGATGGTGTGAGTGAAGAGAAAATTTAGGTCTTAAACGATCTAAACCCTGACTGCTTAGATTATCCTATTGATAGCTAAACACTAGGATGGGAATAAGAAAAATCTGTGTTTGACAAGTTAACAATTTAACATTTGATCTGAAACCTTTGCACAAAAGAAGCAATAATAATCATTAAAGCCAAACTAACAAGGAGTTAGTTACTTATTTCCCATCTATCCACATTAAATCACTTTTCCTGAAATTATACTTCAGGTCCACCTGCTTTTAATACTTGACAACCAGTTTTTTGCCAGGTTTTATATCTCTCTGTCCAACATAGGAATTAATGCAATGATGAGATTCACTTTAACCTCATGGAACTAGCCATGTTTTATGACTCCATTTTCAGGAAGCTTATATTAATAAAATAGGAGTACTTGCATGTGATAGACTAAGCAAACTAGTTCGTATAGCTAGAGATAGATATCTGTTATGGGTAAACACAGACATATTGATAATTGGGCCCCCATTTTTACCTAACCTTTCAACCTCATGAGAGAAAGCAAGGTCTTTAAAACATCATTTAATCCAGCTGTAAGACTATTATTAACTAATAATATATATCAAATAATTATTGACCAGTACTGATCTAGTTTGGAAAGCCTTATTTTCCATTATTTTGAAAATAAGTTTATGCATTATTGTACAATGATAGAGCAGAAGCAGAAGGTGAAATTTTTGTTAGTTGGGTCTTGTCAGGATTTTCAGTTAACATGAAGTAATTGCTTCTTCCTCAAGATCAACCCTACCAGAATAGAAAGACTGTCAGAAACCTATGCAATAAAGAAGAAAACAGTAACTGCAGAGGAGAGAGTGTGCTACTTAAAATGATGTATGTGTGGAAAGCATGATAGGAACTGTGGCCTGGAAAAGAAGGAGGCCGTAGCTGGTAATTGGGTAATTCTCCCTCTGCCTCTGCCCCTCTCCCACTTGTGCTCGCTCGCTTTCTCTCTCTCACTCTAATAAATCAATCTTAAAAAAATAAAATAAAATAACTTTTTACAGATAACAACAGAAATAGGTGCTTTTAAATACACAGAATTTAAAAGAGGCATAATAAACACTTAAAGAGATAAAGATAGATAATGATATGAAACAAGAATAAGTTCTAAGAAAATCAAGTAGAAATATTAGATGTGAAAGTATTAGATGGGCAATATTAGATATTAAAAATAAAGAAGAGAATATTTAAAAAATAGAATGGATGTAGACAAAGAAGAAATAAGAAAGCTAGGAGATCAGGTTGAATAATTTTCCTAGAAGAAAGCAGACAAGGATAAAGAAATGTTAACAAATATGGACCCTATATAAAGAAATATTAATACCCATTTAATAGGGATCACAGAAAGGAGAAAGTAAATAAAAGCAGAGAAGATATATTTTTAAAATTTCTTTAAAAAGAAATTTCTCAGAACTAAAGAAAAATAAAAAATCTCAGGTAAAAAAGAAATACCAAAAGGAAACATAAAGAAAAGCCATATTTAGACATAGTGAAAATTAAAAATATTAAAGAATTCTCTATAGAGAAGGAGCAGATAACATATAAAGGAAAAGAAGTAGATGTCAAATAGTAATAAAGAAAACAATGGAATAATACCTTTAGAGTATTGAAAGAAACTTTCAACTTCAAATTTATATCTGCTGTTATTTGAAAGTGACAGTATTTGTCAACACCTCAAGTATAGGGACACCTGAGTGGGTTAGTCGGTTAAGCTGCTGCCTTTGCCTCAGGTCATGATCCCATGGTCCTGGGATAGAGTCCCACACTGGGCTCCCTACTCAGTGGGGAGCCTGCTTGTCTCTCTGCCTCTGCCTGCTGCTCCCTCTGCTTGTGCTCTCTCTCTCTGTCAAATAAATAAATAAAAATCTAAAAAAAACCCAAAACCTTAAGTATACAAGGACTAAGAAGCTTTGTTTCACAAAAATCCCCATTAAAACACTTTTGGAAAAAGTAGCCAATAGAAAGGAGAGAAAAGTCCCAGGAATGCTCTGAGAAATATGTTGATTGAATTGACTAAATGACTAGATAAAATTCATAATTAAAAAAAATTGTTAAGACCAAAAGAAAAAAAAAATTCTGGACAACCATGAGCATTGGGAAATGAGAGAACAAAGGACATGGAGAATATTCTTACATTTTTAGAGAGGGAATTTAGATTTTTTTTTTTAAAGATTTTATTTATTTCTTTGACAGAGAGAGAGAGAGAGAGAGAGACATCACAAGTAGGCAGAGAGGCAGACAGAGGGAGAGAGGGAAAGCAGGCTCCTCGCCGAGCAGAGAGCCCAATGCGGGCCCGAACTCAGGACCCTGAGATCATGACCTGAGCTGAAGGCAGAGGCTTTAACCCACTGAGCCACCCAGGCGCCCCAAGGGAATTTAGAGTTTTTAATACAAACAAAGCAGTAAGAGTTTAAAAAGAGACATAAAAAGTGAAACAATTTAAATTATAAATCAAGTTTGGTGAAGCCAATCTAAATATATCAAAAATCAAAATACATGTTATTTAAGTAAACTTGTAAGTTAAAAAAAGTTATCAACAACTGGGAAAATTAATGCAGCTATATGCAGGGTGTTAGGCTGCCTTGTGGCCTGCCGTAACAAAGTCCAAATCTCGGTGGCTTAATATAATAAAAATATACTGCTGGCTCACATTAAAATCCAGGGTGGGTCTTAAGAGAGTGGAGGGAGTAATGTGAGGAGAAATGAGGCAGTGGAGCAGGAGGGAAATCCTGCTCCATACAGTTTATTCTGGGCCCAGGCTCCATTCAGTTGTGTGGAATTCTCCACTGACTCTTCTGGGTGTGGCCAGCAAGCGAGAGAAGACTAAAAGCATGGAGGATATCAAGGGAGATTTTAGAGGAGTTTGCAGAGATTCACATCCTGTCTGCTTACATTTCCATTGTTCTGAATTCATTTCTGTAGGCCTCTAACTTCAGAGGAGATTGAAGCATGGTGCATTTTATGCTAAGGAGTGAAAGAAAATATGTTTGAACAACATGTGTTCTCTCTTCCTGATCTCTTCTGGGCCTCAAATATGTGTTTCTCTTTTCCTTCTACACAGAGAAGACTCCTCCCCCAAGATAGAGAATCCTATGTTGTTCCCAGTCACTGCATCTGTCATAAAGTTTGGGATATCTGGATGATGAACAGTTTTCTCCCTCAGGTGCATCTGTAGCTTTTCTGAATCCGGAAGTTATGAACTACAGTGACTGTATGATGGAGGAGAATGGGCAGAAAGTCACAATAAAATTCTCACTTGACAAGTGGAAAATATGTCAAACAAATTATCCCCCAAAAGTAGACATGGCTATAGTAATATCAGCCCAACTGGACCATGAGGGATGGTTACTATAATTACTACATTAACAGAAAATGGTCACTTTGCCAATGTGATGTATATCACCAAACAGAAATACATGTAATAAAATAGTCTCAGAACATACAAGGAAAGAGGAAGCCAGTGCAAATCCATTTTCATATTGGGAGATTTCAGATACCTCTCAATTATTGATAGGTTAAGTAGATAAGACATTTTCAGGGATACAGAATACCTCAACAAAACTACACAATAAGAAGCTTGACCTAATGGATAGACATCAAAACCTACATCTAGCATTGAAAGAATACGTGTCCTTCTCAAGCACACATGAAATTTTTTTTTTAAATTATATTCTTAGACAAAAAAAACCCATAAAATCAGCCTGACAAATTTGAATGAATATATAACATGCAATCTACTTTGACTGAAAAGACAATAAAAGTAGAATTTAATGGCTGGATAAATTAATTTCTGTGCATTTAGAAATTTAGTAAGACTTGCAAATAACACATAGACTAAATCTATCATTCTAGAAAATAGTGAATAGCAAGAACTGAATAATGAAATACTCAAAAGCAAAATTGTGGGGTGCAGCAAAAGCAGTGCATTGAAGAAAATTTATTGGCTTAAGTTAAAGGAAAAAGGCAAACAGTCCAATTTAAGAAATTATGAAAAGAATAAAGGAATAAAACCAAAGTAGGTGAGCCAGATATGCTTATTCTAATATATCTATGTATTGTTTAGCCAGACTATTGAAGTGTGAGAAAGCCAGGCAATGCCTTTCAAGAGGTATTACAGTGTAGCTAATTAACTTTAACAGATTATAGTTGTGTTATTTACCTTGTGAGTTACAAGGTCAAACAGTCCTCCTAGAATTGCAGGAGAAAAACCCTAAAGGGAAAGATTTCTTTTGTTTTGCTGCTATGTGGGAATAAACTGGTACATATACATAAGAGAAAAGGGATTTTTTGCACCAGATTTTCATTGCGCAGCCAAATAAAAGCAAAATCTGAAAATAATCGTTATAAAATTCAGCTAATGTATTTAACTATTTTCTTATGTGTTTAGCATATAGCAAGTGGTCAAACCTACTACAGTCCTATTACCTGGCTCCCCTTTATGCAAACTCAATATAGAATGGTTGTAGAGCTTCTCAAAACAGCTTTACATAAGCACGATTCGGTTATTACACTGTACTATAAGAGTTTGTGCATCTCACTAATTGGCTGAAAGCTACTGAAAAAAAGTAATTGTCCTGTTCATCCCATTTAAAAACAACAACAAAAAACCTTATGTTTACCTTAGTGCCTGTATATTAAGAAAATAATAAGCACATAAATATGAATTATGAGTGCATGACCTCTGAGTACATAAATTTGAATGAACAACTTTTGCTTGTTAAAATCACTCTGAAGTTTCAACATCCTCATTTTACTGAAATTAAAATAATATACCATGATCGTATCAAAATGATTAAATTTAGTTTAAATATTTCTTTCTTCAGTAAATTCTAAAAGTTAAAGATCATTTTAAGCCCAGATGAAGTCATTTTATAGAAGGTAAGGAAAAGAAGAAGTAAATAATTTGCAGATAATTATGCATCTGGACTGCCATACCTAGTGGTTGGCCTTAATTTAGAGATAATAAAAAAAACTTATATGGTTTACTCTCATTCTTTAAATATTAATAGATTTAGCCAATCTCTTAGTAAAGTAAAATTTTAATTTCAGAGTTCTTGCTAGGAGTGTTAAGGAGGAGATGTTTCTAGTTTTTGACAGCTAGATACTCCCTACTAGTCGTGATATGAACCAGGAAATCTTAGACTGATCTAAAGTGGGGAATAAAACTCCTCTAGGCAATAATGTAAATTTCTATCTTCATTGTGGTTAGGGAAAATCCCTAAAAGTAGTATTACCTGGGAAAGATACTTATCTTCCTTTTTGAGTATTGTGGCTGTACCATCTCTAAAATTAAACAAATGCTTATGGGAGAGAGATGTATATATGTTTGTGTGCATATGTTTACCTACACCACTGGAAACACCACAAACCCACAAATCAGTGCTGTCAATACCACACCTGGCCTTTTCTGCTACTCTGAAGTACTGGAGGTTATCCTAGTGAGAACTGAAAGCATGTATGTCAGTATGACTTAGTTGTTTTGTTTGAGGGGGACACTTTGCTCAGGAAATGTTAAGACTAAACATATTAATAATTCTACTATTGGCTTCAAGAAATTCGTACAAATAATTTTATCAGAGATAACAGCTTGCTGACCTGAGTAAAGAGATAATTTATCAAACAATTATTTACTTATCACTTCAAAACCCTTAGCTCCCTGTATCCACCAACCCTAAATTGTTGTATCAGGAATAATTGCCCAATCTTAATCATTTCCTTGCCTTGAACCATTCAAACCTAGAGCTTATAAATGTCCTCCTCCTGAGATACTAGTAGGACTGTTTCCCTTACTACAGTGAATAAACTCAGTTTGTCTTTATTACCAGGGTGTTTGATGATACTTCAACATCAGATATTTTGATGATATATCAGGGAATTCAACATCAGATATTTTGCCAAAGCCCCACCGAATGTCATTTTATTTTCACTTAATCCTATATACTGCTCTAATAAAGAAATAAAAGGCCCAAGGTAGATATCACTTGTTGGGTAATGGTGGTTATTTTCCTAAAATGAAAAGAAAATTTATTCTCTGAAAATGAATTCTCTGATAAAGGAGGCTCTTTCCTTTGGTGGCAGAACACGGTGGCAGAACACAATGGAGAACAAGGCTATGAATTGGCTTGCATCCACAAGTGGAAACATCATGATGCGGTGAGCCTTTTTTTTTTTTTTAATATTTTATTTATTTATTTGACAGAGAGAGAGAGAGGGGGAGAGAGCATGAGCCAGGGGGAGAGGCAGAAGCAGACTCCTTGCTGAGTAGGGAGACTGATGTGGGACTTGACATCCTGAGCCAAAGGCAGATGTTTAACCGACTGAGCCTTTTGCTTGGAATCTGGCACAGTCATATTTAGTATATAGTTTTAAGTGGAGTTTCCTACCATATCCTAATCTTTCCACTTATGACGGTACCCTCAGGTCACAGCCACACCTTGGCTTAGTGGTATTGTGGGAATCCAGGGGGCAGATAGCAAGGGGTAGTGTTGTCTGCCCTACATGCTCTCCACTGACACCAAGGCAGCAATAACATTACCACTTCCAAGGAGCTGGTGCCCAGGAATGCAGTGATCAGAGGCCCAGAGGAGAGCTAACAGGGTCGGGGAGAGGGGAGCAGCTGCCACAGTGTAGACAGGCTCTGAAAAGGACGACAGATGATGACTCCTTCCCCTTTCTTAAATATAATTGGGTCAGTGTTTTCACCAAAGGAGAAACAGAAATTTGGATTACAGTTAGAAAGAGATAATTACAGATGTTTCTTTTTCCGTTGTCCAACAAAGAAGAAACAAAATTAGTGCAATCCCTGCTCTTAATGTCTGAGTCCCCACAGGTCTGTAGATGCCTGTAGAAGACGCACCAGTCACTCCCCTGCAAAGACAGAAGGTGGTTAATGAGCAGGGAAAGGATATCGAAAGGCTGCTGGATGGTTCTAGAGTTTTAGCTACTAATGATAATTCACTAATCAATTCCTCAGCCAGGGGCAGATAGGCAGCTGTTATTTTGGTCAAACAATTATTTATTCTGATAACAGTGGAGCATGTGTGAAACATCTCCGCCCCAGAACTTATTTATTTTCTTCATTTCATAGCAAGAAGATACATTATTCCAGAGAATTGTTCTCATTTTCTTCTAAGTGTGGATGTGTATATAAAAATGTGTGAAATGCAGTACTGTAGTTTATTAATGCAACTCTGCCTGACCAGAAGTAACACTGATTAGCATTATTTAGCAAAGGTATACACAATTTTTGCTGCCAAATTAATTATTCATTTATGATAATCCTTGTTTCAGTAGTTATCTAAAGGTTGATATCCTACATAGTGTCTTTTTTGACTGACTTATATTGGAAATGCAAGAGCTCTCAGGAGAAGTTGTAGTTCCCCTTGTTTTTCAGTTACAAGGTTATTTATATATTTTAAATGGGAGAGTTGCATATGATACAATGAAGAGAGTGCCAATCAGTGAGGGAAGGAATCAAAGTCCCTGCCCTTGCTCAGCAATAAAGTCTAATGACCTTGGGAAAATCATTTAATTTCTGTGAACAATTATTCCCATTTTTGAAACATTCAAGCATCTGATCTAGAGCAAGGATTGGCAGACTTTTTCTAAAATAATAATATTTCTGGCTTTGCGGGTCATTTGGTCTCTGTTGCAACTTCTCAACTCTGCTATTGTAGTGCAAAATGTATGAATGGGCATGACTGGATTTCAAAAAAACTTTATTTATGAACACTGAAATCTGAATTTCCTATAATTTTCGTATGTCATGAATTATTCTCTTCAGATTTTTTCCTTCTATTTAAAAATGTAAAAACCATTCCTAGCTTGTGTGCAATACAAAAACAGGCTACAGACTGGATTTGACCCATGTGTCCTGGTTTACTGACCCCCGATCTAAATTCTTTTTAAGAACAAGATTCCCTTTGGCTTTCTTGGGAATGGTATGGAAAAGGGACAGGTCAATTCTGAGGTTAAGAATTAAGGTGAGACTAAAGAAGCTTTTGGAGAAGTTACAGAAGACAGCATGATAAAGTAATGTTTTTGCAAAGGTGTAGCAAGGAATTGGCTGAAGGGAGACGTGAAAGAGAAATATTTGCTGAGGGGAGGGATGACAGAGAAAAGGGGTAATTCAAAATAGTTAAGTTGCCTGACTGGTGACCAGGATATCTAAGTATTAGATCTCTGGCTTAAGCTGAAACAGGAGTAAAACTAGAAAAAAAAATTAGTGGTAAATAGAAATGACAGTAGATAGTACATTATATTTGTTTGCATGCATATTTGCATGTGTTAGCAGCCATTAATACACAGAGCTATATAAAAAACATTATGAGTGAGTATGGGGAAAATGAAACATGCCTAATATGTACCCGTAAGAGGAACAAGGACATGAACATAAGATGAGTAAAAGTAAAAACATTTTAAGTGAGCTTATAAAGGAGTTGCCTTATTGTACTGTGATTTCATTTGCTTAAGAAATATTATGCGGCTATAAAGAGTGTGGCAAGAGTAGACTGGCCTACTGTATAATGATTTCTGCATATGACAGCAGGCGGCAAAAATAATAATAATATAGGATGCCTGAGTGGCTCAGTTGGTTAAGCATCCGATTCTTTAATTTCAGCTCAGATCATGATCTCATGGTCATGAGATTGAGTCCCACATCAGGCTCTGCACTGGGCGTGGAGCCTGCTTAAGATTCTCTCTCCCTCTCCTTCTGCTGCATCCCACTGCTCTCTCTCCACCCCGCAAAAAAAGAAAGAAAAAGAAAAATAGTATTATTTACATGCATAACACCAAAGCAGACACTGATTTCATCTACTAGTTATAAAGGAGTCGGCTCCTATTATCACCATCTGGTCAAGGTATTACAGTATGTTTTTAACACAGTATGAATTTTTTTAATAAACTTACTGGAGTGGCTTGGGTCTGTGACTTGCCTAATTATTCATCCTGGCCAATTACTTAAAGGGCTTCAGCCTGATCAGTGTGGATAGAGATATTTATTTCTCTATCCAGTAGCAATTTGATGACATTCCAAATAGATGTCTTGCTTTGGCCAGATAAAAAAATAAACTATTTCACAAAGGACTGAAATAGTTCTAGCTAATTTAACAAAACTGTGCTCGCTATGACATTATATTGAGGATGAAGAAAATATAAACATGTTAGAAAGATTTTTACAAGCTTATTTCATAAACAGAGGTAATAAAGAGCACTGGAGTGTGTACCCTGAAGGGAGTTGTTTAAAGTAATAAATAAGTAGGGTTTAACTAAGTGCTGATTCAATGATGAAATATTAGCAATCTGCATGAGAGTCATAAACATTAATTCAACTCCCCCTTTACTCATCAAATATACTCAAATGTGTAATAAGAATTAATAAGATGCCATTAAGAAAAAATAAATTTTTACAACTTCACGAGGAGAATTGCTGACATTAGGTTTGTCTTAATGTAGGAATTCTTAAAATGGACTCTTCAGAGTATTCATCAAGGAGAAAAGTCACTGACTAGACAATAACAGGTACTATATTAAGTGAGGGCTTTTTCCCATCTTACAACTCTGCTAATCAGATTTAGTGGTATGATACACTGGGTCTCTGGTTTTTGTTCTTATCTCAGCCTCATCTGGATTTAAAATGTATGGAAGCTCAATTATGGGAATGCTTGCCAAGGCATACCTTGTTCTTTAGCTTGCACTGAGTAAAGGAGCATCCATTAAGCTGTTGAGATGAATGCTACAGTGTATATTGAAATCACTAAGTTCCTGCCTGTGGTTTGTTACAACAATGGATGCCCCAGAATTCTTGCTACTCTGTAACATAATGTTAATTATGTCTGGTCAACAGACAGAAACTTGGGGGTTTTTTGGTGTTTTTTTGTTGTTTTGTTTGTTTTTGTTGTTGTTTTTTAAAGATTTTATTTATTTACTTGACAGAGAGAGACACAGCAAGAGAGGGAACACAAGCAGGGGGAGTGGGAGAGGGAGAAGCAGGCCTCCCACTGAGCAGGGAGCCTGATGTGGGGCTCAATCCCAGGACCCTGGGATCATGACCTGAGCGGAAAGCAGCCACTTAATGACTGAGCCACCCAGGTGCCCCAGACAGAAACTTGTATTTAAGTTTCTGTTTTTCGTCTGCTCATCTATTAGGAATACCTTGGCAGGTATTCATCATTCCTGTGATATTTGATGAAAAACTATTTCACATTAGAGGAAAATGATTTATAACATCTCAGTCCTTAAAACATCCATCAAAAATCAGATGTGTAATAATACACTATATTTAACATTAACTAACTTGAATTTAAATAAAACAAACAAACAAAAAAGCAAACCAGTGTGAAACTGCAGCCTCTTCATTTTATAGGTGGCCAAGTGTGTCTATAATTTTTCTTTTAATGTCTGTCACATTTTAGTATCGGGGTTATGCCATATCCTCGTTAAAAAAAAAACAAAACAGTTGCAATATGCTATCTCTACCTCTATTTTCTTTTTTTTTTTCTTTTTTTATTTTTTATTAACACATAATGTATTATTTGCCCCAGGGTACATGTCTGTGAGTCATCAGGCTTACACATTTCACAGCACTTACCATAGCACATACCCTCCCCAATGTCCATAACCCAGCCACCCTATCCCTACCCGCCCTATCCCCCAGCCACCCTCAGTTTGTTTCGTGAGTTTAGGAGTCTCTTATGGTTTATCTCCTTCCCGATCCGATCTTTTTTTATTTCCCTTCCCGACCCCCCACGACCCCCCCACCCTGCCTCTCAAATTTTCTGAAAAAGATTACATTAGCCATTACTTTTTCTTTAAATGACTTATAGATTTCACCAATGAAGCCATATGAGCTGGTATTTTCTTTGTAGAAAGATTTCTGTAATTGATTAATTTCCTTTAAAAGATGCAGAGCTATTCAGATTTTCTATTTCTTCTTTTGGTGGGTTTGGTAAATTGTATTTGTCAAGGAACTTCTTCATTCCAACTAAATTACCAAGTTTGTTGGCAAAAGTTGTTTATAATATTCCCTTATCTTTTTAATGTCTCTGAGATCTGTAATGATATCACCTCTTTCATTCCTCTATAGGTGATTTGTTCTTATTTCCTTTATTTCTTGATCAGTCCCTATAGGAGTTCATTAATTTTATTAATTAAAGAAATGTTGTGACTTTGTTCATTTAGTCTGCTATTGGTTAGTTTTCTATTTCTATTTGTATAGCTTCTTCAGATAAAGATGTGTTCCGTTGATATTTTAAACTTTTTTTTTGTTGAGGTGAAATTCCTATAACATAAAATGAACGATTTTGAAGTGTGTAGTTCTGTGGCATTTAAGATAGTATCAGTGTTGTGTGATCACCAGCTCTCTCAAATTGAAGAATAGTTTCTTCACTCCAGAAGAAGCCCCTGTATCTGTAAAGCAATCACTTTCCCATTCCCTCTTCTCTCAAGGCTCTGGCAACCACCATTCTGCTTTCTGTCTCTGTGGGTTTGCCTATTCTGGATATTTCATACAAATGAAATCATACACCTTTTGTGTCAGGCTTTTTATTTAGCATATAATAGTCATGCTTCATCTACTTTTTGATGACATATTAATATTTCATTCCTTTCAATGTCTGAATAATGTTCTAGTGTGTGTGTGTGTGTGTGTGTGTGTGTGTGTGTGTATATATATATATATATCATAATTTATTCATCCATTCATCCACTGATGGACATTTGGGTTGTTTCCACCCTGTAGCCATTGTGAATAATGCTGTTGTGGATAAATGTGTCTTTCAGTTCTTTGTGGTATATGCCTAGGAGTAGAATTGCTGGGTCATATGGTAATTCATGTTTATCTTTTTGAGGAACTACTAAATTGTTTTCTACATTGACTGCACCCTTTATGTTTCTGCCAATAATACATAAATATTCCAATTTCTCTACATCCTTACAACATTTCTTTTTCTCTGTTTTGTTGAGTAATAGTCATTCTAATGAGTGTGAAGTAGTATCTCATTGTGGTTTTGATTTGCATTTACCTAATGACTAATGATGTTGGGCATCTTTTCATGTGTTGGTTGTCCATTTGCGTTTCTTCTTGAGAGAAATGTTTATTGAGATCCTTTGCCTGTTTTTAAATTGGACTGTCTTTTGTTGTTGAGTTGTAAGAGTTCTTTATTTTGGATACTATATATATGATTTACAAGTATTTTTGTCCACTGTGGGTTGTCTTTTTACTCTATTGATAATATTCTTTGAGGTGCAAAAATTTTTATTTTTGAAGTATAATTTATCTATATTTTTTGTTTCTTTTGTTGTCATATCCAAAAATCTACTGCCAAATCTCGGGTCGTGAAGATATACCCTTATATTTAACTTTAAGAGTTTTATAATTTTAGTTCTTCTATTTAGGCAACTGATAAATTTTGGGTTAATTTTTGTATGCAATGAGGTAGCTGTCCAACTTAATTCTTTTGCAAGTGGGTATCCAGTTTTCCCAGTAACTGAGACAATTATGTGTCGAAGAGACTATTAGTTCCCCATTTACACACTTGTCAAAAATCAGTTTGCTATAGTTATATGACAATTTCTGGACTCCCAGTTCTATTCTACTGGTCTATGCCTACTCTTATGTGCGTATCACACTGTTTTGATCACTGTAGCTTTGTACTAAGTTTTGAAATTGGAACTGTGACCCCTTCCAACTTTGTTCTTCTTTTTCAAGATGGTTTTGGCTATTTAAGGCCCCTTGAAATCTCTAGAAATTTGAGGATCCGCTTTTCCATTATTGGAAAAAAAAGAAAAAAGCCACTGGAATTTTAACAGGGATTATATTGAATCTGTAGGTTGCTTAGGAAATACTGCCATATTAACAATATTGAGTCTTATAATCCACGAACACAGGAAGTCCATCTATTTATTTATTTATTGTCCATGTCTTTAATTTCTTTCAGCAACATTTTATAGTTTTCAGTATACAAGACTTGCTTGGTGAAATTTATCCCTAGGTATTATATTCTTTTTTATGCTATTGTAAATGGAATTGTTTTAATAATTTCCTTTTCGATTATTCATTGCTAGTTTATAGAAATACAAATGACTTTTGGGACTTCAGTAGTTCATTTATAAGCTCTAACAATTTTTGTGTGTATGTATATATGTGGATTCTTTAGAATATCCTATGTATAAGATTATGTTATCTGTGAATAGGGATAGTTATACCAATTTGGATACCTTTTATCTTCTTTTCTTACATAATTAGTCTGGTTAGAACTTCCAGTACAATTCTGAATGGAAGTGGTAAAAGCAGGCATACTTGTCTTGTTCCTGATCTTAGTGGGACGACTCTTAGTCTTTCACTATTAAGTATGACGTTAGCTGTGAGTTTTTCATAAATGCCCTTTAACATGTTAAGGAAGTTCCCTTTTACTCACGTTTAAGTGTGTTTTATTTTGAAAGGATTGTTGGATTCTGTCAAGTGCTTTTTCTACATCAAGAAGATCATGTTGTTTTTTTTCTTCATTTTATTAATGATGTTTACATTGGTTGGTTTTTCATGTTGAACTACCCTTGCTTTCCTGAGATAAAATCTTACTTGGTCATATTACATAATCCTCTTAATAATGCTGTTGTATTTAAGTTGCTCAGTTTGCTAGTATTTTGTTGAGAATAGTTTTTTGTTATGAATATTCATAAGAAGTATTTGTACTTTTTCTTTCCTTGTGGTATCTTTGTCTGGCTTTAATATCTAGTACCAGACTAGTGCTGGCCTCATAAAATGAGTTAGGACATATTCTTCTGTTTTTAGAAGACTTTGGGTAAGATTATTGTTCATTTTTTTAAATTATTGGTAGCTTCACTAGTAAACTATCTGGTCCTGGACTTTTTTTGTTGGAAAGTGTTTTGATCCCTGATTCACTCATGTTATTTGTTTTAGAGTGTTTAGATTTCTATTTATTGTATCAGTTTTGGAGTTTGTGTGTTTGCAAAAATTTGTCCACTTCATCAAGGCTATCTCATTTGTTGTCATACAGATGTTCATAGTATTCTCTCATAATTCCTTTCACTCCTATATGGTCAGCAGCAATATCCTCACTTTCATTTCATTTTAATAATTTGAGTCTTCTCTCTTTCTTTGTTGATCTAGCTTAGATTTTGTCAAATTTGTTGATCTTTAAAAAAAAGCAAATTAAAAAAACAAATTTTGATTTTGTTGGTTCTCTTTGCTATTTTTCTATTCTCCATTTCATTTATCTCTTAATCTTATAAAGAATTGTTGTTTATGATGAGTTGTTTTACCTGCTGGTTTCAAAATTTTTTTCTTCACTTTGATCTTTTGACACTTTTATTATACTTTACCTCAGTGCAGAGCTCTGCATTTATCTTTCTTGGAGTTTGTTGAGCTTCTTGGATGTGTAGATCTATTTCTTTTATCAAATTTGAGAACTTTTCAGCCATTATTTCTTCAAATATTCTTTCTGATCTTTTCCCTATCTCCTCTCCTCTGGCTCTCCCATTATGTGTATGTTGGTAAGCTCGTTGTTGTCACACAGTTCTCCTAGACTGGTGGCATTTTTCTTCATTCTTTTTTCTTTCTATTTCTCAGATTGGATAATTTTAGTCAGCTTATCTTTAAGTTCATTGATTTTCTTTCCCTCTTCATGTTCAAATCTGCTATTGATGAATTTTTATTTTAGTGGTTGCACTGTAAGCTCCACAATTTGGTTCATTTTATGATTTCTATCTTTATTGAAATTCTTTTTTCGTTCAGTCATTCTACTGGTTTCATTTATCTTACAGGTTCTTTCAGCAATTTGAGCATCTTTAAGACTGTTGATTTAAGGGTGCCTGGGTGATGTGTTTGGTTAAGCATCAGACTCTTGGTTTTGGCTCAGGTCATGATTTCATGGTTGTGAAATTGCACCCCACATTAGACTCTGCACTTAGCTTGGAGTCTTCTTGAAATTCTCTCTCTCTCTCCCTCTGCCCCTCTGGCTTGCTCTCTCTCTCAAAATAAATAAATAAATAAATAAATCTATAAAAAAAAAAAAAGACTGGTGATTTAAAGTATTTTCAAGTAATTTTAATTCTGTGCTTCCTCAGTGACAGTTTTTGTTAATTTCTCCTATGGATTGTTCATATTTCCTGTTTCTGTGAATGCTTCACAAGTTTTTTGGTTGTTGAAAGCCGAACATTTGAGTATTATAATAAAATCTAAAAGTCATATTTTTCATCATCCTCAGGGCTTATTTTTATTGCTTGCTATGGGTTTTAGTTGTTTACTTAGTGAATGTTCTGACTGAACTGTTTTTGTAAACTAGTTTTGTTTTGTATGGTAAACTATTTTTTGGTCCCATATGGTCTCCAAAGTTTCTGTTCCTTAAGCTTGTGGTCAGCTAGTGTTTTGACAGAAATGTCCTTGAATGCCTGGATCTCCACCCCCACAAAAGAAGAAGAAGAAGGAGAAGGAGAAGGAGGAGAAGAAAGGAAAAGGGAAAGGAAGAGAAGGGAAAGGAAGAGGAGGGATAGGAAAGGAAGGGAAGGGTAGGGAAGGGAAGGGAAGGGAAAGAAAAGGAAACAAAAAAGAAAAAAGAAAGGAAAGGGAAAACACACACACACACACACACACACACACACACACACACACAAATCTCTACCAGTCCCAGCAAATTGGCTCTATGCTGTGGCACTCCTTCAAATCTTTTCCAGGCCATTTATAACTCTGCCTTAGCCTTCATTTCTTGCTGTGCTGAGCATAAACATCAGTCAGAGGTAAAAGCTTAGGGTCTTGTCAGACCTCTTCTGAGTATGCATCTTACCCTGGACCTGCGCATGGCTTTCTAAATTACTTGTATGTATTTTGGGGTACCCTACTTTCCCAAAGAAGTTTTCTTCCCACCTTTTTCTCCCAGGCATATCATAGTTTCTCTCAGCTATAATTTTTTGCCCCATACAGCAGTGGCAAATTTTTCATTTACCTCACAATGTTTTTTAGGAAGGCCTCTCTGAAGATACTTTACTGAGTTGAGAGAATTCCAAGTTAGTCAAAACAAAGCAGTGCCTTGCACCATCCTTCAGGGAGACCAAGGCTGGCTGGATTTGGCAATAAGGTCTGCTCTGATCCCTCTGAACCAGGGGTAAGGGTCCCAAACTGGAAATGTGGGCTGCCATCTTCAAGACTACTATCGATTTGGGGAAGAAGTGGAGCAGGGTCAAGGAAAAATTCCACAAAGCTTTCCTGTCATTTTAAAGCTGTCTTTTCTTGATCAACATTTGCTTTGTTGCTGTAAATCCTTTGACTATTTCTCAGAGTTCCTCCTGTTGATTCTGGCAGTTTTTGCTCAATCTCTCAGTCCTTTTATAGAGGGATGGGCCCATGGAGTCACCTCCTTTGCCATGTTTGCTGGCATCATTCTGTCTTCACTGATTTTTAAATTTTTTATCTCATAATCATTTTAAACTACAAATTTCCCTTTAAGCCTTTCTTTTACTATATCCCACAAAATTTGTTGCATTGTATTTTCATTGTCAATCAATTAGAAATATTTTCTAATTTTCCTTGTGACTTATTGGTTGATCCTTGGGTTATTTAAAAGTATATTGTAAAATTTCTGAATATTTGATATTTTCCCAGAAATTTTCTTGCTGTTGATTTTTCATTTAATTCCTTGGGGTGGGGTGGGTATGGGAATATATTCTCTAAGATTCCAATCTTTTGAAGTTTTTTGAGACTTATTTTATTGGCCAAACTACTGTCTATTTTAGTAAACATTCCACATGTAAACCAAAACCAGTGTGCATTCTGCATTTGTTGTGTACTATTCCATAAATGTTAATTAGATCAAATGGTTGCTAATGTTGATCAAATTTATGTCCTTACTCGTGATTTGTTTATTCTATCTATTACTGAGAGAAGGGTGCTAAAAAGTTCACCTGGGTTTATGGGTCTATATAGGTCTCTTTTTATTTCTGTCACTTTTGTTTCATGTGTTTAAAGGTGTCGTATAATGGTTATGTCTTTCTAACTAGATGGCCGTTTTATCATTATAAAATATCCTGCTTTACCTCTGATGTCACTCTGGGTTCTGCAGCCTACTCTTTTCGATGTCAATATGTCTATACCATCATCTTTATGAATATTGTTTACATTGGTATATCTTTTCCAGCCTTTTATCTGTGTTTTTATAGGTAAAATGTGTCCCTTGCAGATAGCATGGAGTGGGGTCATCCTTTTCTTCTAGCTTCTCAACATTTGCCTTATAATTGGAGGTTTAAATCATTTGCCCTACTGCATTTGTTGATGAGGTAGGGAGAGCTTCCTGCTGGGTTAATGAAGCCCAGTCCTGCTTGGAGAGCCCAGTCCTATTTCCTCCCTTTCTTTGCAGGTGTCGATCCCTAAAAAATATTTTGTACCTCCAACTCTATCTCAGGGCGTGCCAGATAAAACTTCCTAATTTTGTTTCAATGCCTCCTTCATCACTGCATCCATAGTGACTAAAAGTGAGGTTACATGTTTTTCTTCTTTAAAATCTGAATTAAAACAAAGCAAGCTATGGTAAAATGAAACTAATATTTCTTGGGTATCTAGTAGTATAGTTGGATTTGTTCCCTAAAACAGCTGTCTTTTGATCTTTACTTGAACCACTTTTTAGATCACATATTGGAAAACATATAAAACAAAAAGTAAGTTTGAGGAAACATTTAAGGTTATGCATTATAATATACCAGCTTATTTTAAATGCAGATATTGTTTAATGGAGTTCAGAACCTGCTACCCTAAAATACAACATCTTGGCATATTGAATATTTTAAGCAGAATGAGTTTGAGAAAAAGGCAGAAGCAGGAAGGTCTCTGTGACCTTCAGGTTCTTTTTACCCTGAGGCACGCAGAGTGAGAGTGTTGCTCTCCTTATACGCAGAGGAAAGGAGCCACCTTATCTCCAAGACAGAGGTACACCAAGAAGAATCTAAATGAACAGGCCTTGCTAAGTTTCCCCAGTTTACTACACTTAGCTCATACTCTTTGCCTTATTATGTCTTTCCAGTGCAAATAGAGCTTTGCACTCGTCATCAAACCTTGAATAGAAACACTCCGGTTTAGCTGTTACTTTGAGTCTTCATTTCCTTATCAGAACTTCCATGTCACATAAAACTTGTATTAAATCAATTTGTGTGCTTTCTCCTGTTCATCTATCTTTATCAGTTTGATGTTCAGACCTAGTCAAGGACCCTATTAGGTTCAAGGAAAAATTTTGCCTCCCCTACAGCTTATTAGTGGACACATGATATAATAGAAAGAGCACATGAGATCTGTTCTCACCTAGGGATTTATCTTTTTTGATCTTCAAGTTTTTCATCCGTAAAGGAGACAAGATTAAAGAGTGATACTGTCTATCTAACTCTATAGAATTATTATTCCATTTTGATAAGATGACATTTGTGAGAGCATTTTTGCAAAGTTCAAACACCATGGAAATGGATGTAATTTTTAATGATTCTTTACGTAGAATGAGAAAGAAAACTAAGGGAAATTGTATTTCTTTTTTTTAAATTTATTTATTTATTTTAAACAAAAAGAGAGAGCATGTGGTGGGGGAGGGACAGAGGGAGACAGAGAATCCCTGCAGACTCCCTGCTGAGCACAGAGCCCAATACGGGGCTTGATCTCATGACCCTGAGATCATGACCTGAGCCAAATACTTAACTGACTTAAATGTTTAACTGACTTAGGCCACCCAGGTGCACTAAGAGAGATTGTAATTCTACTGATCCCCAGGTTGTGAGTTCCTTGAGGAAAACTACTACATTTTTTTTCTTTTTCTTTATTCTAACAATGCGGAGGATTACATTTATTAATTTTGAATGTTAACATTGCATTTTAGAAATAAACTCAAGCTGGTAATGATGACATAGTATTCTTTTGGATGACTTGATTTAGTTTTCTATTATTTTGTAAAATATTTTACACCACTATTTACAGCTGACATTTGCCTGCAAATTTTCTTTTTTTTTTTTAAATACTATGTTTTTAAATCTTTATACTTTTAGTACCCAGTAGAGTGCCTTACATTTGGTAAACACTAATTATATATTCTGAGTATTCAGGGGAAAATGATCTCATCCATTTGGAATTATCTGTTTCATAAATGAGGTGACATATGAGACAAACCTTAAACACTGGACAGAACTTTGACAGGTAAAGTTGTTAGGCAGGTCTCTCCAGAGTTAAGGAACAGCATTACAAAAGTGGGAAAGGAAAGACTATGTGGCTATGGCACCTTAGTGAGGAATTTACCATGATGCTCTGAGGTATTTCCTAACCATTTATTTCTTCATTATTAGAGTCAATATAAATGGATGTAGAGCTGCTTAGAAATCTTTATGACAAAGCTCCACAGAGCATTTAGCTTTTACCCCACTGAGGTCCCTCTTTATCCAGGACTCGGCTCTCTGATTTATCTTTTCTTAGAATGTAGAGCATACAAAAAGTCAAGAGTGTTGAAAAGTTTCACCTTTTCAGTTAATGAAGCAAATTTAAAATAAAGCAATAGTCATATTTTTTTGAGGGGGAAAGCTATCAGATTGGCAAAGATTAAAAGAATTATAATACATGACGCCTAAAGTTGATGAAGGCATTGAGAAATGGATATTTTGAAAGTATTGCTAGTGAGAGCAATGTTGCAGTCTTTTAAAAAAAATTTTTTTTCATTTTGGCAGTATTTTTCCAGAGCTTTTTAATTTTGCGTACATCTAGGAATTTATCCTAAAGGAATACATATGTAAATCTAAAATATTGATCACAGAATTATGTGTAACAGTGGAAATTTGGAAGCAACCTAAACACTTCAAAAAAGGAGATTGATCAAATAAATTGCTACATTCATAAAATATAATACTATGCAGTTATTAATACAATTATGAAAAAAGCTATTCTAATTAATACAGAAAGAAAAATATTCATTACAAGAACACTGGAAGCTTCCAATAGGCCTCCTCTCAATTGTGATCTCTTCATCTCATGAAATTTATTCCTCCATCTCATTCAATTTATTCTGTTTCATTTTATTGTTCTCTATGATATGGATATAACATAATTGATATATATTTTTTCTGTTGATGAGCATTTGGATTGTTTACAATTTTTACTTATAAAAGAAAGGTAGCTACATACATGATCATATGTGTTTTTTGGTGCGCATGTGCAAGTATAGATATTTTAGCATATACCTATAAGTGAAATGGCTGGCATTAAGAGATACTGATACTTTGTTTTCCAAAATGGTTATACCAATTTACAATTCCATCAGCAATGTGAAAGAATTCCTACTTCTTCGTATTTATACCAGAATTTGGTATCATCAGTTTTTTTAATTTTTGCCATTTTGGTGGGTGGATAGTTGTATCTAATTATTTAAAAAAAATAATTTTCCTGAATCCTAATGAGGTTGGTCATCCTTTCATATCTTTATATGTCAATTGAATATCTTAAAGCTTTATTTTACCTTTCACACTTAGATCTGCAATCCACCTGTAATAGATTTTTATATATAACGTCAAGTAGAGGCAAGATTCTAATTGTTTCAGCACTACATTCTTCAATTCTACCTTTATGTAAATCAAGTATGTCAGTGATTGGGTTAATATCTAGACTCTACTATGGTTCATGTTTTTTTTTTTGTTCTTGTACCAATATCCATGTCGTATTCATTATATAGTTTTACAAATAAGAATTGATATCATTAAATTCCGCTTAATGTGTTCTGAAGATTTTACATTTCTATTTAAGTTTCATAGTCATATGACAATTAAAAAAGAAAATCTTCCTGAGTTCTTGAGATTGTGTTGAATCTCTAAGTCAATTTGCAGTGAATTGACAACTTTAAAGTTTGATTCTTCTAATCCATGAATATGGTATATTTTTCTATTTACTTAATTTTTCTGTTGTTTCTCTGAACATTTTATTGTTTTCTACTATATTTTTGTATTTTCTATATGTTTTTTTGCACATCATTTTTTCCCAGTCTGTTCTTGAGTACCTGATGGTTTTATGATATTGTGAATTTTTAAAATTGTTTTCTGCATATGGAATGTAAAAATTGATTTTTGTATATTCATTGACCTTTATCCAGCAATCTCGCCAGGCTATTAATTTAACAGTTTTCTCTACACATTTTCTAAACTTCTAATTATAGTGTCTGCAAGTAATGGCAATTTTCTTTTTTCCAATCTTTTTATTTATAGAAGTAGTTAGTTCCTTATTGTATAATTAGAATCTCCAGTGCAATGTTGAAAAGCAAGGTGTTAGAAATTTTCATTTCTTCAAACATTGCTTCTACCCATTCCCTCTTTTTACTCCTTTTGGAATTTCAATTTACCTATTAGAACTTCTCTATAATCTATTTATCTTACCTTCTCTTTTGTATTTTTCTAAACTTTGTCACTTTCTGATTCATTTTTAATATTTTATTCTAACTTACATTAGAAGTTCATAACTTTCTCTCCAGTTGTGTTTAATTGACTATTAACCCATCCATTGAGTTCTTCATTTTAATTATTACATTTTTTAGTTCCTGAATTTGTCCCTAGTTCTTTCTTTTATAATTCTAGCTCTTTGACACAATTCTCCACTTATATTTTTATCTACAAACATATTAAGAATTATTATTTAAAAGTATGTATTTGAAAGTAACTGAAATTAGCACCCTTATCCTTGGAGTCTAACTCTTGTGATATTTACTAAAACCTGTGAATTTAGTAGTACAATTCTCCCAATGGCAGGATCTGAACATCAATTTTTTGGCGTCAGTCCCTTGGGGATGTTGATTTTTTCAGTTTCTCATCCTCTCAGTTTTCTCTCCCAGGACTTGCAAATCCCCTCAGGGAAAAATTGGCTGCACTGCCGCCTTTACTTTGCTGCACTTCCTTCTTTCTTCTATGAGAAACAATTTTTCATTTTTTCTTTATTATCATTGTTGTCGTTTCAGTGTTTTCTTTGTTTTTTTGGGATTTTTTAATTTATTTGTTTTTTTAGCTCTTCCAGTGGCTTCAAACACATTTCTTGTGTTAGTCTACTTTGTTCAGTTATGTTCAGTTCAAGGGTGGAGCTTAATTATTTAATAGTCCTCTGCTGAAATTTAAAATTTCTTTATTTCTCATTTCTATTATAGCTGTGAAAGAAAATTATGAGAAACTTTCAACCAAAGAGAACATCTAGGAACATTTATTGAGTACCTGTTATGTGCCTTGCTATTAGTTTGTATTTTCATTAATCATCTCCAAATTCTATGAAATCATCACTTTTTATCTCTTTTCAAAGTTTAACAAAACAAACAAAGCAAAATGGCCCTAGGAAACAGTGGCTAGAAGATTTCCCCCCGTTAGTGCTTCTCATATACTAATGGGGTTCGGGTTAAATGAAGAATACAGTTGCCTAGGCAGACATTTAACCAACTGAGCCACCTAGGCACCCCCATGTATAACTTTTGACTCCCCCAAAACTTAACTATTAGTAGCCTATTGTTGACTGGAACCTTACTGATAACAAAACAGTCAATTAACACATTTTTTTATGTTATATGTATATAACATATATATTTTTATGTTATACCTCATTCTTACAATAATCCCTTAATTTCTTAATTTTTTTTTGGTATTTCTAGGCTAGGCATTTCATTTGCAAGTTTTTTTCAAATTGCCACAAATCTCAAAAAAAAAAAAATTTCCAACATATTTATTGAAAAATACCCACATAAAAAAAAAAAAGAAAAAGAAAAATACCCACATAAATGTGGACCCATGAAATTCAAACTGTTGATCCAGGTCAACTGTATTTGCTTGCGGTCATATTCCAACTAGGTTCCCTTATTCCTCATTTTAAAATCATCATTTTGAATTTTCTCATTCCTTAATCTCACTTCTCGCTCCCTGATGTTCATCCAAACTCTATTAATCTGCTTCCTTCCCTGCCACATTCCCATTTTTATTCAAAATTTTCACCAGCTGGAATGATTTCAGTCTTAAGTATAACTTAGTCAATGGTTTTTTAGCTTCATGCTTTCCAGCTTTAAGTTTTCAACTTCTGTCTTTTTCTTCCTTTTTTAAAAAGATTCATTTATTTATTTTAGAGAGAGAGAGTGAGTGAGTGGTGGGAGGAGATGCAGAGAGAGAATCTTACGCTCAATCCATTCTGAGTGTGGAGCCCGATGTGGGCTGAGGGGGTGCCAGTCTCAGGACTCCGAGATCAGGACCAGAGCTGAGATCAAGAGTCAAATGCTAACCAACTGAGCCACCCAGGCACCCCTTTGTCTTCATTTTTAATTCCTGTCCAGTAAATGGGGATTGAGTATTAGCATGCAAAACACAAATGAGGAAGAACAGTCAGTCTTTCTGAGAACAGAGACCAAAAAAAGGAATTCTAAACAGTATTTCCCAAAGTGAAGTTTAGAAACTTCTGTGCCACACCTAGAAAGGCTCGTGGGAATAGGGGAATATTGAAATAGCTATACCTAAAGTAGAGAAAGGCTAACGAGAATTACACAGAGAGTAGAAGAAAAGGAGTACTAGATACTTATGTTAGGGAAGAGTCACTGTATGGGGCTTGTGATAAGGGAAATTATATTACCATCACCTCTAGATTAAGCACGATTTCTTAGTCTTCTTTCTGTCCTACCCTTCCCAACTAAACACATTTTAAAAATATAGTAAATGTTTGCTTATTCGAGTTATACAATAATAAATGAACAGGAAGAAAATTATGTCCATAGGAAAAAACAACTTCATATGATATCATAGCAAATGCTTTCAATGTGTGCTATCTAATCTTCTCTTCATTTAGCATTATAAGTAATGGCAAAGTCACTTTCCTGGGGGAAAGTAAGATCGTATTATTATTATTTAATATTAAGAATGTGCATCATTTTATTTTGCATAAATTTTAGTTTGAATGTTGATTTAATATTTAGGTGATTGTTAAATTTGATGCTAACTTACAGGGCTTTAATCATCCCAAGACTTCTAAGACTTGTCTGGTGGTTTCTAAAACAAAAGCAGCTGGACTTACAAAGTACCACTGAGTTTACTTGAGAATCTTATCAAAGAACACAAGATCTTTATTAATAAAACTTCCAGCCCACTCGCTTAAAAGCACCAGATGGCACTCTGAAGAGATGTGTGGGAAGACTGAGAGCGTAAGTGTGTTAAGGATAAAAAGGATAAAAGTTTTAAACCTTTACTTCAATCCATGTCTTTAGGTAATCCTTTTCTACTAGAAAAATCTAGATCTCAGTAACATATCACCTGACAAGTTATATATTAGCAACAGGCTCAATTTTTACTTTAAAAGCGGTTATAGTTAATTTTAAAAAGGTTACTTTATTTTGATTGTATTTTCTGAATTCATATTCCTTATATCTGTGCAACTATGAATAGTTGAGTGACCTTAAGTATTTTATTTATTTATTTATTTATTTATTTAGAAAGATTTTATTTATTTATTTATTTGACAGAGAGAGATCTCAAGTAGGCAGGCAGAGAGAGAGAGGAGGAAGCAGGCTCCCCGCTGAGCAGAGAGCCCGATGCGGGGCTTGATCCCAGGACCCTGAGATCATGACCTGAGCAGATGGCAGAGGCTTAACCCACAGAGCCACCCAGGCGCCCCTGAGCTTAAATATTTTAGTTGCCTTATCTTGATTAAGAAATAATAGTGTGTGGGGATGCCTGGATGGCTCAGTTGATTAAGCGATTGAGTCTTGATTTCAGTCATGCTCTCAGGGTGGTGGGATCAAGCCCCAGGTCATCTCCATGCTTCATGGGGAATCTCTCTCTCTCTCCCTCTCCTTTTGGGCCTCCTCCTGCTCTTTCTCTTTCAAATAAATTTATTTGGTTTTTTTTTAAAGATTTTATTTATTTGTCAAAGAGAGAGAGCACAGGCAGAGAGAGAAGCAGGCTCCCCACTAAGCAGGAAGCCCGATGCAGAGCTCGATCCCGGGACCCTGGGATCATGACCTGAGCCAAAGGCAGACACTTAACCGACTGAGCCACCCAGGCATCCCTCAAATAAATTTATTTGAAATAAACAAATGAAAGAAAGAAAGAAAGAAAGAAAGAAAGAAAGAAAGAAAGAAAGAAAGAAAGAAAGAAAGAAAGAAGGAAGGAGGAGAGAGGGAGGGAGGGAAGGAGGAAGGAAGGAAGGAAGAAAAGGAGGATATGGGAGAAGCATAGTGAAGAAAGCAACTTAGGAAAAACAAGCCAAACGCAAATTTAAATATACAGTCAATGACTCATTTCTGACTCTAACCTTCATTCAAGTTAATTTTTTTTTTTGTCTTCTGAATGACATTGCAACTTTTCTAGATTGGATTTCTCATTTTTTAAACATTCTCAAATATAGATTCTGATGGCTACTTCCGATTTAAAAAGCATTAAGAGTAGTCATTGGTTTCCTGTGGGCATATGTAGCCCATGATAACAAGTGGTTTATTCATTAATTAATTGGAAAATGTAGATATACCTACATCTTGAAAAGGTAATATATGTCAAATGTGTATATAATACAATACCTATATATAATAGGATATATATGATAATGAATAAATTATAGAGTAATAAAATATAAAACCTGTCCAGCTAAGCAAAATGAATAAACATAAATAGTGGTTTTATAGCCATCTTAAATAAAAAAGCATTGCTACTACTGGCCTACCCCAGCTCTAAGTTTACCTATCTTCTAACCAGTTGTGTTTCGATGCATTTAAAGGGAATCAAGTGAGAATATATTTGGTATAGCAAAGCCACTCCAGTGATAGGAAAAACTAGCCAAATAAGCATTCTAGTGATGGCGTGTTGTCAAAAGCCTAGTAAGTTAGGAAATCCAGCTGCTCAGTGGCAGTGGTAGAAGCATCATAGACAATGCTCAGCATTCAGAAGGAATAAGTTTTATTAGTAGAGAAACACCAGGAAATTACATGTTGGTGACTCTAAAAGGAGGAAGTGAGTTGGTGAAGACATAAATAAGTCTATCTTCCTTTTCTCTGTACTTTTCTCTCCTTCCCTCTTCTGACCAGAGGATGAATAAAAATTAGACAGCAATTGGACTATTTCCAGAAAGAGATGGAGGTAAGCCCCCAAACTAGCTGACTTTCAGATCTCTCCAGAAAGCTCCCATTCATTTTCAGAGTGCAAGAGCTCCTAATTTGGCAAGTCAGATGAATCACCCAGTTTTGTGACTGTCCCTCAGCCTTTCTGAGTCTCTCGCCACTTTCCCTTTGTACCCTTTACCTCCTTCTCTTCTTTCTCTTCCAGACAGCCAAGGATCTAAAACCACAAAGACTGCCTCTTACCTAATAAATGCCCTTTTTCCCAGCAAACAAAATCACAACTAAATGTGGACACGGGGGTTATCAGTAAGGTTAAACTGATGAAAACTCACTGTAGGGTGTGATAGTCCATTCTATATTATTTCTACTCATCTCATTCTATTTCTTCCTACTTACCTAGTTAACAAGAGACAAAATCACCATCCAAACCGAATAATTTCATTGCCTGTTTTTCTCACTCTTGATAGTTGCAGAAGACTCTAAAAACAATAAATGTGGAGGTGGTGGCAGTGGTGGTATTTGTAGAAAGACTGGGCACAATAAACTGGGAAATTTGTAATCTTGAAATTTATGACAGAGTGGTTAAATGTGAAAGGGGATTTTGCTCTGCCAGAGTTGAGCAATTGCAAATTCTGTTTAATAGCCATTTACTTTAAGCAAGAGATAAAGCCAAAAAATATGTCCTAAACATTTCCTAAATGAGGGACCTCACTATATTAAGGGGACCTCACTATATTAAAGGGACCTCACGATATTAAAGCACAGAGTGACTCTTATTCAAGATGCAAAAATAAAATTCTCCTATTCAAAGAAAGTAACAGGTCTTGGGGTATCCATATTTTATATGATGTTGATAATAAAAGCTATCCGAAAGGAATTTTACGAAGAATTAATTTACATTTCATTTTTCTTCAACATGTAAAACAATGAAGAAATTTTCAGGACATCAAAATAGAAGCCCATTTATTTCCTGATTCACTTGTTTATTACTTGTAACACAATATTTATGAGTCCTATTATGTTATTGGTAGCACCTGGTAGTTAATTTTTTTTTAATTTCTTTTTAAAGATATTATTTATTTATTTGACAGAGAGGGAGAGAGAGAGATCACAAGTAGGCAGAGAGGCAGGCAGAGAGAGAGGAGGAAGCAGGCTCCCCGCTGAGCAGAGAGCCCGATGCGGGGCTTGATCCCAGGACCCTGAGATCATGACCTGTGCGGAAGGCAGAGGCCCTATCCCACTGAGCCACCCAGGTGCCCCAGCACCTGGTAGTTTACATAGCCTAGGGGCCCATCTGAAGCTACTTCCTCACCCATTCACTGTGGAAACAAGATTTCTCTCTGTAAGTCAACATAAAATGGGAATATGTAAACTAATGTCAAAGAGACAAATTCCTCCTCAGGCTTGTTAATTTCTGTTGAAAGTTTAAGAAATTTAAAGATATGGAGTGCCTATCAAAGGACAGTTGGTTGTAAGTCATGGCATTATAGAAGGACATGATCATGAAGGGAAACATTAGTCATTTATTTCCAATAACTGTCCAAAAAATTGAGTCCATGGTCTGAGGACTTGAGTTATCCAGTCTAGTAGTAGTAGATATATCTTCTGTGGGAAAAGATGCATTGGCCCAATGCTTTTAATCATTCATTTTGAATAACCAATTTTCCCAAATTTCAAATAACCAAAATTCCCAATCACAAAGAAAAATTTGTGATTTCTTTCAACATGCAGAAATTCTGTTTATAATGTCACTATTTCTGTAACTTGCTTACAGGGATGGAATCCACTTGTTGTTGAACTTGATTTTTAGCATTTAGACTTATCATGGTACATTAATAAAATTGACATTCTGATTTCTCTGTATTTGTCTCATAAGACTTAGTTCAATTATTCAGACTGTTTAAGTCTGGTCAAGTCTGGAACACCTAATGCGCCATTTTTAGACTACTCTGTGGAACACAACTGTCCCAAGAATTGTAAAGAGGTATTTCTAAAATTTATATTCCATCCTCAAATAAATTTAGAACTTGATTCGTATTCACAGTTTACTTACTCACTTGCTATATGACCTGAATCAAATGTATGACCTTATATCAAATAAGGATTTCTTTTCATATTATAAAAGGGTTAGCTTTTATAATATGAAAAGAAATCCTTATTTTAATCATTATATATAAGAGTTGTGAAAACTATATTTTAAAAAAGGAAAGTACTGGGTCAGTGCATAGCACTTAGTAAGTGTTTAGTAGGTGGTAGGTAGTGACCATAGCAGCAGTTACAGAAAATAGTCCTTAAATTTCTGTACTATTTATGTCATTATATCAAAAGTCATTGAAATTATCATCACATCAGCTTACATAATATTTTATTTATTTGAACTTACAGTTCATTATGTAAGCTGGAAACTAATATTAAACTAATTTCTAGAAAATTCTTCTAACAACAGGCTTAAATTTACCATAAAAGACCTTCAGGCAATTAATCAGAGATATAAATGATGGTGAATGTGATCTTATAAAGCATATTAATAAATATATGAAAGAAACATGACTCATTGAGAAGAGTAAACATAGCTCTATTGACTAAATTATAATGATCAACTAAATGATAATAAAACATTATGTGGAGTCATATAACAGCTTTTATTGGGGCAACTGTACATTTAACCAGTTGTGATAAAAGCAAAATATTTACAGAAAATATCAGCAATGGTGAGGATTATAGTTTCTTTTTTTTTTTTCTTTCTTCTTATTTTTTTTAAGGATTTTTTTTCTTTTTAAGATTTTATTTATTTATTTGACAGAGAGAGGCACAGCGAGAGAGGGAACACAAGACAAGCAGGGGGAGTGTGAGAGGGAGAAGCAGGCATCCTGCAGAGTAGGGAGCTGGATGCAGGACTCGATCCCAGGACCTGGGATCATGACGTGAGCTGAAGGCAGACGCTTAATGACTGAGCCATCCAGGTGCCCCTATTTTTTTTTTTTTTTTTTTTTTGAGAGTGAGAGAGAGCACAAATGGGCAGCGCAGAGGGAGAGAGAATCTTAAGCAGACTCTGTACTGAGCACAGAACCCAACACGGGGGTCAATCTCTCAACTCAAAGGTCAAGACTCCGAGATTATGACCCGAGCCAAAAACCAAGAGTTGGTTGTGCTTAACCAACTGGGCCACCTAGGCACTCCAGATTATAGTTTCTAAATGTTGAATTAGAGAAGCTCTAAAACATCCCATCGAAACATTTATTCTAAATTAAAATGCCCTAATAAAAAGTCCATTTGCATCCTAACAATGACTGATCACTCAAGATTTATCAATAGGCCCTATGGCTTATTACATGAATCATAAATACAGTTACACAGTTAAAACAAGAATATTCAGCACAGAAGAAACCTCCTAACACCTTATGAGATTGCCACTTGTCTTATTTTTTTAATACCCTCCATTTTTTCACATCAATACATATAAAGGTAAAATGTAATGTGTTTAATTAATCTGAATTTTTAACTTTTGTAACCAAAGTTTAAAAGCAAACAATAAAATGTAAATTTACTTTAAACAAACACTATAAAAAATGCTTTCTATATCTCCATCTGTGTATTCTACAAGTTAGTTAGAAAACCATCAAAACCACCATTTAATTACAAATGACTAAAGTACATGAACGAACAATTGTCACATGAAGAAATACAATTGGCAATCAGGAAAAAATTGTCAACGGTGTTCTATATCAAAAGAACTGAAAATAGGGGAGCCTGGGTGGTTCAGTCGTTAAGCATCCGCCTTCAGCTTGGGTCATGATCCCGGGATCCTGGAATTGAGCCCCACATTGGGCTCCCTGCTCAGTGGGAAGCCCACTTCTCCCTCTCCCACTCCCCCCGCTTGTGTTCCCTCTCTCACTGTTTCTCTCTCTGTCAAACAAATAAATAAAATCTTTAAAAAAATCTGAAAATAAACATAATAAGATACTAACTTTGCTTATTAAATCAGCAAAAACAATAGAAACTCCTAGGGTAATAATACTCAATGCTGGTAAGGTAGACTAAGAAGAATATAGGCCTTGGTGTCTGCCAGTTTGAGTCCTAGATTGCTGGATCTTTCTATTGCTATGTGATCTTTAATACATTTTTAGCCTGTCTGAGCTTCTTTTTCCTTATCTTCAAACCTGGGGATAGAAATATTTTCTTCCTAGGATTGTGGTAAGAAATTAAGAAGGACGATTTCTGTTTTTTCTCATGAGTGAGTATCAGTAGTACGTGACATATAATTAAGACTCATTTGATATTTGTGAAATGAGTAATTGGATAAACAAGCAAAGAAATAGGTAAAGAAGCTGTGAGAGCAACAGGCAAAGAGATATCCTATAAATGTTTATCCCTATGTTTTTTGGGGTTTTTTTGCAGATGTTTCAACAAAACTCTATATTGCTGATGGCAACATAAACTGATTCAATGCTTTTGGAAATTAACTTGAAAATTAACTTGTTATAAATGGCATACAATTTTTCGAATGCAACAATTCTTCTTCTGGCAATTTATACTTCAGATTTTTCCTAAATAAGATAAGTGCTTTATCTGCTTTATCTGCTTATTTGAAGACGTAAAAACGTCTTCAAAATAGTGCTAAGTGTAATAGTGAAAAAATTTAAGCAACTTACAAGTTCATCAACTAAGAACTTATTGACTAAAATCTAATACACGCAATCACTCAAATATTTTATAGACCATTTAAAAGATATGCATGAAGGTCTTATACCAAAATAGAGAATATATTTTGTTGAGTTCTGTTTTCTTTTACCCTGGTAGCACCTTTAGCAGCTTATTGTGCTTTAACTTAATTATTTTTATTAGAAAAATACAGAAAATGCAAAATAGGAAAGTAAACATAACCCATTATTTATAAAATTACCATATAAATTATAAAGTAAATGACTTTTACAACACCAAACATCCAATGACACTTCTGCAGAGGTGATCACTATTAACAGTTTGTGTTCTTCCTGAAGTTAGGCACTAGCATATGATACATGTTGGTTGAAATCATCAGGGTACAAAATAGTACATATTCCAAGTATATGACTATGAATAAGGCTTTATTTATGTATATGGACATATGAACAAAAAATAAGTAAAATATCTGTAATGAGTATTGGGATTATGTTGATTTCCGAACTTTCTTAAATATGGCTATAGTGATTCTATGAAACAATACTGGACTATGAAACAATTGCCTTCAGTAGACATAGCCAAAGATCGACACAAGAATTAAAGCATTACTAGTCAGCTAATTTGGAATTTTTTTTTGGCAATTGTTGTTGTATGATATGAAAAGTAAAAAGATCAGAATACTCCTAAGAATTTGGTAGACAAGGAATGCTACCTTAATCTCTAGACAAATTTCTGTTATCTAGACCTGTGCTTGCTTCAAATTGTGGATGTTGGATGACATCCTAAGTGTTAACAGAGATTAGTGACTGCTAAGTCATTCTCTGTGTGAATGTTAAGACAGGCACACCGACACTAAGTCATATGATACTGTCAAGGTAATATAATTTAAATAATACACTAAACTTGATTGGCATTATTATTTGAATAAACTTGAGTCACTATAACCAAGAAAAGATGTTACTCAGGAGAAGTGAAGTCTATGTGTAGAATGCTGGAAAACAACAGATAGACAAGCAATAATATAGCAGGTGTTTTTTTTATTCAAGTTGTCACTTTACAAAATAAAAAAAAAGTGGGTTCAAATGTTGATGGGTCCACAAATAAACATTATTGACTGAATCGCAAAACCATTTTTTACATATCCTAGGTTGGAAAAGTTTGCTGGTCACATATTGCACACCTCAGCCAGACTTACACAATGCATTTTATGACTATATGTATTATTTAGAATGATATTGGAGTAATTTAAAAAAAATGAAGCTGGCGTGCCTGGGCGGCTCAGTTGGTTAAGCATCTGACTCTTGGTTTTTTTAGCTCAGGCCATCATGATCTCAGGGCGCAGCGCTCAGTGCTCAGCGGGGAGTCTCCTAGAGGCTCTCTCCCTCTCTCTCTGCCCCTCTCCCCACTCGCGTGAACTCTCTCTCAAATAAATAAATAAAAATTTAAAAAAAAAATGGAGCTGGTTTAAATGGTAGGAAAAGGTATTGGTTAATGGAACTGAAGACCAAAAAAGAAGCAGGCTTTGAGCTTGGCTGATCTGGCACTCTAAGAAGGCTCTTCCTGTCTCTCCACGGTGACCTTCATTATCATCTTTCTTCTAAAATTAATCCCTTTCAAGATTCTAAAATGGCTAACAGTTACAACTGAAGATACTTGGATATTTGTTCACAGCAAATGTAAGAGAGACAGAGTAGCTTCCAGAAGTTCTTCCAGAATAGTGAAGAGGAAGTTTCCCCCAAACTCCATACCAATCACTGTTAGCATCTCAATATTGTGAATGTTGTCGATGCCTATCTCTGAGCCAAAAACTAAAAATGGGAGTGTGACTAACATTAGAACTACCAGGCCCAAGCTTGGAGCTTTCTAGGAGGCACTTAAGCATGGCTGAGATCTAGTTAACTAAATAATATTAGAATTCACTTTGGAAAGAGACAGGATAATGGATTCTGACTAGTGAATAGCATGTCCACTATAACATCCCCAAAGGGAAAATGTTTATATATTTTTAATGTCAGTGCACATATGAGAGAAAAAAGTATTAGCCAAAGAATAATTTCCAGTAACATAATTTATTTTCGTTAAGTCATTGCTGAGAGGTAGGTAGGACTCAAGAAGTTCTTTTTTTTTTTTTTTTTAAAGATTTTATTTATTTATTTGTCAGAGACAGAGAGAGCACAAGCAGGGGGAGCAGCAGGCAGAGCAGGCAGAGGGAGAAGCAGGCTCCTCGCTGAGCAAGGAGCCCGATACGGGACTCGATCCCAGGACGCTGGGATCGTGACCCGAGCCGAAGGCAGTGGCCCAACCGACTGAGCCACCCAGGCGTCCCAGGACTCAAGAAGTTCTAAGATATGCTTGTAAATGGGAATTTTCCTGCCTGGCGCATCTCAGGGAGACGCTCAGGACCTCATTAGCTGTCCTTCAAGCTGTGCCTTCTTTGCCCTCCTGTTCTATAAGAGGCCAATCCATTTTCTCTGAGCAGAGTTCTCTCTCTGATGGCATGGCCCAGACACTCTCAAGGTTTTAAGGGACAGAGTCTTTGAGCAGAAAGCATGATGATGTTCTTACTAGCTGGACTCAAGTTTTGCTCCACCAAAAAATGCTCCCTGGCCTCATGCAGGAACAGTACTTTGCGCTCTTCAAATTTTCAACACTCACCTAGTACTCAGGAGACAAGAACTTTCTCCAGCTTCCTATAGATTCTGGCCATAATTAAATGGACATTAGTTTCCAGATCATTCAATAATTTTTATAAATCTATTTTAATTTTTCATTAGTCTGTTCTATAATGTAATAGTTAAATAACTAAGATCCCCCATTTCATCTAAAATTAAGTTAAAAACAATTGTTTTAATAGGCAGAAAGGGTATTAAGGTCTAGAGAATTTAAGAATAAAGTTTTTTGCCCTATACGTATTTCAGTTTTAAAGAAGTTTTACTCCTAGAACATAGTTATAAAGTTCAAATATCATTGATCAATTCCAATTCAATTATAGTGCTTATTACGTATATCACTCTAAAATATTTTTACATTAAAGCAGAAAGTCCTCGAGTTACATAACTGTATTGTCTATACATTTTTTTCATGCTGATACAATGTTTTGTCCTAATCTCTAATTCTGGATCTTGCTTATTTATAACCAATAGCATTAGCATAAACTAATAAGTACATGAGGTATAGGGTTCCCCCAACTTAAGCACTTGAATCATATCCATTTCTAATAATATAAAATATCCTACTCTAGAAAAAAAAAAATGCCTCAAATGGATTTATACTAGGTTTCCATTTGTATTAGTTTATGGTGAAGACTATAGCAAAGAGGTCCAAAAATGCAATAGCTCAAATGGAGATAGAAGTTTCCCTCTCACATGTAAAAGTCCAGGGAGGGTAGTTGGACTTGACTGCCTGACCCCACCCTAGAGACCCTGACAAGTGGGGCTGCTCCTACCCTCCAGGGTGTTGTCCTCATCTGCATATAAGTCTGGTTATCGCCACAGTTTCTCCCAGGAGAAGGAGGAAGAGTAGAAAGGCCACTCAGGTAATGTGATAAGATATGGCCTGGAGGTGGCACAGGTGCTGTCTTCTTGCATTTTATCACAAGAATTCAGTCACGTGTTTACTGAGGCTACAAGAGCTGGAGAGAAAGAGAAACTCTGCCTGAGGGATCTACTATGGTTTTAATTCATTGTTCCTACGAGACAACGGATTCCAGAAATTGACAGTATCTGATGCTATTTCTAAATATTGGTATTTCACATCCATTTTGTCATATATCTGAATGTGAGGAATCAGCCCAACTTGAACTTTATAAGTTTGAAAGAAGAAAAATGAATACTGGATTACTGTTTATTAATTTATTGATCTATTCCTTAGCCGTGAGAGTATTCTTTGAAGAATAAAACGAAGTTCTGAGGAAGGAAAATATTAATATTTATTAAGAAATAATTCAAAATTTGTTTAAGTTTAAAAATGGAATCCACTGAGTTATAAGCTGAGCTGAATGAGTAAGGTGTTTTACCGCTCAGATACCCACCACTACTCCTATCGGGAGTGCGGATCCAGTCAGGTGCAGTGATAGCTTCAAGGCAAATACTTCGGACTCACAAACCATTTCAGTTTTCCTGTTTTTCCCAACTCATTGCTTTATAAGTCCCTGTTCCTCAGATATAATAGTTGAGAAATTTAAATTATCGTGTTTGTGAAAAACACATTTTATTGAGTCTGTAATTCAACGTGAACTGTAGCAGATGCTTTTGCTCCACTAAAAGGCGAAACAGAAGGAATGAAAAAGTAAGGAAAGTATATTGAATGGAAAATTCTGAAGAAAAATATCATTTGATTTTAAATTTGGTTGGTAGAGGGGATACATGCGTGCAGGAGAGTATTAGTAGAATCAGGGAGGGTGAAAACCACACCTCTGCAAGGTGAATAAGAATATCTTTTTTTTTTTTTAAGATTTTACTTATTTATTTGAGAGAGTGAGCAAGCACGCAGGCACGAGCTGGGGGAGGGGAGAGGGAGAAACAGATTCCCTGCTGAGTGGGGAGCCCTACCTGAGCTGAGGACCAGGACCCTGAAATCATGACCTGAGCCGAAGGCAGATGCTTAATTGACTGAGCCACCCAGGCACCCCAAAGAATATCTTTTTAAGCAATAGCAAACTGCGATTCAAATACCACTATAGTTAGCTGAAACCCTTTTAAACTCAGGGGAAAACTATGTGTAAATTTAGAGGGAAGAGTGATAAGGACTCTTTTGGCATAGATTTTCCAGTTATGTAGATCCAGAGATTATTTAAGGGTGTATTGGACCTCTATCAGCAACTCTATCCTTTTATATGTAGCCTAAAAGTGTAGAAAAACTAAACACACAGATGCACATACTGTATTTTATTTCCATAATCCTTTACCTCATTAAACTTTGCTAACATCATTTCATTGACAAAACATATCTTATTACAAAATACTAGAAAACAATTCTTACTTTTGTAGTTCAGAAGGTTAAGATGATCAAAAATAAAAGTTAGTGAACTACCCTTCCAGAGGAAAATTATTGTCCTTCTTCTAAGTCATAAACATTATCAAATCATGAGGAAAGGAAAGCTGTAGTCATTCTCTACCACCAGTGAAATGTTACATTTCACATATACTGTGGATCTATTTCTTTGTAACTACAATGTAGATAATGATTTGCTGCTGGTTTTCACCTTTAAGATACCATCTAGGTACCAAGTCACTGTTACTAAGCCGCCCAGCTTTCTTCAAGCTGACCAACCTCATTTCATTGTGTGATGCTTTTATTGTCAAATTCATCTGGGTGCATTTGTGGCCACACGTATGAGCTGGGCGAAGTATATAAGAACTCACAGTATCTTAATTGGCCTTCAAAGAGTACATATTTATTTTAACGATCCATTTAGAAAAAAGATATGGTACAGTGCCTTTGGACTAGATCCATGGCAAAGGGAAAAGAGGGAAGTTGTTCCCGGTCTGGCATGGCTTCTGAGAATCCAGGATCTTCCTGACTGGAGACCCACATCATGTGTGCAAGGTCAACTTTCAAGTTTGGCTCGGAACCCCCACATCTTGATTGTGCTCCAAACCGTTCCCCTGGGAAACACAGATAGTCCTAAGCAAAGTTTCAAAGTAAAATTGGTATGGCATTTTCTTCATTTCTCACTTCTCTCATTCTCTCTTCCATAATATTTTATACTCCAGAAACCCTGTGTTCTCATCTTAGTTCTCATTGATTCCCCCCTATACTGTGTCACTTGTCAGAGGCTACTTTGGGTTATTGTATTATAAAAGGAGTAACAAACAAAGATAGCTAATTTTGATGACTGCATCATTCACTATGACATATTCTAAAGACAACTGTGATGAACACAGATCTATTGGTTAGTTCAAAATAATCAAATTTAGAGGCTAGATTTTAGGCAAAAGTATAAGCAGGTAAGGAAACATCCCAGAGAAGGAGTCCTTTTTCTGATCTCTCAAATCCAGCCAGTTGGACAGACCCTGACTTCATGAAGGCATGCATTTGACCTTGTTGGGAGAGTTACTGACTGACTTAAGGTGTGCCTACTATCTAATGCCATCACTATGTTATCTAATTTAAGCAAGCTGCTGGGACACAGGAACTCCATTCATCTCTGGAACATCTTCCTGAAGCACTAGTCAGGGAAAGGATCCTGTTCCCCAAGAGAATTCTTCCGGTAAGTCTATGGGAATATTGATTTAGGGTCATGTTGAAATAGGCAATGGCCAAGGTGGCCAAATCAATTGCCTATTTATGGCTTTTATAATTAAGACATGTATTTAGGCAAGGGCTTGAATCTAAGGTGCACATTCAGGCACCGCGTACGTAACATCCTTCCAGGATCATCACTTCTAAAAACACTGTTGAGTTTTTAATAGAGGTCTTTTGGATCTTTTTAAAGATAATATTTATCAATGTAGTACAGCTTAATGGATAAGAGTTCAACTCTGATTTGCAGTCAGACTGCCTGGCCTCTAAGTACACTTTCCCATTTACTTTGAGCAAGTTATTTCACCTTTCTGTGTCAGTTTCCTTATTGGTGAAATGCTGATAAAAATAATATGGACCTCATAGGATGGTAGGATAAAAGGAGTGCTTAGCAAGTGCCTATCAGCAGAATAATATTTATTAATCATGGTTGTTATTATTATACTCTATGTAAAAGCAACTCTTTGTTATAGATTTCTGTAACTAAAACCCCAGGTCCCTGAGGTAATGTGTTTATAAAATCTGAACTACATTAGCATTTCTTTTTTTTTTTTTTTTTCATTTCCTTCACGTACTTTTTCAGAAATCTTTCAAGATTCTAATTGCTCTCGGGGCCATTCACCGTTGTGCTTGTCATTCAGTTTTCTGTAATTTTCCATTTTCTCTCTCTTACCAGCATTATGCAAAGTTGTGAGATGGGTGAAGTCAGTAAACACCAAGCCTAACCCCATTATCTCATATTCCAACGTTAAGTGTTTCTCCTTGCTGTCGTTGTTCTCTGTTGAAGTATCCCACCCAAGAACCTTCTAGTGGTTTTGTGTGGACTTTTCATTTTATTCTTTCAATTATTATAAACATGTAGCTGGTAAGTATTTCTTAGAAACCTGGAACTATCATGTTCAAAATTTCAACCTCTTTATTTTCTAGAGGATCAGTAAAAGCTCCCAAAGAATTGAGACTGTCTTTTAAATTCTCAAATATTTTCTTGCTAGTGCTATAATGAAATAAACTTCAGATTCTGTGGTTTTGTTCATTTCTCTTTTTAATGCACTTCTGTCTTCTGTTCCTGTTCTTGCAAAGAGTTCTTAGTGGCATTAACAAGTGAGAACTGACAGCATTCCACTGTTATCTCTCTTAATAGATACAATATTAGCCTAAAAGAATGCACGTTGATTTCAACATCATGATAGGCGAGGAAATGACAGGTTTGGATGCAAGAAACATCTCAGGAGCATATAAATTATTATATATAAGCACTACTTTTCTATCAATGCTGCTAAGCAAATTACCTCTAAAGATAAAACATGTTCCTTATTTAGGTCAATTCTCCCTGGCATGATATTTTACACACACTTTACAAAGATTCTGTTAAGACAGACTAGTTTTAACCTGCCATATTTTTTCACTGTAATTAACTCTTATGAATGATGTTGCTAACAAATACTGTATGTTGATAACAAATCATTTTATCATTTTAGAGTCACTTAACTTTTACATGAGCTTCTATAAAGACATAGTACCTGGATTCTTATTTCTCTTTCATCTAACTTCCTGCCAACAGTAAACAATTATCTGAAAGGGGCAAAAAATGGAATGAGATATATAATCACTTCTCCATTCTTCAGAAAGAAGAACAAGGATTTTGATAAGCATGTATTGAATGCCTATTTTTCTCTAGAACCTGTGGTTGGAACTAGTGATACACATTTTAATAAATCGTTTTGACAAATTCTTCTTATTATGAGGCAGTTTGTAACCTATTAAGAGAAACGGGAAAATCAAGAAGTACACATAACCATATGTGGAAACTATTTATAATCATGTAAGAATACATGTGCATCCAATGTATCATGAGTTCAAATGAGGTATTTAATCCCGACTCTAGGTACTAGAGAAGTTTGCGAGAACAGGTGACTTTCATTGAATTTTTTTGTACGTGTGTTAGAATTAGCTAGGCACAAAAAGTAGGATCTCATTCTGGGAGCAGGAAAACAGAACATGAGTAATTGTCCATGAAGAAAAAAGGGCCCAGTGATTCCAGTATCCCTTTAGATGCTCTAAGGTGGGTTGGAAGATGAAGGCAGTAGAATAGGGACCAAAGATTCGTCAGGCTTTTGTAGATCCATGGGTTGACTATATAACAGTGAAAAACGAGATGAGCTGAACTATGGGTCCTTTGCTCCATCATTATTGTTCACTGCTCCCATTTCTGCCTTGCCTACCTCCATCTCCATGAGCCCGACAGTCTCTCCACAGCACTTCACCTGCTGAAATGCCATCTCTGGTAAAATGTCCTTCTTTGGCACAATCAGTGGCATTTTGAAATTATCTCAAGCTATGAAACGAACCATAATCGACTTAGAGGTGAAGTAAATCCCCAAGATTTTTATCATGTTTCTATTCTCTGCACTGTGTGTATCTTTATAAATACAGTGTTCTTCCTTGTCATGTTGGAAATGTGAGCCCACTGTGACTAAGGTCATATTTAAATCAGAACCCACATTTCGTTGGCTCTCCCTAGATGTTAAATATTAATGGAAGGAGATGAAATAGTACAAGAACAAGAAAGTAATTCAAATAGATCCGACTGGTTCTAGCTGTGTTAGAAACATAAGAGAGAAAAGCTAACACTTCTTTTCAAAACACAAAACTAGAAATATTTCTAGGAGAGCATGGGCTATTTAAAATCATCAGGTAGTTTTGAACTGAAATTCCTTTAAAAATATACAACAAAAAAGCAGTTTCCGGATGTCCTTACATTCATAGTGAAAATGTAAAATATGTTTACTATGTAATTTGGATTTTTAAACATTTCTGTATGATCGCATTAAAATATGAACTTTCACTCCTTATTGATTTAGATAATCATTTAGTCAGGTAATGAATATCACATGGTACAGAAAAATATATATATATACATTTTAATTTTAGCTTTTCTGAAGCCCCATTGTTCACTTTAAGCTGCCTTACTGAGAGTCCTTGCACTAAACGCCTCTGGTTGCATTCCATACAAGACAAAGGCATATTTTAGGGATGTACCTCTTACAAAGAGGTATTGATGGACCAGGAATCAGAGTTTGGACAAATGAACATTTCATTATAACACAGCCTAATTGTTAAAGCTCTTCTTATTGAAAAGAATAAAAATTTCATTAGTCATCACAGTAGCTCAGCACAAACTCCTCCTCCTTTTCCCCACAATGCACAGAAAGAATGGCAAGTTCTAAGCTTAAACATTTTGGAACCTTTGGTTCTTCCTTACTTTTGCTCCAAATGTACTAAGAAGTATTTTAGTAACAATGATGAAATAACTTGGTAATACTTAAGCTAAATTTTATAGATGGAATTGTTTAAACAAGAAAGAAAGGAAAGAAAGAAACTCAGTGATCCCACACAAATGCTGCCTGGAGGGCCTGCTCTCCCATGCTTAGGGCCTCAGGATAATTTTATGGGATTATGAAGGATCCTGAGGCTTAAATAAGATAAGGATAAAAATGCTTTACAAATTGTAATGATTTGTAAATATAAGGAAATAAATTTGCATTGGTAATCCTCATCTCCACACAGCTTTTGAGTTTAGTGTCTTTTCAGCTTCTCCAGGAGAGAAATGTGTTGATTATTGCCCTAAATGTAAAAACTGACACAAGAAAGGATCAAGATACAATGAAGATTCACTAAGCTAAGAATCAGAAGTCCTGCCATTACTTAGACAATAGTGTTGGATGTGAAGATGTGAAGGCTAGACTAGATGAGGACCAAAAGTGCATGGCACCATTAGCCCCACATTTGAGCAGGAATTGCCAATTAATGATAAAAATGTTTCTGGCGCAGAGTCTTTGCCAACATAGCACCTCAATTAAAGTTGGCTCTTTGAGTTTAAGCCTATGTTATTGGCGAGGACTGGATAATCTTTTATTTTTTTTCCTTCTAGGTTGAAGAAGCTATAGTTGTCATCTTTGATTATAGATAAATCACATTCTCTGCTCGAAGTTTTTCAGTGACTCAAATTTTCATTAAGAGTAAAAGCTAAAGTGCTTAAATGACCTACTACTCAATCTCACCTTTATTTCCTCTCCTCCTTCCTCTGCCACCTCTCTCTCTCTCTCTCTCACCCAATCTACTTCAGTACACTGGTTTACTGCTCGTTCCTCGAATATACCAGGCATTACCTCTTCTCAGAAACTTTTCAATGACTGTTCCCTCTGCCTAGAGTACTCTACTCCTACATATTTGTGTGCTCACTCCATTATATCTTCCCCAAGTCTTTACTAATTTCAGCCTTTCACTTGTTTACACAGGAGTTGGCAAACTACAACACATGGGCCAGATCTGGAGTCTGCCTGTGTTTCCACAGTCCACAAGGTAAGAATAGAATTTACACTTTTGGTTGAAAAATATATAAATTGAAAAAAGAATTGTACTCTATGACACATGAAAATCATATGAAATTCAAATTTTTATGTTCATAAATAAAGTTTTATTGAAATAAAATGAAATAAAATGCTTTTGTAATAAAATGGCAGAGTTAAATAGTTACAGTAAGGACCTTATGGTCCACAAGGCTAACATATTTACTATTTGGCCCTTTACAGAAAAAGTTTGCTGGCCCCTAAGAAAGACATCAGTTTGTTAAAAATTGCTAGAAACACTAGTAATCCTGTTTCCCTCTCTTTCTCTCTTAACTTTTAAAAGTAACATTTATCACATGATATCATATTATGCAAATTCTTTGTATATTATGTCTACCCAGGAGAGCAAAAATTCCATAAAGTCAGAGAATTTTGTTCATTTTATTCCTTGATATATTCTTAGTACCCTGAAGAGTGTCTGTACATAGTAGGTATTCAAAATACATTTTCAGAATGAATGAATTCTGTGGAAGATACCTGCCTAAAGTAGAAATAATGGGGTAATCAGAGAAACCTTCAGGGCAAGATAATATTTGAGTGTTCAAGGGTACTAAGGACTTAGAACAGAGAGCATTTTTCCTAGAAACAGTACTAAACAAAGAAAATTTGTGTAAAGTAGTCTTAATGTAATGTAGAGCCCATGAAGTAAAGAAGAGTAGGTTGAGCCCAGGTTGCAGGTGGTCTGGAATGTCTGATGAAGATACTTGAGTTTTATCCTATAAAAGTTGTATATTTTAGAAAGATCTGTCTGGGACGCCTGGGTGGCTCAGTTGGTTAAGCGGCTGCCTTCGGCTCAGGTCATGATCCTAGGTTCCTGGGATCGAGTCCCACATCGGGCTCCTTGCTTGGCAGGGAGCCTGCTTCTGCCTCTGCTTCTGCCTGCCTCTCTGCCTGCTTGTGCTCTCTCTCTCTCTCTCTCTGACAAATAAATAAATAAATAAAATCTTTAAAAAAAAAAAAAAAAAGAAAGATCTGTCTGACCATGATACAACATAATGTATGGGATGGAGTGGGTAACATATATATAAGAATTGCAATATCCCAGGTTCAGATTTCTAAAGGTTTAGCATTGGACAGTGGTAACTGAGATGGAAAAGAAAGGATAGTGGGAGTAAGGGAGGAGGAACCAATGATACCTTCAATATTTTGATCCTTGGTGAAAAATGTCATTGCCAACAATTGGAAGGTAGCAGAAAAGAGAGAGTGTTAATACAAAAATGACCCAAACAAACAAAAAACTAAAACAAAATGGAAACAATAAAACAGTGCTTCAATTCTTTGCATTGTATTGAATAAATATGCATGTAACTCCATGTGTAAGAGTTCTGCATATTTTATGCCACAAAGAGGCATATAGGACTCCAAACCTGACAACATAAACCAATTAAGTTTTACTGGAGTTAGATTAGTTAAACTACTTCAGAATGATGTCAGAATAAGTTTCACTCTGTTAGAGGGAGAGAGAGAATCTCCAGTAGACTCCCCGCTGACCTTGGAGCCTGACACGGGGCTCTGATCCCATGGCCATGACCTGAGCCGAAATTAAGAGTCCCATACTTAACTGACTGAGCCACCCAGGAGCCCCCGTCATTCCCATTTTAAAGATGAAGTAAGCAGCAAGTGATTATTTGGCATTGGATGCAGATCTAATTCCCAAATCCATAACTGTAATTTAATTGGTCGCATTACCTATTCTTATTGGACTAAAACAATTTTAAATGTACCTAACAGTCAACTCATTTTAATACCATTATCTCAAACTTTGCTAAATTATTTACTAATTCTCCTCACAACAAATAACTAGTATGTAGCATGAATCCATTCTTAATATCAAAACAAATCAAGTTTTTGCTGTACACCTAACGTACTGTAATTTTTCTTACACTTTAATATGTAAAATAGCCTTATAGCTTTTGTGATTATAAAAAAATAGACATTGAAAAAAATAAAATAAACAAAATATGGAGAAGAAAACACAGCTTAAAATCCCGTCTTAAATCCTCATACAATTTTACATAAATGGAATCAAATTATGTATGATTTTTTCTGTTAGGCTTATTATTTTACCATGATTACAAAAAAAATTAGACACTATCATATATCTTTGAGTTTATTATTTCCGTTCAATGTATTGTAAAAAATAAATAAATAAAATTAAAAATTTTAAAAACATGTAAAAGTATAACAAATAATTTTAAAAATCTAACAGAGTGATGGGACACCTGGGTGGCTCAGTTGGTTGAGCATCCCACTCTTGGTTTGGGCTCAGGTCCTGATCTCACAGGTGGTGAGATTGAACCTGGCGTCAGGCTCCAAGCTCAGCATGGAGTCTGCTTAAAATGCTCTCCCTCTGCCCCTCCCCCTACTCATGAACACTTTCACTCTCTCTCAAGTAAATAAATCTTTAAAAAAAATAAAATAATGACAATCCTTTTCAAAGGGTTATTAAAGGAATTAATATGATAAAATATATAAAGTACTTTTCTAGTGAGTAGGAATGATAGCTATTATTGTTAAGAATTGGATAAGTGCCGGGGCGCCTGGGTGGCTCAGTCATTAGGTGGCAGCCTTCAGCTCGGGTCATGGTCCCAGTGTCCTGGGATCGGGGTCTCGCATCGCGTTCTCTGTTCAGCGGGCAGCCTGCTTCTCCCTCTTCCACTCCCCTGCTTGTGTTCCCTCTCTTGCTGTCTCTCTCTGTCAAATAAATAAATAATCTTAAAAAAAAAAAAGAATTGGATAAGTGCGAAGATAAAGAATCAGAGTTTGAGAATCAAGCTACACATATTTAATCCTTCATTTACTTTGTTCTACTTAAAGCCATGAACTATGCTAGGTGCCTGGAAGTACATGTACAGTCCAGGCCCTCCCCTGTTTTGATGGAGTTGCCAGTATGCTTCATTAGGTGTCGTAGATGACATGACTCAAGTTCCTACCAGGCAGAGAATTTAAACCAGGCCACCCCCTTGGTGAAAGTTCAGCAAGTAAAACCTTGTGCTTTTGGATGCCCTGATGCTTTTCACTAAAAATATACATAAAAGCATTCTATTTGGAATTCATTCATTAATTCATTCGACAGTTACCTCTTGAGCATTTTCAAACGTTCTTCTTGGACCTGGCTGTATGGTGGCAAAAAAAAACAAGACTTCTTCTGCCATAGATGTTTCAGTCTCTTGAAGGGAGGAAAAGAAACCAAGAAACAAATAAATGGACAATATATATTCATTTAGTAATAGGTATTAGAAATAAAATCAAGTACAATGTTATGATTGACTGGGCTACTGGAACTTAGACAGTTGAGTAAGGCTTCTCTGGCAGTGGGTATCTGACCCAAGACCTGAATGATGAAACTCCAGCTATGTAGAGAGAGAGAAAATTTGGGAGAAAAGAATTCCAGGATCAGGGAATAGCTATTACAAATCACTGAAGGCAAGAACAAACATAGTTCAATAACAACAACTATTTAATAGTATGGGAGGAGAAACAGGACAGAGGGGACAGCTGTGGTCAGAGAAATGAGCTTGAAATGAGTTCCTTAGTGTAGCAGAAAGATATAGAGAATGCTGACATTCCCAAATGCACAGGTATAACTCAAAGTTCTTGAAAACTTGAGGTCATCTGCTCTCCCAAATCATGTAATTTAATATTTATTCAATCAACAAATATTTGTAAACACCTACCAAGTACAAAGACTTCAAGAAATTTAACCCATAAGAAAGCTCATATGTATATACTTAGTGTCAGCAGTTAACCTCTAATCAGACAGGGAGAGATCACTTCTAGCTGGGCAAATCTGAGATTTCATGGTAATATTGGCATTTGAGGTAGGATAGGTAGGTAGAATTTAAATAAATAAAATATGATGACATTGAGGGCATTCTAGGAAATAGCGTGAATAAAGATAAATTGTTCAGGCAATAAATAGTATAGCATTTGGAGTTTGTATTATGTAACATCTTTGAATTTTAAAATTCAGTAATAGATCATTGTCAAAGCTAAACTTGACCTCGTCATATTTTCTTATTTAAAGACTTTTTTTAAAATTTTTATTTTAGAGAGAGAGAGAGCATGAGCTGGGGGAGAGGAAAGAAAGAGGGAGAGAATCTGGAGCAGACTCTGAGCTGATCTGGGAGCCCGCCTCAGGGCTCAATCCCACGACCCTAAGATCCTGACCTGAGCCAAAACAGAGGTGGATGCTTAGCCGACTGAGCCACCCAAGCACCCCTACCTTGTCACTTTTTTTTTTTTCCTCACACTTGTCTTAGCAAGAAATTATATGCATTATCAGAACTCTGTGAGCTCCATCACAGGTGTTCTATGGATTGAGCAGTAGGGTGAGATGAAATGGTGGGTCATTCCTCCTAACCTCATCATATAGCTGAGCTGGATCCTCTGGTCAGGAGGAAAAGCCAAAAGAGTGAAGGTCATCAACTGCATTGTTCCACAGTGGTCTGGAAGATTGCCAAGGCTACAGATCACCAGGCAGCCCAATGCCCACCAAGCCCAGTAAACCAAGAAGTGATGTTAAGGGCATGGAAACTGGCTGATTTGTATGAATTTGCTTAGTCTGTTCTCAATAGGTAACATGATTTACATCAGATGATCAATTTAAGACACACCTGGATGCAGAAATGAAGTCATTAGGTTATGAATTTCATCTATTTTTCAAAGAATCAACCTCACCCATTAGCCCATTTATGATGTAAACTTCCTAAATTTTACCACCTGTCTCTATTATGCCTCCTCAACAGTTTACAAATGATGTTTCACAAAGTTACCTGTTTCCTGCCTAATATGTCAGGTTCGTAGTGGATTTTTACTGCAACATTTCAGGTTGATTAATGTGAGCTCAAGCAACTGACAAGGGTTTAAACTGCTAATCCCTGATGGACAGGGTGAGGTTGAAGTTAGCTGCCAGGACATAAAAGAGCTGAAGACAGAATAAGACTCTATTTATAATAGAGATATAGTTCCCAAGGAAAAAGTCTTTCAGATGCATACATTTATACAATTGCAGTCTTCTACCCTCTTGAACTTGTCAGGCACCATATGTCAAATAATTAATACAAATGGGGTTGATCTTTGGGTAAATTAGACAACAGAAAGATTACAAGATTTAATCGTTGGGTGGCAGTAGTAATGGGCAGAACATTTCATGAGCATTAGTTCCCTAGAATTTTCTTTGATTCTGTCAGTGGCGGCAATATTCTTCCATTTATTGACCCAAGGAATATTTGTTGAAGACCCACTCTGATAGCCACTGTGCTAGAAGTTATGGATCCAAAGTGAAAAAAAAAACAGAGTCCCTGTATCACTGAACTAGGAAACCTGTACAAGTATAATACAAATGATAAGAAAACTGCAGAAGAAGAGAAATATCAAACCCAGGCTTTGGGTCTCAGAGCTGGCTTCTTGGAAGAAGTACCATATATGCTGAGACATAGATTAGGAGGTGGTAGTGAGTGAATTGATGGAGAATGAAGAGTCCCACATGTGTGAAACCAGCTTTTTTCAGGAAAGCTATGGCTGGAGTGTCAAGATTGGGGTCCCTGGATAACCAATCTAAATGATGTCACTTTCTAATACCCTCTCAGTATGTCCTCTACTTTTCTTACATAGGACTTAACAGAGTGTGTAATTCTATATTTATATGATTAAAAAATGTTTTATTTTTCATTGCCTGTTTTGTTCACCCAACTTTTTGGCATATAATAGGCAGTCAGTCAATATTTGTTGAATCAAAAAATGTCTAGGGGCTGAAGGAAGGGATAGCAGAAAAGACACTAGATAGGTAGCCAGGAATCAAACTAAGCAAGACTTTCTTGACCATATGTTTTTTAAAGATTTTATTTATTTATTTGACAAAAAGCACAAGCAGGGGGAGCAGTGGAGGAAGAGGGAGAAGCAGGCTCCCCGCTGAGCAGGGAGACTCCTCACCCCATGTGAAGCTCAATCCCAGGACCCTGGGATCATGACTTAAGCCGAAGGCAGAAACTTAACTGACTGAGCCACCCAGGTGCCCCTTTCTTGACCATATTAAGGAGCTCTTACCTTCATTCTAAAAATAGTACAAGATAGAGAAAGTGCTTTAAGCTACAGTTTGCATTTTAGAAAGCTTATTTTAACTACAGTGTAAATAATAGATTGGAAGGGCACCCTGGGTGGCTCAGTCAATTAAGCGTCTGCCTTCGGCTCAGGTCATGATCCCAGGGTCCTGGGAATGAGCTCCACATGGGGCTCCCTGCTTGGCGGGGAGCCTGCTTCTCCTTCTCTCTTTGCACCACCACCCCCACTTGTTCTCTCTCTCTGCTCTCTCTCTCTTAAATAAATAAATAAATAAATAAATAAATAAATAAATAAATAAATAAAATCTTTTAAAAAATGAATAGATTAGAAAAGAGCAGAAGTCAGTCTGTGAGTTACTTGAGCAAAATGGAATTACGCCATTGGGGATGGACTTGAGGGATAGTTAGGAAGATAGATTGGTAAGACTTGGCATTTAGTTAGATAAGGAGCAGAAGAATAATGGAGTTCTCCAAGATAACTCATCGGTTGTGCATTGGGCAGCTAAGTGAATCATGAAGAAAACCAATGTTTTGTCTTTGTTTTTGGTGATGAAGAGGTAAGTGATAGGTTCACTTTTGAGCATATTAAGTTTAAGATACCTGTGGTCATCTAAGAGATGTCTGGGAGGAAGTCGGTTATATATCTCTGACGCTCATGAGAGAAATCTTGGTTGGATATAGAGATTTGTGAGCCATCAAAATATAGATAATTAATGTTATCTTTTGTTGACGTAGCTGAAAGAACTCTATAAAATCTGCTTCCAGCGACAAGCTCTGGAAGGTCTCTCTTCAAAGCTGACTCCAAGCAGTCCATAAACTGATAAATAAATCACAGAAGAAGATTTATAACTTTGCGGAAAATCACGTAGTCTCTGTCAGCTTTGTAAAGGTCAACATGATGGGAGAACCAACAAAATGACAGCTGGACTCCGTAGGTCCCTACATCCCAGTTCCAACAAAGTTCACCCTATCAACTCCTTGCTGGGTAACAATTCTGAGTCACTAGTTTATTTTGAGTCATTTTGAGACACATGTAGCAGGGAATCATCTAGGTATTGTTCTCCTAAAATACTAAATTAATCATGTCATTATACTTTTTATCCATATAATTGCCTTCCACCTGAAATTTAAATTGCTTTTCTTATTTGCTACTTCTCAGTGCTGACCTGTTGTTTCAGTTACGCTGCGAACCCATGTAGCAGAAGAGGATGATAGGTGCTTCGGGTGTATTTTGTTTGATTCTTTTGCTATACCAGCAATGTTTTTAAAGACAGTCTAACAAGTAGGTATTAGACTTGGTTACAACACAGCACCTGAGCATGCATCGTCTTCCATCCTACCTGTTGTGGCATTTATATCAAATACACACCCTCTGCAGGTATTTGGTTCATAACCCTTACTTACCTTCAACAACATCAACAACAAATCCTGTGCATGGTTTAAACATGGAATAGGGAGAAAAAGATGAATTAACATGTGTTGAGCATAAGAAAGGAATATTTTACAAAAACCTTCCTGAGGAAGTTTAAAAAAAATGGATTTGCTGTTTTACCAGGAAGACTTAGCAGAAGGAATTACACAATCAAAAGCAAAACAATATGAATGTTTTCATGGCGGTATGCAGGCCGCAGAGTGCTGAGGGTATGTAATATTTGCAGGCAGCAATGGATCTCCAATGCCATGGTAAGGGTTTTGGAATTACCTTAGACAGTGGGGAGTTAGGAAAGTGACACAGAGAAGTATGATCCAGCTTTCATTTAAAAAAGAACACCTTGACAGCATTACTGATCATGGATTTGAAGGAAGTAAAGAACTGCTATGCCATTTTTCTTGGCGTTCATGTCTACACACATTCAGAATCCACTATACTGCTGAAGTTCTGATTTCTGAAATCTTTTAATATAACCTCCTGCTCTTTTAAGTCTCCCAGTAAACACAACCCTCATTATTTTTCAGGACAATAGCCCCTTAATCTTTCTTCCTTGCCCAAGCCTATTCTTCCTTCTTGGCATCACTCCTATATCCCTATTCAGCCTGCAATGCATGGATCAACATTTCAATTGCACACTCACAAACACCTCAGATTCCCTTTGCCCTTGACCTCAGCCCAGCCTTTCTGCCAATCCTTAGTTCAAAATACGCTCAACCAAATGCACTTGTCCTTTGGCTATGAATAATCTTTATGAAAATTATGTGATTAGATTATCTTTATGCTGAGTCCTTACTGTTATCTTCCAATCCTTTTATTCCTAGTTAACTCCCTGTTTTCTAGTTGCTTACACTTGGACATTGTATAAATCTTTCAATAAGCTTGTTAAAAATTTTAGAACCCCAACCCAGATCAAGAGACACAGAATCGCGAAGGAAATCTGTATTTTAAAGCAATATTCCAGTTGATTCTTATCTGATAAATTTAAGAAACAGTGCACAGATAATCCTATAATTAAATAGCAACTCTTCTGAACTTATTTCACAACCTTACAGCAGTAGCTCAGCCCTCCTCGCCAATTTGCGTAAGTTAAACACCAAAAGAATAAAACAACTTCATTATTCTATATTCTCTTACATTCGTTTACTCATTTTCCCTTCCTGTCCATGTTTCTTTCAAAGCCACACCCATCTGTTATAGACTGTGTTCTCTTCCCCACACTCCAGTGTTGAAGCTTAACCCCCAATTTGACTGTATTTGGAGACAAGACAGAATAATTAAGGTTGGGCGCCTGGGTGGTTCAGTTGGTTGGGTGACTGCCTTTGACTCAGGTCGTGATCCCGGGGTCCCAGGATCGAGTCCTGCATGGGGCTCCCAGCTCCACGGGGAGTCTGCTTCTCCCTCTGACCTTCTCCCCTCTCATGCTCTCTCTCACTCTCTCCCTCAAGTAAATAAATAAAATCTTTAAAAAAAAGAAGAAGAATTAAGGTTAAATGAGGTCTTTATAAGTAAAGATAACAGAGCTCTCTCTTTCTTCCTCTCCCTCCTGTTTTTTTGCAACACGCTGTACTTTTCCCAACCCTGTCTCACATAGGAAAGAAACTTTCTAACCTCTAAGACCAATCTGATAAATCACGCTTTTTGAGGAGACTTATCTGGCACTCCCATAGCTCATTTCCTCTTGAGCCCCCCAAACACTGGGAATAAATGTAATGATATATTTATATGCTTGGTAGACAAGCAGTACTCCTGTTTTTTTAATTCCTGATTTGGGAGCCTGGGTGGCTCAGTTGATTAAGTACCTGCTTTCATCTTGGCTCAAGATCTTAAGGTTGGGCTCCCTGCTCAGTGGGGAGTCTGCTTCTTCCTCTCTCTCTTCCCCCCTTCTCTCTGTCCCTCTAGCCCTGTTCCTCCCCCTGCTCATTTTCTCTCTCTTGCTCTCTCCCGCTCTCTCTTTCAAATAAATAAATAAAATCTTAAAAAAAAAAAAAAAATCCCAATGCTAGGTACTTACTTAATATTCACTAAATATGTATTAAATAAATGAATGAAAACAAACTACCTTTTCAATTCTTTTACTGTATAATCCTGTGTCCCATTCAAATCAAACTAGCATGACTATTTGTTTCTTAATACTTTATCTCCTTCCTTAACCTGAAGCATATTGATCATCTCTGACATGCTTGCCTATCTCCAAAGGCAACACCTTCTTTACCCATTAAATTAAATTAAATACAGATATCTTTGCATGAAAGATAATGCTGTTTTACTGAAACTAAATTGCTAGTGTTGGATTTATGGTAGAAAGATGTAAAATCAGTTTTAAATGTTTCCATACTTGAACTTCAATACTACTAATACCACCACGTTTTTGAGCATTAATATATACCAAACACTATTCTAAGTGTTTTTCATGTGTCATTAATTTAATCTTCACAACAACCCTATGAAGTAGACATTGTCGCTGTCATCATTTTACAGATCAGGAAATTAAGAGACACATGGTCAGTAACTTGTCTGGTAAAATGATCCAGATTCTAGAGACTAAGATTTAGATCGAGGCATCCTAACTCTATAACTTTTGACCAGGAGGGTTTATGCCATCATTATTTCCTAAGTCTGTATAATCATATCTCATACTCAATCAAACTGACCTCAAGCACTACACAAATGATAATTTAATGAGATATCATTTGATAACTTTATAAGGCTCTTATTCATTTAAAGATTAAGTATCATGACAATTATGAAATCTGTTGGAATAAAGTATCTTATCCAATGATTGCTGGAAAAGGGAACAAAAAAATTACTTTTTGGCCTTTTTATTACTTCACTTATAGGTGAAGTTATTCTGCAAGATGATTGCATAACATGATAGAGGAAAATTTTTGGTAAGATTTCCTGAAATGAGCTATTATGCTAACAATTACACCATTTTAAATCGTTTTGGGCAAAGAAGTGGATCCAAACCAACAAACCACCCTATTACTCCAAAAATACAGTTGGTTATGAATTGACACTTAGGTTTGGGGGCATAGCCTAAAATCAGGGAAAGTACTTTGTAGCTCCTTGATCTTGCTGAGTTTTCTGTGTAATTCATCAATTTGAGATAATGAATTCATTTTTTAAAAAATCTTAAAATTTTGATTACTATCATCCAGTTGTATATTAATTGTATTATCTTATTTTCACGAGGACCCCCCAAACAACTCAGGAACAAATAGCCTAATATTAAATATTAAATACTTTTTATGAAATACCCATTCTTTTCACATATATTTAACCTGCTAGATTGTGGGGCAGTGCTGGAATTGTATAGTCTGTCTTGTTAGCCATTGTGTGTGTGTGTGTGTGTGTGTGTGTGTGTGTGTGTGTGTGTACATACTTAAATATTTTATTTATTTATTTGACAGAGAGAGACACATCAAGAGAGGGAACACAAGCACAAGCAGGGAGAGAGGCAGGCAGAGGGAGAAGCAGGCTTCCCATCAAGCAGGGAGCCCGATGGGGAGCCCAGTGGAGAGCCCAGTGGGGAGCCCGATGCAGAGACTGATGTGGGGCTCTATCCCAGGACCCCAGGATCATGACCTCAGCTGAAGGCAGATGCTTAACAACTGAGCCACCCAGGCACCCCTCGTCAGCCATTGTGTAACTAGAACTTAATTCTATACTTAGCATATAAGGGATTAAAATATTTGATGATCAAATTAAGGCCACATATATTGTTAAATATTTTCCAAATATGAGAACTTGAAGAAAAATTCATTTAAACTTACAGTTAGAATCATGTGGAGAACAATAACAGCAGCATCAGCAATAGTATGGTGACTTCAAACATGGAAATATCAGATACACTCACAGATTTCCCTACAGCATTTATCCTGTATAGGAAAAATACAGACAGTCTAATTATCCATTTTAGTTGTGACAAGTCATGATTCTTGACTCCATCAAATACCTGAAAGCCTAAACCAGGAGCTGGACTAGTTAGTGTTTTCTAGCTTTATGTTAGCTGTGTAATTAAGATTAGCTATATAGTACAGTTCTCTATCTAGATGGATAGATGATAATCCAGCTAGCAAAATATATACCTATCTATGATATAACTAGAAGTGAAAAGATTAAAGAAGTCCACGTGATTGCAATGACCAATAAATTCCAATTTGACAGTTTGTAAGCTTTGTACTTAATTTGTTTTTTTGTTGTTAATTTATTTCTTTGCTCCTTTTTTATTATTATTATTTAGAAAATGATGACAAGTCAATACATTTCATATGGGCTAGCAGGGTGCTAAGAGTATTTCACAGTAGAGAAGAGCAGTGGCTGGTAGACTGTCCCAATTCTAGTTCCTGATTATCCTGTGATAGCTGTATGTGTGACCTTAAGACCAGAAGAGAGAATACCAGTAGCTTGAATGTTACCAAAGTATAAAGTTGTTATTTAGGTCCATGAAGGAGAATTCTCGTTTTCTCAGAGATTGTAAGTGCAGGAAGCAGCCATCATCTCCAATACTGGGGGAACAGAGATACAGTTGCTGAAATTTAGAAAGGGAGGGGCCCCGTAGACAGGGACCTGCACACCCTGAGGGGAGGAGTTTAATGAAGCTGGTTCTGCAAGTGTTGGACTACTGCAAACTTGATTCTCCTGCATCTAGAGAAAGGACTTCTGCTGCTGGAGTGAGGAAACATGCAAGGCTAATGCCCATGGCACACACAGGCAGATGAGAAGCCTACTGGGAGCCCGCAGGAGGCAGCCAGAAAAGAGCACCCCTCCCCCATCTTCCTCCTCTAGCCCTGCAGTCGCCCTCTTGCGCCCCCTCTTGGCAAAACCTAACATAGGCCCACCTGGAGAAGTCGAAATGTGGCTTCTCAGCTTCAGAATCACAAATCACAGCAAAGAAAGGCTGTTTGAAGCTTGGAGATGAGGTAATAACTCGGGCAGGTAGCGTAGTGATTAAGTATTGCATGGTAGATAAGAGCTGGACCTAGTAGATTGCCCTAATTTAGTTCCTGATCCCATCACTTACTAGCTATGTGATCTTTGGTTACTTATCCTTGATAAAATTAATTTGCCCTAGGTATAAAATGAGAACAGTGTTAACATCTTGGACTTGTAGGAAGTAAATTCAATATGAAGTAAACTGCTTCACATATAGACTCAGATAAATGTGTGAACAAGTGTTAGATCTTAAATTTTTAATTTGTATTATATAGCAAGATAGTACCCTGATTTCTTTTCAGTAAAATTTCTATATTATAGATCAGCGGTTTTCAACTTACATGCCTCCAGTACAGGGAAAGACTTATAGTTACATAACTGTAAATTAATAGGCACATTTCAAGCAACAGAATTCTGAAAGTATATCTACTGTTCTTCATTATCTCACAGTTTTCCCATTATGTACCATGTCCCTGTCATTATTTAACTTACAGTTTGGCAGAGGATAGAGACAACTAAATAATTACAGTACAGTAGTATAAAGACCAGGATAGGGGACATGTAGTAATATCACAGAGATGGGCAACTAAACTCAGCAAGGTCTCAGAGGATATTTTCCAAGGAATAGAAAGCTGACACCTGAGTAGGCTAGCCAGGCAAAGTTTGTAGGGAAGATAGGCATACTTGACATACTTTATAAAATTAAAATTAAAAATTTACAATCGGGGCGCCTGGGTAGCTCAGTCGGTTAAGCATCTGACTTGATTTCGGCTCAGGTCATGATCTTAGGGTCCTGGGATGGAGCCACATGTAGGGCTCCCCACTAAGCAAGGAGTCTGCTTGAGGATTCTCTCTTTCCCTTTGCCCCTCCCTCCACTCACTCGCACTCTCTCTCAAATAGATAAATCTTAAAAAAATTTACAAGCAAGGGTTTGGCACCTTTTTAGTGATAATATAAAGCTAGCATTCAAAGAACATATTAAAGATCTTCAGACCCCAGACTGAGAATGTTTAGTCCTATTTCTTGAAAGGGTTAGGGGAATGTCATCTGTGGTTTTGTTGTTTTCAATCCTAGAGAACTCAGTGGAGTGCTGAGTAGGTCATCAAAGCTCTATATATACTTGTTGGAAAGAACAGTTTTATAGTTTGATACTATTATAGCTCAGGGCATATCTAAGATTAGTATCTATCATATATTGAGGCCTTGAATAATCAGCTGAGCAACTTGACAAACAGAACAGAGATTACAAAGTGGAAAAGGAAGTGAAATATGTCTATTAATCCAGTTAATAATAATCCAATTTATATATCTGTATCTATCTCTACATATATATATACTGTCAGAATCCTGTATATGAATAGCCATGCACTCTGGCACACAGCAGTTACGGGGTGATGTTTAAAGGCTTTTGCATCACATTTTTTTCCTTATTGGTCCTTGGTTTTGACTGCTAGAGAGATCAAAGAACTATTGCTATGAATGTTTTGACAGAGTTATTGTCGTAGTGTGAAATGACTCTAAACATTCCTGACTTCTTTTTCCAATTGAAATAACAATTATAAAATATAAATTTAATCGGTGTATTTAGTTTTCACACATGGTATTATTTGTTGTACAAAATATCATTGGCCAGGACACCTACATCTCTTAGTTCAATTCCAGATCTCTTATTCTCTCACCTAATAAATCCTACTTTGTCCTAGACCATTATTACTTTATAAAATACATGTGCTATTAACAACCACAAAACAATTAACAAAATGGCCATAAATACATATCTATCAAATTACTTGGAATGTAAATGAACTAAGTGTTCCAATCAAAGGACATAGACTGACAGAGTGAATAAAAAAATAAAACACATCTATGGGCTGCCTACAAGAGACTCACTTCAGACCTAAAGACATCTGCAGATTGACAGTAAGGGGATGAAGAAATATTTATCAGGTAAATGGATGTCAAAAGAAGCTGGAGTAGCAATAATTATATCAGATAAAACAGACTTCAAAGACTGTAACAAGAGACAAAGAAGGACACTACATAATAATAAAGAGAACAATCTAAGAAGAAGATATAAAAATTGTAGATATTTATGCCCACAAAAGGGGAGGACCCAAATACATAAAAGTTAATAACAAACATAAAAGAATCAATAGTAATACAATAATATTAGGGGATTTTATCACCCAACTTACATCAACGGACAGATCTTCCACACAGAAAATTAACAAGGAAACAGCAACTTTGAATGACACACCAGACCAGATGGATTTAACAGATATATTCAGAACATTCCATCCTAAAACAGCAGAATACACATTCTTTTCAAGTGCGCACAGAAAATTCTCCAGAATACATCACATATTAGGCCACAAAACAAATCCCAATAAATTCAAAAAATTGAAGTCATACCATGCATCTGTTCTGATCCCAACACTTTGAAACTAGGAATTAACCACAAGAAAAAATCTAGAAAGAACACAAATACATGGAAGCTAAATAACATGCTACTAAACAATGAATGGGTCAACCAAGAAATCACAGAAGAGATCAAAAAGTACATGGAAACAAATGAAAATGAAAACAATGATTCAAGAACTTTGGGAAACAGCAAAAGCAGTTCTAGAGGGGAAGTTTATAGCATCACAGACCTACCTTAAGAAGCAAGAAAAATCTCAAATAAACAACCTAAGCTTCCCCCTAAGGATGGGAACAAGACAAGGGTGTCTGCTCTAACCACTTTACTCAACATAGTACTGGAAGTCCTAGCCACAGCAATCAACAACAGAAAGAAATAAAAGGCATTCAACTTGGTAAGGAAGAAGTAAAACTTTCACTATTTGCAGATGACATGATACTCTAGAAAACCTAAAGGACTTCACCAAAAAAACTACTAGAACTAATAGATGAATTCAGTGAAGTTGTAGGATACAAAATCAACCTACAGAAATCTGCATTTCTATACACTGATCTTAAGCTGCAGAAAGAGAAATTAAGAAAACAATCCCACTTACAACTACACAAAAAATAATAAAATACCTAGGGGAAAAAAAAAATAATACAATACCTAGGAATAAACCTAATCAAAGAGGTGAAAGACCTGTTCTCTGGAAACTATAAAACTTTGATGAAAGAAATTGAAGGGGTGCCTGGGTGGCTCAGTTGGTTAAGCATCTGCCTTCGTCTCAGGTCATGATCCCAGGATCCTGGGATCCAGCCCTGCCTTGGTCTCCCTGCTCAGCAGGAGCTCGCTTCTCTGTCTCCCTCTGCCTGCCGCTCCCTCTGCTTGTGCTCTCTCTCTCTCTGTCAAATAAATAAATAAAACCTTTAAAAAGAAGAAGAAGAAAAGAAAAGAAATTGAAGATGATACAAAGAAATGGAAAGACATTCCATGCTCACGGATTGGGAAAACAAATATTGTTAAAATGTCCATACTACCTGAAGCAATCTACAGATTTAATGCAATCTCTATCAAAATACCAATAGCATTTTTCACAGAACTAGAACAAACAATCCTAAAGTTTGTATGGAATCATAAAAGACCCCAAATAACCAAAGCAATCTTGAGGAAAAAAAAGCAAAACTGGGCATATCACTTCAATTTATATTACAAAATGGTGGTAATCAAAACAATATGGTACTGACACGAAAGTAGACACACAGATCAATGGAAGAGAATAGAAAATCTGGAACTAAACCCACAACTATATGGTCAATTAATATGGTCTTTGACAAAGCAGGAAAGAATATCCAGTGGGAAAAAGTCTCTTCAACAAATGGTGTTGGGAAAACTGGACAGCTACATGCAAAAGAGTGAAACTAGACCACTTTCTTACACAATATATAAAAATAAAATCAAAATGGATGAAAGATCTACATGTAAGACCCGGAACCATAAAAATCTTAGGAAAAAAACATAAGAAGTAATGACTCTCACATCAGCTATTGCAATATTTTTCTAGATATGTCTCCTGAGACAAGGGAAATAAAAGCAAAAATAAATTATTGGGAATACCTCAAAATAAAAAGTTTCTGCACAGCAAAGGAAACAAACAATAAAACTAAGTGGTAACCTACAGAATGGGAGAAGATATTTGCAAATGACATATCTCCTAAAGGGTTAGTCTCTAAAATACACGAAAAAATTATACAGCCCCACACCCAGCAAACAATCAAATTATAAATGGGCAGAACATGTGAACAGACATGTCTCCAAAAAAGACATAGAGATGGCCAAGACACAGGAAAAGATGCCCAATATCACTTATCATCAGGGAAATGCAAATCAAAACTACAGTGAGATTGCACCTCACACCTGTCATAATGGCTAAAATCAAAACCACAAGAGAAAAGTGTTGGCAAGGATGTGAAGAAAAAGGAACCATTTTATACTCTCGTGGGAATCCAAACCGGTGCAGCCACTGTGGAAAATAGTATGGAGCTTCCTCAAAAAGTTACAAATAGAACTACCCTATGATCGAGTAATTGCACTACTACCAAAGTATATGAAAACACTAATTTGAAAGGATATTTGCACCCCTATGTTTATTGCAGCATTATTTACATCAGCCAAATGGTGGAAGCAACCAAAGTGTCCACCAATAGATGAATGGATAAAGAAGAGTTGCTATATCTATATCTATATCTAATCTATAGCTATGCCTATATCTATATAATGGGACATATATAATATATATAACTATATATTTAATACCTATATATATAACTATATATTTAATACCTATAAAAAGAATGAAATCTTATCATTTGCAATGACATAGGTGAAGCTGGAGAGTATAATGCTAAGCAAAATAAGTCAGTCAGAGAAAGATACCATATAATTTCACTCGTATGTGGAATTTAAGAAACAAAACAAGTGAGCAAAGGAAAAAAAAGAGAGACAAACCAAGACACAGACTCTTAACTATTGAGAATGAACTGATGGTTGCCAGAGGGGAGGTAGGTGGGAGGATGGGTGAAATAGGTAATGGGGATTAAGAAGGGCACTTGTCATGATGAGTACTGGGTGATCAAAGTATTGAATCACTATATTGTATGTTATAGTTATCTACATGCTATAGTTATCTATGTTAACTATAGTGGAATTAAAATAAAAATAATACATGTGGTATTTATCATCAGGTTATCAGGTATCATCAGGTTACCTCCTAGAATTCTACACATGATGCCTGGTGTACTCTGGGGAACAATACATTGCATAAGATTAGCATAAAATTAATTAGCATTAAATATATGCATTCATATGCAAATAAGAATATTAACAATAATATTTTATACTTTGTGCAATCTTAAACTTTATTAAGAAGGCAACAGAGGAGTTTTACAATATTCTCTGTCAAGAGGGAAAGGATAATGAAATATAAATGTCTATATATGTGTCTATGTTTGTTCTGAGCAGAAACTAGCATGGGAGTGAATAACTAGAAACACAGATATTCTTGATGCCTCAATTTCAGCAGACAGTATACACATGTAAAATGGGACTAAACACAGCATATGCAGAATAACTATAAGTTGTTCAGTAATCAAATGAGGAAAGAGATTCAGAAAGGAAATGTGATTTTTCCAAGTCACACAAATAAAGAGATGGCGAAGAAAGGATACTTATCTCTCAGTCCAGATTAAATCAACAAGTAATAAGTATTTGCTAAACATCTTCTTTGGGAAATGTAGGAGCAAAGCACAGTTCCTTAGGAATATACAATCTAGTATAGTTTCCAGCTCTTTATGCATTTATACCGTATTAGGGAAACAATCTGAAGAAAGGCATGAACTGAGGGTCCTTGTGACAAAAATACATCATTTGGAGGGGCACTTGGGTGGCTCAGTTGGTTAAGTGTCCAATTCTTGGTTTTGGCTCAGGTCGTGATCTCAGGGTCCTGTGTGGGGCTCTGCACTCAGTGCGGAGTCTGCCACAGGTTCTCTCCTTCCCCCTCCCCCTCTGCCTATTCCCCAGCTTGTTCTCTTCCTCTCTCTCTCAAATAAATAAATAAGGTCTTAAAAAAAATCATTCTGAGATGCCCAGAGGGGATGTGTTATATTATATATATACACATAAACATATATATTTATATATATGTTTGTGTTGTATGCCTATGTAAATGGAAAAGTTTAAATAATTATTTTGGGAAAACCAAGTAAGGAAGTGCAACAGGTTAAAGGAAAACAAAATTGACACCAATACAGTGTCATTTATATTTTCAAAACACCTGATCATCTTTAACTATTTGATTAATTTGTCTGTTTTTATCATGTACCGAGTTAAAGATAGGAGTAGCTCTGTATCTAGAAGGCACACTCAGATACACTGATTTATCCCTCCTTTGGGAACTGATTTCCCGTCTTACAGGTGCAGTTCAAATTAAACCCACCCAGTCTGTTTGGTAAACCATACTGCTGCTACTTCAGGGTAATTTCCATAAATAGTACTGGTCAGACATAATTAGATACCTAAGGTTCTAAATGACTTAGTGGTTTTCTGATTGTTTAACTCAGTAATTAAGCCATCTACAGGGGAAGGCTGTGCCAACTACCTTGATTACTTATTTGTAATATTTTAGTTGTTGTGACCATTTTGTAGACTAAATCCATTGTCAGATTTGCAATCCTGGATCTATGTAATCTATCCTACTTCGAAAAGCCTACGCAATTATTCTATATTAAGAAGCTTCTCTTACAGGAATGTAGCTTTGACCATGACAGTAGTAGGCAGAGTAGAAAATAAAGGTTCTATTATGATATACTTAAGTAGGCTACTTCTCTATAAGCCAAGTTTCCAAATACTCCATGTTAATAGGACTACATTTACGACCAAATAATAATCATAAAATTATAATTTAAAAATTGCCATTTCCAAACGAGTGTTCTTCAACCTGTTATTTATTTCAGATTGACTGAATCACTCAGCTATCCAATAGCATGCATGCCTACTATGTCCTAAGCACTTAGGACAAATGTCTTTAATAATTGAGAATCTCACATCTAAGATATTTTTTCAAGAATATACATTTTATATTGAGCCATACGTTTGAGGTTAATATTAAAATTGGTTTGATTTCAAGATGACTATACATATACTGATTTTAAAAATATTTTCAAAAGTAACTACCTAAAAAATGTCCTTTTACTATGTTTATGGATGCACTTCAACTCTTCCCATTTCTCAAAGTAGGTTTGGAATTTCCCATTTGGAATTGTTTCTAGAGCATGTTAACAAGCCACATTAAACATATCGGATGTTTCTTAGTCATATTATTTTTTGACCAAGACATGGCTATGCCCAATTCACCCAGGCTTGGCTCAGAATGGCATTTATTTCCAACAAGCAAAGATTTCTCATTATGGAAAATACTCCTAAGAATGGTGTCACAGGACCTAATAGCAACTCTGCAAGATTAGCTCTAGCTTTCTTTGACCAGTGGCTACTTTAGAAATGGACACAGTTTCCCAAGCAAAGTACTTTGTAAGAAAACATTCATTTTTTATGTCTTAATTCCAGTATTTTTGTTAAGGTGATCTCTTTTTAACTTATGTTAAAACTTATGTTACTTGATTAGGTGTTGTAAATTAAAATATAATGATTCTCTCTCTTATTTAAAGTACAGATCCTGTAAATTAACATGGCTCGTACTGCCACTTCACCCAAATTTTGAAAAGATCATTCGAAACTAAATAACTAAAGCAGTACAGAATTTTCAGGTATTTTTTATTAATTAAGAAAATAAGTTAATAAAAACCAAGGCTAGCAGATTTCAGGTATGACACAAAGATTATAGAGACTATCTTGTGTTGTTACAGACACTGGTGTCTTCCTTTTCAGGAATTATTGGTCTTCAGTCTTGGCAAACAGAATCCCTGTTTGGCTAAGGCAGTGATGCACCCATTATCGTGGGTGAATTTTAAAGTAAGCACATCATAGAAACACCTCTCCTCTTTGTCCATGATTGGTCTTGGCCAATTAAAAGTAAGGGGGATCTGCTGAGAAACATCTTCTAAGAAAGATATTCCTTATAAAAGAGGGATACTCAAGGAGAAAGCCTTTGTTTCTGTCAGCTCCTTGCTTTCTCGCTTGGATGTGCAGCTCTGGCCTCCGTATTGCAACCATGAAAGCAGAAAGATCGAAAGAGCCCAAGTCCTGATGGCACCATTGAGTCACTGCACCAAACTTGGGACCACCAACCTCCAGACTTCTTATAGGAGATAAAGATCATATTGTTTAGGCCACTCCAGATGGGTGATGCCCTGTTTCTAGATGAAAGCATTTTAAATGATACAAGGGATGAAGAGCAGCTCTTGGATGATCATTAAAAGATCATTTCATATCTGATGATTTGTAAATGCTATTGATTCTAAGCTTTCAGAAACAGAAAATATCTAACATAAACTCCCTAATTTTGATAAAATGTATGTCTACCAGTATCAGTGAGTATTCTTTATACGATTTTTATATCACAAATTTTTTATTCATTTTCTATTTATTTTCCATAGTTGCTGTTTATATCTTGCATTGCCATCCACGAATCCTATATCAGTATTGTTCTATGGATTTTCTCTTTATTTTAGAAAATTTCAAGTACCATTGACCATTGAACAACACCGGTTTGAACTGCATAGGTCCACTTATGAGGATTCTTCCATAAGTACGGTATAATTTTATAAATGTATTTTCTCTTATTATTTTCTTAATATTTTTTCTCCAGATTACTTTGTATATTGTATATTATAAGAATATAGTGTGTAATACATATACAAAATATGTGTTAGTTGACTGTTTATGTTATTGATAATGCTTCTAGTCAACAGTAGGTGATTCGTATTTGGGGTTTCGATGCTCCCAACCCCGGCCCTATTCAGGGGTCAGCTGTAATAAATCAGGTTATAGTTCACTTTCAGCACTCACCAAAGGTTTATGTTTATTTGTATGTAAGGGGAAGTTAGAAAATATGGGGTCAGATACAAGAATGAAAAGATATAGTTTATGTGCATAAGGATCTGACATTCTAGTAGGACTCTTAAATTTATGTAAATAATTACAGACCATATTGTCAAAGTAAAAATCTGACCAAAGAGCTAGTGGTGTTTGAAAGGAGATGGTTTCAGAAATGCTTCACAATGGGATTTAAATTTCATGATGGTGGGGGCGCCTGGGTGGCTCAGTGGGTTAAGCCTCTGCCTTTGGCTCAAGTCATGATCTCAGGGTCCTGGAATAGAGCCCCACATCAGGCTCTCTGCTCAGCAGGGAGCCTGCTTCCCCCTCTCTCTCTGCCTGCCTCTCTGCCTACTTGTGATCTCTCTCTCTGTCAAATAAATAAATAAAATCTTAAAAAAAAAAGTTTAAAAAAATTTCATGATGGTGAAGATTTTTTAAAAACAGAAATAGGGAAGAGTCTGTTCCATAACTCTCTATATTTCTAATATAATTTCTGCCACACGGCACATGTCCATAGCTTGGAGACTGGTGTTGCTGGAGTGATGATTTTACAATGCGATATAGTCAGTTTGGGCTGTATCTTAAAGGGATAATTGAACATCTGCAATCAATTTCCTCTTCTCTTCATTCTGTTTCTGTTCAATTGATTCAAGAAGTTGTTTCGTGTGGGTTTTTTATCAGATCATATATCTTTTGTTGAATTTTGGTCCAGCCCAACAGACCATGTAAATGTATGTGTTTATGGGGGGAATTTTAGTGGAAGAAGAAGGCCTATTTTTCTTTTTCTTAACTTCAGACTATTTTTTGGAAGTTATTTGTTCTTATTATCAGATCCTTTCTATTACTTAAAATTCTTCATACCCTCCCTGGAAATTTGAAATCCAAGACTGGAGTCACATATTTAATTAGTTTGACCCTCACTGTATTTGAAATTATGTGAACACCACTGGTGTCAGGAGCTGTCACAGATATTTCAGTATGGTTCAGCTGTCGAGGGACTGAATATTTTCATGCAGGGGCTTCTGTGCTACACAGTCATTCATTCATTCATTAATTTAACACAAGATTTTTAGCATACTTTGAACCAAGTAGTGTTCTAGACCCTGAAGATATAACAGTGAATATAAAAAACAAGTCTCTTCTCATGGAGATTAAATTCTAATGGTAGCTGTGATTAGCTTGATAATAAACTAGCTATCAAATTCTGCTCTAATGTCATTTTCTCAAGAGAGCCTTCTTAGACATTTTTCAGGCTCTGTTCCCACATTACTCTGTTGGTTTCATTGGTTTTTTCCTCCCTCTGTAGCAATGATTTGCTCTTCTTTTTGTCTATCTCTATGTCTCTTCTCCCCAATCCCCTCAGTAAGCTATCAGCTACAGGGCAAAGCCAATATTTTATCATCTTTGTACTAAAAGAGAATATACTGGATCGATCTTTAAAAGTGAATGAATGAATGTAGCTAAATATTTCATAACCACTATGTGTGTGAAAACTTTAGAGGCCTCCTCACTAAGATTTCTCTCTCAATGTGTCACAAAAATTCAGTGTGTATGGATTTCCAAGCATATGGACCAAATTTGATATTCCAAGAGGTTTGATCCATGTTTAACTGACAATCAGCAGTTTAAAAAAATACCTTATCTTGAACTTCTGGACTATAAAACATGCATCTTTTGAAATACCATTGTAGGGAAATGTAGGTATTGGCTCCAGATGTTTCAGAAGGCCAGCTCACTAAGCTGAGAATTTCCTGAACTTGATGTTAACAGAGTAGGGTAATGATGCTGTGTATTAGCTAATAGCACTCATGCAGCATCATATTATTCTTTCATTCCACTTCGATACCAGAGTCTGCAGAAGTGTATACAAGGAAGTTGTTTCCCCAGACATGACAGTAAAATTGAGTTTGTAAAGAAAAGTGGTTGTTGAACAGTCTATTCACTTCCACCATGCCTAAGTAACTGTTAGAACTTCAGTAGCAACAACCTATAAGGCCAGTACTGGCCTCAGTTAGAGTCGGTTATATCCAAGTTCACTGTCAAGGCTTAGCCAGTCTAGGAAAAATAGATTGGACCATTAATCATTTTCCCCCTATGTAGTGTAGCTAGGACTTCCTTAGGAAGTGGAAAGTATTCCCAAAGATTTGATGACTTATAAACTACCAGAGACTTTAGAAAGTTCTCTTACATATTATCTCATTTAATCTTTACAAGGCCGAAAGGTCTTTTATTGACATTTTGCAAGTTGGGAAATGAGGCATTGATAAGTTGTGCGATATACTTCAGTTCACACGCCCCTGGAAAGTGGCAGTACCAGGGGGAAATTCCAAAGTTCCAAGGTTGCTTTGTGAGGCCATTCACATAAAGGGAGGCATTTTAGCAGACAGAGCAAATAAAAGTCAGTTCTGACCACACACTATGCTGATACAAGTGCCAGGGGGAAGACTAACTTTTCTGTGTGGCGGGGATTTTCCTCTGTGAAACTACCAGAAAGTGGGTGTGAAGAAAGGTAGAATGCTTTAAGGAAATACTTGAGAGGAGGGGATTAACGAGAAAAGAGGAAGCAAGAAAGAATTTCCTATTCTTTGAGGAATGTAAGCCTCTCACTAACTTTATATACACTGTGTTAGTGCTGAAACGGTGCAGAAAAAATATTTCAGCAACATTTTTTAAAAATTTTATTTATTTATTTGACACAGAGAGAGAGAGAGAACACAAGGTGGCGGGGGGGGAGCTGTAGCAGAGGGAGAGGGAGAAGCAGGCTCCCTGCTAAGCAGGGAGCCCAATGTGGGGCTCGATCCTAGGACCCTGGAATCATGACCTGAGCTGAAGGCAGCCACTTAACCAACTGAGCCACCTGCCGCCCCTCAGCAACAAATTTTAATACTATCTAATATTCATGGGGGCAATCCACTCCATTTCTCATTACCATTTCAAGGGTCTTAAAAATAAACATTTGTTGTAATTAAGCTACAATTATTATATTGCTATTGTTCAGTTATAAGTACAGAATCCAAATCAGGGTTAATTCTAAGATTTTTTAAATTTATGTATTTATTTATGAGAGCGAGTGATCTCATGCCTAGGAGCTGAGCAGGGGACAAGCAGAGGGGGAAGAAGAGGGAGAAAATCCCAAGCAGACTTGGCCCTCAGTGGGCAGCCCACCCGGGGCTTGATCCCACAACCCTGAGATCAAGACCTGATCCGAAACCAAGAGTCTGATGCTCAACCAACTGAGCCATCCAGGCTCCCCTAATTCTAAGATATTTCAAAGAAATGTATATTCACGATTTACAGCAATCATAATTTAATAAGTTCTTTCTATTATCTCTAAAAATTATCACAACTAGACAAATGCTTACAATCAAAATGCCTCAGTTTTCTCATCTATAACACGAGGCAGTGAAAGAAATAACTCTGAAATCTGGCTGATGATGAAAATAAAATTGGGAGCTTTTATTTTTAATAAGAAAAATTTTTGATTAGTTTTAGATTTACAGAAAACTTGATAATATAACACAGCAAGGCCCCATAGGCCCCACATCCATTTCCCCTTATTCCTCACATTAATATGGTGCATTTGTTATAATTAATGAACCAATACTAATACATGATTATTAACTTTATTCAGGTTTTCTTACTTTTTATCAAATATTGTTTTTCTGTTCAGAACCCCAACCAGGATACATCACATTTGGTCATCATGTCTCCTTAGGCTTTTCTCTGCTGTCATAAGATTTTTAGACTTTATCTTTCATGACTTTCATAGTTTTGAGAAATACTGGCCAGGTATTTTGTAATGTCCCTCTATTGGAGGTTAGCTGATGCTTTTTTCATAATTAGACTGGAGTTATTTTCTAAAATATACATTTTTCTATTTGTTTTTAATTTGGTAGATATGGGGTGGGACTTGGGAATTTAAAATTTTACAAAATCTCCTCAGGGTTCAGTCTTTAATTACATTGTGTCTTCTGGTAGGTGCTATTTGCTCTGTCTACTAACAACCTGACAGGAGTTAAGGATTAAGATTTGAGGATGTAGTCTTCAAACCTGGAAATTTCTTAGTTATTCTTATTTCTTTTGATATTCCCTCCTTTCTTCTCTTCTGAAACTCCAGTTACATGTATCATTGAATAAGTATATTCTTCAGGTCTCTTAACGTTCATGTTTGTGTGTGTGTGTGTGTGTGTGTGTTTCTCTCCTCCATCCTGAGGTAATTTCTCAGAACAATCTTAAGATTTACTAATTTCTCTTCACAAATATGTAGGATTTATTCCATAGAATGGATTTTTAAGATTTCCATTTTCTTCATGTTTAAACTTTTCTTGAGATAGGTTTTTGCTTTACTAATTTGAAGGAATTTTTTATTTTGACTTTCAATAGATTTATCTCTTCATTAAGTACATTTTAAAGCCTTTGTCAAATAATTCCATAAGATTAATTTTATTTACAAAGAATTCAGGCTTGGAGCACTGTGATTTTTGCTTGTTTGCTTTTCTTAACATTAGCGTTTTTCGTGTCTTTGGACTTTAGTATACACTTTATTTTAACTGGAGAGGGATTTTTTCCTGTTGGTCTGCCTCTCCTGCTTAACTTTCAGTGTCTATAATTGCTTTCACCTGGCACTGCTGAGCCACCAATCCAGAACCAAGTTTACTAAGAGCATTTTCAAGCTCCTGCTGTGGGTAGATATTGGGGTATCAAAGGGCCAGCCACTACTGTCAGCTAGCAACTTGATTTGATTCCTAGTTTTGAGTTTTCAAACATCCATATAGCCACTGTTTTCTGTATAGCCAGGTTTCTAGCCTTTTTATTCAGACTCTGTTCACATGTGTGGGAGTCTTGGCCCCGCCCCTGGTTTCAAGGCGTGACCCTGGCTTTATCCTCTTCCTGTACAAAGAACGGATTAGTTACCTATTGCTGTATAACACATTGTCACAAACTCGGCAGGTTAAAACAACACACACTTATTATCTCAGTTTTGTGGGTAAGGAATCTGAGCATGGGTTGGCTGGGTTCTGTGACTAGGGGTTTCTCAAGGCTACAGTCAGGGTGTTGGCCTGGCTGCCCTCAGACTGGGCAAGAATATACTTTAAAGCTCATTCAGTTGTCGGCCATATTCATTTCTCTGCAGCTATATGACTGAGGACCTCAACTCCTGGAGGCTTTTGGTTTGAAGCCACTCTCGGGTCCTAGAAGCTGCCCATAGTTCTTTGCCAAGAGCACTTCCCAAACATGGCTGCTTATCTCATCGAGCCTGCAAGGAGAGGCTCTCTCCTTAGAGAGGGTCCAGTTCCGGTTTTAAGGGCTTGCACACGGTAACTTTAAGGTCGTACCTACCCAGAATAATCTCCCTTTTGATTAACTCAGCATCACCATATTTGGGGCCTTCGCATATGAAATATCCCTTTATCTTTGTCATATTCTATTGGCTAGAAGCGAAATGAAGTCCTACTCCACACAAAGGGAGGGAATTATAGAAAGCATGATGCCAAGAGGTGAGAATCGTGGGGTTACCCTGGAGTCTGTCTGCTTCAAAAACTTTTAATCCCAAGACCACCATCTGTGTCGGGTCCCAGAAGTGACAGCCCTCACCCCCAGATTGGCTCCCCGCTTTGCATTCCTGTTCTATTTCTAGTTCAGGAGGATGATTACCTTGTTTCTTAATTCCTCTATGTCTAATTGGTGTGTTTTTTCCTTCTGTATTTTATCAGTCATTAATTTTTATTTGAAACAGAGAGGTTATACGAAAGCATAAACTTAGAAAGCCATTTTACTCTGTCCATGTTTTATAAAAATTTCTCCTTGATCAGGGTCAGAACAGGTATCTGAAGTTCTGGATACATTTTCATGGTAAGGAAGAACTTAACCAAATGGTTTTGGGAAGAAGGTCTTGTATAGAGGATTATTTATGGTATGAAAGGAAAGGGAACTGGTAAATATAACTAGGTATACCTAGCCATCACATTTTATAAACAATTTTAAAAGTAGCTTGCATCTGCTTTACAGTAAGAACCTCAACTTCTAATGATACCCTGGAAAGAGCCACACGATCTTGGTATCTTCACATTATAGAAACATGCTCTCACTGAAGTAGGTTTTTTTCCTACTTGGTTGCACTTTTTTATGGGATATTCCTTCAGACAGTTTATTTACTACAGCATAGTTCTTTGGTACACAAAAGTAAGGGAAGCAATGAATGAAAAACAAGGCAAGAATGGAGATACTCAAAATGGGATTTCAACTATAAAGTAAAACACACACAGGTAACATTAAGTCTGAACACTAGGGCCGAAGTCCTTGGTATTTATTGTTTTTCATTGATACAGAAATCTTTTTTTGCAGACCTCGGAGGGTCAGACTTAGAACTAGCACTTATGGACAAGCATATACTTAACAGTGTTATCTGGCAGCTGATGTGTGGCCTGAGAAAGTGGCTTTTGAAGTACTATGATCCCAAGATAACCACATGAAATGAGACATGCATTATTGCTTACACCAATCTGCCAAGGCAAGTCCTTTATTTCTTCTTTGAAAACAATACACAATTAATTCTTTATGTTAAAAGGCAGAGGGTGTACTTCTAAAAAAAAATAAAATAAAATCAAGCTTTCTGGATGTCTTCTTTAACCTTCCCAATAAATGCAAGTTGACTATGCAGATTAATTCATATTTACTTTGGGAAGCACATAGACCATGGTACCAGGGTGATGTAATATTGGTCAGGAAGTTTTGATATTTTAGAATTATGTTCAGTGGATCTGAGTACTGCTGTAGAAGAGTGATAATAAAAAGATATGGATGAAGATTAGCATCTATAAAAGTATAAAGCAGGTATGGTAAACATGACCACATTCACCTAGTGCTAGAATTATTAGAACTGGTTGGTATTGCCTGGAGCTTGCAGTGTATTTCGGTCAAATAAATTATGGTGCTATAATTGCAATATATAATAAAACTCTTCATTACCAGGAGGCAATACAGGCTAAATATAGAAAGGTTGCAATAAGTAACACCGGCAAAATGGGTAGGAAAGGAAGCAGTCGTGGACCACCTTCCTCTCCTTTAAAGTCTTGGCGGTGTCACTGAGACTCAGTATAGGGCTATATAGGAATCCAGTATAGTAAACTTTCCAATTCTGAAAGGCCAAAAGTCGTAAGATTTGCTGCTCCCATAAGTTTTCTACAACTAACTCTGAACAGGGTTCATCATGAAGTTTTGGAAATTATTTTAAAAGATTTAACTTAAAGGGTACTAGATTAGAGAGCAAAGTTTCATTGAGGACATTGTCTAAGCATGAAAATAAATATTGCCTTAAAGGGACATACAGAATAAGCTAATATCTACTGTCATATAATCAAACTGTCATATACTCAAAATTATTGAGTATAAGCTTTCTTGGCTTGCTTTTTATATGAGATATTCTTTTAGACAATTACAAAAAAATCTTTTGATGAGAATCTGGAAGTTGTTAGGTGCTCTAGTTATCTTCATCATTTCCGCAGTTTCAGAAATCCCTTTGTTCCTCTGATCCTTCCTCTCTGTTACAATTTGATCCATAGATTACTTTTCTAACATTATCTGTTATGCATAATAAAATTGAATTATGATGAAAAAATTACTGTGCACATATTAAAACTTATGAAAAAATGAAATAATCTGTGCATATAAAAACGTGGAGTATGGCACATTCGTATATAGCATAAAATTGAAACTGAAAGCAAGATGTATGGAAGATAATAAGAGATGAAGAAAAAGGAAGAAGGAAGGAACAAAAAGAGAAAGGTGAAGATGTGATGGTGTGCCTGTTTTTATCTTACAGACTTTGTGCATGATCTTCATTCTGTTTGTTCTCGGGTTTAGTGTTCTTATAAATACAAGTCAGAGTCCACAGGAAACAGGAATTAAAATAATGGCAAAGATTTAAAAATTGGATACATAGAAAATTACCCCCCTTTTATCATAAAGCATCTCTGTCCTGTGGCTTGCTTATTGAGCAGTTGTTCTGGGGTGCAAGAGGAGACACAGCAAGACAGGCTGGGTTCATTACGTGCTTCTCGAATTTCGAGGGTTCTCCAATGGCTAGGTTGCATTTATGTACTTCAACTTTTTCTCTGACCAAGATTTATACTGTACTATGAGATCTGGTCTGAATAGTCCTAGTAATTTAGGGGATCATCTTTGACTCAAACAGACTTCAGTTCCCAGTTTTGTTACTTTCCAGCTGTGATCTTAAATAAGTTTCATTCTCTCTCTGCTACTTTACCTTCAAAAGGGAAAATAATAATAGTAACTACCTCCAGAATTTTTATGAGGATTAAATGAGATCACTCTTTTTTTTTTTTTTTAAAGATTTTATTTTATTTGTTTGAGGCAAAGAGAGAATATGAGAGGGGAGAGGTCAGAGGGAGAAGCAGACTCCCCATGGAGCAGGGAGCCTGATGTGGGACTCGATCCCAGGACTCCAGGATCATGACCTGAGCTGAAGGCAGTTGCTTAACCAACTGAGCCACCCAGGCACCCGAGATCAGTCTTGTTAACTATTTAGCACTGTATTTGGAATACACTTTAAAAACTCAAGTAGGGGGCACCTGGATGGCTCAGTGGGTTAAGCCTCTGCCTTGGGTTCAGGTCATGATCTCAGGGTCCTGGGATAAAGCCCTGCATCAGGCTCTCTGCTCAGCAGGGAGCCTGCTTCCCCCTCTCCCTCTGCCTGCCTCTCTGCCTACTTATGATCTTTTTCTGTCAAATAAATAAATAAAATCCTAAAAAATAATAAATAATAAAAAATATATATATATTATATATAATATATATATATATTATATATATATATAAAAAAATAATAAAAAATAAAAACTCAAGTAGAAGCCATAATAATCATTATTATGGGGGAGGGGCAGCATCAAATTAGACCTAATGAGTCTTTGTATATACTCAGCTCCAAAAAAACACAATCCTATTTCAAGGGGTCTTAACAGAACTCAAAAGTCTTGTTTGTGAAGTCAGTGATGTTTTAAGTCTTATGGTGCCCCATTGCAATATATTAGAAAATTTGGGAATGTTAGCAAAGGGGTGTTGGAATGTACAACCACCCATATTTCTTCCATGATTGAATGTAAATCCATTCTGCTGTACTTTACATTATATGGTCCACATTGCAGGGTCAACTGATAACAAAATCATGTCATTTATAACTGATTGAAGTTCAACTCCAGGAAAGTTTGGTTCCAGAGTTTATGGTTAATAATCACCAGGCTAGGCTAGTATCTCTCATAGGTTATTGTTTATTTAAAAAAAAATCACATACCCAACTGACTAAAGATTCATAGCAAGTACTTTTTAAAAGAATAATAAAAAGAGGAATTTTACTATCATACTTCACATTGGCTGGATAATGGCTGGACAGATAATGCTGTCCAGTTCAGCATTTTATACACAAAAATGATAGGAGAACTTTGTGTGAATCTGAATGGGACTTTGGAAGATGAATTAAATATGGGAAATATGCATTCTACCTTAAAGAGAAGTAGCAAATGCTTTCATTATTTACTTTTTCTGGTCATTCAGCCAATAATATTAAGTGCTAAGTGCCAGTAGATTTTTTTTAAAAAAGAGAATCTCACCAATTTCTTTTACAACTACAAGCTCCAGAAATGCAATTCAACTATTTATACAATGATTGAGGTAATTCGTTTTAAGTTATAGAATGTCCTTTGAGTGCAGACCTGTGAGAAATTCAATAACCATTGAAAGACTATGGAAGGCACTACAGAGACCACAGAAACAATACACAGGGACATATCCACATACAATATAGTAACTCATTTTCCTTCCAAAAGTCTGAGAAAAATCTCACATGATGGTTGGTCTACATGCTTTTATTAAGCAAAGGAATGTGACACAAATTTTAGAAAGTTTTTTCATAAAATAAAAGGTAAGGTTTCTGGTTAATTTCTAATGAATTTTTTTTTACCAAGAGTTTACATGTGTATTATCAAAGCAATGGCTTGCAATTGCTTGAACAGTTGCTTGAAACTTGACCCTTGAGAGAAAAGTTTTTAAGTTCTCTTGTGTCAGATCATTATGTTATGTTTAACGTTTATTATCTTTATGGTTTTTTTAATGCAAGTTAAATAAAAAGCAAATATATGAGATTAGTAATCTTTTGCCAGGTACAAAGACTGAGAACATACTCCTAGTGTTTTTCACAATATTTCAAATTTCTAATCTGCAAAGAAGGAAAGCACATTCCTTTTTAAACTCGGCATTTGAAACTCACTTCATCAGTGAACATTCTCCAGCACATGGACTTTAGATCCTGAACTTATTAAATATAGGAGCATTAATAAAATGAGAACAATGATGTATATTAGTGTTTTTCCCATTTATCATTAAGTTATAACATATACAACAAAACATAATTTCCAGTTTCTTATCTAAGTGCAGTGTCCCAACCTATTTCTGAAATTTGGTTCGGAGCAAGGAAAGAATGGCCTGACTTGGCATTTTTTTGCTTTCCAGTGTTTAAACGTGTAACGTTTGTGCGCATTGGAGGCATTTTAGCTTCTGGAGTTTATGCCCGACGGAATTTTCGCTCTTCTGAAAGTTGTAACATAAACAATTCTGCTCACGTCGTCTATGCATTTATTGAATACAATGCCGATTGGGCTTAGAGAAAATCGAAGAACGCTATTAGGTTTTCCTGGTTCCCAGGAAGCTCACAATCTACCCTCAGACTCTTAAAGGCGCTTGGCCTCTCAGGTCTGAGGCACCACGAGAAGGCTGCTCCAGCAGGCCTGGGTACGCAAAGTTGCTTCCTGGCCGGAACGCCAACTTGGCAAGGATCTGCTGCTGGCAAACACAGATTAGTAAGGATAAAGTCGCCACAGACTCAACCAAGCAAAGCATAAATGGCCCTTTCAGCATGAGCCTGCGAGGAGGGATGTTACTGAGTCCAGCAACCCAAATTACTTTTTCCGGGTTCCCCAAACTCGAGTTTTTGTGGTGGTTGTTTGTTTTGTTTTAACGCTTTCGGATTCACGAGGCAGGTGCCTGATCACCTAACCCTCCCCCTCGCTTTCTTTCGCGTAACTCCTCTACCTCCTTGCCCAAGTTCAACTTTTTAATGGGCTCTAGAGGAACGCAGTAGGCTAAGAGGCTGGGAAGGTGAGAGAAAGCACGCTACCACCACGTTGATTTCCACTGCAGTAGTGTGATAGGAAAGAAAAAAAAAAAAAGGCGGGCACGGGGACCAGAGGGGTGGTGGCAGAAAGGGCACAGGGCACGCCACGAAGGGGGAGCAGGGGGCGGGGCCACGTGCTAGTCCCAGGGTTCCCAGCTCGGGTGCGACCGGAGGGCTCCCGAGCGTCCCAGCCTGCCAGCCGAGCGCCGCTCCGCGGGCGAGCATCCTTGTCCCAGGACCTACCCCTCGCCCAGCCCAAGAGCGCGTCGCACGAAGGCGCGTCCGCATCCATGCCCCGGTCAGGGGAGCAGAAGGTGTTCACAGACCCAGGCGTGTGATGTGAGGCTGAGCGCGTGGCATCCGCGTCGTGCCCGGCTGAGCCGGACGCGGGAGCAGAGGGGCGCGCTCCAGCTCTTCTAGCCGTGCGCTGGGCGGGGCGCGGCTTGGGGGGGGTCCGGCCACCCGCGGGAAGCAGCCGGGGAGCAGGCGCGCTGTGGACCCGAGGGAGGGCACCGTTAAAGCTTTGCCATCAACTGTGAGCCCAGTGAGTCCGTCCTAAGCTAACACACTAACTCTACAGCCTCCCTCACGCCCCCAAACCACCGAAGGCGGCGACACCTGATCCAGCGCACAAACACGGGTCCCTTCTGTCCCCGGATACAATTACGCGGCACAGACACATTCAAACTCACGCGCAGCAGCCAAGAGCCGAGGTAAGTAGAGGGACCGCGCCGTTCCAGCGGGCGGAAGGGGGGCGGGCTGGGAGGAGGAGATGGGCGTTGTTTGCTTCCAGAGGTGAGTGCTGGGCGAATGGCTGCGATCCAGGGGCGGGGGGCTGGGATTGGAAAGGGCAGATGGGGATGGCTAAGAGCAGCATAGGGAGTGGGGGTGGGGGGTAGGGAGAGAGGTTAAGGTTGAGGAGCCGTGAAGGAGATCTTTCCCAGCTGCCCCTCATAGCTCCCGTACTCCTTTCTTCTCCCATACGGCACCCTTTTGAGGGTCTTCTTGAGTTCATGCGTGCTGAACTCGAGAGGGGATAACCTGGCGCGGATCTGGCGGAGGACCTTGCACTTGACCCTGGAGGGATGGGCATCTGCGAGCCCCAAGGCCGGAGCCCGCTGCCGGCAGAGATGGGGGACCAGGAAGTTTCGGACCTCTCATAACAGTCTTATACAGTCTTATACTTCGTCCTCTCCCTAAAGGGGAACTGGGTGTGTTGGGGGTGGGGAATGTTTCGGGGCTGCGCGCGCGCGCTTGCACACACACACACACACACACGCACACACTCTCTCACTCTCTCGGGACCTTTGAGCATCTGCCGTAGCCCACATGCCCGCGCGACCCCCCAGGAACGTGTAGTGGTGGCGGGGTCGCGCGCGGGTTCACACGCGGTTGAGAGAACCCTGCGGCGTTGTCCTTGCATTAGAGAAGCCCGTGCGGGCTGCCGAGGTTAGAGAGGAGTTGAGAGAAGGACGTGCGTGCTGCAGGAAGTAGGGCGCCTTCCACGGGCTGGAGGAGCGGCGAGAGGGCCTGGGATGAGTGATTTGGAGTTGTAGGAGACGAACCGCGTCAAAGACGCAAGTTTGTGCAGTGCGATGGGGCAAAAGGGCAGGCAGAGGTGGGGAGGGGCGTACCCAAACTGTGTGTGGAAGCTCACTGGTTCAATTTTAAGTTGATAAAGTTGAGTACGTGAATGTACTACTCTGCAGCGCTTCCTTAGGGAAAGAACCGCCTCTGTACCTGTACCTGTACCGCTGGGTGCCGTCACCTTAAAGCATCCCGGGGCACTGGGGAGGGGAAGAAGGTGGGAGAACTTCTGAGAGTCCCGCACACTAACTCTTTGGAAGGCTAGATCATGTTAAGTAGCCATTCTTAAGAAGGAGAGGGCGTATCACTAGAGAACGGGTGGTTGGCAGCTTTCTCAAGCAGGAGTGACCCCCGAGTCACCTCTATTATGAGTCAGTGTTAGTAACAGAGATAGCCTTTTATTCCAGGTCGGTTCCACCCAGAAACAAACAAACAAACAAATACTACTCTAAAAACAGTCCGCTCAGGCTGTCACCTTGGATATTGAGTTTTTCAAGATTAATGGCCCAAAGGTGTGGCTGTTTGGCAATATGCCAGGTGTGCTGTGGTTTCTTCCTATAATTTCACGTTCGATAAAAGGCCCCCACTCAGAATTGCTGTGCTTTATAACCCTAGGGGGAAGAAATGACTGCCTTTTGAAGGAAAGATAGAAAGTCTTTTTTAATTGGTATTCTACTCATATTAGGATTAATCACACTTTATTCTCTGGAGATTTTTAAATTAATTGAAGAGTCGTGCACTTCAATGTTGTGTGATAAGGGATTCCAGAATTTGTTAACTAAGCTAAATCATAAATCAGCATTTTTTTTTTCAGTCCCAGAGGGGGAAACAGTGGATTTAGTTTTCTTCTGTAAAAACTATCTCCTGGTAGTTAGTTTGAGGTTTTGCTTTAGGAATGTAACTTGGTTCAGCAAATATTCTAGATAATTCCAAAGGGAAATACTCTAGTATTATTTGATTTGCCTGCCACCCAGAAGATACAGGTGACATCTAGTGTGTGATTTAGTGCCATAGGACTGTTTAAAAACTACAGTGAAGCATGATGCCTTGACTTTTGGTAAAAGCTTAATAGTGTTTTAGTAGGTGGGCATAACTTAATAGAAACAATACTTCTGACTTTTTCTAGGTAATACTACTGTAGAGTTTCAAACTCTTTAAATTTCCAGAAGTTTATGCTTGTTGTATTAATACTCGGTGCACTCATTAGAATAAATAAACCAGTGAAATAAATAAAGATATTTACAACAAAATCTATGTCTTATAAAATCTATGTTTTTTGTGTAAAGAGTTTGACAGTTAATATTTAATTTAAATTACTTAACCCATTTCATGATACCTTATCAGCTTAATTGCCACTTCAGTGTGGATGATAAAGGAAGAAAATAACCACATTCCCAATTCTCAAACTCCTTTTCAAAGTTATTTATATGTTTATTTATCAAATAATATTGAGTTGACACTGTTTAATTCAAGTAGATTTTCAGAATATACCAGAAGAATAAGAACTCTTGATTGTTTTTGTAATATATAATAATACTCCAGTTATTGATACTGATACTCTCTGGGTTGTTGCTTATTTGCATTAAGTGCATTTTCTCCGTAGCCGATCCTCCCATGATCAACTAATTACTGAAACTTAAAAATTCAGCTATTAAATAATTCCTAAATCTTATACTCTTACTTGCTCCCCTGGATTTAAGTTAATTTTTTTATTGGCTTGTCTTTATAAGTATGAATTCATAAAGAATTGAATAGTGCTATTCGTTGAGGTGTATAGAGCTGTTTTTGTTTATAGTAAATGGTCTCAGTCTGCCCTGTTGAAATACTAGATTGGAGACAGAAGTACTATTCTTTTTATGGTTTTTCTGGGTCCTCTTTCTGTTATCAGCTATCACTTTCTGCTGCTGTCAGGCTGTGAGCGAGTCCTGCTGCTATATTATCTGTTGTCTTTTTTTTCTGTGAAATGATGTGAGCTATTGCCCGAGTATAAAGCCTGTGGGCTTTGTGACAGGTACTTGGTGTTCTCATGCTTTATTTCTGGGCTGGATTGTAAGCTCTATGGCTGAGGTTCCTAGTGACTAGTAGGATGGCCTCTGTATAAGTGGCTTTAATGTCGTTGTTGTTTTACAGAATATTTTGTGTATGAGATCTTCAGAAGGGTGTCTTAATTTCAGACAGTTTGGTCTTCTGAAAAATCTTTGCTTTTCTGAGAAATTGCGTAGGGAAGTCCTAAAATTTAAGAGTTGGGTGAGAAATAGGGAGCGGTAAAGAATGAAAAGTACAGAGTGAAAGGTGAGAGGAGAATGAGGGGAGAACAGCTTTTGAGTAGCTGAAGGAGGAAAGAATTTCAAGAAGTAAGATCAAGTACTAAAATGAGGGGTATCAGACAATCCTGATTCTGCTCCTGCCTAAACTCTGTGACCTTGAACTTAGAGCACCGTTCTCATCTACAAAAAGAGGATCAAAGTGCCTACACCAAGGGGCTACTTTGAGGATCAGGTGAGATAAAGTTTGGCAAGCTCCATGCCTGGAAGGTCATTGGTTTGTGCTCAGTAAACGCTAGCTGGTTTTTATGAAAAGCAGAACTTCGATTTAGTGATTAATTGGTCTGTGGAGACTATTGCTTTCAGCAGTACTTGCTCTCAGAATTCAAGGAGGGTGATTACAGGTATATTTAAGATGAAAACTTGATCAGATTTATAGCCTTTGGGGAGGAAGCCTGTAGAACAGAGGCAATTGGAAAATTTGAAGGGAGCAGAGAGAGCATTGGAAGGCGTTCCTTGAGGAGAGGGTGGGAATTGCAAGAGCTCCGGGGGCGCGATGTTGGGATCCTCAGAAGAAGCCCTGACTAGCGGGGAGGGTTCTGTAGCAGGCAGGTTGTTTTTTAAAAGCATCTGGTAATCAAATCAAACAGACATTTTAAATGTCTTATTAAACTGTTTCTGGTATTGTAAGTGAGTTCTAGTTTCTTAGATGATCTAATAAGGGCGTAGATTATTCATTTTAAAAGAGTCCGAACAAAAACAACAAAAACCAAGACAAATGATATTAAAACTGAACAAAATATTTAATATTTGATGATTCAGAGGCACCTCCATATCTTATGGGGTCTTAAAAGTCAACTGTGGGAAGTAATTATTAATTTGTATAATAGGAGAAGGACTGATTCATTAATTGTTTTTAAAAAATTAAGTGTACTACGGCAGAATTTAAAAATACCTACTTTTTTCCTTAGGATTTTCTCTATTTGGAGGAGGTAATACTTTATATTAGAGATAAACATCTAAAATTAGATTCCTATTTTAATACGTGCTTACATTTTTCACCCTGTAATTCGTGAGCATTTTGAGAAAATGTTTGCATGTAGGAACTGGTTTGGGAATCAATCAACAGTTGAACATAATACATATTATTTACTAATTGATTATAAGGCATATTAGTGATTAATTGGTTATAAATAATATTGATTTTTCTTTTTTCGTTCAAATTAGTATGTATGTTTCAATACATTTATTCACCACGTGTCATTTGTTTATATAGCACTTAGAGTATGCGTAGTTTTTAGAATTTCTAATAAAGGTTTTTTGAATAAAATGAAATTAAATGTTCAGTATTTTTAAGGTGAATCATTATGAGTGTAGTTTTCATGTGTTTAATGTGCGTGGTTTGTCATCTCTGTGATGATGTTCTTTACTTGAACTTCTCTAGCCACACTCTTTGTTACCAGGACCTCTCTATTTTGAGGTTAAATTTTGGTGCTTTTTGTCCACTTGCGCTAACTCCCTCACAGCGTCTGGTCTCATTCTTGCAAAGCGTAGTGGTCTGTGCATTACAATATGTATATTCACCAACTCAGTTTTAGACAAGATACTATCCTGCTCAGCACTGACTTTATGCAGATGACAAATGTCAAGTTGAAAGTGACTTGGACGTGTGTGCCATCCTTAAGTCAGCATTTGGGAGTGCGGAGCCAAACAAAAACGGAACCTTTGGATTTATGAATGGTGGGACATCCAGGACACCATAGGTCAGTTCCTACTTCTTGCTGGAAATTTATATAAGTATTAAAACATTTGGAAAGAACGTGTGATTAGGAACATTTCAGAGATACTGTATATTTGCTCTTAGTTTTGTGCTATTTATCTGTATGGTTAATAATCAAAATAATCACTGTGTTGATTATATTTGCCCCGGCTTGATTTAGATAACAGAAATACATCTGTAGGTATTCCAGTTCACTAAAAAAATTTACATTATAACCGATTTGGTAAATATTTGCTTGATTTTGGAATATTATTAATACAAAAATCTGTGTAAAATTATTTTGAACTTTTCAACTATGTTTTTTTAAATTTATACTTGAAATATTTTCAAGACATTGAGTCATAATTTTTAGCTATTACATTGGCTATAACTAGCTTTATTAAATAATAACTGTGGTGCTGATTTTCTTCCAAGTGAGACATTTTAGTTTAATACTATGTCCCCATGAATTAAAAAAAATTTTAAAAGGAAGTAGAATCAAGTGTTACAAATATGCTCTATTTTTTGTGTGTTCTTGAAAAGTTGTATAAAAAATCAGTTTTTGTAAACCGGATCATATTTATAGAATTTAAAATAGAGTGATGGGTATACAGATGTTTGTTAATCTTTATACTACTTTTTCTGTATGTTTGAAATATTTTACAGTAAAAAATGTGGACAAATGTAGACACTAAGCCTATCAGTGTACCCAGAGACTGCTATTTAAAAGCAATATCAAAGTAAATCTTTCCATAAAAAGAATCCTCCTTTGATTAATCTGTTTGGCAAATTCAAATTTTCCTAATCTACTTAAGCAAATACACGCCACCCCCACACCAGCAGCAAACTTGGGCACACCTCTGTACTGCATTTTGACTGTAGTTGCATCCGCCAGGATTTCCTAAACTTCTAAATTTAAGATAAATTAAATGTGAGCCTCATCATAATATCCCTTATTCTGAAGAGGAGGCATCCACAGAAGGATATGTGTTTCTGTTTTTTCGTTTTGAACGCGCAGTGGGGTGAATGGCTTGAGAGTGTTGCCTTCCAGCTTTGAGAGAATTGCTCTAAGATTGACAGGTCAGGGCACAACCTGCAGGCCCTTCCCCGCTCGCTCTTAGGAAGAAAGGCCATTGTGCTTTACATAGCTTTTGCATTTGTGCTTCGGTACCTGGTGTTCATTTATACTCACCAGCCAATCAGGAGAGCGGGGCTTAGAAGAAAACTAGTCAAACAGGTTTGCGCCACTATTTAAATGGAGGGGGAGAAGTGAAATTTGTGGATAAGGTCAAGGGTGAAACTATTTTAAGGAATATTAATGCTGATCACTGACTCTTATTTTCTCCAGGGTTTTGAAAATACTTGGGGGGCATTTGTGAGAATATATCTTCACGGAGCTTAGAGTGAGAGTGAAGGGAACTGAAAGTCAAAGTAAATAAAACATAGGGAATTAGAACAACATGAACAGAGGGAAAGGAAAAACAATAGTGGAGGGAGATTTAAAAAAAAAAAAAACAAGAGGAAGAGGACCAGTGTTTCAGTGTCCCTTCTAGGCTTTGTGTAAGCTTTGATCTGAGAATGAGTTTAATTAAAACCAGCGAATACCTGTGGTCTTCAATATCCAATATAGGGAACACTCTACTGGGTCAGCGCTGAGGCTTCCGAGGAATGTTCGTGGGAAAGTGTTGTAGTTACCATCTCTTAACACTAACTTTATCTTGGAAGTACATAGTTCCCTTGAACAATAGTAAAATGTTATATTCATACAGCTTTTTTGCAGCTTGTAAATCTCTTACGCATACTCTATTATCATTTGATCCTCATTCTACCCCTGAGCGCTGTCCAGTAGGGACTTCTGTTTTACACACCGTGACCTGGGGGTGCAGAGCTCTTCAGTAACTTCTGGAGGTTGCTAGGACAGCCTGTGAGGATTTGGTGTTGGAACACAGGCTTCTTTCCTAGAGCAGGGCCCTGGAGCTACAGCTCACCACCTGCTGAAACCTGGACCTCATTGAAATAACCTTTGAATAAGTCTTTAGATCTCACCGGAGACTCTTTACCCACTCTTTGAGATTTTCTTCCCCTTTACCCTCTGGGCTGGTTGGCTATTCATGCTCAGGCATTGCGGTTTTATTTATAGATAGATGATGTAGATTTATTTACAAGGCTAGCTCTGAAGTCTTAGGTACTCTCTCTTTGTAGAGTCTTGACAGATAATTACGTATATTTAGTTTTTTATTTTGTATTTATATCTGAATATAAGCATGCCTGATGTCATGAAACAGCAATTGGAGAAACAAACAATGACACGCCTTAGGAAGATCTGACTTAGGAGGCATTTGAATTGCTCCCTTCCTCCTCACCCCCAGATAAGACATTTTATTATACCAGTTAATTCAAAGCACCAGTCCAGGCAGAGCTCTTTTCTCCCTTCTCTGTGCTTATTTCCTCCTTTGGTAATTGGCAAAATTCTCTGGTTGGAAATGTCTCCTTTTCTGTCTCCTTCTGGGCAGGGCAGTAGGAGTGGGAATAGGAAAAAGAGTCCATTTTGAGGAATCTATTCAGCCAAACTAAAACGGAAATAAACAGGTTTGGTAAGACTATTTATAAGAAATGATGCCCGACTCTTCTATTTGCCTGTTTAAAAAAAATTTTGTTTTTAAATTCTTGAGAGCATTGGGAGGTAATTATGTTATTTTGATCACTTAGACTTTAGCATATGTTTAGGAATATGGTTTTTGTCCCAATTTCACAGCTATGCGAAATATACAGAAACATGTTCCTCTGGCTGTCCTGCTCCTTCCTTCCGCTGTTCCACTCTCTTTCCTCCTACACCTGATGACCCTTCTGGAGATAAAGTCCCTGCCTTTTGTGGGGAATTCAGGAGAGGGATCCTAGCGATTGGGTTAAAATTGGAGGGAGGGATGCAGGGAAATGTGTAGGGGGTGCGCATAGGGATCTGCCCGTCACTAACATAGGAGATGGTCATTTTATTCAGATGACCCTGTATAGTAGTTGTTCAGCCTGTGTATGGACCTTAATTGCCTTAGGCTCTCTCATCATTATTTTTACCGGTAAAAATACTTCAGCTTACAATTTTGATACTCCTTAAATGCTTTCCTGTTCCTAATCGTGCTTCTCTGCCATAAAGGTCATGGCAGGGGAGATGCTTTGAACCAGACGTGTTGATTCCTGGAGGTCTGTATAGTGAGTATCTGTACCGTTACACAAATTAATTCAGCCATTCATTCAACAAGCAGCCTATTATATGATAGAACTCTTCTGTCTTAGAGCCAAAATACATGACAATTCTTAAATCTAATACAAAACGTAAAAGTTTTATGTATAAAAGTTTAAGAAGGTCATTTTTAAGGCTTTTCGGAGATGCTTTTCATTTGCATATCTCAGAATTTAAGAAGTTGATCTATTATCTGACACAGGGCAGTGGCCACTTTGGAGAGTCTTTATATGGTACAGGTAAGAGATAGTAGATTGGGACTCGGGAAACCTGAGTACTGGGTCCCCTTCTGCCAGCAAGTAACTGCGGACTTAGCCAGGTGATGCTTGGCAGCCGCCCCCCCGGAGAACTTGTCCCTTTCTTTACAAAGGAGAGGATTTGGACTCCGTTATCTTTAGTATTGAAATTGGGCCTTTGACATTTTTTAAATGAAAATACGTATTTTAAAAATATTTGGTATCATTTCATAATAAATGTATTAAGTACCAGTATTCAAGTATATTTATGTTGCCAAGACTAATAACAATGGCAATGCTATACAAAAGACTTCTCTGGACTTGCTTCATTATGCTGAATACCATTTATAATTCTAGATGAATTATATTTTTAGGTAAAATTATATTTTCACCTGTTAGTAGGAAAACATAAGAGCAATCCATTCTGTCTTTCTAAAGGATCTACCAAAATCTTCCTTTTCCGGGGAAAATATAACTTTGTTCTTTCATCTAATACCTCATAATAACCTTCTCTTAGTGATTATGCAGGTATTTTATAAGATAGCATTGGGAAAGTTCGTTGTTTGTTCATGTGGACTTCCAAGGATTTGAACAAAGAAACATCCAGAAGTTTGTTTTTTGTTTTGATTTGTTTTGGGTTATATTTACGCAGATGTTTTCTGTTCTAAAACATGTTTAAGACCTCACTTGGCAATTTATTTTGTGACTCTTAATAATGTTAATGTAGATAATTGTTAAAAATCCACTTAAACTAGTGATAGTAACAAAAGGATTTTATTTTATTAATATAAGAGAAACAATCCTGTGATATTTTGGGGTTCTGGTACATTTTTGCAGCCTTAAGAATGTCATACAATGATATCTTGAAAGGCTGTTTCCTGGGGTGTCTGTTTGGCTCAGTCTGTAGAATGCGTGACTCTTAATCTCAGAGTTGTGAGTTCGAGTCCTACTTTGGGTGTAGAGATTACTTTAAAAATTATAATAAAATCTTAAAAAGAAAGCTGTTTCCCCACATGTGACTTTGTCTTGTTTTGGGAGAAGATGAAAATTTGATGATCTGGATCTCCTCCACATTCACTGTGGTATTCCATGAATTAGAATCCCAATAAAAGAGAATTATAAAACGTCCTAATGAAACATTTTAAAACATTAACCAAACATCAGTTTTCTTTTAAGAAAGCATATACCTGTAAGAACTTAAAGTCTCACGCGATCTCATTTATGAAACTTTTTTCATTTGCTTAAAGATGAGATCAGAATAAAAACAAAGAATTTCCTTATTGTTTGTTGAGTGTTGATCACATGATGCAGTTGCATGGAGAGAACTGTACCAGGCTGGTCTTGAGATGAAAAGAAACGCACACTTTTTCCTGTATGATATATATATATGTATATCTCATATGTATTTTAAAACTGGGTATGTGATAGGGACACCTGGGTGGCTCAGTCGGTTAAGCATCTCACCCAGGCGCCCCAATGCCACTGTTTTCTTTATTAAAAAAGAAAATTGCATTTTTTAAAGTTGTAAACTTTTATCTCTATCTGTGATTCTGGAAATGGGGCCTGAACCAGCAGCATCAGCATCACCTGGGAATTTGTTAGAAATGCAGATTTGGGGACCCATCCCAGATCTCCAGAATCTGAAACTGGGAGGTCACCGCCAACAGTCTTTGTTTTAACTAGCTCTCCAGGTGGTTTTGATGCAGGCTGAAGTTGGAGAACCACTGATCTCTGATATTAAATGTACTCAGTTCAGTTTTCCCATGTGATAAAAACATTTCTGATCATTTTAGGGACAAAGAAAAATTAGGTTTCGATTTCAAAATGCTTTCCTGTTAATACTTTCCTACACACACACTCTGCTCCTTCGTTTATTAAACGAAGCATTTCATTTAATAATGGGTTGGATTAATTGTTTACTTTTGTGTTTTTTGCTATGATTTTGTGTAAGTGCAGCCCAGTGGTTCTCAGTATTGTAATTACTTAGAAAGCATTATAAAAAAGCAAAAGAAAAAAAATGCTAAGACCAAAGTCTTATCCCGAGAAATTCTGATTTAATTGATAAGCTAGGGGCTGGTAGGTTTCTCAGGCATATCTAGTCCTTATAAGCACCCAGGTAATTATAAAGTATCGTCAGAGTTGAGAGCCACTGGAATGTAGCCATATGTTCAAAGATTGGCTCACCTACCACATAACAGTCCCTTAAAAAATTATATAGGTCAATTAGGTCCTTCCATTATTTTAAGCAACTTATCTTTTGTGTGTGTGTGATTAGAAAATAATTTGTTTTCCAGTAGATTACGGTATTATTGACTGGTTGACCATGTTATTAATCAGGTTTTATTATTCTTAATTCTACTTCTTGGCTTTACCCTGGATCCTCACTTACCCAAAGTGCAGTCCGTGTCCCTGCACCCTCCTGTGTCACCAGAGAGCTTAGAAGTAAATGATCTGGGGCCACACACTAGCCATACTAAATCTGAATTTGCATTTTAACAGTATCTCTCCAAATTTGCCTTCACATTAAAGATTTTAAACATAAAGTTTAAAATTGGGGTGTGTTTCCTTTTTCTCCATTTTTTTCCTTAGCATCTATTTATCTGGTCTTGACTACTTTTATGAACCAAATCTTATCAATCTCATTAAACCTATTTTTAAATCCATTTTTTCAGTAAGTTTTTTAATTGTAAGGAATCTCCAAGACCATCTACTGTCATAGCCTTACCTGGCAGGAGAAGGAAATGAGGCACAGAAAAATTAAATGACTTGGCCCAAATTACAAAAGCTATTGATCGGGCAATCCATAGATGCACACCATATATATTTTTATTTTTTCTTGCATTATTGAGACTTCATTATAGGGTCATTTAAAATGATATTATTTTCATAATGTAAACAACTTGAAATGTGAGCTGCCAGAAATGACAGTCTTAGGTTACCCAAGTATGACATATATCCAAAAAACAAAAATTTTAAATACACAATGACATTATTTAGATAATTAAATATTTATGTAGATTATCTAAATATATCTAAATATATTTCATAATTTATTTAGATAATCTAAATAAGTAATAAATAATCAAATTAATCAAATTAATTTGATTAATCAAATTAATAAATGATTAATAAATGACACTGGTTAATACTTTACTAATACACTAATAGTTAAAGTTATGTTATAATTTGTGGAGTTAAGTGATAATGAGAAAGTTGAATATGTAATCTAAAACTGAAAATTGAAAGGTACCGTCATGTCCTTATAAATTACTCAAACTGTATTCACGTGTTCCCAAGAGATCATAGGTACTTTATAACAGAACATTAAAAACATATACTTTGGGATTGCTTGCTTGTTTATTCTGAGTTCCTCCAGATCTTGAGCTGGGCATTTTGCTTTCTGAGTACCCAGTACAACTGAGCTTTAACTCTGGTCTATTTCAGATCCACATGCCCATTGAATGACTTGTGTTTCTCTTGATGCACATAAGGATTGAGTTTTAGATGTGGCATCTGGGTGGCTCAGTGGGTTAAAGCCTCTGCCTTTGGCTCAGATCATGATCTCAGGGTCCTGGGATCAAGCCCCACATCCCCCTCTCTTTCTGCCTATTTGTGATCTCTCTCTGTCAAATAAATAAATAAAGTCTTAAAAAAAAAAAAAAGATTGAGTATTAGATCCTTGTCTTCCAATCTGGTGGTTGAATTGCATCAAAATCTTCAGGTGTTTATTAGAAATGCAGGTCTTGGGATTTTTTCCCCCAGACTTCCTAACAGCCTGTGTGATAAAGAAACCCCAGAACCCACATTTTTAATAAGCACCACAGTGATTGCTTTGGACAAGAGCATTTGAAGACTATTTCATTAGATAATTAAAGTTGTGTGTTTAATATAGTTACATTTAATCACTAATATTGAGCAGTAATTTGATACCTATTCTATACAAGGTCCTGTGTGGCAGTGTCTGTTGGTGTTCGTTTCATCCTATTTCTCTTTCCCCTCTTTTGCTTGTTTTTATTTCACCTTCCCACCTGATGATGCCGGAGAAGTGCCCAGGAGGGCCTGGGCCAGCTCTCACTGATAAGGGAATAGCATTGGGTTTCTCATGACAGCTTCGCCATCTGTACAAGATGCCCGACAAGATACTGACAGTGTAGAAAAGTGGTAAGTGCAGCTACCTTGGAATACTACAAGAACAACAAAGGACAACAGAAACATTCTTTATAACCTCTCTTTCCCAAGGAGGTTTTTCGTGTGCCCCTTGGCACGCGTCTAAGTCCCAGGTGCAGAATTAAAATTTTTGATTGGTATTGCTACTGGTTTATTCCTTTCAGTATTTTGTGTGTATAAAGAAAGATGTGCCTATGTGATACCTGTAGAAATTTACGTTGGTCTCATTTTCTTTAAGGCGACGTGGCATTGTCAGGAATGTGGTACTAATAATAGAATATTTTCTATTGTGCCTTTTGATTTTGTTATTAGACACAAAAGCAATATTTAAAAAAAAAAGCGAAAGTGACTGTGCTAGAAATTTTGACTAAAAGCTTTTGACAAGTAGCTTTGGATGAATTTATTTATTTATTTTTTAAATTCATGAAACGGAACCCAATTTCTTCCTTTGCATTTAGCATATTCCAGTTGTATTTCTGTAGTTATGTCCCATACTTCCATACCAATAGGTAAATATCTGTGATTTCCCCTAGTGACTCAAAACCACGAATGTGGGGAAGTGGTCGACTTTCCCGGCCTCCCATCTCCAGTCAGGGTGTTCCATTCCACAGCGTGATTTTAAGGGACTCCTTCTTTTCTGTAGTTTACTTGCAAGAAGACAGCCCTAATTCACTTCAGAACACAAGCTATTGCCTGCCTATGAAACTAAATACTTAAGCCTGGGCTGTTGATCAATTCTCTAGCAATAAAGCAGAGTTTCCCCTCAGTTTGCCCACAGTTACAACTTTTTTTTTTCGGCTCGATTTTCTTCTTCACGTTGTGGGATAAAAGTGGGTTTATATGGTTGAGAATATGGACCTCTGCAGTATACTGGATGCTAGATCTTGCAGTATACTGGATGCTAGATCTTGCTCAGTCGTCTTCTTGTCTGCGAAATGGGAACAACTCTTTTTCCTTGGTGTAGGATCTCCGTGTAACATGAGATCATGCTCATCAAGCCTGTAAGGCAGGGAAGGTACACAGTACATAGTACAGCTCTTTTTAAGATCTGCTGTTTATCGATAGTTTTATGTCAGGATACAAGGCCTGAGCTCGAGGGTGGCCAGCTTGTTCCAGTTTGCCCAGATAAGAACCCTGGAAGGTCTACATCCTGGAAGCCCCCTCAGCTCTGGGCAAGGCAGGATGGCGAGTCACCCCAGTGCTGGACACAGGGACTCGAAATAACAGTGGCTTTGAAAAAAGTAGTTGAGTTGCTTCACGGAGAATGGTCGTCCTGGGCCTGAGCGAGGCGGGGCTGATACTGGCCTCCACCTCGTCCCGCCAGTATCTTTGTTGTTCCCACTTCATACTTCTGCCTGTGTGGTCCAGGATGTTAATCATTACCATGTTCTCCTTCCAGCTGCCAGGAAGGTGAAAAGTGAAACCTCTGAAGGCATAAATTAGAGATTGCAGGTATCACTTCTGCTCCTATCCCATGTCCATTCACCAGAACTTACTTGTAGGGCTCAAACTAGCTCTTAGAGAGGCTGGGAAGTGGCTTTGGTCTTCCTGGCGGTGACCCAAGCTAAAGTAGAGGATTCCATTACTAGAAAAGAGGAGAAAAATATATGCCACAGCAGTCTCTCCTGTCCCTATAATGGCATCCGACAAATTCCAGCTTCTTGTCCCATTCTTTTGTTATTTAATATAATGGTCACTTACACATTGGATGTGTAAGAAGTTAATAAATAAGATGCAAAAAGATCCCTAGACTTAAGGAAAAGCTGAAATAGAATCTTTACTTTGCTACTTTCTTCCTCCAATTGCAATATCCATTACCTTAGAAATTTTTTCTATAATTGAGATGTGTAACTAACTTCAGTGCCTCAGGCAAAAGCTTTTGATTTAGAATTTTGTTGAGAAGTAAGGCAGTTGATAAAATTGCATTTCATTCATTGAAGATTAAAGAAAACAATGGTCTGTTAGTGGTAATGCCTGTGGTCCAGCTACATATCCTGGCTCAAAATCACAACTGCAGTCAATTCATTCAGTAAATATTTATTGAGCACTCACTACAAGGTTAGCAAAGGGAATAAAATAGTTACCTACTTTTACTAAAATCTCCAACTTTTTGGAGCTTAAATTGTGCTAGAGGATACAGAAATTAGATTTTTTTTTTATATTTTTCTTTTTTAAATTGAAGTAAAAATAACATTCAGTGTGGTATTAGTTTTAGGTGAATAATAGTGATTGGACAATTCTACACATTACTCAGTGTGCACAATGTTATTACAATATTATTGACTGTATTCCCTGTGTCCTACATTTCAGCTCCATGACTTAATTATTTATACCTGGAAGTTTCTCCCTCTTAAACCCTTTTATCTATTTCATCCCCTCGCTTCACCTTTGGCCACCACCAGTTTGTTCTATTTAAAGTCTGTTTTTTGTTTGCTCATTTGTTTTGTTTTTTAGATTCCTTATATAAGTGAAATTATACAGTGTTTGTCTTTCTCTGACTTGTTTCACTTAGCATAATACCCTCTAGGTCCGTCCGTGTTGTTGCAGATGGCAAGATCTCATTCCTTACTATGGCTGAGTAGTACCTCATGCATACACACCACTTCATCCAGTCGCCTATCGATGGACACTTGTGTGGCTTCCATAGCTAAGCTTTTGTAAATAATGCTGCAGTAAACATAGGGGTGCATATATCTTTTCAAATTTGTGTTTTCATTTTCTCTGGATAAATACCCTGTAGTGAAATTACTGGATCCTATAATATTTCTATTTTTAATTTTTTGAGGAATCTCTGTACTGTTTCACCCAGTGCCTTGCACTGATTTACATTTCCATCAACAGGGCACAAGGTTCCCTTTTTGTCCACATCCTCACCAACACTTGTTATCTCTTGTCTTTTTGATACTAGCCATTCTAACTGGTGTGAGGGGATATCCCACTGTGGTTTTAATTTGCATTTCCTTGATGATTCCTGATGTCCAGCATCTTTTTGTGGTCTGTCGGTCATCATTGTATCTTCTTTGGAAAAATGTCTATTCAGGTCCTTTGCCTATTTTTTAATCAGTTTTTTGTTCATTTGTTTGTTTTTTTGGTGTTGAGTTGTGGAAGTTCTTTGGATATTTTGGATACTAAACCCTTATCGGATATATCATTCGCAAATATCTTCTCAGATTCCCTGGGTAGCCTTTTTATTTTGTTGATGCTTTTCTTTGCTGTGTAGAAGTTTTTCACTATTGTGTAGTTCGGGAAGTTCATTTTTTGCTTTTGTTTCCCTTGCCTGAAGAGACATATCTAGAAAAATGCTGCTAAGGCTTTCCAAGGGATTACTGTCCATATTTTCTTTTAGGAGTTTTATGGTTCCAGGTCTCACATTTGGGTCGTTAGTTCATTTTGGGTTTATTTTTGTGGATGGTGTAAGAAAGGTCCAGTTTCATTCTTTGCATGTGTCTGTTAAGTTTTCCCAACACTGCTTATTGAAAAGATTGTCTTTTCCCCATTGTGTTTTCTTGCCTCCTTTGTCACAAGTTAATGGACCGTGTAGATGTAGCTTTATTTCTGGACTCACTGTCCTGTTCTCTTGATCTATGTGTCTGTTTTTGTGTTGCAACCATAGTGTTTTGATTACTGCGGCTTTGTAGTATATCCTGAAATCTGGATTGTGATACCTTCAGCTTTGTTCTTTCTTAAGATCGCTTTGACTATTTGAGTCTTTTGGTTCCACACAAATTCTAGGATTATTTGTTCTAGTTCTATGAAAAATGCTGTTGGCACTTATTTAAAAGCACTCGTAATGATTCCTAATTAGTCTTTACTTTGATAGTTTGGAATTTTTGTTTATTTTTCATTTTATGGGATGGTATTTTCCTAGGCTTTCTTAAAAAAGGTGCTTTGAAGAGAGATGAAATTATTCTAACAGTATTTCATGTAGTACCAAGGTTGACCTCTGGCGGTAGTTATGATTGATACATTTTTTTCATGTTAATACTCAATGCCAAGGAAACTTAAAAATACTGAGAATTCTAGCTGTGCAGTTTACCAGACTACATAATCTGCTTTGAGAACTAAATTATTCACTTCATTTTTCTAAATAGCTCAATTCACCACATACAGACATGATTTTAAGTTTCCCATTAGCCTTTATTTTGTTTTTCCTTTAATGCAAAAGCACTTTGATCAATTCTTGTTTAAAATGATAGTCTTTTTTTTTTTTGAGTTTTTATTCAATACCCATTAGTTTTAGTTAACATACGGTGTAATACTAGTTTCAGGTGCACAATATAGTGATTCACCACTTCCATACATCACCAGGTGCTCATTTACAAGTGCCCTCCTTAATCCCCATCCTCTAGGTCACCTCTCCTCCACCCACCCACCTCCCCTTGGGTAGCCATCAGTTAGTTCTCTATAGTTGAGTCTGTTTCTTGGTTGGTCTTCCCCAGTCCCCCTCCCTGCTTTGCTCCTGAATTGCTGAGCTGCTGGGGTGGTAGACTGTCAAAACTTACATTGTTTCCTGTAGTTGAGGTGCTTGCCATTTTTTTCCTATATAGTTTGTCCTCACCTATGCTTTACAGCTCAGCATTACTCATGATCTAACCTCTAATAGCAAAAATCAGAGAAATGATTCTTTCATGTGGTAGCCAGTGGTGATTCTCTACTTTTGTTTTTTTAATAAGTACATAGAAATAGCATTTTAAAGTAAGGTTGCTAGAGGTCTAGTATGGTGGGTGTCAGACTCTAGTATTTTAGACTCTTGTTTGAGAAAATGGGAAAAATAAGGGGTTCACAAAGTCTATTTTTTTTTTTTTTAATCTTTAAAAAATAATATAGGGGCACCTGGGTAGCAAAGTCCGGTAAGCTTCCCATCTCCCGCCTCTGGCTCCGTGCTAAGCACAGAGTCTACTTAAGTAAAGTCTCTCTCTCCCGCTCCCTCTGCCCCTCCCCCCAGCTCGCTCTCGCTCTTTCTCTCTGTCTCTCTAAAATAAATAAATCTTTAAAAAAAATCTCAGTAGTATATTGGAGTGTTCTGTTGTTGAATTTCAACTGAAGTGAACCATTGAGGTTTAGGAGCAGGAACAATATCGCTAATCTGGTTTTTTTTCTGGTATTCTAAGAGTTTGGCCTTAGAGGGATCACTTTTGCAAATGAGCGTTTTGGATACGGGGCAGTCAAGTAAAGTGCTGCTCTGATATCCTTGTTGAACTAACTTGCACTCAAATGTTGACTGGCTTCCCTGTGGTGAGAGGTAGGCACTCTTATTAAAATTGGCACTGTTTCGTTTCTTGCATGCAAGCATAGAAATAATTTTTAATATAAAGAAGAATGGGTGGGCCGAAATGCAAAATGAAATTTAAAAAAAAAGATTTTATTTATTTATCAGAGAGAGAGAGAGGGTGGAGGGAAGGATAGAAGGAGAAGCAGACTCCCCGCTGAGCAGGAGGCGGAGGTGGGACCCAATCCCAGGACCCCGAGATCATGACCCCAGCCAAAGGCAGATGCTTAACGACTGCGCCACCGAGGTGCCCTCAAAATGAAATTTGTTTAGAGTCTTTGAATTCTGGATTTTCTTCAGTCTTTGGACAATGGAGTACAGTCAAGCAGTAGTAGCATCTCAGAACCAAGAGAGAATTTGGAGGAGAAAAGGGAGCATTAGTGTATAGTGTTAGAGAGAAGTCCAGTGAGATACATGTTGGGGGAAAAAGAGCATTTGTGTGAATATTATGAGGTATGTAGTACTCTTAACAATGAGTTTGGACAGAGTAGTGGTGGAGACAATTCTAGGCTGTAACCATTTGGGGAGTAAGTGGAGCCTAGCAAATAGCATTGGTATTTTAAAACATTTGACTCCAAGAGGAGAGTGGGAGTAAAGCTCCAGCTAAGGGGGCATAGAAATGGAATGCGTGTGTTATAAATATTACATATTTTTGATAGAAAACTTCAAAAACCCGAGAATACAAAAGTAGGAAGAGAAAACATACCCCTCAATTTGAAAATCCAAATGTACTAATGATAACAGTTTCTTATGTACTTTGTGAGTCGATATAATCATTTTATGTATATAGATGATATATATAATTTTGTTTCTTTTATGAGAATTTTCTCATGTTAAAAATATTTAAAACATAGTTTTGATGGTTCTATAGCACTCCATTATAAAATGTACCATGATGCGATTAATCCTCTAATGCTGGATTCCTTGTGGTCTCTGGCTGTTTGCTGTTACAAGCAAATACAGGAACATCTTTGTACATGCATGTTGGTATTTCTGATTTAGAGTAGTTACATAAATGTAAAATGATGTGCCAGTTGTTTTCCAAAACATTTGCACCAATTTACATTTCACTACAACTGCGTTACCATTAAAAATGATGTCCTTGCTAATTTTATGAAAGAAGAATCTAATTTGTTTTTGTTCAGTCATTCAGCAAACTTAAATTCCTTGCCTGTAACTGGGAGGTTGGGTTCAAACTATGTGTATGAAGCAGCGCTTTCTCTAGGACGCCCACAGGAGGAGCCGGCATCCACCTCCCGCAAGCAAGCCAGCATTAGGAGGCTTTTACTCCAAGTTCTCAGTTCCGATCACTCTTCAGGCAGCTTATCCCTTTATCTAGAGACCTGATGTGCGTTTTTACTCTGGGGAGTGAATGCAACTGCCTCTGTTTTGCCCCCATGGGAGTGAAAGGAAGATCTAACCAATGGGTAAAACTGCTCTAGCTCCTCCTTCCCTTTGATTTCTTGCTCCACCCACTGATACTGATCCTGGGCTGGTCCGCCTATGCTCTCAGCCATTCTGGGAAGCACTTTGCACCTTGGCTCCAGGATCCTCTTCTGTGTGTTCTGAGTCATGACTTCCTCCACTCACTTTTATTCCTCAATAAGCTGTCCTTAGCATTTGTTTTCTAGAGATTTGTAAAAAATGCATTACACTGATGACTGTAGCCCAGCCCACACCTCGTTTCTGCATACCAATTCTCAGAGATATTAGGTGTTTTATCTGCTTCCCTGTCATTTCTGAAGAAGCTTTAGGAAAAAAGGAGAAGAAACCTTTGGGTTCAGTCAGTGATCTTGGACTGGAAACCTCTGCCCCAGATGTTTTAAACATTCCAAAAATATTTTACGATTATGTAGTCAAATCTAATAGTATCTGTAATCAGGATTTCTCTCTTTGCTTTATGCTCAGATTGTTTTTTTCTCTTTCCAGAGATCATTTAAAGTTCAACACTTTTTTTGGCTGTATTTAAAAAAAAAATTAACACCGTTCTATCTGATTTGCTTTGGGGAAAGTTTAAGGTTAAAGATTCAGAGATTTTTGTTTCTCAAATATAAAGGCAAATTTTAACACTCCATTTCAAAGAAGTTGTTCCTTCCTCATCTACTTGTGCTCCCTTCATCTGTTATGTTTGTATTTATTCAAGGAATTCTTGTAGGCTACTTACTCTTATCCATTTATTTGAAATAGGATTCTTAGGCTAAATCCATAGGGTTTTAATTATTTTTTAAAATATGCTTTAATATTTACCTTGCTGTCCTAAGGCTTTATTGTTTCTTTTCTAGAAGTGTATTTTCTCTTCTCGCATATTCTAACAAGTGAACATGGATATAATTTGGCCAAATTCCAAATAAAACAAAACAAATTATCTAGTAGGATTTTGTGGGGAATTTATTCAGTCTATTTAAAATATGGAAAGGATTGACTTTTTTCAAATACCATCTTTCATTAAAATAATAGAGTATTTCTATACACTTAAGTGTTATTTCTATGTATATGTCTTTAGGGAAAGCCTTGCCATGCTTATTATAGTAAACAAATATTCTTTTTAGTTCATTTTAAAAGTACTTTATGTACTTTTTTGTTATTGTAAATGAGATACTTTCATCACGTATTATTTAAAAACAATACTTATTATTTTATTAAGAGAAGAGTAACACATGCCCATTATAGAAAATGTTCAATTAAAATCCCTTGTAATTTACACTTTTATATGCATATTATAAGTAATATGCATTTCACTTAGTAATATGCATTTAAGTTTCTTCCCTGTCTTTTAATGGTTTGATAGTTTATTTTCTTTTTAGCACTAATATTCCATTCCAGTTTATCTATCCATTTACCTCTTGGAGGACATGTTGGTTGCTTCTAAGTTTTGGCAATTATGAATAAAGCTGCCTGTGCACATCCATGTACAGGTTTTTGTGTGCATATAAGTTTCAACTCTTTTGGGTAAATACCAAGGAGCACAATTGCTGGATCATATGTTAAGAGTATATTTAGTTTTGTAAGAAACCGCCAACCTGTCTTCCAAAGTGGCTGTACCATTTTACATTCCCACCAGCAATGAATGAGAGTTCCTGTTGCTCCGTATTCTCTCCAGCATTTGACATTGTCAGTGTTCTGGATTTTGGCCATTCTGACAGGTGTGTAGTGGTATCTCGTTGTGGCTTTAATTTGCATTTCCCTGATGGTACATGATGTGGAGCATCTTCTCATATGCTCATTTGCCATCTGTATATTTTCTTTATGAGTTGTCTATTAAAGTCTTTGGCCTTTTTTAAAATCAGGTTGGTTACTTTCTTATTTTTGAATTTTAAGAATTCTTTGTGTATTTAGATAACAGTCCTTTAGCAGATGTGTCTTTTGTAAATACTTTCTCCCAGTCTGTGGCTTGTCTTCTCATTCTCTTGACATTATCTTTCTCAGAGCAGAAGTTTTTAATATTCATGAACTCCAGCTTGTCAGTAGACACACTCCGATGAGTCTGGACTAGCAAGAATCTCACCATTTGTTGGTAGTTGTGTTAGTCATTCTGTTTTCCACCACAGTGATGTTTGTGAGATTACAGTGCTGTTGTAGTCCTTCATAATTAGGCTTGAATTGAACAACAGAATACCACACTTGTACAAATGATGCTTCTTTGTTGGTAATCAGTATTTTTCCATGAAGACCTAGTAGACATTGTTTTTAGAAGATATTTTGTCACACAGTTATTGGTATGTTTGTATAGTTACTTTTAGAATCTATATATGCAGAATGTATGTACTTTTTCTAACCTTATATCAGTACTGTAGTTACTAGTACTAAATTAATTTAGCCACATGTTAAAATTTAAAATTCAGTGCCTCGATCACACTAACTACACTTCAGTGCTCAATACTGGAGAGTGGCACCCTAGAACATTTTCATACTCACAGAAGGCTCTATTGAACAATGGTATTCTTGAACATAAGCAGTGTGCCTTAAAAAAAAATCATTTCCTGTAATTTTTTTTTTACTTCGTAGTAATTACTGAAATAAAATATTAAAATAAAAAAGGAAGAATAGAACAAAAAGCTCAGTGAAAGGATTTGTTTCCCTACTGATATTTTTGGTTTTGTGTCTTAGTTTTTTTTTTTTTTAAAGATTTTATTTATTTATTTGACAGAGAGAGAGAGATCACAAGTAGGCAGAGAGGCAGGCAGAGAGAGAGAAGGGAGCAGGCTCTCCACTGAGCAGAGAGCCCGATGCGGGGCTCGATTCCAGGACCCCGAGATCATGACCTGAGCCGAAGGCAGAGGCTTTAACCCACCGAGCCACCCAGGCGCCCCGTGTCTTAGTTATTTATGGTAGATAAAGCAATGGTTTTAACTGTAGCTGAATGAACTCTGTGTTCACTGCTCAGCCAGATGCAAAACGCAGTGGGAGGAGCAGTTCCTCTGATTGGTCCATCAACCGGTCTGTCTTCCCGGGCATACAAACAGTGACAGATAGTATTAATCACGGCCCCAGACTCTAGCTGCGGTAATAACCATGTTTGCATAAATCTCATTCCTAGAATTAAGAACATATCTACTGAGAATCCCTGATTTTTAATTCCTTGGAATCAGAAGGCTTCACCAGAGAGACAAAAGAGAGACAGTACAATAGAATAAAGGCCCGGAAAATTTCCTCCAAGTTTGGCTATTTTTTTCTTTATTGACCTTGTAATTATAGAATAAACTTACTTGATTGCTATAGGAATAGTGTTTTCTCCAAATTTATTTTTTTAAAGCCCTCATTTAATTCAAGCAACATTTAACATAGGCTATTATATGCTTATAATGTGTTTATTCTTAGTGGTATAGTGTCAACTCATCTAGAAATAGTTTGAAAATTTCCTTGGAGTGAGAGAGGCAAAAAGCACCTGGAAATATAATGCATTTCGTAGATTAATCTTGATATTGGAAGAATCTATCATTTACCTGCTATTGATTTCTTTTTAGTTTTTTTAAGGGTGCTTGCAGTGTTTGAATGTTGAGAAGGTATAGTTGCTAAAGCTGCATTTGGATGGTGGGAATTTGCACGAGGAGAGTGGTTAATATGTGATAATGAGTAACAATTGATATTGATTTGGTGATGTGCATCTAAATCTATTTTAAGTTGTTTCTTCAAGTAAAAAGATCCAGTTTAAACGGGTAACTGTTGTTTAGATCTTTGCTCTGTTTGGAGGCTAATTCAGAGTATAAGTAGAAACCATGTTGGGTAAGGTAGGGGGAGATGGCACACTGTATAGCCCCCACAGGTAGGACATGTATTTCTAAAAAATGACAGGGAATAACTATTGTACCTAATCTTCTACCATGAAGGGGTTGGAAAAGTGATAGGTGTCACGTGTACAGCCATCATCTAACTTGCCCTTTGCACCTGAGTTACAGATACAACACAAAGGAAGTGTAGTCTGGGATAGATTCATTCATCAGCACTTCTTCCATAAGCCTTTACAAAGATCCAGTTAACTCTCTTGAATTTTTCTATTAAAATGTATTTTAAATTTTATATTTAAATTTCTATTAAAATTTCTCATTTAATGCTCTGAAATGAATTGGCAAATTGATAGAGATTACATAAATAGAGACTGCCAGGGTACATAAGCGTTATTTAGGTAAAGGGGAAATTCACATTAAAGATAATTTTTCCTGTAGAAAAAATGTCTTTTCTATAGAACTGTTACCTGAAAGGATTATTTTTTTAAAATGTAGTCTTTCTTTGGTATGCTTTGGTGGTAATTGGGAATGTAACTGCTGTGATAAAATGATTTAAAAAGAGATATACATGCTAATGCACCCAGAAATCAAAAATCTTGGCTCTTCTTCCTGGGATTAACATTGACGCTCAATTAAAAGATAAACAGATGTTTCATAGATGTAGTGATTATTCAAAGAAGAGAGATCTTTGGACATTCACTCTTACAGAAGTTTTATTTCAGATTTGCAAAAATCTGGTTCTCAAAAAAACAATCTAGTTCTCTATCGTTGCTGCAGTCGTGTGCTCTGAATGGATACACTTTAAATATATTTTGGTTTCTGTCAGCTTTGCTGTCAGTTCTACCCTTTAAAAAATCATCTTTCAAAAACAGGTAATTAGAACAAATATCAGGATGCTTTTACACAGATGAAGTATCGGATCATGAGCTACTTGGGAAAAAAGCCTCTGTGATTGTTTTGAATGGTAAGGGTTGTACTTCGTTTTAAGTTGTTTTCCGGTTTTCGTTTCAGCGATGAAGTCTTACACTCCGTATTTCATGCTCCTGTGGAGTGCTGTGGGGATAGCGAAGGCTGCCAAAATCATCATCGTGCCGCCAATTATGTTTGAAAGCCATATATACATTTTCAAAACACTAGCCTCAGCCTTGCACGAGAGAGGCCACCGCACAGTGTTTCTTCTCTCCGAGGGCAGAGACATCACGCCATCTAATCATTACAGCCTCCAGCGATACCCAGGGATTTTTAACAGTACCACCTCGGATGCTTTCCTGCAGTCCAAAATGCGGAATATCTTCTCTGGGAGATTGACAGCAATCGAACTGTTTGACATACTGGATCACTATACCAAGAACTGTGATATGATGGTTGGCAACCGTGCCCTGATTCAGGGTCTGAAGAAGGAAAAGTTTGACCTGCTGCTGGTGGACCCTAATGACATGTGTGGATTTGTGATAGCTCATCTTTTAGGAGTTAAGTATGCTGTATTTTCAACTGGCCTTTGGTACCCTGCGGAAGTGGGTGCTCCTGCCCCATTAGCTTACGTCCCAGAGTTTAACTCCCTCCTCACAGACCACATGAACTTGCTACAAAGAATGAAAAATACCGGCGTTTACCTCATTTCCAGATTAGGGGTCAGCTTTCTGGTTCTTCCCAAATACGAAAGGATAATGCAGAAGTACAACCTGCTGCCGGAGAAGTCCATGTACGACTTGGTCCACGGGTCCAGTCTGTGGATGCTGTGTACAGATGTGGCGCTGGAGTTTCCGAGACCCACTCTGCCTAATGTTGTGTACGTAGGAGGAATCCTCACCAAGCCGGCCAGCCCACTACCAGAAGTAAGGTTTGCTGAACTCCTTGGTAATCTTTTCTAAATAGAAAGGTCAATTTGTCAGCTTTGATTTTTGGGAGAGATGGGATTGGTTATTGATGCTAACAAGTGCTACTCTCAAAAGTAGCAAAGGCCGCAGCTAGAACCTACTCTGAAGTTCCTTCCCTTCCCTTGTGGGTGCAGTATGTTCCTGCTTTGATGGGGCGTTTCTACGAGGCTGAGAGGCCATTTTGCCATATGGTCAATAGATGGGCTGGGAAATAGACTTTTGATTAAGTAATAACTGTAGTATGTGAGGAGAATGTAGTTAGATAGTTAGCGTTAATGAGCGTAAGTGGTTTTGCTTTTAATTAAACATGGAGTTTGCTCTGTTTATTCTCTGCCAGATAGCACAATCACCGGTCTCCACGTCTAGATCAGGTTCAGTGAAGTCAAATAAACAGAAGCCATGTGAAGAGAGGTTCTTCTTCCAGAAGTCATAACCACTAGAAAGCTTATGTCCAACGGTGAAAATGAGGCAGTCCCTTCTGTCAGATTTGGGAGCCCACTAATTTTTAGCAAGCAACTGTAACTGTTTTAAAGAAATCCTGCCCCGTTGCGATTTCATTTCAAAGATGGAATTGATTGCACTTTAACAAAACCCGGTCTCCTATCTAAGTCAAACCTAAATTCTTTTTCTGGTTCAGCTGTCAGCAAATCCCTCGTATTCTCTTCTCCATCCTAGTTTGTTTTGTGTTAGGTAACTCAAACTCACAGTAGCCAAACTTGCGCATCTGTTGTTGTAGGGTTTTCTTACCTCAGGCTGGCTCTCTGGGTTTAATCTCAACATCTGATGGCATTTACCTGGAAGCAACAAGTTGTACTATGATTTTGCTCTTTATTGAAACTGTTTCTACTCTTGAAAATCTGAAAAGACACACAACAGCTCTGCGAAATCTCTGGTCACTACATATCAAAAAATTTGTCAGGGCCTTGTTGAAGAGCAAATCCAGATTTTTTCATAGAACCATCAAATAAGGACAATCACGGGGCAGAATGGAGGATTAATATGATTGGAATATACAGCCTGTAGATTTTTCTCATCCTTTGGAAGTACATTTAATAAATAATACCTCGATATATTATATCACATCACATGAAAAAAATAGAGCTTGCCAGATGTGGGGCCCATGTGCCCCCGAGCATTTCAAACCCCTGCAGTCAGCGGAGGCTGGGAGGGCCCCGCTCTCTCTGATGTCAGCTGTAAAGGATAGGAACTAATGTTCCTTACATACAATACAAATAAATACAAATACCATTACAAGAATGGTATCTCAGCCATTCTTGAATTTATCCAAGCCCATTTCAAATCCTTAACTGTTCTCTGCCAGAGTCACCATGTGATGTAGTAACTCCCCTTCCTAAAGGGAGCAAAAATCAGATGGAGAAGGAGCTTCTACTCTAACTGAGCTTACTCTAAGTCATTCATAATGTTACACAGATCAGCCCCGTTCCCTCCAGGCCTTCCATTTTTTCCCAACCAGAGCCCTGCCCTTCTGCCTTGCTCCTTTTGGTTTCTGTTTGGAGGCTGTCTCCCTTCTTTAGTCACGAGATTGAAGAAGGAATGGATGATGAAAAGGAATGTTCTGACGAATCTTCAGTCCCTGTCCACTTGTCTTGAGTTGCAGCTACCTGAACTACATAGCATAAGTACAGAATAATATATTTTTTTCTGTCCTCTACCTTTCATTAAGCTACATGGCATGTGGAAAAAAAAAAAAAAAAAAAGATACATGGCATGTGAGAATGCTTCTTTTTTCCTATAACCCAAGCTTTTCTTTTCCCCCGTGGATCCCTCTGCCCATTAGTTTCGCTATTTCATTTTACTTTTAAAGCATCTTTTTTTAAAAAAAGATTTTATTTTATTTATTTGAGAGAGAGTGAGAGAGAGCATGAGAGGAGAGAAGGCCAGAGGGAGAAGCAGACTCCCTGCGGACCTGGGAGCCGGATGCCGGACTCGATCCGGGGACTCCAGGATCATGACCTGAGCCAAAGGCAGTTGCTTAACCAACTGAGCCACCCAGGTGTCCTTAAAGCATCTTTTGAGTGGTTTTGGATCCCTATGTAAGGTTATTACTCAAAGTGTTTTCTGAATTGCATAATTCTAGTTTGATACTGGCTTGACTTACTTTGTGGACTTCTTTGTTCTTTCTTCCCTTGTGGGCTTTTTGTGATGATTCTCTTGAAAATGTGCTTTTTATTGACAGTGACCACTTTGGCCGTGCCCATGAGATCAAACACACAGACACATACAAATATGGCATGTGCACATGTTTTATGTGTCGACCTAGATAAGTCTGTTGTTACCATTGAAAACATCTTAAGTCATAAGTGTGAAGGCCCATTTTCATTTCAGCATGCCATTTCCAAAGTTTTTCACCAGGGAGTATTTTGAAAGATGAGGTGTCCTACCCTTTCAGATATTTCTTACTCTGCTGAGGCTTTATACGCTTAGGAACACGTGTGTTCCTACCGGGATTTCTCTAGTAGTTTTGTCTGATACGATAAACTGTACCTCAGGGTTCTACAAGTTAATGAGTTTCTCAAATGCCTGTATTATTTACAGGTCATGGTTGTAACACTAAAATAATAGGGCCTAGCAAGTGACCGTTGAGAACACATGATTCACTAATAACAGCTTAATTGTTAACTGCTTTGGTATCTTACACTGGGAATGGATTAGGTTTTCCAGATGTCTGGAAATGATTTGACAGTGGGATTTCATTTCGAAACCTGGGATGAAAGGGTACAGAAAATTTCTAAAAGACACTTTTTAGTAGCTTTCATAATGTTTGAGCCCAGAGACACTCTAGAGAGCATCTAGTTCAGTTCCATTAATTTAGTTTATTTTTTTCCCCCTCAAAATAAATAGTCCATTCATTTGTCACATAGGAGATTCAGAGAGTTTGGGTGTCTTATCCAAGGCCATTAAGCTAGTCTGTGGCATAGCCAAGTAAAATGTGGATTATTTTGCTGTGATTGGATATTTTGTCAAGATGCCTACATCTCTCGTTACGCATATCACTTCTTTACATGTTTATAGTGTATACAAAACTGTGCAGAGACAAATATTTTTCAGTTCTTTCTTTGATATCTCAAATATTATGAGGACTTAATGTGAGAGCCAAATTTTAAATCATGCATACTCTCATTTATGCTTTAGAAATTTAATAATAGCAATCAGCCAGACTCCAAATGCTTTTGATTACCAAGTATTGTCTTGGCATAATGCGAAGCAGTTGTGTGCCTTAATAATACAGTCATTTTAAAATGCATGTTAGCAGTGTGCCTACCTTATCATACTATTTACTACCTGAGTGCCTAGAATGTGAGTCCTTAAAATGTGTCAGTGGAGAAGAGGTCTGAATTGGATCACGTCTACTCTCTCATTGCACCGTGGCAGAGAACAGGAATACACATTTCTTTAAAAAAGAACATTTGCCTCGGCCAGGAAGGAGGTCTGTAAACAGATCCTATTTGACTACGTCTTTTAAGTATTAAATGTGAATGAAATAATATCTAATAGAAAGCCATTGTAGCTTTTAGCAGTTTTATTAGGGGGGAATAATAATACAACTAAAGAATAGTACATTTACTTAAGGAGTCTATTAATTTTTAAAATTAATGTATTTCAGGTGATAATTTTTAAATGATTTCTCATTGACTGAAATGGCCTGACCCTGCCAGGCAGCTGATCTCTCCCACTTTTCTGCTTCTACAGCCCCGAATTATTTTTGCACATAATAGATTGTACTTTAACTATCGGTTTTTCACATGGCTCTCTCCCTAACTAGAGTGTGGATGCCTCAGAGGGGATCCTCTACTTATTCATCTTTGTACCCTGAGTATCTGGAAAATGGCAGGAATTCAATGAATGTTGAAGATTAAATGAACTGCATCAAATAGAAATAGTTGCCAAAAGAAAAAAATAGGTTTCAGCTAGTACAACAATGTTAATATTATGGCTATTATCTGCTTATTTCAAATTTATGTCTACATACCATCCCAGCCACTAAGCAACCAAACATTCCAGGCTAAGTTATTTTAATGAATTAGAATTGCTACATAATGTTATTGCTATTGACAGAAGACCATCATACATTACTCAGTTGGTGATCTAAATGGTCCCTACTGTGTTCCAGATGTGCATACGACCGGGGTTAGTAGGGGTTAGTGTAAATCAGTCCAGCTGTTGCTGTCTTGAAAGATGTTTTGGGGTGATGAGGTACTCATTTGGTATTCCTACCTTCCAGGTGCTTTCTTGCCAGGCTAGGAGTATAAAGGGCAACTTCATTTCACCAGCGGTGGAGACATTTTTAATTTAGGGAAAAAAGTCCTGGGGAGACAGACAGATAAGAGATAAACAGAGATAAGAAAGAGCATGAGGCCAAGGACAGGGTCATGAAATACTCACTGTTTCTCATTTTGTTACTGCCACAGCTCTCTCACAGAGACTAAGTTTTAGGGAGAATGAGACGTTTAGCAACAGATTGATTAGATTAACTGCTTGTGAGCAGATCAGGTTATGAGAAGAATAATACTGAGGAGCAAAACAATGGCTTTCTATGTTCAGTTTTTATTGATTCGCCTGGAAGCCATTACTTACTGTTACATATGGTAGCGGAAAGTGGACTTCCCCAATAATGAATGAAGTGTCTAGGCTGAGAAATGGGACCAGAGTCGCTGGGGCTAGCAGACTTGATCCAGGATTACAGCGGATGTGGAAAATTAAGGTCATTTTAATATTGTGTAACATACAAATTTTGTTAACATGAAATATAAAGCTAGAGATGGAATTATAACTATTGTACCATATTGATTAAAATGTCTACTTTTAGGGGCGCCTGGGTGGCTCAGTCGTTAAGTGTCTGCCTTCGGCTCAGGTCATGATCCTGGGGTCCTGGGATTGAGCCTCGCATCGGGCTCCCTGCTCGGCGGGAAGCCTGCTTCTCCCTCTCCCACTCTCCCTGCTTGTGTTCTCTCTCTCGCTGTGTCTCTCTCTGTCAAATAAATAAATAAAATCTTAAAATAAAATAAAGTAAAATAAAACGTCTACTTTTAAGTAAGTGTCATTTAATCAAAATATGTATTCTTCATAGCTGGTTCCTTATTTTGAATAACATCACTCAAAGAATTTTGTAAAGTGTCTTCATCTATGTAGTACTACTACTACTGTGCTCTTGGTAGCTATGTGGGGATCAGAAAATTGGTAACTCTAATGTTTGGAAGAGACTAATGATTTCATTCCAGTTACTAATTCTGAGCTTAAATATTCACTACAGTATGGTACCTGGGCAGAAATGATTGATTCAGCGGGATTCAATGGGAACTCATTAATATAAAATGTTGCTGCAGATATTTCTTGCAAAAGTTTTATAGTTTGATCATATATTTTGTCTTTATTTTGTGGTGAGAAACCAGATTACCTTGCTAAATGAATCTGTCCAGGAAGTAAATCGGACAGTTAGGACTATCAATAGCTTACTGTTCACCTCACTGATAGGATAATTTTCTGAGCAGCCCTGTAGTTTTAAGTAGCTTATCAGTTGCTTTTGTAAGCATCATGGGTTTACAGAGGTTCCCTGATAAGATAGGAGACCTAAATATAGTTGGAGTCGCAGAGTCTGATATGATTTTTAAACACCTTCCTCCCTCTGCTCTTAACGTATTTAAGCTTTAGCATGCCTTACAGAATTGTTCATTTAGATATTAATTCAAACACTGGCCATGTCAAGGGAAATATTTTCAACCGATCATCTTTACAAATTATAATTTTCATCATTAAATTGCTGTTGGTACTAGGTTTTTGGTATGATATTTATCGCAAATGCTCACATTCTAAACCAAACAGTTCTATTTTTGAAATTAAAATCTCTACTGTCAGTTTAGTTTGCCAGACCAACTCCTGAGTGCTGATTTTGACAGAGAGCATGGAGCTTCTGAAGAGTCAGTGTCACTGGAGACAAACTACCTAATTCATAGTTTTGTTGATGGAATTTTTTAATACCAACTTTCCAGGAGCTTGTGGCAGAAGTAGCAAAGTGGAAAAACATGGGCTTTTTCAGCCAAATGGTGTTGATTCTTAATCTTGGCTTAATAGGACTCTTGGATGAGGGAGTCAGCCTCATTAAAGCAAGGATGGCAGTGCTTACCTCGGAAGGGTTGGTAGACGAGAGCCCTGGCAGTAGCTGGTGGTGGTACTTGTTGTTTTTATTGTTGTTTCAGTAATTTTTGTCGATTAAGATGAGCTCTGATTACTGAATCACTCTCCCTTGCTGTTTTCCACATGGCAAATAGAATGGTTTCAGGGGCGAGGAGGAATGCGGAGGAAGTCTCTATGGCTTCCCCTCTACTTATTTTACGGGTTGGCACTTGGTCCTTCTCCTTCTCTCTTGGGGGGAATGTTTATTTCTCTTTCCTTCATCTTCTCTCTCATCCTCTTTCCCACAGAAATAGAAGGAAGATGACATGACAAGTGAGATGTGTAGGCATTAGCCCATCTGACTTGTAAGAAATTAGCAGAAGCAGACCAGTATCTTTCTCGAGGGTGAAAGAATTATGGGAGTAGCTTCATGGTACTTGGGAATGCTGGCTTCTTTGGGCTCAGTGATATTGTCTGTGGTTTTTCGGTCCTTTACATGGAGGAGCTAGGACTCTAGTCCCTGTTCTGCCCAGCTCTACCCCTGTCCATTTTCCTACTTCTGTGCTTTTCATTCCTAAAGGAGCTTAGGGCAAATAAATGACTACCCACCTTCTAGCCAGAGACTCTCCTCACATTCTCCTCCACACTCAGACCCTATAAATACATTGTTAGATTAGGTAACCTAGAAACCTAAAATAAATAAATAAATAAATAAATTTAAGGTTTTCTTCTAAGATCTAGAATGCAGACTCAGCAAACAACCCCAATCTTTATCTTGACTTCTTTCTATGTCTCTATATCTTGCCCCACTTGTATTTACTTTCTTCAGTATTGCTCAGATGAGAGTGTCATGACATTCTTGTTAAAACATGGGTTGTAGGGCCAGTTAGTGGGTCTGGGATGGGCATGCTAATTTGTGACAAATTCCCAGGGGATGCTGATCCTGCTGGTCTGGGACCAACCATACTTTGTAGACGAGCTGTGTGATCTCTAAATTTTAATTATATTATGTAATATACTTTGTGTGAGAATCTTATTGTTTTCTGATCATTATAGGTTTTCTCTCTTCTAGACAACTATTTTCAGTGTAAATTGTGTGTGTGTGTGTGTGTGTGTGTTCGTGTATTTTGATAACTAGAAAAGCCCTGGATTCCATTGTACATTTGGGGAGCTTATTATCTTACCCCTCTGTGTTGTGAGATTACGATGATGCTATTGAATTGTCAGTCACTGCTTTAAGATACAGTCCTAAATAGAATGTCCCTGTGCAGCCATGTTAATAATAGGTAAGGTTTTCAGAACTAATACCCTCAGCTCTTTTCCCTATTTTCGTTCATCTCCACTATTTTTTTTACAACATTCTAAAAATATTCTCAAGTTAATATACAAAATTTGACCAAAGCAGGTTGTGGTTTTGTTTTGTTTTATTTTATTTTATTTGATTTGATTTTTTAATTAGACTCCATACCCAGTGTGGAACCCAGCTTGGGGCTTGAACTCACAATCCTGAGATCAAGACCTGAGCTGAGATCAAGAGTCAGATGCTCAACTGACTGAGCCACCAGGCCCCCCAAGCAGGATATGATTTTAAAGTCATATTATGTAAATGCCTGTTTTCTAAAAGTCTAAAGAGTTATACGCCGAAATAATATTTTTTCTCACCCGCGATCTTATATCCAAAATTTAGTAGCAAGCAGAATGCCATGTACTCTATATAGTATCCTATAAATACTCACTACCCATTGTTGACAAACTATAAATACAAAATATGAGAAAGGACTTATTTTTTAGTGTCCAATCTTTGCGTCCACTTGCTTAGTCAGGAAATATTTTTATGTTGTGAGAACCGCTTTATCTTTTTACTTTGAAGTCATCTCTCATAAATTTGCATATCCTGAACATGTACTTAAGCAAAATGCTGGTCCCTTTCTGATATGCCCAGAGTCTGCCTGGGGCAGAGAGCTGCTTTGTAATGGGTATTTTTGTAGCAAGAAAACAGGATAAATAGCCAAAGAGAAATAGGCCCTGAAGTCATGGCACATAAAGTCAGTTTTTCAGGCACTTCTTACTCCAGAATGGGCTCTGATTCCATCTGAAATCCAAGTGGTACAGAAAACTCCTCCTTGTGTAGTGCCAATGAAAGATCATTTCACAAAGCACAGGGGAGAGAGCTGCAGGGCGCTCACAGTGCCTGCTCTCCCTCCCTCGCCTGTTCTCAGCGATGGGAACCGGGCGCCAAAATAAAAATGACAAAGCTCCATGGACCAGAACTCTGGGCATTTGTGGAAGAAGGCATATTTTTTAAACCTTGGACGCAGAGCAGTGATAGCCCATGAGACCCTCTGTATAGTCAGACGCAATTGTGCTACCAGAAAGGGATGCACGTACCTCCACCGTTTTCTTTTGGATTTCTGTCAAGGTATATTTTTGTGAAGCAACATTTATTGCTATTATAGAGACCACTTTTAGTAGAAGGTGCAAGAATTTTGAGTCTATCAGTATAAATATAATTATAATATAATAAATATATTTATAAATACAATTAGTCTGTTAACAGACCATGCTTTAAGGTAAGTGCGTAAGAGATGTAGGTGCTATGAGAGATGAAAGAGAGAGAAAAAGAAAGAGGGGCACACAGAAAGGCATGTCGTTCTTTTTCCTGAAAGGTTTACTTCAGAGAAGAGTACCTATTAAAAGGGGCATTTACATATAATTAGATTGTTTCATATGGTGGCTTTTTGACAGGGTAGCTTTTCAGGACAGTTATGGTTTTCAGATGCATTTCATGCCATTTTGAAGATATTATTTGTTTCCCCTTGATTTTCTTCTGCTTTTTTTTCTAGATATATGATACAGTAAAAAGAAACTTATCAAAGTAAACTGACCTGTATAAAATCAGGTGCATCATGGTGGGTTTGACTATAATAACTATTTGACTATAATAACTATTTAGTTAATGTCATTTGAATTAATTAGAGCTAGAGGAGTTCTTTTAAGAGCAGTTGAAAATATTTAATTTGCATAGATCTTTAAGAAGATCTATGCAAAAACCTTTCAGAAAGAGTAATGAGGAAGCAGAACTCTTTGAGAGCAGAGATTCCGGCTCTTTTTTTTTTTCTTTTTTTTTTTTTTTGAGAGAAAGAGCATGTGTAAGAGCATGAATTGCAGGGGGAGAGGGAGAGAAAGACTCTCAGGCAGACACTCCACTGAGCACAGAGCCTGACGCAGGGCTCATCACTGGGCTCCAACGTACCTTGAGATCATGACCTGAGCAGAAATCAAAGGGATGGCCATTCATGAAAGGGATAGATAGCTATTTTGTTATGCAGGCAGTGCATGTTTATTGAGAGCCTACTATGTACCAGGCACTGGGCTAGCGATATTAAATACAAGTTCCAGTTTTTTTTGTTTATGCCACTTAGATTGTAAGTGATTAATAAAGATGTAAGTAAACGAATAAGATCCATAATTTCAGCACTAACATGTTGTGAAGGAAACCCACCAGGGTGCATTGATAGAGAAGGAGTCTTCTCAGGAGATAAAGTAGGGCCTTAGGAGAAGTTGGAGCTAGCTATGCAAGGAGAATATTCCTGTCATTGAACACAGCATCCCAAGGTACATTTTGAAGACCTAAGAAAGTTCAGTGAGGCTGAAGAGCTGAAGGCAAGGGGTTAGGGCAGGGTAGCTCAGGGAAATGTTGACTATTGAGCAGAGATCATCTCACAGAAAGCCTTATAGGCTCTAAGGGATTTGGGTTTTATTCAGCGAGTTTAAATATGATTGGATTTGCTTTTAGAGAGAATTGCTCTGGTTGCTTTGTGGAGAAATACTGTTAGAAGGTGAGAGAGGACCAGCTGAGTGAATGTTGCCTTCACTTAGGAGAGACGTGGGCTGGTGAAAGCAGGGATGATTCCAAGTATATTTGGAAGGTAGAATAACTGGAGTGGAGTTGGGTGAAGGGAATTCTAAGAAAACAGCAGGTTTCCTGCTTGAGTAACCAGTAGAAGGCATTTCCTTAATGGAAAAGATTGACAGATGAGTGGGTTTTTGAGAGAAAAGGCACCGTTCAGTTTGGGCATATTGAATTTGAGAAACCGGGGATCTATGAGTACAAATGTCAAATTGACCTTTGCAGATATGAGCATAGAGCTGATAGGAAAGGTCAGGGCTGGGTATTCAGATGTGGGGGTTATCTTCCAAGAGACTGAACTAAAGCACTGGGAATAAATGAAATTACTTACAGAGATGTGTGGAAAGAAAAGAGGACGTTGGTTCAAGCCAACCACACTCAACCATGTAGAGGCTGTGTAAAGGAAGACAAGTCTTCAAGAGCTGTGGGAAGTCATGACCTAAGAAGTGAAGAATATCCAGGAAAAAGTGGTATTTTAGAATCTAAGAAGTAAGAGTTTCAAGAAGGGACAGTCCACCGGTTATCACTACTGCTGAATTAGGTTTAGCAGGTGTTAGTTGGGGACATATACAGGTGGTCCTAGGTCACTGGACAATTTTGATGGTTTGCTGAGTAGATAAATAGCAACAAAACACTAAATTTAGGCTCTCCTTTAACATCCTCTTACATCTGCATCAGTCCACTGGTAAAGTTGAAACAGCGCTCACTAGGAACCTGGAGAATATATATATCCAAGGTCTCCAGTGAGGTTCTTGGGAAGATCACTTTATCTTTCTGGGCCCCAGTTTCTTTATTACTAAACTGTGGTCAGGTCAGTGGGTGGGGATTGGATTAGTTTTTGTTTCTTCCACTTCAGTGATGGTGTGAAATAGAACTTTTTGAGCGCCATACATTAAAATACATACATTAAAACACAGTTTATATTCTTAAAACATTTTTATTTCTGGTGCAATTATGTTGACAGAACCGAAGTCAAGCAGACCTGTCTGTGTAGGTGTGGTCTAAGAATTAGTTCGTGAAGGTGGAGGCTCACAGAGGATGGACAGGGTTAGCTATAGATAGAAAAGGATTTTTACAATTTATATGTAGTGAAACTGATTTTCTAGTAAATCACAGCAATCATTAGAAATAGTATTAAGATAAGTAGTTTTTGACTTATAAAAAATTTATGATTAAAAATTCAAACCATCATTTGGTTTTATTTTACACAATACAGAAAGTGTATTTTTTTCAGAGAATATAGTTGAATTACCACTTTATTGAACAATATTTTTTCTTGAACTGTAATCTTAAAGAGAATTTTAAAACATATCAAACCATGTACATAATTTGATTTCTTCTCACTTGAAAAATTCTTTCAGCTTTTTATGATAGATAATCTGTGAGTAGATTTTGCAAAATGTGTTCTTCTGAAAGGCAAAAATTGAAATAATAGGAAAATGCTTAAAGCCTTTGGAAATTAGATTTCATTTTGGTAAAGTTCATACTTAGTTGAATATCGTATAGAGTAGTAAAAAAGAAGGCAACTTGCTCCCTGTGCTGCCAAAGCTCAGAGGCATAAAAACTTGGCTTGGTTAGAAATACGTAAGATTGAGAATAATCGATCATCTGAGGCACTTAATACTAACCTGTTTTTTATTACTATGCCTATCAACAATGCATTTTGTTTTGTTTTGTTTTTTTAAACTTAGAGTTATTTCTGTTAAGCCTTAGGTAATTTGCTTTATAAATAAAACTTCAAATGAGATCTATTTACAGGATTTTTACCATTTAAAGGGTAGAAATTTATACTGACACATGTAATTTGGGTCACTTTTCTGTTATGATGATAGAAAAATCTCCATCATTTTTAGCTTCCTAGAAGTGTTAGGTGTTTTCAGGAAGAAAGCGAGGTAGAGAGGGAAGTCAGTTATGTACTAGGTGATGCACAACTTTTTTTCAGGTGAATGCAGAAGAGTTTATTTTTTCAAAAAGTATTATTCCTAGAATAATGTTTTGAATGTAGATAGTTTATCTCTCTAGATCTGCTTAGTAATAAAGTCTTTTTTTTTTTAAATTAGGATGATTTAATGGAGCTCCATATGTAATATGTAATAATGTGAGCTCAACCAGTAAGTGACTTAGGCTAGGCTTACTTTCTTTTAGTCTGAAGAGCTTTTCAACAGACTAGACGAATACTACATAGCTATTAGCTGTATTAACACGTTATGTATAATTGCTGTTTATATTGATAACTTTCGTTCTTTCAGCTGAATAGGACCTCAAAAGTTTTGTATCCAGTATTTGAATACTTTTGTTTTTCTCTTTTAAAAAGTCAGTATTAGGCACTACTGGTTACTACCAGCTGAAGCTTCACACAGCTGTGTATTTAGCATTTAATCATGCTAAGAATTGCTAATTAGAACATCAAACTGGACAAAGCGTACCCAGTGGAATTGATACAATACCATTTTTGTTTGAAAAACATAAATAAATAATCTTTACACATTACTGGTTTCATTAATAAGCATTTGTGTCGAGTATGTAAAGCAGGAAATCTTTAACAAAATGTTTTAACCTGCTAGGAATAACTTAGCAATATCATCCTTTCTTAAGGTCTATAATCTCTCTAAAATAATGGCCAGCCTTAGTAAAAACTGTCCAGTTTACATGTGGCTTTTCGATTTTTCTTTCTGTTCTTCCCTTTCCTCTTTCTGCTCCCTCTCAGCAACTGCCCCCCACCAGCCTGACTGCCCTCTGCCCCCAAACACACAGAAACTTTGTTCTGCTCTCCTCCCCTCTGCTTTTTTTTGTGTCTTATCTGAACCTTGGTGCCAGGAACCCCTCTATAACACCTCAGCCAACCTTACCGTGGCTCAGACTGCCTTATGTTCCAAAAGTCCCATCTCCTTTTCTTTTATTAAAACCACCTTGTTGGGGGGCCTGGGTGGTTCAGTCATTAAGCGTCTGCCTTTGGCTCAGGTCATGATCTCAGGGTCCTGGGATCCAGCCCCACATCCGGCTCTCTGCTCAGCAGGGAGCCTGCTTCCCCCTCTCTCTCTGGCTGCCTCTCTGCCTACTTGTGATCTCTCTCTGTCAAATAAATAAATACAATCTTTTTAAAAAATTTAAAAAAAATAAAAAATAAAATAAAACCACCTTGTTCCTAAATATCAGATGCAGTGAGCCGAAGCAAAGATCAGGTCTAAGAAATTTGTTTAGTGCTGTGTTAATGGCCGATAGCAATTTAACGTATTACCTTTCTAGGAGTAGTGAATATTTTATACTGAAATCGGAGGTCCAGTGACAGTAAGACATAAGTCAGAAGAATCAATACCAGTAGCGTAATTAGTCTGGAGAGTAAAAGGCAGAGGCAAAGGGGTCCAGAGGGTGGGGCCCACACTCTGGGTATCTTTCACGTCAGTTCACGTTGCTCACTCATAAGGGGGATTATGCTCTGAAGGGTTCAGACTGTTTCCAGGGAGGAGAAAATGCAACATTTTTAGCTTTTCCAGCGCTTGGGCTTGGTCTCACAGTCATTGTGAGTTCAGAGGTAACAGGACTGTGACCAGGCCTGACATGGTGCTCGGATTAGGCATGCTTATTTGTAGACTGGACTTTCCCTTCTCTGGTTTGGGGATTAAATAGGCCAGACAAGTAATAATACTACACTGAGAAACTAAGGTGTGCAGAATATCTTTAAATGCATTTGAATGTTTAAATGGCACAGATTTTGTTGAAACTGTTTCCTCATTGAGGAATAAGCGTTTGGGGAAGTCCCGAGGTCGTGATCGCCTGAAATTCAACCAGCTCACACTTCTAGTAGTGTTGTTGTTAGTAACCTTCGTAGACTACCTCTGCTCCGCTGACTCACGTGATCCCACCCGCGTCCCTGTGTAGCACAAGTGTCCTGGGATTCGAGACACTGGAGTGTGAGTCCCATGTCTGCCCCTTGCTATCTTTGCCATCGCGAAGCCTGCCCCCAAGAATTTCTCAGGGGCAGTTTTCTCATTTGTAAAAGGAGATTTTTGTCTATATCAAAAGTGTTCACTAAAGATCAGTTTAAATAATACTTATAGGGACCTATAAATTATAAAGTGTTATATTAAAGTAGAGGATTATGGAAGCGTTTTGTGGGGACTATCCGTTATGAATTTGAAAAGATGTATCGTTGACCTAAAATGAGCTGCATTTTTAAGAGAACATTTAGTGGAGATCTGAGTTTGGGTGCCGTTTCTTCTGCTAACTCCAATTACAAACAGGCTTTTTTCTGGCAGTCTCATTTATCTGGATGACAACCAAGAGCTAAAAAAGCAAGTCAAAAAGACATTTGAGAAGCCAAAATAAATGCCCAGATGTCCAGGAACTGAAGTTCGAATACTTGACTCGCGGTAGATACCTTTAGATTTTCTCCACCCTGAGTTCATTCACTCTAATTATGTACCTATGAAACAGCTTGGTTAAAGGTCACTCAGTGTTCTGGCAGAGCTGGCGGCTACCCAGCACGGGGCCAGGCTCCAGGACCCCTCTCCTCTTGGGCCACTTTTTTTTTTTTTTAATAAAATTAAGTTAATTCACTTTACAAAATAATTTTTTTTGCTTTGCAAAGTAATTTCAGAATATTGATAAGTAACAAGCTCTGCTTACACATTTAAAATATACACTTTTTAACCTAATCTCTGTGCCCGGTGTGGGGCCTGAACTCACCATCCCAAGACCCAGAGGAGCACATTCTGGCCACTGAACTCGTCAGGCGCCCCTAGATTTATTTTTAATTCATGCTTTCAGGAAAAGTAACTTTGGAAAGCTTAGTACTCGCTTTTAAATGACAAATGTGTAAATGACACAAAATCACACTATTTGGGAATGTTCTAGACCTTGGAATGTTTTGACACGATTTCCTTATTTTATGAAACTGGGGACTAAAGTTCATCTGCTGAAGATCTTGCGAGGCAAGAAACCAAGATGAAGAGTTGCCTGGGGGTGCCCGGCTGTCTCATGTGACTCTTGATGTCTGGGACCTGGGTTCGAGCCCCACATTGGGTGTAGAGATTACTAAAAAACAAAACAAACAAACAAAAAAAACACCTTGGTTATTTTATTCTCAAGCCCACTGAAGATTAAAAGAGCAAATAAATTTTTGAGATAGGCATGCTGAAAACAGTGAAAAGTGACAATTTAATAACTTGACAGAAAAAGGAGACCCTTCCAAAATAACCATAGGAAGAGTATAGCATAGTCCTCTGAGGCCATTTAGTGCTGTAGACGCTGAGGACGTCTCTCTGTTACAGTGACACAAAATATCATTGGGGCCATGTGTTATGTATTCTTTGTGTAATCAAGGACAGAAATGCATAGAGCCTTTTATAAGTACTTTCACTAAAAATAGGCCTTAGCTATCATGTAAACCGAAGGACCCAGAATGATGCAGTTTACAATAGGCTTCAGATAGTTGTATTTGTACTTAGGTTAAGGGATTCAGAAATACTTCATGGAGATAGGCCCAGTTTATTCATTTGCAAAATGAAGAGTTTGGGCTAAAATAACCTTTAGAGTTACAGGCCAAAATATGTAACCTCATATATCCCTTCTATCAGATTAATATTATGTTTTAAAACTGCCAGATTTCCTACAACCAATTTTCCAATAGAATACAAACAATATAGATTTAGAATGACATGTAGTACTTGCTTTATTCACTTAAAAACATCAGAAATGCTTTTGTTATTATGATCTAACCGTAAAATAAGACTTAGAAATTTTTAGGTCATTTATTCATTTATTTAACAAATATGCGTTGAGAACTTGCCTAAATCCAGAGACTGCATTAGCTCCTGGGAACACAGGATTTAGCAAAACAGTCTTGTGTCCTCAAGAAACTTAAATCTGGTGGGAAAGACAGATATTAAACTTCTAATCACATTAAATGACATTTGGAAGAACTATGGAAATGACAGGCGCCTGGAGAGTTTGGCATTAGAACCTAGGGATAGGGAAGAGGGTCCACTCAGAGCCTTTTCCCTGAGGGTCCTAAGAATGTTCCACTGTAGTTTTTCTGGATCTGTGCTATGGAAATGCTTCCTGGGTAAGACCAATGCCTTACAGCAAGATCCTTTGGGGCAGCCAGAACTAAAACTCCTTGAAAGGAATAGTAAGGAAAACCCCAGACTAGGCGAATTTTGAGGGGCAGTCATAATGTTTTTCTCTCTCTAGCCCCTTGCCTTCCATCACTCTTTTCTTGTCTTTTGTTGTCATTTCCATAATTTATTGATGGTTATCATGTATGAGGCAGTAGGCATTCTCCCATTTTAAAATTCATCTCTTTGGACAGGGAGCAAGAACCTCCTTCTGCTACCACCGAGGCTAACATTTTAGATCATTCGGATTTTTGGTTCATGCTAAATGTTCTCTACTTATTGGAAAGTTATTCCCTCACACAAGCTGCTTGTTTAAGTAATGAATTCTCTTTTTCAATTTGCAGTTTTACCCAGTTTTATAGGTGGTCTGTCATCAGCGCGTCCATGCTCAGGTTCAACTTTCATTCTTAGATCGCTTTTAAACCACAGAGTTTTCCAGCTTCCGCTCACTGAGGATTTCTAGGTCTCTCAGATCTTTTCTCATCTGACATGGATCTCGGCTGAGAACATTTCTTCATTCTTACAAAAGAAAATGCCCAGTCCTCTTCATACTGATATCATTCATTCGTTCATTCATTATTGAGCAATATTTGTTGAGTGCCTACCATGTGCAAGGTACTCCATTAAGTGCTGGGAATACAGAATAAAACCTCATAGTCCCTAAAACTCCAAAGGATCTTACATGCAATCTGTGAAGTTTTATAGGCTGTTGGGCGTCTAGTGCTAGTTCCCGTTGCAGAAGAAAACCCCAAGTGGAAATGAAGGATAGCAATCTCTGGAGCTCTGCCACCCTCTTTATCAGACTCCCTTCACTCATTTCATCCATCCATCCATTCTGTCACCAAATATTTATTGAGAATTAGGTGTTGTTCTAAATGCCATGGCCAAATAGTATATTAACCATGCCCTCCATTCAAGTAACTAGAAGAGCTTGCCATCCCAAAATCTGATGTCAGGGGCATTCTGGGGTCCCTGGCTCATTTGTTTAACAGAGACTTTCATATCCCCATTATGCCTAGACACCCAGTTGAGGCCAAGAGTCAGAATGAGATTTCATGTTCAGAAAGTGGTGCCGGGAAAGGCAGGCTTGCTGGTCTGTAGGTAATTTGAAATGACGAATCTGCACCCTCTGATGTTTCCCATTTCTTACCTTTACCTTTTCTTCGTTTATGGTTCCTTGACTTTTACTTTTGGAAACCATCTTTGTTGGAACTGACCTACGGAGGCCTCCTGGTACCTGACTGGGCAGAGATTTAAACACAAGGCAAACCTGTATTTTAATTGTGATTTCACTATTACTTATTTTAGGTTATCAGGCAAGTTACTTAATTTCTCTGAACCTCACCTTCTTTATCCATGACATAAGAAAAATAATTTTGTTGTAAAAATACACAAGGTAAATTGTAAGTACCTGGCACATGTAGACTTAGTTTCCATTGGTTGCCTAGTGTTGTCTCCCAGAAACGGTTGGTGAGAGGAAAAGTGGATCACGGGTAAACATTGAACTGGAATGGAGATAATGGATGCTTTATTGGAAGCATAAAACACAAATTGTTGACTTTACTTTTGTGTGACCTTTGGTGCATTTTCCCTTTCGCTATTATGATCTCATAGATTGATCACTATTATGATCTCATAGATTGATAGTTTGCATGTAAAGAGATACTTAGAAGAGAAACATTCCTCAGATTCCCACTTATGTAATATTTTTGAAGAATAAAGTTATAGTTGTTTACTCCAGTAGATATTAGCTGCCATCCAAAGTAAATAGAATATTTTTAAAAATAGTGCTAAAGTAAAACAAATGTATGGGTCATGTATTGCTAGATTATTTTCTCTAGCTCCAAGATGGGGCTCAAGCTCATGACTCTGAGATCAAGAGTTGCATGCTCCACGGACTGAGCCAGACAGGGATGCCTGCATTGCTGGATTTTATTCAATTCAAAGACCTATCCTAGAAAATACCCCCAAAAGGATAATCTCAGCCTTAAAAGTGAAGGCTTGGCTTTACGACACTTTAATTCTTGTTGTCAATCTTAGAGTATTTTCTGTGGAGAAATTCTGCTAAGCTTTTGATGTTGCTATGTTAAAAAACCTGACAGGCAAAATCCAAATTTAATACCTAAAATTAATAGCCTTTCAAAAGGCTAAGGATGAAGTTTGAATTAATAATTTGTAATGAATCTTTCTCAACTGATAATCAGTTGCTAACAAAGAACCACACAAGGCCTACTTTTGGTGGAATTGCTATCTTCATAGATAATGTTATCTTAAAATACAATGTCATTATTAATTTGTTCTTTCTCATTCCTCCAACCATCTAAGAGATCTCTCTTTGCTCAATCTCACTTTGTTTTTATTTCCACAAACAAAGCAATACTTGAATTATATTAAATTTTGGTCTGGGAACTGTCCTATATGACATAAGCCTAGGTTCTAATTCATACAAATGGTAAGAAAGTTATTTTAGTCACTTCTAAAATATTAGGTCTATAAATATTTCATAATAATGTTAATTAGGAAGGAAAGAAAGAAAGAATGTTTGGTGTCTACGAATTTTGATGGTTGCTAGACAGAGGTTTGTTCATATACTTTTGTATGAGTGGGATTACAATGAGGTAAGACCCAAGTATATTGACAATTATTTACTGATTCATAAAATAAGGAATTAACCACTGAAGTAAACTGATAGAAAAATGAGAGAGAAGGGCAAAGAAAAAAAATTTATCGAATTGTTTAATTTTTTCAAGCTGTTTGATATTCACCGCAAAATTGAGAAGGTACAGAGATTTCCCATAGATGCCCCACGCCTATGTATGTATAGCCTCTCCCGCGTCAACATCCCCCATCAGAGTCCTGTGTTTGTTACAATTGAGGAACCTTCTTTGATACATTATAATTACACAAAATCCGTAATTTACAGAAGAGTTCATTCTTAGGGAGCCTGGGTGGCTCAGTGGGTTAAGCCTCTGCCTTCAGCTCAGGTCATGATCTCAGGGTCCTGGGATCGAGCCCCGTGTTGGGCTCTCTGCTCGGTGGGGAGCCTGCTTCCCCCTCTCCCTCTGCCTGCCTCTCTGCCTACTTGTGATCTCTCTCTCTGTCAAATAAATAAATAAAAATCTTAAAAAAAAGAAAAGAAAAGTTCATTCTTGGCGTTGCACGGTATTTGGGTTTGGACAAGTGTATAACAACACGTACTCATCATGATACTATCATGCAGAGTAGTTTCACTGCCCTAAAAATTCTCTGTGCTCCACCTATTCATCCCTCCTCACCCAACCTCTGGCAATCACTGAGCTTTTTGACCGTCTATAGTTTTGTCTTTTCCAGAATGTCATATAGTTGGAATCATATTGTATGTAGTCTTTTCAGATTAATGTCTTTGACTTCGTATTATGCATTTAAAGTTCCTCTATGTCTTTTCATAGCTCAGCAGCTAATTTCATTTTAGTGCTGAAAAATACTTCATTGTCTGTAGGCACCACAGTTTATTTATTCACTTACCTACTGAATGTCATCTTGGTTGCTTCCAAGTTTAGCAATTATGAATAAAACCGCAGTAAACATCCATATGCTGGTTTTTGTGTGGATATAAGTTTTCATTCTCTTGGATAATTACTAAGGAGTGTGATTGCTGGATCATATGCTAAGAATATATTTAGTTTTATAAGAAACCATGAGGTTGTTTGAGTGCCTGTACAATTTTGCTCTCCCACCAGCATTGAATATGAGTTCCTATTGATCCGCATCCTTGCCAACATTTGATGTTGTCATTGTTCCAGATTTTGGTTATTCTGATAGGTGTATAGTAATACCTTCTTGTTATTTTAATTTACTTTTCCCTCATGACTTATGATGTGGAACATTTTTTCACATGCTTATTTGTCATCTGTGTATCTTCCGTGGTAAGGTGTTGGGTCAGGTCTTTGGCCCATTTTTAAATCAGGATATTCGTTTTCTTATTGTTGAGGTTTTTTGTTTGTTTGTTTTGTTTTGTTTTTAAAGATTTTATTTATTTATTTGACAGAGAGAGAGAGACACCATGAGAGAGGGAGCGCAAGCAGAGGGAGTGGGAGAGGGAGAAGCAAGCTTCCCACTGAGCAGAGAGCCCGATGCAGGGCTCCATCTCAGTATCCTGGGATCATGACCTGAGCCCAAGGCAGACGCTTAAGGACTGAGCCACCCAGGCGCCCTTATTGTTGAGTTTTAAGACTTTGTATATTTTGGATAACAGTCCCTTATCAGATGTGTCTTTTGCAAATATTTTCTCCTACACTATAGCTTGTTTTTTCATTCTCTTGAAAGTATCTTTCATAGAAGTTTTAATTTTAATTAGGTTCAGTTTATCTATTCTTTCTTTCATGGATTCTGTCATTGTCACTGTATCTAAAAAGTCATCACCATACCCAAGATCTTCTAGGTTTTCTCCTGTGTTATCTCCTAGGAATTTAGTAGTTTTGTGTTTTACGTTTAGATCCATGATCTACTTTGAGTTAATTTTTGTGAATGAATGGTGTAATTCTGTGTCTAGATTCATTTTTTTTGCATGTGAATGTCCAGCTGGTCCATTTGTTCAAAAGACCATCTTTGCACCATTGTATTGCCTTTGCTCCTTTGTCGAGAATTAATTGACTGTATATGGGTCTACTTGGGGGCTCTCTATTCTGTTCCGTTGGCCTATTTGTCTGTTCTTTTGTCAGTATCACACTGTCTTAATTATTATAGCTTTATAGTAAGTTTTGAAGCCAGGTAGCATTCTCCAGCTTTGTTCTTCTCCTTCAGTATATTGTTGGCTATTCTGGGTCTTTGATGCTTCATATAAACTTTAAAATCTTTTGTTGATATCCACAACTTGCTGGGATTTTGATTGGGATTGCATTGAATCTATAGATAGAGACGGGAAGAACTGATATCTTGACAGTTTTGATTCTTCCTGCCCATGGACATGGAATATCTCTTTATTTATTTAGTATTTCTTTGATTTTTTTTCGAGAGTTGTATAGTTATCCTCATATAAATCTTGCATGTATTTTGTTAGGTTTATACCTAAGCACTTCATTTTTGGGGATACTAATTTAAATGGTACTGTGTTTTTAATTTCAATTCCACTCGTTCATTGCTGGTATCTAGGAAAGGGATTGACTTTTGTGTATTAACCTCCTATCCTAAAACCTTGATATAATCACTTATTAGTTCTAGGAGTTATTTTGTTGGTTATTTTGGATTTTCAGCAGAAATGATTATGTCATCTATGAACAAAGGCAGTTTTATTTCTTCCTTCTAAATCTATATTTTTTAATTTACTTTTTTTTTTCTTTTTGGCCTTATTGCATTAGCTAGGACTTGCAGTACGGTGTCGAAAAGGGTAGTGAGAGGGGACATCCTTGCTTTTAACCTGATTTAAGTTGGAAAGGTTCTAGTTTCTCACCATTAAGTATGAGATTAGCTGGAGGTTATTAAGTTGAATACCTCTCTAATCCTAGTTTACTAAGGGTTTTTAATCATGAACGTGCATCTCTGATATAATCATGTGATTTTTCTCTTTTAGCTTTTTGATGTGATAGCTTATAATGTATTTTTGCATGTTAACCAGCCTCATGTGCCTGGGATTTTATTAGATCTTTTGAACCTAAAACAGATGCCGTTAAACTTGAAGGAATTTTAGGGTCTAAATTTCTCCATTGCCTGAATTAGTCTTCTCATCTTTGTATACAATTTGACAGAAAAACAAAAATTTGTAATCATTATATTTCCCATTCGCCTGTGTACTGAAAGATATTGTAACATAACTGATAATTTAAAAAGTGAATTTGAAATGATATAACGAGAGGAAATTTCATAGTTTTTAAGTATATGGAAATTCCAGTTAAGGAAAAATAAATAAACATCAATAAGAGGAGGAAATGGGCTCATTATGCTTTGTAACGTAGTGGCTTTGGGAGTTAGTGCTCTCTACACACTAATAGTCTCCTCTTGCTAAAGTTGTGAACATGGCCCTCACATATTTAATAGAATTGTAATGTCAGATGCAGCAGTGACTGGCAGAAAGATAATGAGGTTTTTCAACGTACATTAACCTCGGTGGAGTTTGTTTGTTTCAGCCATTTATATCTTTGGAATATTAGGACTTTGAGCCTGCAGTTTTGTTATCCATATACAGGAAAATTTTCTACCTTATAGTGATGTTTTGCCGTCTAAATAGGACAGCAGAGTGAGTAAAGCACATTACTTAATGCCAGGACTGCCGTATTCTAGATGCTCAGTAATCAGTAGCTATTACTTTATCGCAGGATGAACATTATGTAACAGTTTTTTTAGTTAGAATTTTATTGATATGTTCTTTGCAGTATGAGATTCTTTAGCTATTCTTTTCACCAACTTGTGAGGCTATGACTATTTTGCTTCCTGAATTCCACTGCTGTGTTTTCACTTGAATGAGCAGCTGTATAATAAATCTCCCAGCCTAGACAGCTGGATAAGCTAGCACTCAACAATTCAGTAAATAAAACTTCATTTTATTTATTTCACCTTTCTTTTTCATAGCTATTTTAGTTTGTAAGCGATGGGATATAAGTTTGCTGTTTGACTTTAGATTGGCTTATGAGAAAAATGTATTTATTTAAAAAAATGTGTTGTTTTAAAGGCCTATGATAGGATAAGTCATAGAGAAATTAATAAGGTGGAACTACCTGTTTAAAGACACTCTCCTCTTGCAGATAGAGAATTTTTTTTTTTTTAAATGCAGAATATGGTGCTTTTCTTTTGTGAATTATTATCTATAGGCCTCTGAGGTATGTGATGTCTGGTCAGTATCATACTTCAATCAGAATAAAACTGGAAACAGTTATCCCTTTAAAGGATTCTTTTTTTCCAAAATGGGCAATCACCCTTGGGGGTTTTGAAAGAAAAACAAAAAAAAAAACCTTTTTGGTTCTTGTTATTTTAATGGTGTTTTAGTTTGTATAATTTTGGCTTAAGGTCCCAGGTAAAAACTGTGGAAGGGCAGGGCCCAGTACTTAAGATGCACAGTCATACTCTCTCTGATTGTTTTATTTATGTTAAAATAGTTCTAAAAACAATGTCTGGATGCAAGATAATGGCAGTGACCTCAAATGCAGCTCGTAGGTGATTAGGCCCTCATGTTCAGAGAGAAATACTGCAAGGTAAATTTAATTTTTTTTAAAAAAAGATTATTTATTTGTCAGAGAGGAAAGAGAGGGAGAGCGAGAGAGCACAAGCGGGGAAAGTGCAAGGCAGAAGGAAAAGCAGAAGCCAGGCTCCCCACTGAGTAAGGAGCCTGAGGCTGGACTGGATCCCAGGACGCCAGGATCATGACCTGAGCTGAAGGCAGCGCTTAACCGACTGAGCCACCCAGGGGTCCCAAATTTCATAGTTACATAGTTCTGGTGAATGATAAAGCACCTAAGTAAGCCTCTTGAATTACATTTGGGACAATTAGACAGGAAAAACCTTGGGGAAAAGGTAGAGCTAAGCCATGTGGTATCAAGAAGTATTCTGTGTGTTTTATGGTATTCCATTTGGTGCTGATGAAAAGGCACTCGTGGGGCTTAGAAAAAAAATGTTTCTGTATTTTCCTGAGTGAGTTAATAATACTTGGCCCTTAAATAGCCTCTTCAGGGCATTATTTTAGAGTCAGGTACTATTTCACAAACCAAAAAATAAATCACTCAAGCTTTATTTTTTTTCTGATAGTGCTGAGCTCATTATTTGGCATATGCACGGTAGGTACTCAGTGAATCTCTGTTGGATGCATGAGCGCATTTATAATTTTTATATTAGTTTCTTAGATGGCAACTCAGCCTTCAAGCATAATACATAGCAGAGTTTAGAGAGGGAATCTCTTTGGCAAACGTAGGCATTCTTTTTTAATGTTGTACTGAAAACTCTTGGAAGCCGTGCACATCAAAAATGAAATACATCTTTCTTAAACTCCTTCTATGTTTCTTTCTGGCTTCAGCAAATACTGGTGGTTCTTCCTTGGAAATGATATCTGTCCTTTTCTGTTCCATTTTATGTCCACTCCCATTTTTTGCAACTTATAATGACCTCACATGTGAACAATTACAGAGTCTGCTGACCTGCTTTCCTGGCTTCCCCCGGCAGGCGCGGTACCCTTTTCCCTGACGCTAATCTACCCTAAAAACAACAACGGATTAATCTTCAACTACTACAGCACTGTGCAGTTATTTCTCTCACGATAAATTCGTTCCTTCCCTTACATAACTGATCAAGTTCAAAAACCTGAGACTTGTAGTCAGGCCTACCTGCTTGCTTGTATCTAATGTTACGTCTTGCAATTGACTCACGACCGATCTTCCCGTTTTTAACATCGCTCCATTTGAGAGACTTCCTGGACCCTTTTGTGAATTCTGTAATCGATTTCAGCATATCACTTTGGGGTTTTTTTTGGGTTTTTTTTTTAAGATTTTGTTTATTTGACAGGGAGAGAGATCACAAGTAGGCAGAGACGCAGGTAGAGAGAGAGGGGGAAGCAGGCTCCCTGCCGAGCAGAGAGCCCCATGCGGGGCTCGATCCGAGGACCCTGAAATCATGACCTGAGCCGAAGGCAGAGGCTTTAACCCACTGAGCCACCCAGGTGCCCCTCAGCACATCACTTTGAATTGTAATTATTTTCTCTTCTTCCCAGCCTCTTGTGGTGGGCACCTAATTTCATCTCTTGGGTATCCTTGGACTTTGTAATATGCATGGAATGAATGAGTTCATGCAACTTATAATTTGTGGTCTATACATTTTTAAGTCTTTACCTGCCTAAAATGTCCTATCCTTGCTTTATTAAAGGCCTTCATCTCCTTTCTTTTGTTCAGTTAAAGTTTATTGAGTAGTATGTGCAAGACATGATATTGGCTGCGTAGTATGTAGTGCTGAGTCTACTTCTCTGTGCAGTCTGTCCATAGCTGACAGTGTGTGCTCGCCTTTTATGTTATCATTCTGATGCATTGCTTCGCTGGGAATCATCACATTGCTAGCTATTCATTCAGGTCTTTATGTATTAATGTTCCTAACCTGGTTATTAGTTCATTAAAGTCACGTTCAGTTTCTACTATAATTAAACATGTATAAAACACCCACTACATATTCTGCACAGAGACAGAGGCATCCTAACGATCTTCAAGATTGAAAGTAAGGAAACTTTGTGGGAGGAATTCAGACTCTATCGACAGAGGAGAAAATTTAATGGGCAAATAAATTAAAAAGTCTAGAAATCAGTCAAAAATTGTTAGGAAAGTCATTGAAGAATTTCTTGAATGAGAGTAAGCGTTCAAAGGTCCTTGAAAAGTATACGAGTGGATGTCGTTTGCTGCAGACTCACCATGAAGAGGCATGCATGGTGTTGAGTGCTTCCCAGGCATCCTTCCATTTTATATTCAGACTTGTTAATTGACAGAACTGTGGAAGACGTGAACCCAAGCAGATGTGCTAGCCTCTGCGTAATACAGTGTCCTTGCTTGTTGTTACTGTATGTCAATTCAGTGTCTTTTGTTTGCCAGTGGGGGCGGTTTTCTACCCTGAAGATTTTAAAATTTAATGAATTCAACCTTTCTTCTAAAGACCTTTTCTTATTCAGTACCTGGAGTGTATAATGAAAGATTTCTTGTTTTGATTCCCTATATTCATCTTCATTGTATAAGATGGATGCCATTCCAGCATATTGACTGTAGGCTGAGCAGGTCAGTATGTGGTACCATTTGTGAGCATTACTAATAACTGAACAGTGTATGAGCAATGAAGAGTACGCACTTCTTGCCTGGGAAGGGGATGGAGGGTTATGTCATGAACATGCTGAGTAGTCTCATTTATATGTAACCTCAGACATACAGATAGCCTATTTATTATCATTATTATTATTATGATTATTTAGTCAAATGCAGAATACTTAATGACTGATATTAGGCTCTTCTATAACAGGTTGGGAGAAAAGCACTATTACATTTTTTTAATCTTGCCATATGATACAAGAAGGAGATTTGAGTTGTATGTACTTTTCATCCAATTTTGTCATGAATCATAATGAAATAAGAATATACTTATAAGGAAGAAGTAGCACATTTAAAAAAATTCTATTAGCAGTGCTTTGGGTGGATTAATACCTATGCACCAAAGCAAAAAAAAAAAAAAAAAGGAATTAAAGGAAATAAAATAATTAAATAAGAAAAAACCCCACAAAATATTTAGCAGTTACAGAATTGGTTAAGATTTCTTTGTGCATGTTATTGTTTTTCTCTTCCTTCCAGTGAACTGCAAAGAGAAAGGTAAAATGTAGTCTTTGAGGATGGAAAACAACATGGTATCTTTCACTGAGCAAGTAAAAAAAAAAAAAAAGAACTTTTTATGAACTACTTAGATAGTAATACCTTCAATTTACATAACATGATCCTTCTGAGGAACTTAAAGTAATTTTTGCATTACCTCCTGTCAGTTAATGTCTTGCTTTAGTTTCTTCAGCTGTGAAATAAATTCTGGGATAACATGAATTTTAGCTCATCTTCAGACTTTGTGATGCTGGGATGATGTTGGATTTTCAGGTACAGCCTCTGGTCCCTGAGGTACTGGATTGATAATATAGTAGAGGTAGAGTATTCTAGTTTCAGAGCAACCCAAATGACCTAGAAATTAGTATTATATTCATACTTTGAGTTATAGTACTTCTCAAACCTGCACGCCACACGATAATGAATGTAGTCCCCCATGTGATACTGGGAAGGCAGCATTCACTCAACCATAAGTAATGGACATTTATTTGAAGTCTTTTATTTTGCATTCTTCACGATTTCACCACCCAGGATTAGGGAATGCGAATAAGAGAAAAAAACTAAGGAGCCATATACAATGGCGGTTATTTTTGGGTCACATAAAGGAAGTACTGAGGTGGGCCGTCCAGGGTAGTACGGCAGTTGTGACCAGTCAGCAGGGATCCAGCCCTCTGTCCTACTGTCCTGAAAGGTCAAGATGATCAAGATCCAGCCCTCTGTCCTACTGTCCTCAAGATGACCACTGTGTTTTAGCCATTGGAAGGCCCACTCTGCTTACGTGTCATTGTCCTGAACATTGGCTGGTCACACATTGGTGCTCAGCTTCTTCAGAAGCCTGAAAAATGTTCTTTACTTGGGTTGCAGTAATGCCCAGCTAAAAGGTGGGAAGTGTAACTAAGGAAGTAGAGGAAGTGGATTTTGCGAGGCAACTAACCTGTCTCTCTCCTACAATGATATACATTCATTTTATTATAAGAAAGGATTTAAATACTATTTATGGGTAAAAATTAACATCCCAGGGTAATGTATTTCTTTTATGGCTGTATGGTGTGCATTCCTTGTACACTTGGGTGCTTTCTCTATGGAGAAATACAGATTTACATGTGATTGTTTTAAATTTAGTAAATTTAGTAAACACTGATTTAAACACTGATTTAAACACTGATTAAACACTGATTTAGTAAACACTGATTTAGTAAACACTGATTTTAAATTTAGTAAACACTGATTTAAATGGTATGTGAGCTGTTAATTGAAAGGAATGTTTTGGACCAGTGTTTTTGTTTGTTTTTGTTTGTCTTTTGTTTTGTTTTTTAACTACATTGGCTTGGTATGCAGAGATTTTTCCTGACCCAGCTCACTTGGAGATTCTGCATTTGCCCTGAGGACCTGACATTTGTTAGGATCACTGAGTCCCCTCTTCCCTGGTGTTAAATTCTTTGCAGTGATTCCAGCCATTGGTTGTCTTTGGAGTTGTATTATTTCAGAATGACTGGCAATTGGCCAGGCCTGGAGCCCTTCTTCTTGCAATCTTACTTGTCTTGTGTCTTCTCTTCCTGGAGTATATTACAGTATTACAAATAGCACTCGCTCGGTAATTTTCCCACATTCACATTCCTCTTCTGTATGAGCTATTTTTTTAAAGGTTCATAGGCTTTGAAGCAGTATATATACTACTACTCCATACAAATATATTAAAGTTAATTTATCTATTTTTACTTTAAAATGATATATATACATTCTTACATTTTTATGAAATACTTAGTCAATATTATGACTGTGGTTTCTAGTTCCATGAAAAGATTTTTTTCTTGGTGATGTTTTTGATGCTTGGTTGTTGATTTTTAATCTATTTTAAGTGTTACTCAATTTGTCAGAATCATCTGCTAGATAAGAGGAATCCAGGATGATCTCATAAACTCAGGAGTTTTTTTAATCTTTGAGCTCTCTTAAACTGATCATGCTCATTTCCTTCTTTACATAGAAATGATTTTTTCTTCTGTAAATGCGTAAGTTCTTTTTCTATTCTGCAACATCTTTCTTACTGCTTTTTTCCCTTGAACATGCCCTTCCCTTTACTCAAAAAGTTCTTTTTCACTCTGCCTTTTCCTGTATCTACCATAAACTTTTCTACATGAAACTCATCTCTTTAAAAACTCCTTACTTTATTGATCTTGCCAGTGTTCCTTCTGTACTTTTGTTCTCAGTTTGCCGGGTCTTAGACTCAGATTTTCAGAGCTAGGTGAAATTCTTGAGATCTTTGCCAGCAAACATTTTTATTACAACTGTTAAGGGGAGGGAGTGTTTTTTATCTAGTTTTCTTGTTTTTCATTCTAGTGGATCATTGTCATACAAATTTTCCTTTGGAGTCCTAGAGTAAAATACATCCCATACGTCAAGAAAATATGTCAACAATTTGACTTAAAAAGAGATAGCAAGTCTAGATTCTTCCTCAACTGAGAATATTTGAAGAATCTTCTTCTTAGAATATTACTTGAGTGTTTTTCTTTAGCCGTGTCTCCTTTTTACGATATAAAATTCTCCCATGTTTTAATTTTATGTGAAATTCAAGACAGTTTTAAGGTTTAAAACAAATACTGGTTGGTTTTCCATATATGCATCATTTTTGCTCATTCTTTTCGTTTTGTTTTGTTTTATTGCTCTCATTCTTACATGCTCTGATAGGGGTTTCCTTCATGCCCCCTCCACTACAAACATAGCTCAGTCTCATAAACTCGGTAAGTGCTTACTGCTAAACCTATACAGAGAGGTGGTTTTTTGGAACACATATTGCATGTCTGTCAGTCACTGGTGTCCAGGAATGGGACTAGAGAATGTGAATTTGTTGTCTCAAAGTTCCCTTTGGAACAGTGTCATTATGCATCACAGCTAGGTTCTTAAGACATCTTCCAAATGTCTTTTAAAGTAATAATTGATCCACGATATACTAAAGTCCTAAAATACAACTTCAAATATCCTAAATACCACATAAAATGATAACATTTTGTGAAAACGTACATATATTTTGGAAAAAGATTTACAAATGAACCTTTGGAATAAGTCCATTTATAAGTTGATGGATGTTTGTATGGGTTTGATTTAGCAAAACAATAATGAAAATTTCATGTAAGCTATCAGATATGTATTCAATGGATGTTTGAGTGTACATGAATTATTAGTACAATGTTTTGGGTGCTTTGATAGTCAAGGAATTTATAGTCTGCTAAAGGAGACGACATATGTATACAAATAATTTTATAATAAGTTCATATATGAACAATATAAGAGAGATATAAAGTACCATCAAAGGAGAGATATAAATAAAAATTTCTTAAAGTTGGCAAGATCAAGGATTGGTGTAGAAGGTGGCATTTGATTTGACCTTGAAGATCCTGTTCGATATGGATAGATGGAAGTGGCATGATTCAGGGGAACTGGAGTGAAAAAGGGGGTCAGTGTGGGCAGTGATGGGACAGGATATGAGAATGTAGAATGATCTACTGTAGAAAGTGAGAAACAGATTGGTCTTGGATTGTCCATGAAAATCTGAAGATTTTTTTTTTCACGGATTAAGTTTAAAAAATGGAGTTAAGAACTTGAACATTGAGTAGAGAATACTTGAATAAGACTTTTTTAGTATACTGGTTTGGATTATGCAGTCAACTTTTATGAGAGGGCTTAGGGATTAGGGTAGAAAGAAATTGTCGAGAAAGAAATTTTGGACTGCTTATTCAAAGATAGACTTCTACTACAGACTTCTTTGGGAGCATAGTGGTTAATTGTATTAATGGAAGAAAGTCATGATATTGGTGAATTAGAAGAGCAAATGAATCCAAATTTTAGTTCCGCAGAACTGACTTGAGAGCGTGAATAATTTGATGGAGTGCTCCTGTAAGAGCAGTACCAGGAGAGGGACTGAGAGGCATGACAACCCCATACAGTCTTATGATGTTTGTCCTTCATTTATACAGCCTTTGCTGAGACCAGCTAGGATCTTTATCTTTTTCTGATCTTCCTGTTCTTTCTCCACCAGTGGATGAGATTTGTTTTGTAAATTGTCTTCATATAGGTTAGTCTATGAAAGATTACACCGTCTCGCAGGCACTGTTACCATGTCTCTGCTTGTTTCTGCCCCAGGTAGAAATGCTGCCCCAGGTAGAAACAACTACTCATGCCAGGATCAATGCACCATTGCCCAGACCCTTCTAGGTCATTGGCTTTGTTGCATAGGAGGCGTTGCACTTTCTGAATAGTCGTGGAAAGAGATTATCTAAAAGGGGAGTGATGTTGAGGGGCGGGGGAGATCAGTTCCTAGTTTTCCAGTCTGTATCATCACTCACCCCAAGTAACTACAGAAGTAAACCAAACACCTCGCCTGCCTTCTTCCTGTCCATGTATAGTATTCATGCTCACCACAGAAAGACACTAGAGCTACTGGAAATATCTATGAGGTCATAGGGTGTGGTCTTACTGCACATTTGGTCTTTGTCTAGCTTCATACGCATTTTTTTAGATATTTGGGAGAAACTGACTCAGGTGCACTCTGATGCTATTATTGACCTGGAAGGATCTAATTGACTGATTTACCCAGGAAATGATATGAATCTGACTGGTTTTAACCAATTTCTGCATTTACCGTTCTTCTCTTTATAGGCTTATAACCTGGAAACACCAAACACCAGTATTACAGTATCAGAAAAAGAGACTTTCTTTGATTTATAAAGGGATTCTTTAGTTGCCGAAGAATTTTTGACATTTTATTTAATTGAACTATTAATGTGTTTCTAATTGGTTTTGGAACCATTTGCATACAACTTTTAATTGCTGGTTGCCACACATTCCATTGGGAATTCAACTTTGAAATTCAGTGAAAACCGAACTATAATTTACAGAAATTTAATGTAAATGTGTTGTTTGAAATTGTATTATTTATTTGCAGGGTGTCTATTTCCCCAGCATAGAGGGGCAAAGGTAGCATTCATGTGCTGCTGATAAGGAAGCCTGACATGGACTATGAACTTCTGGGTGGGAAACCATATCTTGCTCTTTTGTATTCCTGGCACCTAGTGCCTGGCACATAGAAATTGACCAATAAAAGTTTAACTGTTATTGAATTCCTGAATAAATGAATATGTCTGCAGATTAACTAAGGGCAGTTCACTCAGTCCTTGGTAATGTCAGTATACTTGAAAAGGGACCAGGGCTATAAGAATTCTTTTGGAAAAATATCAAGTGGATATTCCATTTTTTTTTCTCTATTGAAGTCTTTATGTGGTTCATAGGTCCACGGCTCAGAATTAGGTTCTTTGGGCCTCAAGTTTGTTATCTTATTTTCTTAGAAAAAGCAATTTAGCTGGGTTTAAATTCACAAGCTAGGCTTTCAGTGCCTGCAGTTACTTCCTTTTTTCTCAGCCTTTTCTGAGAGATTCTAAGACTTTATATTGGATCTCTTAGCCTTGTTTTTAAAATCTGCCTATGACTCTTGAGAAAGTAACCAAATAAAGATCCTTTGGGATGTTTCAGTTACTAGAGCTGTAAAAACAATCTTAGTGACATTTAAACAACTATTTTTTTTTAAAGATTTTAGTTATTTATTTGAGAGAGAGAGAATGAGAGAGAGAAAGTATGAGAGGGGAGAGGTCAGAGGGAGAAGCAGACTCCCCGCCGAGCAGGGAGCCTGATGCGGGACTCGATCCTGGGACTCTAGGATCACGACCCAAGGCGAAGGCAGTCGCTTAACCAACTGAGCCACCCAGGCGCCCTTAAACAACCATTTTTTTTTAAAAAGATTTTGTTTATTTGACAAAAAGAGAGAGCACAAACAGGGGGAGTGGCAGACAGAGGAAGAGGGAGAAGCAGGCTCCCTGCTGAGCAAGGAGCCCGATGCCGGGACTCGATCCCAGGACCCCGCATGACCTGAGCTAAAGGCAGACATTTAACTGACTAAGCCCAGGTGCCCCTAAACAACCATTTTTTAATTCCCGTAGAATCTGTAGGCAAGGGATTGAGTAGCACCCAGCAGGAATGACTTGCCTGTGCTCTACATTCTCTGCGGTATCGGCTGGAAGACTTGAGAAGGAGAAGGTGGAATCATCCCCAGGCTCATTGAGTCAGATGTTGGGCTGTTGAGAGTGGCTTTCCACTGAGCCCTGAGTGGGGGCTGTTAGCTAGAACTCTTATTTGCGGCTTCTCCACGTGGCCTGGATTGGCTTGTAGCTCATAGCATGGTGATTGGGCATCACAGATGCATGTTCCTAGAGAGAGAGAAGCAGGTGGCATGTATATCCTTTCTGATGACCTAGCTTTTCATGTCACATAGCATTCCTTCTACCATATTGATCGGAGCAGTCACAAGCTGGCCCAGCTTTGAGGGGCAGACACAGAGAGCCTCTCTTGACTGGGGAGTGGCAAGCTTCTGAAAGCACATGTGGGGTTGCAGCCATTGCTTTACTGCTGGGAAAATCTAATCTACCACACGATGTAACTCCCATGTGTTTTGCTAAAATCTTCACATATGATTAATAATTTATAGCTCCCTAGAGTGCTTTTACCAAATACACAATTTACCAATTCCCTGTATCCATTTAAAAAACAACTTGCAGTTAAATGTCTTAAACAGATGCCGAAATTGATGGAGAGAAGTTTAAATTTAAAAGTAAAAAATAGTAGCTTTATTTGTATTTCTCAGTGTGGTGATTACAGGTTTGTTAATATTTTGGAGAGTGAATAGTTAGAATTTGTAATAAAATGAGATTGTAAAAGGAGTAAAATGACTGCATTTTTCTCTGACAAGTAAATAATGAATACTCAGCTTCTAGGTAATTTTTTCCAGTTCTTTTTGCTATATGCTATTTAACTTTTCCCTTGCCTTTAATTTTAATTGAAGGCAACTTAGTTTAGACATACAGCGAAGGCATACTTTATAGTTCTAAGCTCTATTATGTGATTGAACAGGGAGTTATAGAGAGATTTTATACAGGAATTATCAAGCTCTAAGAAATATCAAAATTGATACGATCTCCCTTCCTCAAACTTCCTTTTTTATTTGTTTTGTTTTGTTTTTAATTTTCTCCCTTAGGGCAAGTTGCTGATTTCGCTAGTCAGGAAGTTCTTTTCCTTTCTGCTTCAACAGTGCTGAAGGCCCCTTCTCTTCAGTGTGAAGGTGGTCTGGAGAGGCCCAGCAGGGGACTGCCATGACCAGATTAAGTTGGACTCGCTCTGGAATGAGAGTCACGGTCATTTTGAGACTGTGATCTGGTTTGGAATCCTCCCTCAAAGGAACTAGATTGAGTAGAGGATGAAATTGACCTTTGGTGGGGTTGCCTGGACTAGGACTGCAGGCACGTACCGTCAACTCTTACGTTCCAACTTATTGAACTAGTGGACTGTGTTTTAAATAGTGCTGTGAACGGAAGTGTTACTAATTTATCTTGCTGGGTACTCTAGACCCAGAGTCTCTTTTTCTCACTCCTCCTTAAGAATTGCAGTAATTTCGGGGCAACTGGGTAGCTCGATTGGTTAAGTGTCTGCCTTCAGCTCAGGTCATGATCTCAGAGTCCTGGAATTGAGCCCCATGTCCCGCATGCTTCCTGCTCAGCAGGAGGTCTGCTTCTCCCTCTCCCTCTGCCCCTCCTCCTCTCCCTCTCTCTGTCTCAAATAAATAAATAAAATCCTTAAAAATAGAATTGCAGTAATTTCCTCATCATATTCTCTTTGGGAGAAAGATACAATGAGGAGACCACCAGTCCTATTGTCCATAACACTCATGTGTTTCCCCTTGAGGTACAAAGCTATATCTGTAGCTCATTTTTCCCTCCCAAGTTTCATATTTCCCACTGCTTTCTAGATAGTTCCACTTTGAACAGAAGTGGGCACTGAAATCTCAAATTCATTACATTCAGCTCTTCTTCTTCCCCCCTCAGACCTGCTCTCCTTATATGTTTCTTCTCTTGGTTAATTCTACAGTGATTCCAGACCAGAAACCTGAAAATCATGCTAACTCCACCTTCTCCCAAACCCTCACTTAAGTCTTTGGTTCTTATACACACACAAACGCATTCATTCCTTACTCTTCTCACCAGCCCAGCCCTGGTTTAGATTCTCATCTGGTCCTCCCCCATCTCCCCATCTCTTCTAAAGATCCCATGATCATCTCTTCTTGTATGTATTTCACTTTTTTACAGCCGTTTCACTCATCTGCCTCCATCCTAGACATGGATTTTGCCCTGTTCATTCTGTCTCTGTGGCATAACAGTATGATTATCACAAAAAAAAGTTTTGGGTTTTTCCTGGAAGGAAAGAAGACAGACATCTAGATTGGCTGGCATACCTACCTTTGTTTTCTCTAGGCAAGCCACATAATTTAGTAGGCAAAGTTGAATTTAAAAAATGAGACCTTTCTTTTTGATATATTTTTTTTTTTTTGAGATGAGACAATGTTTTGAGAACATTATCTTTGCTGGCTCAAATTCTAGAGAAAAGACGATCTTGTTTATCTAAGTAACTGAAAGAAAAAAAAAATAAAGCAACGCATTTGTTTAACTGTTTAAGGATGTAGAGTACTATTAGCTTTCTTGATTTCTTAAAATAAGTAGTGAGCACCAAGAAGAGAGAAGGACTTGTGTGTAAGTTCACATACAAGTGAGGTGGTAAGTTTCCTGGGAGAGAGCGCCTCCTGCAGAGATCAACAGAGAGGAAGTATCCTTTGTCAGGGCTTTGGTAAGTCACTGTGATGTGAGGAGGAAATCTCAGGCACCACAGGGCAGGCTGTATCTGGAGGAACGAAGAGCAGATAAGGTGTCCAAACTTAGAATAGAAAGTTAGGTTACGGCCACGTCGTTAGGAATGTAAACTCTCTGAAGATAGGAATTTTTGTTCACTTGTTCTTTGATATGTCTCAAGCGCCTGAACTAAAAGAATGTCAGGTATGGTACATAACAGGTGCTCAGTAGTATTTGCTGAATTAATAAATGGACTTTGAAACCCATCAAATTTATTGGGACGCTATTTGATAGCCATGACCTTTTTTTTTTCCTAGCAAAACTTAGAACATTTAGCTGACAGCAGATTGTGAAGGAAAGAATGTTCTGGAACTCACATCTGTACACTACACTCAGATGTGCAAAGAAAACATTTGCCTCCTCTTTTTGCATCTTCATCCCTCCCCTTCATTCTCTGTTGCAAACAAGCATATTCAAATGTCTCTCACTCTCCTAAAATCTCTGGATTTTTAACTTCCTTTTGTAACAAAGATTTAGATGTTGTTTTTGGGACTGATTTCTTTTTTTCTTTTTCTGGTGAGATTTTCATTGTTTTATACCCAGTGGCCACTTTCCATCGTGTCTTGGTACCTTGCCATGATCGTAACCTTGGGATATCCCGACTGTGTGCAATTTCTGGAAGTTCTTCAGAACCTTGAAAACTTTACTCTCTTCAAAGTCAAATCAAGGTTTCAAATTTTGCCTACTTTTCATTGTAACTGTAATAGCAAAAATTAAAAGCCTTATGAGAAAGAAAGAAGATATTACAGAAACCCAGTGGAAATGAACACACGCTTCTAGGTACTTAATGTCATTCTCCCGAATGCTCAGTGTATTAATAAAAAAATCATCTTCTGAGATTTTTAAAAAGTAGAACCATCACCTTGACATTCATCACCGTATTGCTTCTTTAAGTTTTGTGGCTTAAGCCTTTTGGATAATCTTAGAAATTCCTTGAATGTTCTGAAAAACTGACAACTAAATTTGATAACTGCATGTAAAACATTTTTTTGGTACTACTTCTCATTTGTTTGAATGAGCTTTTTTTGGAAGAATCTCAAACATGGTGAACAGAGTATAACTGAGAAAATATCTTGGTGCAGAATGACTTTTTTTTTTTTCCCTCGTGTCAATGTGGGTATCATTTCAGTCCCTATTCAGTCTATTGCGTATCAGACATCCTGTCTAGGGAAAAATAACAGGGTAATTTTTACTTAACATAGCACTTTTATATATTTGGTCTCATTTAACCTTCAAAATGACCTTGTGAATATTATCAGCACTTTTAGAGATGAGAAATCTGGGCTTGAGAGAGAATAGACCTGAGTGAGATCACACAGCATAATGTGAAACTGAGGTTTGAACAAAAGTCTTTGCCAATCATATCAGTGCAAATAATGGTTGGTACATTTCACTTTGAATGGTGACTTTCATATTTATATCTTCAGTGGCATTTCTTGTTGTTTAATAAGTCTCGGTTAACTATCTTAGCAGTAGCCAAAGATCCAAGTTTGTTGTCCCCCAATGTTTTTAAAATATCTTATATCACGATATTCATTATTATCTTACCTACTGAGTTTTGCAGATGAATATTCCAATTCTCTGCAGCCCACCTGACCAAAGTGGAACATTCTTTATGTCGGGCACTTTAAAACAGGAAAAGAGGCCTATTGATGTTGGTGTTGGAAACAAGAAAAAAGGTCCCTCTTCTCCCATCGTCATCTCTGTGTAGGATTCTCTCACAGTCCAGGCATTCTTCGTCTCGGAATGGATGCAGCTGACAAAGGATGCAGTGTTGCTGCTTTCTCAACTGCGCTGGTCCCCGCTCAAGGCTCCTATTTTGTGGGGAGAGAAGAGAGTAGGTTTGGGTCACAGGCTGCCATCAGGACAGATGTGATAGTAACTAACCAAGGCAACCCATTCTGCCCCCAGGTCTCAGGGAGCAGTGAAAGATCTCCGTAGGGGTCTCTCCAGATTCCTGTGCCCTCAGGATGATGCCTAGACAGGACAGAGCTGGGACTCTGCACTAGCCAACTTTTAATTAGTTCTTCTTTCATGGGTTCTGAAGTGATTATCTTTTTAAAATTGCTTTTACATTTCTGGGGTTGGGAGGTTTTCACATTGACCACAGCTAATAGGAAGATTCTGTTTGTTTTCGGACACGTGGGTAAGGGTATAAAAAGGAGTCATCCAATGATTGTCTTCTCTAAGTTTCTCAAGATCTTGCTTTCTCTTCCTCTTTTTTTTTTTTTTACTTTTATTTGAGAGAGACCTAGAGAGAGAGCAAGCAAAGTGGGGGGCAAAGGGAGAGGGAGAAGCAGGCTCTCTGCTGAGCAGGGAGCCAGATGTGGGGCTCAATCCCGGCCACGATCATGACCTGAGCCTAGGACAGACGCTTAACTGACTGAGCCATCCAGGCGCCCCTCTACTCCTTCTTTTAATATTTTTTCACATCCTTTATTTCTTGATATCCATCATGTCAAAACATGATGTAAAATTATTGAAAATTTTACACTTTGGGAGCGACTTGCTCCCCACCGTCTAACTTTGGCATATATCTTGGCTCCTGTTCCAGCCCCTGTCCAGTCTCACAGAGCCTGGCTACTTCCCCCTGGCTTGTGAACAGCTCTCCAAGGAAGGAACAGGGGGGAGTGCCTCATTCTCCCTATGACCAACTTGAGGCATTTGGTGAAAAGAGATCTGGCAGTACTAGAAAACAAAGCATTGCATATCCAGGTCATGATTATAACAAACAAAGAAAGCAAATACATTAACATACAGTATTGATTATGATAAATATGTTACCCACATTTCCTTATTCTACCTTCTCCCATTAAGGACTAAGACAACTTAACCCTGCAAAAAGATAAAGTGATAATTTTTATTGTGAGGTTCTGTTTTCAAAAGCTATATATATATATATATATATATATATATATATATATATATACACACACACACACACACATATATATATGTGTATATATATGGTTACTTTATAGCAAATCCTACGTAAGTGTCTAAATCGATTATTTTAATCGTATAGGAATGGAAACTTTCATAGTAATATAGTGAGGGAACCACTTGCCTACTGCTGATTTCCTTCTTAATATTTGATTCGTTATTGTGATAATTTTGCTTTCCTTTGCATTTGGGAAATGACCGAGTTCTTCCCCTACACAAGGAGCACGAAATACCATAGAGATAGGCTCTGGGTTTGGACCTGTCCTGATGGTCAGAAGCCCAGGGAGCGCTCTGTAGACGCCCAGACACCCGTGCTCCGTGCTTGCTGCGCCATCTAGTGGAGCGGCGTGCCGCCCGTGCACCCGCCGGTTGAGTAGAAAGGACTGAACGCACTGTTTCAACGGATGCGGTATGTGAAACGAAGCGTTTGTCCATATATGCGCAAATCCCCTTAACCTACGAGTGGTACTGCTAGTATACTAGTATACGGCGGTTGAGGTATTCAAAAAGAAGATTTGGGGTTTGTCGGTTGTCTGCTTCTGCAAATGCAGTTACCTGTAACTGTGACACTGTAATTTTGAGCTCACTCAACATAGTAGAGAGCAGAATAGGAGTAAAATGATTGATGACAAGTTCATATTAAATTCCTTTTGCTCGCCAAGTTTCCCCTTGATATTTATAAATTTCACAAACTTGGCAACGATAAAGCAAATGTTAAAATAATTAAATTCACTCATATAATACTGCAGTATTTACTACTTTTGGGGCTGCAGTAATGTGTCTGTGGATGTATTTAACAAAACTGTAACCAAAGGTCTTGTGATTTTTAAAACTTGACATAATACACTGTTTTCTAACAAAAAAAAAAAAAAAAAAGAAGAGTCCTTAAAGAAGATGCTAAATGCAGGAATAACTAGTAAAATCCCCAGGATGAAAATTAATGAGAGAAATCTAACACTGCAAATATTAAAATGTGTTATAACAGTAAATAAAAGTCTCTGGCCCAGGCACAGGAGTAACCAGGTATATAGATCAATGGAACAGAACAGAATTCAGAAATCCTCTGAGAGGGTGGAATTTTACATTAATGAGGACAAGAGGAAATATTCAATAGTGTTGAGAAGACTGGCTATCCATAGGGTTAAAAATAAGGATGGATCCCAGCCTCATTCTTTACTCCAAAAAGAGATTCTGGATGATGAAGCATTAAAAATTCAAGAAATGAAACTATAAAATTACTAAAGGAAACTATGGGTATTTAAAAGATAATCTTAATGTGGGAAAAGGGCTAACTAAGTCAACAGACCCAGAAGCCACTTAGAAAAAGACATTTTATCCTTATAGCAAAACAAAAAAGTTGGCAGAAAATTACAAAACAATAGTACTTAAGAGTAAATACTGCATTCTTTTTTTTTTTTAAGTTAAAATGGATTAAATTATATGTTGACACCACTAACAGAAGACTGTGGAGACTACAGAGAGTAAGAGATGAAAACGATTTGAATTTGTGTGTCTCTGGCTAGCATGTGAAGCTAAGCATCTTTCCATGTGAATGCCATTTGCTTTCCATCTGTGAAATGGGTGTTTCCTGAAGTTGTTTGTGAAAATTTTTTTCTCATTATTTTGTTTTGGATATCAACGTTTTGTTATGTATATTGAAAATATTTCTGCATCTATTTATTACTATTATTATTATTTTCCTTTTTAAAATGTCTTTTATACTCTAGAAGTTTTATTGTTTTGTAGTCAGATCTCTCAGTGTTTTCTTTATGACTTCTGGAATTTGTGACTGGACCAGGAAGGCCTTCCACACCCAGAAACAGTAAAAGTATCTTTTGGGGAGTTTTTTCAAATACGTCATAATATTTTAATTCATTTTGACTTTCTAATCCTTCTGTAATTTTTTTTTTTTATTTGTTAAAGAGAGAGCGAACACAAGCAGGCAAAGGCAGAGGGAGAAGCAGGCTCCCTGCCAAGCAAGGAGCCCGATGTGGGACTCGATCCCAGGACCCTGGGATCATGACCTGAGCCGAAGGCAGCCGCTTAACCAACTGGGCCACCCAGGCGTCCCTCCTTCTGTAATTCTTATATTAGTGGAGGGATCTAACCTCATTTTTTCTAAGTCGGTGATGGGTGACTTCTCCCCACTGATGGAAATGCTCACTCAGTTCCTGTGTAGATAGCAGTCTGGCTTGCTGCCCCCTTCATTGCAGTCTCTTCTAAAACTGAACATTTCATAGAGACGGCTCTAGATTCTGGAGTGCATTCTGATATCTAGAAGGAAAACTCTCTTTCCCTGTTCTTTTTCAAAATATTCTTAGCCTTTCTTGTATATTTTCTTTTCCAGATGAATTTTAGACTCTGCTCTAGTTCCGTAGCAATCCTCTTGGAATGTAGGTGGGGAATGCATTGAACTTAATTTTATTAAAAAAAAAAAAAAAAGCATCTTCAGGACATTGATGTTTCCTTCCTGACACATGTTACATCTCTCCACTTCCTTAGTTTTTCTTTTTTGTCCTTCAGTAAATTTTTCTTCATATATATCTTGTATATTTTGTTAGGCTTACTCTACTTTTAGATATATATGGTTTTTGTTGATATTATAAATGAGGTTTTTTTTTTACTCTATATTTTTACCTGGTATTTGTCAGGGTTCAGGGACAAGCTAAAGTACCTTTATCTTTGATAGTGTTAAATATCCAGAATTTTTTTTTTACATTGAACACATTTATTATGAAAGTTATCATTATTTTTTTCAATAGTTGTTATTAAATCAATTTTCACTTTATAATTGCAGAGTCTTAAATTCCAGAAAATACTACCTATGTATATAGAGGCAAGATGCCACCTGGGGCTTCTCAGTCCTTTGGAGAGCCAGACATACTTTTCATGAAGGTCTGGTTCCCAAGTCTTCACCATGAGTTCAGCAAATCTGGGATCCCTTCAGCCTCTGCCTACTACAGCTCTTCCTGCTGCCTGTCTCCCTTGTCGGCCAAACCCCAAACCCAGCCCCTTTTGTGGTTCCATAAAACATCAGTCACACCAAACATTTTGTGAATTTAGGCTGAAGGTGAGAGATCATGGGGAAGGGGGTTCCATCCGGGACCCCAGTCAGGCTCACTGTTTCTTCTCTGACCTTTCACGTCCCCTCTTCCTCCAGCCCAGGGAATAGCAATTTGGAAATCACCTTGAGGCCTCATTCTAAGCCAATTGGAGTATTATCTTCTAAAAATGCTGAGTGCTTTTCCTGAAGGGAACTATAATGAGTGAAATTTTCTCTGCTCTCTTTCATATCAATAAAGGCTATATACTTGAATATATTCTTGTAAATGGTTAATGAGTATGGCTGGAAAAAATCTAGAAAAACAGGTTAATGGATTTTATTTTGTTTCATGCAGAACAAAGAACAAACAACTGAAGTATTTATTGCATAGAGTCAGTTCAAACTCAAAGACTTTTAAGCCCTTGGGAAACAAAATTTAAATAACATTATTACTATAAGGCTTGGTATATCTGAATGTAAGCTTTTAAAAATGGCGTTGACCCTGAAATTTTAATCTTTAGAGAACTGGGTAGTAGGTGATAAATTACTCGAAGACAAACCATAGGAATAAAACGTAGTATTAGAGTCATTCTACCGTGCAGCGTTCATATTTGTTTTAAGTACATCTGGCTTAGGACCGTCTCTAATGAAAATTTTAAATCAGTTTGTTCTTATTTCTTACTTTGAATCCACAGATAGCACTGGTATATTTTAAGTACATGTGATATTCCTGGTCAATGCTGTAGAATGTAAATTGAAAGCTTTATTAATAATCACAGCCTGTTTTACCCGCTCAGTGGCCAGAAGGGTGAACTTCTTTCCATCATCATCCCAGTCATCTAGTGACACTACTCACTAACTCATTCTGGACAAAAAATGTGGCCCCCTTTTCCCTGCTAAGAATGAGTACAATAGTGTTTTCTTTATGACTTATGTTAATACAGATCTCATTAAGTGATAAAAGAAAAGGGGGAAAAGCAAAGGAAAGGAAGACATCGGTGGGGGGGGGGAGGCTAATAGTCCATATAAATACTTGGTATTGCGCTACATGGTGATGCATTGTGACGATACTTCTTACTGTGCAATTACCACCCCCTCCCCCTGCAGTAAACCAGGGTATGTCAGAAAGGGATGTGAAATACAAAGAACGTGGATGACACTATAGTAACTCATTCATCCTGAACGACAGACCTGCAGGGTCCATGAGACAACTTACTCTCATGAATACAGAGTGGGCCCATCTCCCGTTTTCATGCCTACATTATGGCAGAGGTGTTGTCCACAGACAGCACATTTGTTTTCCTCACAGTGGAATTCTGTGTTCCTCAAAGTGCTGTGGCTCTATTAGTTTTCATATGGGAAACTGAAGCTCAGTGTCTTTGACAAAGACGTATTAAAGGGGATAACGTACCATAAAAACAAGTTTGTGCCTACAGAATAAAACAAAGCAAGGATAGCATCCCTTAAAACTAACTGCTTTCATTTGCAGTATAAATCAAGCACACTGGCAAAAATTTGTGAATGTGTCTTCTTCCAAAAGTGGAATGGTTCTTGCAGTGTTAGAGTTGTCCCTCCTTAACCTCGGGTCTGCTATGGGCTGGCATCTGCTGGCTGTCAAAGGACAGGTTTGGAATTTAGCATTTTCCCACACCGTGAGGGAGAGCAACCACTCAGAGATTTCCAGAAGCCCTGGATGCCTCGCTACAGAGCATGCATCCTTTGTTTTCTCTGTAAGTTGGAGGAATATTTAGGGAAATAGTAAAACTCATAAGGACTATGCATCTGTGGGACTGTTAGCTAACTCCTTCTCTTTCTTATCATGTAACACAGTATGACTCTTCAGAGGTGAAAATGACCGAGCTTAGACCCAGATAAAGCCAGCCCACTCCTAAAAACAAAAATCTTGCTGGGTGGGGGTGAGGGTGGTAGTTCATATTTTTGTTTTATGTCCATTCCACATCTTTCGCTTGTATCCTCATACAATTTTTTTTAAAGATTTTATTTATTTATTTGAGAGAGAGAAAGTGCACACAAGCAAGGGGGGTGGTGGCAGGCAGGGGCAGAGGGACAAGTAGACTCTCGCTGAGCAGGGAGCCCAGTGCTGGACTCGATTCCATCTTGACCTGAGCCGAAGGCAGATACTTAACTGGCTGAGCCACCCAGGCGCCCTTCTCATACAAATTTATCCCTGACCGTGTTTTAAACATCAGTTTCAATTTTTTGACTGAGATCTTAGGCCATTAGCTACTGATTTTTCGTTGTTTTTATTTGTTGGTCTTACCAAATTAGCCATCCACCCTCCTTATTTCAATTAGTGTTGTCAGATGAACTGTTTTAAACAAAAGCAGTTAGAGAAAAAATTTATATCCTCTACTCCCTAATTGTTTAAGAAAATTACCTGAATACTTTTTAAAAACTGGGCTCGTGAGGACACTGATTATGAACTATGTTGGTCTTTCTTAAAATTAATTGCTGCATTTTGATTTATAGGATCTCCAAAGGTGGGTAAATGGTGCTAATGAACATGGCTTTGTCCTGGTATCTTTCGGAGCTGGTGTCAAGTACCTATCAGAAGACATTGCTAACAAACTGGCTGGAGCTTTGGGGAGATTGCCCCAAAAAGTGATTTGGAGGTAAGGTAATACTGTTGGTTGTTTCTTCACTGTTGATTTTCCACATCTCCTTGCTTAGCCTGCAGGTCCCAGTTAAGCACAGCACACTGGCTCCCTGGCAAGATTAGCGGGATGACCCTGACTTTTCATTATGTTTCTGAGCCTATTGAAATCTAGAGACTAATTTATGAGACTCTGTGATGGATAAAGAAAGAGATATCAAGCCTATACTCTGCAGAGAAAATATGATGCAGAATGATTTATCCTTGTCTCGGGTGCATTTTTATGTTACCTTCAGCTTTATATCTTGTCTCTCCTTCTGTTAGTTATTGTCATTTAAAAAAATTGTTGTAATTACATGCATTTCTAGGTATCTTCTATATACCTTCAGATCAATATTAAAATGAGCTAAATAATGGTGGATGAATTAATAAACAGGTAAAATATTTCATGGAACCTTTTGTCCTTTATAAATGCTTTTTATTTCTTTTATCCAAGAGACCAGGTTTTTAAAAAACACAGTAACTTGCCAGTTAATGCTGGTTAAAACAGATCCATAGATTACCCCCAGCTTCCTTTGGGAGGCCCTGCCAACAAGTGTCTGTCTCTGGACTTCCCAACGTACTATGTAAACATCAGACCTGAACGCCATGTACTATGTATCTCTTTAGTCCCTGCCACTGTCCTTGGGCTCCAGGGATCCTGCAGTGAACGACGTCGGCCCTGAAGGCTCAAGCCATTACAAGTAGGGTCTGAATAATACGGGTTTTTCCTTTATAACAATTGCGTAAAGATTAGGTCCCGCTTTTCCTGGCTGAGCTATGAAATGGACACATATTTTATCCCCACCGTTTAGGCCTTTTTCCTTTGGATGCCAGTTCGATTGCATTTCCTCTATCAGGAAAACCAGAAAGCACCCTTCTGCTTTGTTTAGGACAGTTTGTGTCTACTCAGTTCAGACTCTTGCCACTCCCTCAGTCATTAAGCATGTTCACGGTTTATCTTGGGAAGATCTTGATCTTCAAGAAACCACTGAATTATATCCTTTGCCCCACAGAATTCCTCTCTGGGGCCAAGCTAGAAGAGTACTTCCTGCTTTCTTTCAATTCTCGCACCTTCCCTTAGGCACTATCCACTGCCCAAGGTGGCCTCCCTACTTCTTCGAGTTTCTCCTTCTGGGTTCTACTGGAGAGTGACTTTCTAGAACAGGTTAATTTGGATGCTTCCCACCCCACGCCCCACCTCTGTAATTGGGTGAGAAGAACTGAAGGAAAATAGATCTCAATATAAGTCAAGTGGGTTTTTTGTTTGTTTGTTTGTTTTTAATCTCTCTCAATCAGTGAAAATGTGAAAAAGAAAATCAAAATTGTGTTGTTGCTAAAGCATGGTTTCCTTCTTAAAATATCAACAGAAGATCATTTAACATTTATTTTAAATCTGATAATTTAACCACAGAGTCTATACCAGGAGTTAAGTTTGATTTTTGAAAGATTCATTGTCTAATGTACATTTTAGGTTTTCTGGAACCAAACCAAAGAATCTAGGAAACAACACTAAGCTCATAGAATGGTTACCACAAAATGACCTGCTTGGTAAGTCAGCCGCATGTAGGTACTTACTTGGCTTTTAGATCTTAATTGTATCAATACGATTTTTGTACTTCACTGTCTTCTATAATATGTGTGTAGTTTATGAAAGAGTCACCTTGTCATCTAGTATCTCATCTTAGATTTCAAACCAACAAGTCAAATCTTTATTTATTGGAAAATAATTTGTCAAGTATAACCCTTTGGTTTATAAATTAAAATTTTTTGACCAGTCACTAATTTTAATTTTCTGGAAAATATACTTAATAAGCTATATAAACTGGCAGTGAATAAAGTTATACCTGATTACACTAATCAGCTAAAAGTAGTAAAATTAAAACAATGAAAATATAGATTTGTGTTAGAGTTTTATTACAGGTGTATCTGAGAACTCAGAAAAATTCAAAGTTATTTATTTGTTTGAAACCAAAGAGAAGCAGAAGGCCAAGGAAACAGTTTGTCCTATCTTTATTTGGTTCATCTGTTTAGATTTCTCCTTAAATCACCAGACATTTTTGAAACATTTTATTAAATAAACACATGATTTATTTATTTATTGAGATTCTGATCCTCAGATAAAAACTAAAATAACAATGATATGCATTTATTTTAAGATATTTGAAATACGTAATTTAACTCTGTTGAATAAGCATAGATAGTAAAACCATAAGTTCATTAAATTTCTAGGAAAACATAATGCCATATTATCCTTTAAGATATTAAGGAAGTTATAAAAATGTTACTGAGTTTTGGCAATATTGGCCATCATCTGTTCAATAATACTAAAATGTACCAGATTATGTGTCTCTAAACAATATTCTTAAAAATAAGCTTTTGAAAAGTATTTTTTAGAAGCTTCAATGACCTGTCCTAAAAACCAGCAAATTGAATTTCGTAACTGAAAAACAGTGAGATATGTAAGTGGCTCTGAATAATATTCTTAAAAACAGGCTTTTGAAAAGTATTTTTTAGAAGCAATAAAATGACCCATCCTAAAAACCAGCAAATTGAATTTTATAACTAAAAAACAGTGAGAAATTTTCTTTATATATGTAATTCCTTTTCATCTAGTTCATTATATGTATTATTCTTTAAATGACAAAATTGATGAAGAAACAGGGCAATTTACCTTTCTTAATACTTGTATTTCATTTTCTTTTTTTTTTAACGTCTTTACTATTTTGACTTCAGATTCCATAGAAGGTAGAAAGAAGCAAGAAATTTAAATACGAGAATCTTGATTGCCCACTCTTTCAGTGCCACAGTGTGTTACCACGATCTGAGAACATCTGAGCTGTTCTCAAGGGTTTTTTCGGAGAGGCTTTACAGCGAGGTCTAGCTACACAGTAGTCCACACCCAGTGGCCCTCCTCAAATTCATAGCTCTTCTGGGTTCCTCAGAATCTCAGTTCTCTGCCTTTGCCAAGATTAGTGTCCTTTTTATCACCAGGTATGACTTTGTGGGTCCTCTTTTGGCTATTCACCATGATAAGAAGATTCCTCCAGGATGAGAAGTAGGAACCGAACTTTCCCCTCCCTTCCTTCCATACTGCCCCCTGCCCTCCACCCACCAGCACTGTCTTATTTGTCACTGCCGGACTTGGTAGTAAGGTTTTGTTCAAAGAAGAGGTTTTGCTGCTAAAAAGGTTTGAGATGCACTGAGAGGGCAGGTCCATTAGTTGGGCTGAGTTGAGAAGCTATTTGTAGGCAGAGGTGACACTGAGTGACTAACCCCACTAGACATGGGGTGGGAGTGTCCCAGTGCCCAGTTGAGATGGAGGTTCAACACCCAGAGTCTATGTTGTACCTGGTGTTGAATATTTAAAATATTTGTTTCTGTGAGCTCTAGTTCCTTTCTGACCATGGCACACACTTCCGAAGTGCAGTGTTTCTTTGTCCTACACTTCTAATACAAGGCTTTCGGTCCCTTTTTGAAATATAGGCTGCTCAGGAGGAGATCTGGGTTTCGAAATACCTCATTAATTTTGATAAATTATCTTCTTTTATCCCTATGACAACTAGATGTTACATGATGTTCCATCGCTTACAACTAATTTTTATATGTGTCAGCCCCTACTTGTTTATATCCCCAGACTGTGAAATTGGACCCTAAAATTGTGAAGCACAGAAGCTGACATGACTTGAATGTTGTAAATACCTTGTACAGCACAGTGTTCCTCCTTGGATAAGCACAGAAACTCTTCATGGTCTTCAGGAGGCCAGCCCCACAGCTTAACTTTTTTTTTTACAAAGTGTGTTCTGCTGTTGATATAGATAAATGCCAGGGCACCTGGGTGGCTCAGTTGGTTAAGCGTCTGCCTTCAGCTCAGGTCATGATCTCAGGGTCCTGGGATCGAGCCCTGCATCGGGCTCTCTGCTCAGCAGGGAGCCTGCTTCCCCCTCTGCCTGCTGCTCCCCCTGCTTGTGCTCTC